>OX352773.1:215678075-216960575 GCA_947095535.1 Poecilobothrus nobilitatus | reverse complement strand
ACTTAGGCAACGAATACTAATTTTGATAAAAAACATCTTACTCCTCTCAAATCTTCAAGGCTCTGATAAAACCATTCCACAGACACCGAACAACCAAAATTTTGCAATATTATTGTTTTATGTAACGGTAAATTTAATTTGATGATATTTGATTTATAAAGCTTTCCTGTCGTTTCACGTTTATAGATTGAAAAAAACTAAATCATAACTTGAAAATAATCATTTTAAAATAGGGATTTTATTAACTATAAGGAGGTTTAGTACGTAATGTTTAATAACATAAATTTTTTATAAGATTACATTACTGTATCATAAGCAGTGTAGAAGTTTTGTCAACAGACGAACGGAAACAGTAAAACTAAGAAGCAATTTTCAAATTTTTTTTGTAAAATGTGCTAAAAACCAAGATTTTTACAACACTTTTATAAAACTTGTCATTGAAAATGAACAAAACATATATATATAACAAATAATCTAAAAATAGTTACACTAAAACTATAAACGTTTAATTTAAAAAATTATTTATAGTAAATTTTTGTTTTTTTTTTATTTAAATACTTTCTCGTAAATTAAGAATATTCATGGAAATTGTACTTTCTCGTGTACTTTGAAGTCTTAATTAATCTGCACGTTTTAGACTTCATTGAATTCGAAATTTAAAAACAGTTTTGTAAGTTGTGTGTGCATTTTATATCATTTTTATGAAAACACTATAGTTAAATGCAGATCAACTTACAGGATATTGTATTAAAAATTGAGTTTCATGTTAATTTTTCATGAGTATCGTTCGGCAAACCACTTCCGGATTTGTTTACATAAAAAAATATTTTCTAAATGTTTTATTTTCGAATATGACAAAAGATTAAAAACTTTTGCTATTTAAACTAAAATTCTATTTTTAATATATGTATAAGAAAGTCCCGTTATAAGCATCAAATTTTTTAGCTGTATTGCCATACTCAGTTTTACTCTATATAAATGTATTATCCTACTCAGTTTCCTTTATATATTACTCATATAGAAGAAAGCTATATCAGGAAGAAAAAACTTATTTTAAATTTAAAACAAAATTCATTTTTATCTAGATAATTTTACCTCCGGTCAGCAGGTTTAGTTTAATTTATACCTGAACATTTATGAGAACAAATCAATAGGAAATTCTCAGAAATTGAAAAGGTTTTCCGTGTTACTAGAATTCCTTTCCATTAATATTGATTACATTCTTTTTTTTTTTTAAAACAAAATGATTTTTCATTTCATTTTCATTCCATTGAAATGGAAAACAAAAATAAGCAGATCAAAAATTGTCAGATTGAATTGAAATAAATTGAGCAGAAAGAGTAAAAAATATTTACATCGGTGGTAATGTAAAAATTTATTTAAAAAAAAAAATACGTATTAAAATGAAAATATTGTGTTCATATGATTGGTATAAAACAATGCATAAAAATTATTAAATCTTCTGCATATGATTAATGGAAGATGCAATCGGTGGATCAAATGAATCCTTTTTATTTTTTTTCTCATATTTGTGATTAAGTAGAATATTTTTTTTTATTAAATTTACATAAAAACAAAAGCAAACGGTGGGATATGTTTTGAAAATAAAGAAAATTTATTATTTTTAATATAATTTTTAAACTTTCATTTAAAATATTCCACTTTCTTCTTCGTACTCGTACGCCTGTATCTTGTACATATTTCGTTTAATTAACTACATAACATAATATGAAAATTTCATTTAATATTATACATATCTAGATTTAGTACTCTTTCATTGTACAAAAATCTGTAATCTGACGAAAAATATTTTCAATTCTGTTTCCCGTTGTGACTATATTATTTGAAAAGGTACTAAAAAGAATCATAATTTTCTTAGTAAAAATTTTTTGTAAAATCCTTAAAATCAGAAATCAAATAGAATTTTTTCATATCTTTTGAAGATTACCACCACAGATTTTACAACCACAAAAACAAAATATATTCTACTGTTTGAAACAATCTCTATAGTTCATGAAAGAGGAAGTGTTCTTTATTTTTATAATCTTGTTAAATTTATAAAATTTCTATTCTACATCAATTAAGAAATTAAATAATTAGTCAGCTCCATAATAGAAAATATTTTATTTTTACTATCAGATATTTTATGAAAATTCCTATCTTCTAAGGACAATCTTTTATTCAAATTATATTTCAAAATCATCTAACATATAGTTGTTTAACAAAATTTTGGAAAATACCCAAAGGATAACTTCATTCCATGTTCAAAAAATTCTTTAAATTTTATATAAATAAAAGGATAGCAATAATATACAGGGTGGTCCAGATTATGCGTATCAGCTTTTTAAGAAGGTAAGGAGTGGTTATTTTCAAATATAAGAAAAATATTTAATAACTATGTCGAGATTACTCTACCGATTGGTGATATTTTCAACTTCCGGAAAAGATAGAAAATAGGTTTTCTAGACCGGAAATTTACAGATATCGAAATTTGCAAATGGAAACTGGTACTTTTCGATGCAAATCCGGATTCTACGTCAAAAAATAAAAAACTTTTGTGTTAATAATTTTTTATTGTTTTCTAGCTATTTCCCTTTAAAATTAATAAAAATCTTTAATGTTTTTCTTATAAATTTTAGCAATTTGATTGAATAATGAAATTAAATTACTAAAATTTAAAAGGAAAAATATGAAAGTATTTTATTTTATTTTTATTAATTTTAAAAGAAGTTAAAAAAAAAAAATTAAAATAAAAATAACCACTCCTTCTTAAAAGACTGATACGCATGATCTGGACCACCCTGTATATAACCGTAGACACGTGTCATTTTATTACATGTGTAAAGAAAAAAAATTATGGACAATAAAATAAGATTTAAATTATTTTCAAAAAAAAAATCCATAATTTAATAAAAGCATTTGACACCACAAAATATATTCAATCACAACAAATTCAAATAAATAAAACTGACGTAGAAGAAAATTATTTTAAAAAAACACAAAAAAATTCTCCAAGGTCCCAAAAGATTTTCCTATTTTATTATAATCATATTTTATTAAAAATGTTAAAAAAGAAAAAAAAAAACATGACATCTGAGATTTTAAATAAATTCCTTTACAGAATTTGTTTTTTTTTTTTTACTTTAAAATTTAAGAATGAATAAATTGCATACATTTAGGTAGGAGTTTTTTATATTACAAACATTTTATAAAATTGTTTTAAGATTTTTATTAATAAAATATGTTTTGTTTCTTTCATTTTTTATTTGTTTTGCTATTTTTTTATAAATGTACCTTCAAATTAAACTAAAACTGAAAAATTAAAAATTTAATTAAAGAATTAATGTCAGTTTTTTTTTTTTTTAAATAATGATTTTGATTTCATATCAAATAACTCCAATAACTCTGAAAATTTAATAAAATTATTTTTTTGAAATTCAAATTTTTTAATTTATCAAATACATATAGATTTGTAAATTTCGTCTGAGGATTTGAAAATTTAAAGAAATACGATAAAATTCGATATTATAAAAAACGTTTCACCTGTATTTTTTTTTTGGCATCCAAAATCTGTAGGAGTCGTTTTAAATATAAATATAATTAAATTCCGAAATCAATATTTTGTTAACACTATGTAATCCAAAAATAAAACATACGACTTTTATACTATACAATTTAGTTATTGAAGATATATTAGAAGCGATATTCTAGATTCGGAAAGTAATTGAAAATTTAAATCAGGAATCTTTAAGAATTTAATTAATCATTTTTTTTTTTTTATGAAATGAATGAATGATCAGAAACAATAATAACATTGGCTTTAAAATAAAATAGAATTTATAGGAATATTTTTTTAAAGTCCCCTTCCAATTGTAGATTAAGTAATGCATATAGTTCACTTCACTTCACTTTTCACTCTTTAATCTATATTAGGTTAACAATTTTTTGAAAACAAGTAATAAAGTTTTGACATTACAGTAATTTGTATATTCGGTTTGAAAAGTAAATATGTAGTAATATGCATTAAAACCCTATTAAGGGGTTTAAAAAATTTTTTTTTTATGTCAATTTTGTAGCTGATATTCCAATTCCCAATTTCGATCAGGTCATGATCGATGATCCTTATTCCGATATTGTAACTTAACTTAACGAAGTTGTATTTGCCATTATTTTGTACTTTTAATTTAAATTTATTAAAAATAAAAATTTTAGCAAATTAAAATTGTACTCTTTATTCGCCAAAGACAGAAAGGTTTTTAAAAGTTCTTAATTTATAGAGGATTACTATAAACTTTAATCAATGGAAATATTTCTTATAATGTTCGAAACCTTTACTAAAAAATTATTTATTAAACCTAAATGATCTATTTTTAATAAAGATAAAAGAAAATTAAAAAAAAAATCTTTTATTTAAAATTTAAAAACATAAAAAACAAGGTAGAATGTAAACCAACGGTTTTTAAAAGCGCACATTTCCAAACTCAATACAAACTGTTTAGAAGTGTGACTTGCACAAAAATTTGAAAATTTCATGTAATAAGAAAAAACGTGAAAATAGGACATTTTTGACATTTTGAGGGGCCGTAAGTCCGAAACCCTATATAACTAAGAAAAGCCGTTAACACGCGTAAAAATATATTATTAAACCTTTAATTTTCATGCCTCGCCGAAGAAACATTTTTACAGGTGCCTAAGTTACAGGTGTCTAAAAATTGCAAATTTTCAATTTTTGAGGCGTAATAACTCTTAAAGAGGGGGTGCTACCAAAAAATTTTCTGAGAAAACTTATACTAATTCTTGTTTTTGAGACAAGAAAGTTCTTTCTTGTCTCAAAATTTCAGGTTTCTATCTAAAGGCGTGCCTTTCTATCAATTTTGAAGAGCTGCAACTTTGGAACCCTTTACAACTAAAATAAACCTTTAACACACATTAAAATATATTACTGTAGCTTTAAATTTTATATCTTGCAGAAGTAAAATGTGTACAGGCTCCTAAGTTACAGGTGTTTAAAAATAGCAAATTTTCAATTTTTAAGCCCTCATATCTCATAAACAGGGGGTGGTCCAAAAAAATTTTCTGAGCAATCTTATACTAATTCTAAAAGTTCTTTTTTGCCTCAAAATTTCAAGCCTCTATCTAAAAGCGTGCCGGAGTTATGAAAGTAGAAAAATCATGCAAAATTTGGTTTTCACATAACGGTAAATTTAAATACTAAATTTAAAAAAATTGTATAATTTTGATATTAATTTACAAAGATAAAAGAAATATCTGTCGAATGACGTTTTCAGATTGAAGAAATCTTAATCAGAACATAAGATATATGTATTTAAAAATAGGGCTTTTTCAAAGTTTGAGGGGGTGTAGCTCCGTACTGGGAGGGGCTACATAAAAAAATTGTTCCACAAAATTATTTTTTTTATGAGACCTACCCATGGTTAAAATTTTTTTTCTCTATCTTTAACGGTGTAGAAGTTTTGTAAACAGATGGACGGACGGACGGACGGACAGAGTGAAACTAATAAGCACATTTTTTCAAAATTTTTTTGGAAATGTGCTAAAAACAAACATATATTAAAAATAAAATATGTCAAAGTGAATCACTAACAGGCTATTTTTGCAATCAATATCAAGTATAAAATTTTATTTTGAAATTTATAAAAAATTGTTTTATTATCAAAAGCCAAAAATTCTCAAATTAATATTGTCACATACTTTGGACAAATTTGGAAAAGGTTTTTATGTAAAAATACTTTCAATAGTTACAAAAATTCATTTGATTTTGTTGTTTTTTTTTAGTTAATATGTATATAATAAAATTTTTCTTTAAAGCTAAAACAATGGAATACTCAAAATAAATATTGTTGTCCTGTTTTTATTTTTTTTATTATTATATTGACTACAAGTAATCATTTAAATAACATTTCAATCAATTATATTTCATAGTACATATTTCAATTACATTTTCAATGGTGAAAATAAAAAAAAAAAAATTTTGTTTTTTTTTTTCGAAAACTTTTATTTTACTTTTTAAAAGTATAAACAAAAATAATTGATTACTTTTGTTGGAATAAATAACAAGTCCTTGAGGAATTCAAGTAATTCAGTTTTCATCAGTATAATTGAAATAAATTGGCTAGAAAATGTTTCATTAAAACAATACTGTGTCAACACTAGGATACCTGCACGAACATCATATATGTATACGGTTTTCATTAAATGAAATTATTCTTTACAAAATTTAAGTACCTAGATATATTTGTATGTAAATTTTGAACTTGCATGACAGCTACTTGGAACCGTTGCGACAAATCAACAAACATTTTTATTTATATTTACAATAAAGCTTAATCAATACGCAAGCATACTACTTTAGAATAACCAAATTCAAAAGTTGTTGGTATTAAATTTATTTTCTTTTGACGAAATTTTAGATATCCAACTAAACTGAATAAAACTCATATAAAAAAATATTGGGGAGCTATTCTTGTTATAATTAAATATTGGGGATCAAACTTGTTTAATTTAAATAGCAAAAGTTGCACTTATATAAAAATCAAATTATAAAGCTTTTAATATCCTAGTTCCAATTTTTTCGTGCCAGCGAGCAAGAAAATATATACTTCTCCATATCTATGTTGTATCCTTTATAGTGTTACAAACATAATGGTAAATTTAATATATCCTTAGGAATATGTTAGTAATGGTACGTATATAAAAAGAATTGTAAAATTCAACCAATATCGAAGTTAATATAGTAAATAGGTGAATTTTTAAAGTTATAAATCCTTTTGTTTAAGGACATATGCATATTATTTATTTTTATAATATCATTCTATAAGTTTAAATTTATAAAAAACGAAAATCATTGTCTTATATATAAGACAATATAATTTTTATCCAGCCAATGATGCAGTGGTTTGCGCAACGCTTCTCATTCATAAAGGAATAAAAGGTCTCGGGTTCGCTTCTCGGCTGGGTTCAATAATTATAATATAAAATAAAAAAAAATATTCATATATCGTAATATATAAATACTTTATATATCATAATATCTCATACACCCCACATTCCTAACAGGAAACAGGGGTTATAGCTACCTGGCACATTTATGTACCACGATACCTGGATATAAATAAATAAATAAATAAATATAATTTTTAGGTTCAGTACATTTTAATCAGTTTATTATAAAATTTTGTATTACTTTAAGTTAATTTTATTTCTTTTATCTAATGTAATCATTAATCAAATTAATTTTAATAGACTAACACAGTGACTACCATATTAACACAATAGCTACTATATTCACAGTAGAGTAACTACCACATTTACCACTATTACATTTAATTGCAATAATTTTAAAAAGTTCTCTGGTGATAATATTTGTAACCAAAGTTGATTTAAAAAAACTAAATATAACAACCTTAAAACTTATATTTCTGCTAAAAAAAAATATAATCTGATTTATCCAGTTCTTTATTTGTTATAATACGCTAAGTTTCTATGTTTATTTATCCTATTTATATGATTTGGCAATTTAATAATTAAAATTTAAAAATTAAAATTCTAAAAACAAGAAAAAAATACTTTAAATAATGAAATACTTATATTCAGTTATATAAATTGTATTAAATTCAAAAAATAATATGAAATTTAATTCAAAAAAAAACATTCCTAAGATATAAATAACATAAAAATATTGAAAATATTATTGTATTTTAAGGATATACCTAACAGATACACCTTAAAGATACACCTATAACTTAACATCTTTTTTCAAGCAAAAATTTCTTTTGTAGTTGTCAATTCCTTTATAATATCAAAAGAATTCAATTTGAAAAACAAAGTACATATATGCATAATATAATAATATGTTATTCATTTATATCAGCAACATGTTGCTTAAAAAAATTTTCATTTCATTTTTTTTTAAAAGTATTTCATTACCGATTTAAAATAACTTTGCAAAATTTCCGTTTATTTTATGCAAAGTAAAAGTTTTTTTCTTAACAATAAACTCTGATATATTTTTAGTAGATGGACTATTAACAGAGTCGTAAAAAATTGCTAGATGATATATTTTTAACTTTTTTGAATTACTTTAAACACTTGTCGAACTAGTTTAGAACTTTTTAATACCAAGGTAATTAACTTGTGTTGGCATTTTCCCCTATATAACTTAAAAAAAATTTTCATAAGTTAGCTTGTAAAAATATCTGTAACACTCAATTCAATTTAATTTATTTGCCAACTAACATGCATCTTTACATATGTTGTCCTTTATTACTTAAATTATACAGATTTCTGAGATATTCAGGTGAGAATTTGCATTCAAAATTATCTATATATGAAACGCTTTCATTTTTTTAAGTTTTCTTAAAAAACAAACAGGGGGACTCGGTGGCCTACTGGGTAAGAGCGTACAAAATACTTTGTAAACACCGAGGGAGTGTGGGTTCGAATCCCACACACGTCATAAGAGTTATTCCCCCTTACGACATTTACAGCCACGCCTGAAAAGGAAAGGCTGTGTAATTTCCTTTTCACATTTACGTGGTAGAGAAATGAACTAAAAAAAAAACGAAGTTATACTTATGTTTGTAAATGTACTTAAGAACAAACTAAACGTTGCATGTTAAGAGTAAAAATAAAGAAATACTATTGTGTTAGTATAATAAAGAAGAATAAAGATAAAAAAATTATTTTCACATAACTTTACAATTATTTATCTTTTATAATTTCTTATGCGCAAAAATAATAAAAGAAAAACTGTAACAACTTACGGTATGAGAAAAACCTCTTCAATTTTTTTTTTTGTTTTTTTTTTTATATTTTTTACCTAATTATCATAAAACGTTATTGAAAAAGTTTTTCTTTTTGGTTCTTTCTTTTTTATTCACGCAATTTATATACTATTAACTTTATGTAAATTCTTTGTTTTTTCAATGGTATTTAAAGGTATAGGTACATATTTTGATAGGAATCTTCTCTAAAAGGAAAAAAAAAAAATACCAAAATCAAAAACAAGAATTTGTCAACAAAGTGAAATAAATGCTCGGATAAATTATTTTTAAATATCCTGTCTTAATGATATCAGGTGTTACATGTTAAAAAAGAAAAACATTACACCTGTTGCCATTATGTATCTTATAACTTTCTTCACATTTTATACACATACCAGAACATTGTATAAGTGTATAATAAATTTACCATTATATTTGTAACACCTTAAAGGAGCGGAGACAGATATGGAAAAGTGTACATATGTTTGCTCAGGATTGAATTTGGAATTGATTTAGCTATGTACGATCATTCGTTCTCGTAATAACTCAAAAAATAATAGACTGTTTTTTATATGAGAATAATTTATATAGTTGGATAGCTGTCATATAACTTCTGGAGTAGCTGTTCTTCGAAATTTACATAAATATATGTTAATACTGAATGAATTTATCTTAAATTTACTAAAAAATTATTACATTTTATGAAAACAGCAAATATTATGAACGTACGAGTATCCTAGAGATAACACAGTCAACTATACACTCTTCCTCGTTGTTTTTACAATTAATCAACAATTAATGAATGAAAAAAAGTCACAATCGGTGGACTGGATAATACAATTTATACCCTTAGATACTTTATATAGAATATATTACTTAAAATTTCTATAGAATTTGTTGATGGCAACAATTCAAAAAACTGCATAAAAGTCAATTCACTTCACAGGACAAAAAAAAAATTCATGAGTTTTTCAAAAGAAATTTTTGCGAAACATTTCAATACTTATTAATCTTTTTATGCACATTTCAGAGAATCTTGATATTTCCATCTATAAATATACAATATATTCTTAAAAACCCCTTAAATTATATAAATTGTATTAAATTCTTATTCCACCATTATTCACAATATGATCTTTCAAAAAATAATATGAAATTTTACTATAATTTAATTCAAAAAAAAAAAACATTAAAACTGTCTAACCATCTTCTTTTGAAGGTAATTTCATACTTTCAGAATAAAATATTTCCTCGTTCAAAATTTCAATTTTTTTTGCTTAAGGGGGGTTGAATTTTTCCATAGGCATAAAGAATACCAATATTCTACTTTAAACAATATAATGGGTTGAAATTCTTAACTGCCTACAGAATATATTGACTAAGAATAGGACTCGGATTCGGAAACTTTGAATTGGATTGAGAGACTGAATTCATTTAATATTACTATTGAGAATTCCAGTAACCATTCAATTTCCATATACCTAAACTACTTTAACGTAATCTGTCTTTAAGCAAATTAAGGAACTCTACTGAATATCAAAGGACAATTTACTTTAACACAAATAAAAAGAAGAACCTTTTCTGATCGTACCTATGATAATGCAAAACAAATCAACATTAGCTTAAAACTTTATTCTAAAAATAAAATATTTACTTCGAGGCAGTCACTCTGAGATATTTTAAGATGTAATCATTTTTTATATAAATTGAAAATTAAATAAATTATATTTATATCATACATTCTATTATGGAAAAAAAAAATTATTATATGTTTTTAATTCTTTTAGTTGAATATTATTAAGATTATTTTTAAAATTTATAAAATTGTAAAAAAAAATTAAAAAGAATTATCGAATATACGATTACAGTAACATTAACATTAACATTACAGCAACACTAACATTATAATAATATCTGTAGAATTTTTTAATGGTATAAAAAAAATGATCACGAATCAAAAACTATGAAACAAAATACCTTGGAACAAGTTAAATTAAAGTAAAACACTAATGTATTGAAAAAACTAAAATATTGAATACCAATGTTTCAATGGAAACATCAAATTTCTATATGAAAGGTTATTTACTTTTAAAAGCAAAGAAATCACCGCTAATACGAAAAAATATTCTATAAATATTTTCTATTTACAGATTAAATTTTGCAAGGTTATTTTAAAAGGTTATTTAAAACAGTCTTTGAAAGATTCAATTAGAAACGCTCTACGCATATAGTTTTTTCTTTTATCTTACTTTCTCTCTCATACATTGCATTTTAATAGATGCCCACAATCATATCCATATGTATTTTAAAAATATTCTAATTTTTTTTTAAATGTTAATCATAAATTTCGTTTAAAAAATTGTCCGAGTATTTTGCTCTTCTTGACTAAATCATTGCATCTCAAGTTAAAGTCAAGAACAAAACAAATATGAACAATGTAATAAATGTGTATTAATTTAATTTTAATTATAAAAGTTTTATAATTGTGTAAAATTTTCAAAATAATAATAACTGATAGTAATACAATAAATTTTAAAAAGTTTTAAAAATGTTTTACTTAAATTGTATTCTAACTTTGTCCTTTCAAATGCACGGTCAAAGGTTTACAATTAAATTAATTTAAAATCGTGTTAATAGACTGGGGCTTCGGTGGCCTAGTGGGTAAGAGCGCATAAAATAGTAACGCTGTAAAAATACCGAGGGAGTGTGTGTTGGAATCCCTCACACGTCGTAAGAGTTATTTCTCCTTACGATATTTACAGCCACACCTGAACAGGAAAGGCTGTGTCCACATTTATGTGGCAGAGAAATGCAACAAAAAAAAAAATATTAATAGACTCATTATTGTCAACACAGAATGTAAAAAAAACTGAATCACTAAAATAATTCCAATTTAACTAAATGGAAAATTGATACTATACATGGAACTGATCCTTAAACATTTTTTGTTAATTATATCAACAAATTATTTTTTGTGTCACACCTTCAACATTATATTTGATTTGATTATTTAAAAAATTGATTTCTTTATCACTCCTTTAGAATATAATTGTATTGTTTTGTTTCAATCATTAAACTAAAACAATAAAGTAATAAAGAATAAATATTAAGACAACAATGAAAAACAACAAAAAAAAAAAATAAACAAAATATTTATTATTTTGTCAAATTATTATTTATTTTTTACAGAACTCGGTCTTTTTATCGAAAAAAAGAATGTTAAAAAAACAATTCCGAAAAGGGAAAAATATTGAAAAATAAAATGTTGAAAAAAATAATGTTAAAAAACCGGTTCTTGGAAAAAAAATGTCGAATTTCAATGTTAATGGTTGAAATGTATATGTAATAAAAATAATTAGGAGTTTAAGAGTTGGATTCAAAATAAGCCAATTTTAATATTACAGCGTATTCACTTTTCCCAGAATATTTATACAAATGTATATGCAAGAATCTAAATTAGGAGAGACCTTAGTGTTGGATTTTAAATAATGGTATTCTCTTTTTTCAGAAAATGTATATATATGTATGTATAAGGAAGATCCTCAATTAGGATGGATTTTATAGTTGGTTACCGAAATCAGAGTTATTCGCCTTTTACAGAAAATTTATATATACTTATGTATATGAGAGATACTGAATTAGTTGTGATTTTAGAGTTGGATTAATTAAAAATCAGGGTTATACGCTTTCCAGAATATTTATATATATATGTGTATATGCGATTCTGAATTAGGAAAGATTTAGAGTTGGCTTCAAAATTAGCGTTATACTCTTATACGCTTTTCTCTAAAATATTTATATATATGTGTATGTGAAATTCTGAATTAGGAGGGATTTTAAAGTTAGATTAAAAAGCAGGGTTATACGCCTTTTACAGAATACATATACAAATATGTAACATTGTGCATTGGAAGTGATATATAAAATTATTTTAAATCTACGTAGGTACGAGCATTTTTTTATTTCAACATTTTTTTTTTTCAATCTTTTTTTTTGCAAAATTTTCCGCAATTCGACTTTTTTTTTTTTAATATTTTTTTTTTTTTGAACATTTTGTTTTTCAACAATTTTAAATCGACATTTCGTTTTTCAAGAATTCGACCCACTCCCATTTTTTTACAGATATCCTTTTTTTTCTTAAATAAACTTTAATTCTCTTATTATTTTGAGTTTCGATTTACAATATAAAAAAGGTAAACTCTTGAAATTGATTCTAGGAAACAAAAAACAGATCAAAAACAACAAAAAAAAGAAAAAATGTCAAAATACCTATTATATAAAGCGTATATTAAATCAATTTAATACACCAACTTTTGGGTATCATTTTTTCAATTTTTAATAATTTTAAGCAAATATTAGAGAAAAAAATAAATATATATATATACAAGTACACACATATATTATTGTTAAAATTTGTCAAAAATTGTTATCATTTAATATCATTCATATCTAAAATATAAAAAGTTTAAAAAAGGATAAGTACATAAGTATCAATTTTATTTGATGTTTATTTATTTTTCTTTAAAATAATTTTATTTCACATAAAAAAAAAAACAAGTATAAAAATTGATTTTAAAGAATTTATATATTTTATTTAAAAAATTGATTTTTGGCATTTAAACCACATCTAAAAAAAATCTAAATTAAACATTTTAAAGAGATCTAAGTTTTAGTACTAATAGTGTAGTAGTCGCCCCGCGCCAGCCTTTCAATCGAAAGGTCTCGGATTCAAGTCTCGGTTAGGTCATATACAATTTGAGTACTTTATATCGTAATAAGTTAAATATCGTAATAATTAATATCGTACAATATTCAATAACATAAAAAATAAATAATTCTTAAAGAACATAAATAGATAGCGCACAAATATAATAAATATTTTGTATATAATAGTTGTACATAAGCTACATTCAAGTAATTAACAACTTCGCTGAAAATAATGATTAAAAAGAAACTTAAACCTTTTTTTTTTCCTAAGGGAGGTGGGAATCTTCCAAAGACACCAAAAATTTCACCCTTGGTAGTGTCAGATTCTTACTAACTAAGCCCACTTCCCCCCTAAGCCAATATAATGGGATGAAACCTTTACCTGCGAACGCAGCACCTTGGCCAGGGAGCACGGACAGGAAAAGAAAGGAAATGGATACAGAAACATTGAATTGGAAGTGGGACTGTAAAGAAACAATGAATCCGCCTATTATTATTACTATTTTGCTAACAGTAACCGATAGCCGTTACAACAGTTACAACAGTTACAACATGTATTAGTATATAACACCTTACTATATGAGGTAATTCGATAACTGTTTTAGTGAAATAGTGTAAGATTAAATTATTATATAAAAAATAATATTTAATATGTGTCGGCATGGTTATATATTTATGCATATACATACATACATGTACAGACCAAAAAATTATGTACCTATGCTTGTTCATATTATAATATAATATTGATAAAAGTATAATATTATGGTGTTTATTTAATATTAATAAACTAACTCAAATATGAATAATACATGATTTAAAGGATGTTCTATGCTTCTTAAAGGAGTGAAAAAGAAGAAAACACAGGTTTTGATTGCATTTTTTGGGTTAGTTTCTATTTTTACAATTTACATTTACATTTAATAAAAACATCTTTTTATACCCGTATAAACTATGTTCAAGGGTATAATAAATTTGCCTTGATACCTTAAAGGAGTTTAGCTAGAAATAGTGTCAAAGGTCCGTTCATCCGCCCGTTTGTCCGCACGATAACTCAAAAAAAAAAGGAGATAGGAGGCTGACATTTTTTTTACGTCACTTTAGCAAAATTGTTAGTTTCGCCATTTAAATCCAGCACCGCCGGGTTGTAGTAGCTGCCATACAACTTCTTACTTTATATGAAAATAACTCAGTATCTATTGAAGCTAGCTATCTGAAATTTTGTAAGATGTCAAATTGCATGCTAACAACTTCTGTAAAATTTGGTTGGCCTAGAGCAGTAGGTACAGGCTTCTTGCATCTCTTGGAACTTTATGAAATTGAGTGTCTGAAATCTAACAAAAGATGATGAAGTTTTAGGGCAATAACTTCTGTAAAATTTGGTTGTGCTGGTGCAATAGATTCGGGTAGCTGTCATACAACTCCACAGTTTACATAAATATATCTCGGTAGTTAACATCGGTACTAAAACATCTGAAATTTTTTATAAGATGATCACGTTTTTTAGAAACATGTTGTACGAGTGTTACGTTCATACTGGTATCCCAGAGTTGACATAGTCTAATGTACTGCACTCTTTCTCGTCTGTTTAGTAAATTAATTTAGTAAGTTAATTGTTTATTTTTTATGTTTCAATAAATTTTGACACTTCCCAATAAGGTAAACAAAAATCTTTTTTTGGTTTAATATATACTTAATAATAATTTATATTTCTTCGTGAGGCATAAAGATGGTGAGAATCATTGAAAGATACTGTACGCAATACAGTTTATGTGACAGTCTAACTTACAAAACACCAGCCCCATCTTAAAAGATTAAAACTAGTGCTAAAAACTAACTGAAGGTAATCTGCATTTATCGTTAAATCTAGTGGCCTAGTTCCTTTAAGCCTGCTATCGTCATTTTATAGGAGTCATTAATGTAGCAGTTTTGATGCTTCTACATTTATGTGATCTTCTAAGCGTGTCTTATATTATAGTGCATGTTTTTTTATTTCTTTGTTTACTAGATTCATATGTAAATCGCTAATAGTTTACTAAATTCATATGTAAAAATTTGAATGCTCTGAATATATATTTGTTTGCCAGAATTCCATAGCTGTTTGTTGTACAATTAAATAGATTTAATTATTTGGTACCAATATAACAACATTTTATATTCTATTGGCAATCTAGATTTTCGACCTAAGAGTCAATACATTTCAATACAGCTGATACTCTATATTTTCATTTAATTAAACTTTTTTTATTTTGACGATACCTTTCCTGACATATAACACATTGTTAGGTATTTTGCCTTGTTTTCTTAAAGTATATCTACCCGATTTACGACTAGAAGATTTTGCACGGTTTTATTCCTAAAATTTCTTCGGAAAACAGTTGAGTTAATAAACTTTTAATCATTTTCATTTAAATTTTTAAACAATTTTTTTTATTTTACCTTTTCTTTCACTAACCAGATTTGGTAAGTACAGGGAGAAAAGTTCTTAGATACGCACGTTTTACTACTGGGATTTCATACAGATTTTACAAACTTCATATGTACGTTATATGTACGTACGTTATAATATTTTACAATTTTAAATTTTCCAATAAATTAAAAAATATAATGGAAATATTTCAACATAAATTTAAAAAATGTTTAAATTGAATTTTAGAGTTTTAAAATGAAAAGTTTAAATAATACGTATTTGTCAATAAAAATAATGTGATAGAATCTATAAATATCACAAATATTGTAAAAATAAAAAATATATTTTTAGTATATAAAAACTTAAAACCTTTGATAATATTTCCATTAATTTGAATTTTTATTCAATTAATAAGCATTAAAAAATCCTCTATAGTCTATAGTTTTTCTATTAGTCTAGAATTTTAATAAAAGCTGTTAATACTGTTAGGAAGAATAAGGACTAAAAATTATAAAATTATTTTAAACCAAAAAGTTAAAAGAATTCTGCATAGTTATCCGTTGAAAAGTTCAGAATAAAAATTATTTAAAATTTATATTTTATATTCTTTTTTGACAATAAATACGGTAACTATAAGACTATAAATTTATGTTCCTTTGTTCCCAGAAAATTTTTTTAAATCTTAAATCATAGAAACAACTTTAACATTTAAAAAAAAATTTTCGATTTCAAATCACTGATTTAGAAAATTTTTATTACCAAAAGGGCATCGAATCATTTTTTTTACTCCCTTTTGTTTAGGTTGTATTAAATTCTCAGAAAAACTTATAATAGAAGAATGCAAAAGTACATTTTAAGATATATATTCTTATTTATGTTTAAGGATATAATAAAAAAAAAAATCACATATATATACTATGTAGATTATAAATAATTTTAATTTATAAAGACATTTAAAACCGATTTAAAAATTTCATGGAAAATATTAATTAAAAAATTTAATCTAAAATTGAGTAAACAGAAAAATCTTTACAATTTATTTAATTCTAATGTAAATAACTTTATATGCTGTCATTACAATTTTAAACATTAAATGAAATGCATTGATATTTTTCATATAAATATGATGAAAATATTTTGTTCAAAATTGCAATTCAAAATATTCATTATTATCGCAAAAACTTTTAATACACATTTTGAATATTTTTAACAAATACCCATTAATTAAAATATACTTGTAAGGATCATAACTGTGTTTTTAAACGTAGTATTTAACAGTAAATAAAAATTTTTTAATTAAATATTGAAACTAATTATTTTAAATTACTTATTATGAACGCTCTAAGATATTAATATGTAATGGGGAAAAAAATGGTATATTATATAGTACAAGTATATACCATAGATTGAATAATTTGCAAAATTAAAATTTAAGTAAATTTTTTGATTAATTATTATTTACATAATTGTAAAATCTAATTTAATGGTATATAGTACGTAGAAAACTAGAACAATTATGAGAGTAACTTACATTAAACATATAAATTGATACGGTATCCCTAAAAATATGCAATTTTTATATTAATTTGCTTTTGCTTAAATTTAATAAAGTTCACTCGGTGGCCTAGTGTTCAAGCACGTGATGCGAATTTAAATACTGCACAGGCAGCAAGTTTTATTAATCGAAAACAAATCCCTCTTGCTACCAAATATATAGTGTAAATATATAATATAAACAAAATAAATATTAGTGTATAATTTAATAATAGTATTTGATCTATAATGGCCTTAGTAGCCGATGATATGGTTTTCGCTATAAACATGGCACTATCCACGCAATGGGTAAATTATCTTCTGATATCTGTAGGCAGATAAATAATAAGAAATACGTAGCGGCTTGCTTTATTGATTTTGAAAAGGCATTTGATACCGTTTGGCTAGATGGTATGATATACAAATTATTAAAATATAAATATCCTCCACATCTAGTGTACATGATTGAAAGTATGGTACGAAATAAAACTTTTCGAGTTATTTCGAATAACAAGAAATTCTCTAAAGAGTATCAAATAGACAACGGCCTCCGATAGGGTACCGTAAATTCACCCATATTGTTTAATATATATTAGCGTGCTACTGGACTCACTAAACAAAACTTTGGTGCCTATTCACAGTATTGCTTTTGCTGACGATTTAACAATATATACGCCAGATCATACCATCACCAATGCTCAAAACTAGCTACAAAAATTATTAAATAATGTTGTTAGTTATAGTAAAAGATGAAAACTTAAAATAAATTACCAAAAATGTGTAACTGTCCTCTTTAGAAATACCACCAAGGTAATTAACAATAATCTAAAAAAAAACACTGGAGAGAATTGCACTTGAAAGCGCCTAATAATACAAAAAATAACAACTACCAAAGTTTTAAATACTTAGGAATTTTATATCAAAACCAATACAAAGATCACGTTGAAAATCAAATAAGAAAAGCAACAAAAGCCTTTCTAACACTTCGTAAATTTTAAGCAAGAGAGCTTAGCTAATGCCATAAACTAAGCCATGAGTAATGCTAAGCCATGAGTACTTTAATTTAGATATAAATAAATTCATTTTTTAGTTTTGTTTAGAATAAGATAAGAAAAAAAATTATATTTAAATGCAGAAATAAAACTATTTAAAAAAAAAAAAAAACCGATGTTTTTGTAATATTGCAATATCCTATGTGATTTTTAATATTAATATAAATAAATAAATAAAGTTCAGTACAAGGATTAACTTAATCTTAAATTTAAAGCATATATGAATGAGAGAGCTGCAAAAAAAAATATCAACCACGTGTATCCTTCTATATATACATATACATAATAAACATTATTTGTTGTTTCTGTTTTATTTTAAAACTTTGTACTTAAGAAATCGAAGAAAATAGATAAATAGAACAATAACTCCATTAGTGTAAATTTCGTGAAATATCCCATCTCCTTTTAAGAATCAATCTTATGAAATTGTTAACGTGCTTTTGTTTTTGTAATGTAGTTTAAAAAATCTAAACCTTAAAATATTCTCTTTCAGTATTTTCTTAATATATAATCATAATAATATTTTAACAACTCTTGGTTCTATAGTAAATCAAATGAAACGAATAAACAATTTAATTGGATAAAATCTGTACAATTTTTATATCACTATTTATTTTTAAACTTATTCTAAATTTTAGAACGATCAGATGATAAGAAAATTATATTTCTTCTAAATTACAATTCTTATATTTGTAGGGAATAGGAATATGTTAGAATTAAATTTAATGTAAAATTTTTAGAATTTTATTATTAGAATTAAATTCGAACTTAATTACAATGGTAGCTGGCACACATTTAGAAATGTTTAAATAGTTATCGAATTGCTTATATTTCGATATTTTGGTATTATTTAAAGTTAAAAATGTTAAAACGTGATCTATACGCATATATTTTAAAGGTTGATTTTTGATTTTGAATTATGCATATTTTTAATATTTTTCCGTACATTTTTATGCGTATCATAAAGAAGCTGTAGTTAACTATAGATAATCAAAATTTTAAAAGTGCCAGCCAAAAACTTGGCTGTTCTCGTATTATGATTATTTCATTTATTATTTTCATATCAATGCTAATTATAGTTTGTCTATTTGATGCCAATAACGAATCGTGATTCTTTGATGAAAATCAGATAAAAAATTATATTTCTTTTTATTGAGATTTAATCCTGCGTCTCTCAAATTATTAGAGATGTCGACGCTCTGATCACTATGTCATCGAACCGTTGAATCTTCATTATTCCTTAAGCATAAACTGTATTCATAAAATTTACATTAAATAGTACAAAACAAAATACAGCTTAATATAGCTAGTAAAAGCGAAGCTGACCCTTAAGCTGTAATATATTTATATTGAATAAATTATTATTATTTTAAAAATGTTTTCAAGAACCATTCAAATAGTGAAATTTTGGCTACACGTGTTTTAAAATATTGTTACATTTTATTTATAAATTATTAATTTTTGTATTTATATTAACTGTCATAACATATCCATAAACAAATATAATACGTATATATAAAACATACAAAGCCAAAGAAAATATTAAATGAATTTCCAAAGTTTAATTACATATTTTTCATAAAATATTTTTGTTTTCTCTCTTTTTTTTTTCTTATAGTTTTAATTCTACAATTATTACAAACAAAATAATAACTTTGGAAACAAAACATCACAGCAACAAAAAATATTAACCGTTATAGCAAACAAAAAAAAAACAGTAACGAATGTTTACCGTTAAGTGAACATAAAATTATTAAAATACACAATTAATCACTCTGCAAAATTTACAACAGAAAAAAAAAAAAAAATTAACAGTAATTTTTATGTCCATGACATTTGATTTGTGAAAGGAAAATATCATAATAAAAATAATAAAAACAATAAAATTATGCTAAAAAACTGTTTACCCATTTTATTCGTTATAAAGGATCTTTAAATATAATAAGGACATTTAGCAAAAAAACAAAAAAAAATTAAATTAACGTCATTAAAAATGGCCAGATCCACGTTAAATTTCACAAATTTAAATTAATGATACAAAAAAAAAACTAACATTAGTTCCGTTATAATCTAAATCCATCCGTTATACAAAATAAAAAAAATTTTTTTTTTTTTTAAATTAAACAATAACTGTGTATGTGTAAAATCCAACATGCCATTTATATTATACCGTTATTATTATAGCCGTATATTAATTATAATTTATTATAAATATGAAAAATATTTATACATATACAATTTATAAAAAAAATTTAATAATAATAAATAATCAAAAAATAAAAAATTATAATAAATATACAATAAATAAAAATACAAACAAATTTAAATTAATTAAAAAATTTAAATATTTAATGTTGTCCATAAAAGTTCATTTAAAATTTTTTAATATAATTATATATTTTTTATTAATTTTATTTTATTTTAATTTACCATTAAAAACAAAATGTTTTATTATAAATGATAATCATCAAAATCAACAATATAATATACAATTACAACAACAATCACCAATAACAACAACAACAATATTAATAAATAATAATAATAATAATAATAGTAATAATAATTTATTATTAACATTTAAATCAAATGATATTAATAATATAAAAAATGAACAACAATCAATTTTATCACCAATAACAAATAAAATTCAACAACAATCAAAATTATTTTCACCAACAGAATTATATAAAAATGATATTGAAATGATAAATAATAATAATAATAATAATAAAACAAATACAATCAATAAAAATTCTAATATAATATTTAATACAATAAATAAAATTGAATTATCAACAATAAAATCAACAACAACATTAGATTTAAAACAATCAACAATTATTAATAAAAATAATAATGATTATAGTGAAAATATTGATGAAAATAATAATAAAAATAATGATAAAAAAAGTAATTTTTTAATAAAAAATATAATATTTAATAATACATCGTTCATAAAAACTGATGAATCAACATCAACATCAACTACAACAAATACATTAATAGAAACATCATCATTATTATCACCATCATCTCATAGCATTTTATTACAACAACAATTAAATTCTGATTTACCAGCGGCCATACCAGCAACAAAAAATACCTATGAATATTGTAAATTTTGGAATTCATCAGAATTTAAGGTAAAAAGAATTTTATTTTTTAATTATTTTTCTAACATATTCAAATTTTTACATATAAATTAAATATCTTTTATACACATTTTTTTTTTTTAATTTTTAAATTAATATTAATCTCTCTTTTGTAAACATAAAATCTATATTAAAAAAAAGAAAACAGTTACTGATAAAAAAATATAAACAAAAAATTTATAAAAATCTAATATCTACATACAAGTATTAAAAAAATTGTAATAGAATCAGTTATGAAATCATAAAACCATTCTAAGATAACAATGGTAAACAAGAGCATTCCATTTATTTTTGTTTAATATATACTCGTAGTTCAAATAGTAATTAGTAACAGAATTTAATACCTATAAATTTAACTAAAAATACACAAATTACGAAATATTACCTTCAAGTATACAATAGTAAAAAAATGACTTAATACAATGAATCTTCAAACTAATGGAACATCAAACTAATTAATTCAGGATCAATAAGAGAGAGGAACAAATACTCTACAACCCAACAATACCATAATTTATAGCTCCTGAGTACTTCTCATTTTTAGACAAATGTGATGTTATACAAAACCGAAACCATGTCCCTCAATTATCTATAATCATTATTAACATCTGTGTTAAGTTAAAATACGATTTTATCATACAAAATAAATATTTTTTTTTTTTTTTTGTTTAGTGCATTTCTCCGCCACATAAATGTGAACAAGAAATTACACAGCCTTCCCTTTACAGGAAGGGGGACTAATGTCGTAAGGGGGACTAACTCTTACGACGTGTGTGGGATTCGAACCTACACTCCCTCGGTGTTTACAGCGTATTTTATATGCTCTTATCCACTAGGCCACCGAGGCCCCCAATAAATATTATCTACAAGAAAACAAAAACTTATATTCTAATTTACCTTATCAAAGTTATTTATTTTATTTATTTATTTATTTAAATTATAATTAATAGAAAAAAGCTGTAGCAACTCAGGCTATCGGCTTATTCTGCTTATCCTTATAAATGTTATTTTCACCAAAAAATAATAAAAACGGTTAAAAAAACAAAAAATTCTAAATAGAATAGAAAAATGAATTTATAAAAATTTTTATTTTTAATTTATATTTTAATTCCCAGATCAAATCATATGTCCCCAACTATTGTAAAACCTGGTAAAACATTTTATGTAGGCTTTAAATATTATTTAAATTAAAATATTGAATTAGGCAAATAAAGTAGTTTTTAATATAAAATTTAAATTTTGTAAAAAAAAAATTTACATATTTTTTATAACGGTAAATTGTATTAACCCTTTAATTTATAACCCTTAAAACTTTACTAATAAAAATATAAAACTTTTATTTTTAAAGAAATTTATATGTCATTTACAATTAAATATTAAATAATAAGTTAATCTTAAATTATTATCATTACTCTGGGTCGAATATATAAAACAATTATTTGAAGAATTAGATTTAAGTTCAAGATCAATTTTATGCATTTGACTCACTGACTCGTAATAGTTAAGACTTCAGCCTTTTAATTGGAGGGTTTAAACCCTGATCGTAATTTTATACTGGGATAATTCATATCGCATTTATTCTTAGCACTGTAGTCACCTTTGATTACCTCATGCAGGAAGGTGCTAATTACTACTGCATATTGTAATCCACCGAAGATTTTGACTATGCAGCAAATAATATTTAACAATAATAATTAATACTAATAATAATAAGAATAACTATTACAGTAATAGTGAAACTACCTTCAATTATTACCTCATATTACCTCATATCAGTTTTAGTTCCCATATTTAAAGTTTCCGCATCCTTATTCTATCCTCTTCAATCCCTACTCTCTGGCCAATATTCACGAGCCCTACTTGCCAGTCAAGCTATTTTTAGTAGTTAGGAATTTCATCTCATTATATTGGCGAAAAGCGTTAGTGTGTTAGTTAGTTAGTAAGAATCTGACACTATCAAATAGGTATTTTTCAGGTCTTTGGAAGATTTTCAACTCCCTTGGGGGAAAAACAAAATCTAATTTATAAATTGAACAAATTTAAATTCAATTAAAGAAAGTGACTATTATTTCTAATTGGTTTTAACAAAACCTAAAATAGAAGTGGATTGCTGTTTTTTTTTTTTTTTAAACAAATTATAATTTTTAGAAAACCTAAATAGGTTTAACGAAATAGTTAATAAGTCGTTTTTCAACAAAAAATTATTATTTTATTATTTTTCATTAGTTATGAAAATTTTCACTCACTTTCCTTTGTCAAGTGAGTCCAATTAAAAACTCAGTATAAATTCAAATTTAGTCCCATAGGAGTTAATCATAAATTCTAGTATTGGGAAAAATGAAAAATAATCTTTTTTGAAAATTAAATTCTGCATATAATAATAATAATGTCACATTTTCCCTACTATATATTTTTTAAAATAATGAAATTTTGATATATAAAAACAATTTTTTTTAACAAAATAATAATATAAATTGTAATTTAGAGCTTTTGTTAAACGTTTATTAAATAAATCTATAAGAACGTGCCTTAATTGTAAAAGTATGAAAATTTAATTAAATTTGGATTATGAGCAGTACAACAAGAAATTTTCGTTGGAAAAATTGGGCAATGCACAGTAAATATTTTTAATTATCTTTGTAAATGTTAATATAACTAATGTATTTTAGATAATAATAAAATATTTTCCTAAAATATGGAATATAAAATTTGCACAAAAAAAAATTTTATTATAATATCAAAAATATAATATTAATATTTCGCCTTGTTTCTCAGAAAATTCTTCTTAAATAACATTTTCGATTTATTGGAAGTGGAAATCGATTAAGTACTTGCACCGCTTTATAATAAATTCTCAATTTATGAGAATAACTGATTTAGGGTCTCACAACGATCCTAAACTAGCCTAAGTATGCATCTACATCCCTTTTCTATCTACCTACCTACCTTACCTACCTAAGTAATGTTACATTTATTGTCACAACAAAAATGGACTTGGAAAAGGATCAAGGACTAATTTGATAATTGGTTAGATCAGGATTTCAATAATTAGTTCATCGGGATTTTAATGCTTTATGGCATAGGACAAAGAAGCTTTCTTATAATAAAATTTTGTTGTAAACCCATTTTAAATATTTTCATTATTATTACATTCAGAAGATAAACTACAGTTTCAACTTTTCGTATCTTAACAAATTTTATGTATATAATTTTCTCTTTTGTTATCCTTCAAATATTTTAATTTTATTTATAAGGGTAAAACCTTTAACCATTTAAAATGATTTTGTTTGGTTTATACTTATAATTTCAATTAAATTAATTAGGTAGTTATTATAATAAATCTTTTTATAAATTTAAATGCTTATTAAATTATATTAAAATTCACTTAAGCGTTATGTTTAGTTTGATAAGAAGGAAGGTGAAATTTTCACAGTTTATAAATACTTTGGTTAATTTTTTTGATTAACTTTTTTATACTTCTTTTATTTAAATTCTTTATTAAGAATTCCAAGTAAACTGTAAAAAAAAAAAACTTAAGTTAACATTTTTTTACTATATAAAATATTTTTATTTAAATAAAAGCAAAAAAAAAAAAAAAACTTTTTCTAACTTAAAAAGAACAAAAGAAAATCCTTTTTAACTTAAAACAATAGTATTTTTAAGATAAAAATCATTCAAAGTTTTTCTTATTTGTTTTTTTTTTTTTTTTTGTTTTTTTTTTTTTTATTTTAACTTTGAAACAATTATTACGTCTTAATGGATTCATATTTTGCTTCAATTAATGAAAATCCCATTTGACTGAGATAACAAATAAAACGTTTTTGTAATTGTCTAAAATTATATTTTGATAATTTATTGTATGAATTTTAATTTAGTTTTAACCTTATTTTATATTATTTAAAATCTTGTGGAAAACTAGTATTACGAAGCTGAAAATTTCGAATAACGATAAATAACATTATAATACCTTAAAAAATTAAAGATGTTATTTTAAATTTAGTCAATGTAAATGGAAAATAGATTTCGATACAACGGGGTGTTGATAAAATTTTTTTAAAAAGGAATGTAGAAACTCAAAGGAAATGAAATTGAAAGCTACTGCAAACAGTGTCTATTCCAAAGGCCATTTTATACTATGTATATTTGTCATATGAATTTTTGAAATGCATTTCTTATATTAAACAGTTGATCAGTCAAAATTGGATTGGATATCAACACAAATTTATTTTGTGTTGTCATTTGTATTTTATTATTATTGCATGGTCAAAGTGTATTTTGTTTCTTTGTAGTTATTGGTGTAAATTTAAGTTATTTTACTTATTTTGGCTAAAAAAAACATATTTTTAATATTTTTAATATAAATTAAAAATAATAAAATTTAATATTTATATTTTTGTCTTTTTACTTTGTCATTGTCATTTGTCACATGAGGTGATGATTTGTCACATAAGGAAGTCAACTGACAGTTTTTTTTCGTTCAGGCCATATGACTGCTTTTGTATTATGAAATTTATACAACATACATAGTGTGAATTGGCCTTAACAGATTCTACAGATCCGGTTATGAATGCTGGGATATAATCCCCTTCAAAAAAAAAATTTTTAAAATAACAACTAGTTAAATTAGTTGCATATAAAATATTTTAAAAAATTATCGAATCATATTAAATTACTTCCATCAAATTAAATTAAATTAATTTTTACTAACATTCTAAAAATGTACAAATTTTTATCAATAATAGGGATTGTGAGATATAATGTAAATTAGGATCACACAGCTTTAAAATCTATTTTAATATTTTTCTCAATAATAAGAAATCAGGTAGTCTCTTTAGCTATGTAATATGGTAGTCTTAAATCGTAGACCTTCTTAAATACTTCTTATGGTTTGCAAAAGGATAATCCTTCACCCAGGATATAAGGATTCCGTTACAAATAAAACTGATTTAATTGTTTGTCTCAGCAATTAGTCTGTTCCAATTTACGTCTTTAATTTGTATGCCTTTTAATAGATTGTATATAGCAACGTAGAAGTATTAGATATAGATTAAGATATTCTTTCTTTTGAAACTATTAAAAATAATAAGAATGAATTTTTCCTTGAATCATTATTCTACATTGATGTTTTATGTAAATTTTTTTCTTATTCGAAGGCACAGACTGCAATAGCAATTTTTTTTTAATATTATATGTAATGCTATTAAGAGTTGAAGATTTAGATTAGAATTTTCTTTTCGTTGAATTTATCAAGTATTGTTATAATTGTTGTATAAGAAACTATATTTTTAATTTATTATAAGAAACTGGTTTTTAATCAGAACCATTTAAAAATACATTTTTTAGCACAGCTCACTGTATGTACGGTTTTTTTTTTTTTTTTTTTTGCTCCCGTTATAATGTTTTGCCACCTAATAATAAAATTTCTCATAAAACAATAAATTTTGTATAACAATGTACATTTCCTGTACTTTTTATATGCCAAGTCATTATGTTACTTTTTTATCGCTATGTCAACTTATACAGATATGAAATATCAAAGAATTTTACTTTGCCACCTGAAGTTGGTGAAGGTAACGATAATGAATTGAAAATTTTTAACAAATGAAATAACAAAAAAAATAATTTAATTCAATATCTTCTAGGTAAACAACAGGAACAAATTACAGAAAATCGAAAGAAATGCAAAAGAAATAATAGAAAATTCACCTAAAAATAAATAAGTATTTTATTTAACAAATAACAACAAATAATAAGAAAATAAAATTACTCTTTCTTATGAACTTTTCTTTTTTTGAAAATTAAAGGAAAGGCAGATATTTTGTCATTATGTATTTGAAAACAAAATATTTTTCATTAAGAAATTGTCCTGCAGCCTTTTTTACTTCTTCTTTAGTCTCTTTTTTGTTTTGAGGAATTAAGTGTTTTCTCAGCCTCTTCTTTTTCTCCTTTATTTAAATAGACCTTCGTTTATATTACAGAAGAAAAGGTGTTGTAAATAAATTTTAAATGAGTGTTGATGCATTGCATACATATAGGCGTTAACATTAAATGAAAACTACGTCAATTATTCAAGGAATAATTTTTTTTTTTTAATTTTACTATATTGTTACTTTAATTGAAAAATGAAAAATAATGAAATTTAAGACTTTTATAGAACAGTCAGATCTTTAAAAGATTTTATTTACTCTTACTTTATACTTATATAGTATCTTTTAGTATTTAGCATTAAATGAAAAAATGAAATAAAAACAAATTCGTCACTTCTAATAAGTGATTAATTTATAAAGAAGTTGATGTATTAACAAAAAGAAAATGTTAAATTAAAGGCTAACAATTGAGCATATCCTTATAAAAATAATTTGAATATAAAATGAAATCAATGAATCAAATATAATTTTTTTTATTCTTTGTTACACATTTCATTATTAGATCAGTAAATCTTAAATAAATTTTATAAACTAAATCAGTTACATATATGGTTATTTAAAATGTATGTTAAATAGCTGATTACCATATTAGGAAATTTATCATAAAGCATTTATTACATATAAAACTTAGAAGAATATGGGGTATTAATCAAGTTCATACAATAATTGTTATCTTTTATTCAATAGATTTTTCTCTTTTTTTATAATAATTTTCATAAATATTTTGTATTAGCAATTCAATAATTTCTAAAACCATTATATGATACAAATTTTCCATTAAATTCTCAAAAATAAATAAACCAATTGATTGAATTCCATTTTATTATTTAATTTATATAGTAAGATCTTATAACTCAAAATATTATTATTTATTTGCTTTATATTATATATTTATACCATATTTGTTGGCAAGAGGATTTCTTACTTTTATAGTAATTTCCCTTTGAATTAAAAAAACTTTCTATCTGTACAAACGACTCCTACCGTTAATTCGCCATATATACTTTTAAAAGTAAATCAAACAATTAGATTATATTTATTTATTTATATTAATATTACAAATCACATGGGATATTGCAGTATTACATTAATAAAATTTGCTACTTGTGCAGGATTTAAATCCGCATTTCCTCGGTTAATAAGCCGCGTGCTTAACCACTAGGCCACCGAGACTCCCAATTAGATTATATTGTAAGCATATTTTTTCAAACGTTTATTCTTGAGATAATTCTTCAAGGTTCCTTCAATAAATCAGAATTCACATTTTATTATTAAATTTAATTTAATTTAGGTAATATTATACAAATTAATTGTCTTAATATCAGTACAGCACTCGGTTACTAGGGCCATTTTGGGATTGACAAATATAAGTTTTAATTTTAATGCTATATTTACAATTATTAATTAGAAAGTTCATTATTTTACATTAATTCGTTATCTTACATTATCTTACATTCTAATTTTAAATTTATCAAATAATATATAAAAATATGATACAAATATTATTTTGAGACAAAAACTAAATGTTCTCCAAAATTTTAAATAATTTACATGTTTCGTAAATTGTTTGCACATTTCCTAGTTTTGGAATTAGTACTTTTTTTTAAATCTATTGAGTTTCTATTAGGAAGATTTGTTGTGACGTGGCATTCGTGAAACATATGCTTGACAGTAAGTTAACTTTGGCAATACGGGCGTATTGTTGGATTACTATTTTCAAAAATCTATTTTTTAGTAATATGTGAGAGGAGATATAGCCTATGCTATATGTGACATAAGAAAAGTCAGTCCAATGGCTTTAAAGAAAGCTGCTGGAGCTGTTCCATTTTAGTTTTCTAGATAATAACAGCTGTGTTTCGAATTTTTTAATCTATTCTTTAATAAAGAAAGCTTGTTGCATAACTGTTGGACATTTTATTGCCAATTTTGCTTCTAGGTCGGCTTTTTTATTTCCAGCTATAACTCTGGTGACTGGGTACCCAAATGAGCTTTATATTTTTTGGCGTGATAGTTAGTGTATTCCTAATGAAGTTTACAATTTGTTAATTATTCAAGAAATTCAAACTGTCGGAAGATAATTACAGTTTCATATGGACTGCTTATTGTGAATAGAACTGCTTATGTATTTCAAAAATTATTAATAAAAATAAATTGCGTAATTTTAGGGGCAAAAAAATAAATATCAGCTTTATTATTATTATTTTAAATATCTAAATGTTTAACAAACTAAAAATTTTTCATTGGTTATTATTATCATGATCCCGATAAAAATTTTGTATTTAAATCATTTTATAAATACCAAATATATACATATTATATATATGTGTGTATCTATGTAAAATTTCTTTCCTTTAAAGAATTCTTTAAGAATATTATTTAAAGCAAACGTTAATTAAGGAAAATAATAAAATGACAAAAAAAAATAAAATGATTTAATTCAAATAAAATAGAAATTTTTACCATTCATTCAATTGAGTATAACATCAGTCAATATTATATAATATGTATCTTATATATATTTTTTTTATTTAGTCAATAATGTATTTATTTATCAGATAATTAAATTCTTGGTAATTATTTTACCATTAAAAATTTTAACATATATATACAGAACATTGTTTTGGTTAATTATCCTATATTAATCTGAAAAGAAATATATCTATAAAAAAAAAAACTCATAGAAACAGAATCATTTAATATAATATACTTCTAAAAGTTGAAAAGTATAATTAATTATGTTAATGAGCAATAAGAAATAAAAAAAAAATTGACCTAAAAAAAATATTGAATAAAATACTTTGTGGTGGCATTCAGATCCACAGATGACCTTTATTTTATAACTTTTTATAGTTTATTCTTTTAACGCCAATCTGTTAGAACTTATAGAATTCAAGTTGTACACAAATCTTTAATTAGAATACACAAGTTTTTTCTAGTTATTATTAGATAAAAAAAATTGTTAATTTTAAGCAGAGCTCTCGAGAGCTTATGACATAAAAGACTATACTAATTCTATTTATCATTCAAATCATCGTTACTTTCTATATCAAATTTATACAACGCGGTCACCCACAAAAACACTTTACATCACATTTAAAAAAATGTGAAAACCTTTTCAGTTTCAAATCTGAAAGTAAAATATATAAAAATAATTATTACCTTATGAAATACTTGCTATGTAAATTTTATACCCAGGAAATACATATTTATATATAAAATCTATCAGTTATCTTAGATCAATTAAAGGATACAAAAATTGCTAACTATCTTTTATTGGAATTTAATTAAAAAAAATTGTATTTTATATCGTCTTTTTTTTTTTTTTTTTTCCTTATAGAAATAATTTTACTTTTCAAAAGAATTAATTCACAAATTAAAATAAAAAAAAAGCATTAAAATAATTTCTTTACATATTATAAAAATCAAATTTCAAATCAATCATTAACGTACAAAGTAAAAAATTTGTGATTGGTTTCATTTCCACAGAGTATACATTAATGTTACCAAATACAATCTGGGTACAAATTATTACTAAATTATTCAAAACCAAGAGGAAGAAAAATTAAATTTATTCTATATAGTTAGGTTATTTTTGTCCATTTATCAGAAAAAAAATTTTTTTTAATTTAAAATGAATGTAAAAAATATAAAAATATTATATTTGTTTATATTTTATATGTAAAGCGTTTATTAATTCCATATATGTATATTTACAAAAAATACATATATCAAAAGATAATATAAATGTTAAAATGTATATATATGAATCTAAAAATTATTAATGTAAATTATTATTGTTCTTCTTAGTTAAAATTACAAAAACAAAAAAAAAACACATCTTGTATCTTACAATAAAAATATATACATTTTCTGTTTATATTTTCTACAAACATGATGTCACAAAATAGTCATAAAAATAAAATCGTACCATATATTAACATACATACTGCCACAATATTTCAAACAAACTGTCAATTGCCAATAAAACACAAAACACATTTTAATTCATTAATATTATTTCTATCTTTCAATCCATCTTAATTAAATATTATAACCTAATAACATAACCTATAAGAAATATAGAAAATATCAAACAAATAGTGAAATTTTACTTGTATGTATCCAATATTATTTTCTCTTTGCTCTTTCTTTCCGTAAAATGTCTAATTCTTAATAATTTTCAGCAATTCACCTTAAAGTATGCAATTAATAATCAAAATCTATAGCATCTAACAAGATGTTGGCGCGACCTTGCCAACATGTAAAAAAAAATATTTTATTTCTATAATAAACCACTCACACCGAATGTAAACTAAACTGGCAATGATGATATTTCTGTATATGATTTTAATAATTTAAAATTTTATTATCTGAGACATAAATCTTTGACTAAAAGTATTATCAAAGACACAAAATTTTCATTAAGAGAAAGAATTTTAAAATTTTTTACTTATTAAAAATTACTTTCGCCACATCCATCATGAACTGGTCGCAGCTGTAAATTAAAAATAAATTATTAATCTTCTGTTGGCAGTTTTCAATTGATTTTTTGTTTTGAAAAAAAAAAAAAAAATACTCTTAATAAAATTAAAAGGCCTGAAAGTGAGAAGGGGCAAAGTTTATAATAAGCTTCATATTTATAAGAAAAAAATAATAGGCCGATTTTATTTTGATTTTGTTTTCACTATTATAAAAGCAGGTAAAAGCTTCGCAACAGAATTTAAAATAGTTTTGTTTATTTAGGTGGAAATTTAGATTTTTAAGCTGAATTTTTGATATAACGTAAGATATTCGAATTTTTTTTATTAATATAAAATTCGGCAGACTTAGATAATTATATTTCATAACAGAAGTCAGAAACTTACTTAAAAAAAAAGAAAAAAATAACATAGAAAATATCATTTTAGAAGCCTTCTCTCACAATAGATTCATAATTTTGTACTAATTTATTATTAGACCATTAAATTAAAAAAGCTGTCAAAAATTACCGTCTCAAAAAAAAAGCGTCCCAAAATTTATGAAATTTCATTATCTTTTTTTCAAGCAACAAAAAATAAACACAAAAGACTTGAAAGTAGTTTTGATAAATAAAGTAATTTCGCGGCGAAAACAGCTGTTTTTTTATTGACATAAAATTTTTTTTTTTAAAGAAAAATAGAGAATAAAATTTTAAAAAATATTAAAATTATTTGGTTGATTGGTGGGTGAATTCGAATTTCATAGCAAATGAAGATCGGAACAAGATGATTGCTTCGTAAAATACGGAATACGGAAATACAAGAAAAGGATGAAGAACATTTTTTGAAACTAACCAGAATGAATGTATCTTCATTTAATTTACTATTTTCCTTATTACTTCCTCGATTAATTTTTCTTCAAATAACATATTATTATCTTAACCTATCTACGATACGAATGTTAACAAAATGACATTAAAAATTGTTTTTGAATTTTAATGTCAACTATATTGATTTCGCCGCTACAAAATTGTAAAAGTCGAGCAAAAAAATCGCCGGCATTTTTTCGCCGCTTTTTATTGTGCAATTTGTACATGTGTTTCAAACAATTTTTGACATATCGCCACGAACCTGAATATGTTTTTACCCTGAATATGTTTTTAGCTTGGATCATTTTTTCTCAATGATTTCGATTTTTTTTATGTTTTTTTTTCTATTACATCAAGTAAGTGATTCCAAAGATTTTTTAATGGTGCTGTTGTAAAAATGAAATTGTTAGGTAGTTTATTAAGGGAATCAATATGATAACGTAAATGTTTTTGCATCTATAGGAATTGTGCAATTTCACAGAGGAATTTTTAGTTAAACTTATAAAAATTAAAATTTCATATAAAGTTAAATTTGATTCAAATTTATTACAGTTTATTGTTTTTTACAGTTATTTACATTTTTTATTCTTTTAATTTTAATATTTAATAATAATTTTTTTAATGAACGATTTTGAAATCTAAGAATTTTATAGTGATTTAGTAATTTTAACAAAATTTTAGTATACTGTATAATTTCATAAATAAATTATTGTAATAAAATACAAAATAAATAAAATTTCAATTAGAATTTAATTTAATTTTCTGTGTTTTCCTTTTCTACACAAATCCATATGAAAGAAAATATTACAGGACATCATATTGTTATTTATATTATAAATTTAAAATGCTTAAATTTAATTTGTGAAAGATTTGAAATCGCTTTAAAATATGTTTATGTTTAAATCATAAATAAATTTATACGTTTTCCCAATATTAAATATAAATTTTAAAAGAAGATTTAATTTGCAAAGTTAAGAGTGTAATTTGGTAACTAGGTAGGTAGGTAAGTAAGGTGGTGACCTTCACGATGCTGCGTGAAGGCCTCAATTAGCACTAGTTTGACTCATTTTGATCCCTCTGTACTCACGTGTCCAATGTTTTGTGGTTATTTTCGGTTTTATATCCAACCCGAGGAGTTCAGATACGAAATCAATTTTTTGATTGTGTGTTTAGAGAGTTCGCTAAGGTTGTGGTAGGGCGGTTTTCCGAATAAGAGGAGTCTCACTCTAGCTATAGGACCGAACATCTGCAAAGAAAGTGCTCATGGTTCTCCTTTCGTTTGCTTATTTGCAACTTCTTCAGAAGATGGTGTGAGGGTTTCTCAGTTTGGCTGCATGCGTGCCTAATGCTCAGTGTAATGATTGCCACTAACCTGGCGATGTCTATGAGTGCTTTGGATATTAACTCATTTGATCTCCTTTTGTTGTAGGTGGGCCACAACATTCTACATATGGCGCAATTGCTCAGATTACTCTACTTCTATTGCGATTTCGCTATATACAAAAAAAGTCAGTTGTCCAATACGTGCCGTAAAGGTCATATTGGACAACTGACTTTTTCAGAGGAGTTAGTAGTCAGAGTGACTCCATTCTTTGCTAGTTCGTCAGCTTTTTTGTTTCCTTCAATATTGCTATGCCCAGGCACCCACACGAAGGTTATGTTTTGCTTTTCGCTTATTAAGGCAAGTTCTTCTTGACACTACCTAACAAGCTTTGCAGTTGTAATGTTCGCATTAATACCCTTAATCCCGGATCAACTGTTCACACAGATGTAGACCTTTGTCATTTGTGTATTAAATTTGATAACTAAAATATCGTATTTTTATACCCGTACGATAGGATCGGGTATAATAAAATTACTCCTCCGTTTGTAAAACCTCGAAATGAGCGAGCTAGATATATCTTCAAAGGTATGGATCGGATCAGAAAAAAATTCTAAGACGTTTGAGCCATGTCCGTCCGTCCGTCCGTCAGCACGCTAATTCAAAAACTAAGAAAGCTAGTTTTACTCGATAATTTGAAATTGTTCTAACTTTGAAAATTTTCTAACAAATTTGTTCAACAAATTTTTTGCATTTGTTTTACTCGATAATTTGAAATTGTTGAGCATATAATGCGTAGTACAAAACAATGTAAATAAATAAACAACATAACGGTAGCTTGAAGAATTTTTATTTATATGATATTGATATATATACATACTTATATAATATCATGTTTATTTACATATCGTATATGTCACTGATGAATGAATGATAAGAGTATAGTTGTATATTATATAGCGCCGTATTTACATACATATATGTATTTTATTGTACTTATAAGAAATTATTCTGTCAATGGAATATTTAAATATAATATAATATAATATTTAAAATTATATTTACTATTTTGTACTAAGTAAATTTAATATACATTTACCGCTTAGTATTAAATGGTACTATAGACTATTTGAAAAAGTTTTTGATTTATAATCGTTATGTGGAAGGTTAGAATCTGCTTTTGAAGAATATACATATAAACATATAGTTTGAATATATGTACAACCCATAGTTCTAGAAAATTCACCCAAATTATTTTAAAATACTTAAATATTAAAAAAATAATATTGTAAGCAGAGTGACAGGCTGTGAACATACTAACGATTCGTACGGGTATCTAAGAGTTGACAAAGGCAACTGTATTCTTTCTCGTTTTTAAATAGAAATTATTTACTAAGAAAAAGATTAATCTAATTTTTGATTTTTATTTTAATTTCTTCGAAAATCTTCAATTACTAAAATTTTCCATCGTATAATTCGAATTATTTCGCATCAAATTTATTAATTTGTTTTGTAGATATTTATTTTACAACTTTATTCAATAAAAAGGATATTTTCCATAATTTAAATTACGTTACTAGTTAGATTTCATTATTTATTTAGAATCATTATTTTCCTTAAAAACTTATTTTTTAAAACCATCTTTTTCCTTTTTTTTTTTCAAATTACTAGAAAATATTTCTATTAGAACCATTATTTGAAAAATACTACGATTATTTAAAATGCCTTTAAGTCTGGTCGTTTATTCTCTTTCTTTTCCTTCTTTTCAATCCCATTATAATAAACTAATCAAGAAATTCATCTAATGAATAACTTTTCTAAATATAGTTATATAAATATGAGTGAAAGAGATAAATGTACAAAGTGTTTTTTTTTTCTTCCGTTATTTATATTTTCCTTTAATTGAAGGCAAATATTTGTTAGGTCTCCAACACTTCTGTTTGGAAATTTTCAGTCCTAAAATCTTAGAATCTTCTTTAAGACTTCACATTGTCATGGTAGTGGAAACTTTAGTACTTTATTATAAGAAAACCTAAAGAAATAATAAACAAAGTTAAAAATTAGAATACAGCTTGTTAAAGTTTTTTATTTTTTTTTTTATTTTCCTTTTCTTTTTATTATTTTCTTTCCTCTAATTTTACATAAAAAAACAAATCCAGTTATACGTATTTAGTCATAACTGTATCTTCGTAAATTTTTTGTTTGTCCTTAGTTTTTCAAAAAAATATAAAAATATTTATAAAAAAGGAAAAAGTAACGTTTTTTTATGTAAAATTCTGAAAAAGTTTCTTTTTCCTGGTTCGTTGATTCCCTTTTTTGTTAGAAAGAAAGAGAAAATCAGTTTTACAAATTTTTTATTTTCATAAAAGTTTACCGAAAGACATGAGGTGGTCATGAGATTTTCCAGATGGAATTGGTTTCGCTTTTTTGCTCCTTCTGCTTTTTAATTTTTTTTTTTCTTTAAAATTTTAAATTATTATAATTATGAAAGTAAAAAAAAAATTGTTGAACATGTCCATCGCAAAATATTTAATTTGGTGGATAAAATTGTAGAGGAGATCTGTCATTTTAATGATTACATTTATTAAAAACAAAAATTAAAATACATAGAATTTCCAAAACATTTTCATAGTTAAACGGATCAAAGGAATAGAGATTGCGACAAAATCAATCCTATCATATACCATAGCAAACATCATCTGTTAGTACTTCATCCCGAGGGTGGATCCTGACCTCCTTTACAACATTCTGCCAACGTTCTCGATTTACTGCCGCTGTCCTCCAGTTGCTACTACCGTTAAGTCATTTTCGATATTATCTATCCATCTACATCTACTTCTATCCATCTAATAAAGATAGATTTTTGAGCCCGATCTCGAGGCATTCTTATTACATGACCCATTAGTTCTATTAGTGCCATTAGTTCTGCATTAGATCTCATAATATAAATACCATATTCATCTTATTTCGAACCGAAAAAAACAACAAGACATATCTGTACAAAATCATGATATTATTATAATTATATAAACTGTTTATTATATTATCATTAAAAATCTTTTGAATCTTAATTATTAAGTGTTACTTAAAAATCTGAATATCATAATATCCTCGTCTATTTTAATTTAATACAATTTAGAAATCATTAAAAATTTTTTTTTCTTTCTATTTTTAAATAGAAAAGCATTCGTTCTTGAATTTAAAAATTTTTTAAATAAAAAAAAAGCAGGCAAAAAATAAAAGAAATATTATAATTGTGATCCTCTGAAGTGTTGACAAAAATTTTCATTATTAATAATATTTTAACAGGAATCCTGAAGTCACAACAATAATAATTTTTCGGAGAAACATTAAAAATACAAATTATTTAAGACACAAGAGATGTTGTATTATTCAATTTTTTTTTTTATATAAATGTAAAAATGGAGAATGAGTTCGTTAGGGTATAAAATAGGTACATGTTTGATAAAAAATAGATATTTAAATTTATTCAAATGAATAATAAAATATATTATAACAATAAATAATTTTTAATGAATCCCCATTCAAAATAACAAAACATCAAAATTTGATCTAATAAATAAATAATTGGATTGAAACTAGGCAACGCATATATAACTAGATTTTGTATTATAATATTTTAAAAGGAAAAATAAATTTTTTATTATTTAAAAAAATTAGACAACCTAATTATATATGATTATTTATCACTTGTAAAGTTAGAGAAAACATGTGTTGTGGGATATTTTAGATAACCGAATATAAGCTTTTAAGATAACTTCATCAAATAACGGTATACTTTATCACTCAGGACTCTGAATAATAAAGTCATTTTATCTGCAAATAAAAAATTCGTAAAATATTTTTTTAACAAAATGATATTTTCGTCTTTTTTTTGCAACGGTAAATTGTATAGAGGATTAATTAACCTTTGTAACTGTATATTGCAGACAATTATCTAATGGCATCACTTTAAAAACTTATATCCGGTTATCCGAAGTACAGCCAAGTTTTATAGAAATTATATGAAAATTATCTTTTTTTTACCGTAAACAATAATCAGAAGCGTAAACAGAAATAAAAATTAAAAAAAAAAATTTTTAATTCAACGGACTTCAACATTACATATTCTCCATTTTTTAAAAAGTTAAACAAAATTGTATTTAATGATATGATAATTTTTTGTCTTTTCTCTAAATTTTTTTAAAGTTTTCATGAAAATTTGTTAATTAATTAGGTAGAAATAAGTAAATAACTCGATATAATAAAAAATATGAAGAACTTGTTTAAGAGAATTAAAATTCATAAACAAATCGAATTATGTTGATTGTAAATTTAATAATTCTACATTTTTTTTTTTTTTTTTTTTTAATAGTTTTTTATTTATTTTCGATAACATTAACAACTTTTTTTTTTTTTTTTCACATAACAAAAACTTAAAAATAAGTGAATAATCTAAATCTATTTCTTTCTTTTTTTATTTAATGTCCCATAATTAGAGATCTCTAAATAAATTATTTTACAATGTTACGATTAGATTTTTAAACAATTCTTTTTTTTTTTTTTTATACCCTACACCTAAAGTATAGGGTATATTAACTTTGGTATGGTGTTTGTAACCACCAAAAGGAAGCGAGTTAGGTATAGACATGTATATATATTCTGAATTAGGATCACCGCCGGAGTCGATTTAGCGATGTCCGTCCGTCCGTCCGTCCGTCCGTCCGTCCGTACGCACGATAACTCAAAAAATAATGATGCTATCTTGATGAAATTTATATAGTAGGTTACTAATTACGAAAGAAAGGCTAAGTTCGAATCTGGACAAAATCCGTCCATGGGTTCGGATTCTGGAAGCTTCCGAATGATTCCGGCTTTTGGAGATAATCTCCGCAAACGAGATTATCTCCAAAAGCAACAAAGATAGAACCTTCAAATTTTGTACAATGATGTTTCTTCCCGTTCGATTTATGTCTCTGAAATTTAAGAGGATTTGGTCCATGGGTTTGGGTTTTGGAAGCTTCCGAACGAGCACCAGAGCAAATGAGATTATTTCCAAAACCAACAAAGATAGAACCTTTAAATTTTGTACAATGATGTTCCTTCCCGTTCGATTTATGTCTCTGAAATTTAAGAGGATTTGGTCCATGGGTTTTGGATTTGGAAGCTTCCGAACGAGCCCCAGAGCAAATGAGATTATCTCCAAAACCAATAAAGATATAACCTTTAAATTTGGCAGAGTGGTGTCCTTTCATGTATGATTTAGGCCTCTGAAATTTAGGAGAATTTGGTCCATGGGTTTGGATTTGGAAGCTTCCGAACGAGCACCAGAGCAAATGAGATTATCTCCAAAACCAACAAAGATATAACCTTTAAATTTGGCAGAGTGGTGTCCTTTCATGTTTTATTTGAGTCTCTGAAATGTGAGAAGATTTGGTCCATGGGTTCGGGTTTTGGAAACTTCCGAACGAGCCACAGAGCAAACGAGATTATCTCCAAAACCAATAAAGATAGCACCTTTAAATTTTTTATAATGATGTTTCTTCCAGTTTGATTTATGTCCCTAAAATTTAAGAGGATGTGGTCCATGGGTTTGGATTTTGGAAACTTCCCAACGAGCCCCAGAGCAAATGAGATTATCTCCAAAAACAACAAATATATATAACCTTTAAATTTGGCCGAATGGTGTTTTTTCATGTTTGATTTAAGTCTCTGAAATTTGAGAGGATTTGGCCATGGGTTTAAATTTGAAAGAATTTGAACCGTGGATTCGAATTTTGGAAGCTTCCGAACGAGCCGCAGAGCAAATGAGATTATATCCAATACGAACAAAGGTAGAACCTTTGAATTTGGTACAATGGTGTTCTTTCGTGTTTGATTTATGTCTCTGAAATTTAAGAGGATTTGGTTCATGGGTTTGGTTTTGGAAGCTTCCGAACGAGCACCAGAGCAAATGAGATTATCTCCAAAACCAACAAAGATATAACCTTTAAATTTGGCAGGGTGGTGTTCTTTCATGTTTTATTTAAGTCTCTGAAATGTGAGAAGATTTGGTCCATGGGTTCGGGTTTTGGAAACTTCCGAAAGAGCCCCAGAGCAAACGAGATTATCTCCAAAACCAATAAAGATAGAACCTTTAAATTTTTTATAATGATGTTTCTTCCAGTTTGATTTATGTCTCTAAAATTTAAGAGGATGTGGTCCATGGGTTTGGATTTTGGAAGCTTCCGAACGAGCCCCAGAGCAAATGAGATTATCTCCAAAAACAACAAATATATGACCTTTACTTTTGGCATAATTGTGTTCTTTCATGTATGATTTAGGCCTCTGAAATTTGAGAGGATTTGGTCCTTGGGTTCGGATTTTGAAAGCTTCCGAACGAGCCTCAGAGCAAATGATATTATCTCCAAATGCAACAAAGATATAACCTTTAAATTAGGCAGAATGGTGTTCCTTCATGTTTGATTTATGTTTCTGAAATTTGTGAGGATTTGGTCCATGGGTTCAAATCTTGGAAGCTTCCGGACGAGCCCCAGAGCAAACGAGTATATCTCCACAACCAACAAAGATAGAACTTTTATTTTTAGTACAAAGGTGTTCTGTTATGTTTCCTTTTCTGTAAAATTGGAAACTGACATTTGAAAGAATTTGAACCATGGGTTCGTATTTTGGAAACTTCCGGACGAGCACAAGAGCAACGAGCATATCTCCAAAACCAACAAAAGTAGAACCTTTAAATTTAATAGAATGGTGTTCTGGCAAGTTTTCTTTATGTTCCTGAGATGGATTCGATGAATTGGAGTGGCAATTCGGGTAGCTGACACAAACATCCCAAGGACTACCAATCTCCGAAAATAATTAAGATAGAAACTTAAAATTTTATACAAGGGTGTCAAGCATATCCCAAGCGGATGCCTCTTTTACGTTCTTGAAATTCGAGTTGAATAAGACAGAAAAGGGAAGAAGTTCAAGCAGCTGCCAAAAACACTTATGGATTGTTAATTTAATTCGAATTATTCAGGTGTAGGGTATTAATAAGTCGGTTGCATCGACTTACTGTTACATTTACTTGTTATATTACTAGTTTAAATATTTAAACTTAACTATGATTTTTTTGATAAATCGAATCGAATTAAATCGAATGGTAAATATAACTATTTTCAGTGACATTTTGTGCCCTAAGAAAATGTTTTCTTATTAAAGATATTATGAAATTATCTATTCTTATGATATTGGCCTTGTTGTATATGTATTTATTAGATAAATAATGTTTATACTCACTATTTGGTTTTCGGTATTCTCTTAAACATGCTCTTAGACATTTTCTTTCAAATACCCTGACTTTTTCCATCACAGAGGCACTAACGTTATACCAAATGGGGCTCCCATAGGTTAAAATTGGCCTAATAATAGATTGGTATGCTATTGTTTTTACTTTTGGAGATAGGTGTTTTGAGTAGAACAAATTTTTTGCAATAAAGAAAGCGTTTGACGCTTTTTCAATTTGTGTTTTAATATGTTCTGAAAAATTTAGGTTTTTACTGATTTTAATTCCAAGGTACTTAACTGAGAATTTTGATTTTATACAGGTACCATCTCCTGCTCTGACCAAAAATTGTTTCCAATTTTTGCGAACAGAAGGGTGGCACTGAGAGAGATTATCTCGAAATAGGATTGTCTCACATTTGCTAAAATTAATCTTCAGTCTCCATGAAGAAACATAGCATTCTACTATATGTAACATATTTTCTAAATTAATTTTTATATCTTTATAATTTTTGGCAGAAACGTAGCAAATTATGTCGTCAGCAAATGCTATCGATGTTTTTTGCATATTACTTGTGTCTAGTGCGTTCAGGTTGTCAATTAGATCATTGATGTATAGCGAAAATAAAATTGGAGACAAGACCGTACCTTGCATTAGGCCGTTTTTTACTTCAAAACTCTTAGACGATTCAATATCATTTATATGAACCTTAAAGGTTCTTCCTCTTATCATGTTATTTATTAAGATTATGAGATTGTGAGGTAAGTTGTAGTTAATTAGCTTTTTAATTAAACCATCCATCCACACTGTTGTGAAAGCATCGCTTAAATCGATCAGTAGGGCTCCCGTGCAGTATTTTTTATTTGCATTCCAGCAGATATCAGATACAAGCCTTCCAACAGCATGCACTGTGGAATGCTTATCTCTGAAACCAAACTGGTTGTTATTAATAAGTTCCAGCTCTTGACAGCACATTATGATTTTTTTTTTTATAATTTTTTCATAAACTTTACTTAAGTTAGATAACAGGCTTATAGGTCTAAAGTTGTTAGGATTAGTGGGAACTTTTCCTGCTTTTCTAATTGGTATAACTTTACTAGTTTTCCAAACATTTGGGAAATATGAATTATTTAATGAATTATTTAGGATAGTGATAATTTGTAAGATAAAATTTTCGGATAAATTTTTTAAAACAATATTGGGAATCCCATCTAATCCACATGATTTTTTATTATTTAGGGATTTCAGAATTTCTGTCATAGAATTAATAGTTATAAAATAATTTTGAGACTGCTCTTCACTTAAACTGTTGGCTTTTTGGTGGTTGGAGAAACTCAACATTCTGATATCTTCAATTGATTCACTTCTAGAATTAATATAATTTACGGCCGTAATAACCTCATTATTTATTATATCGTTAGTACTAGAAATTAAATTATGCTTTTTTTGGAAAATACCCCCTAATATGTTACAAATTTGTTGCTTATCTTCAACAACAAAGTTATTGTTATTATCCTTTTTTAATTTATCAACATCAATGTTATTTTCTACAAAGGTATTAAGATCGTTTTGTTCAATTTTAAGGTTTTTGATATCTAAGATTTCCTTTTTTCTAAAAATTTTGTTAATTTTAGGGAACATATTCCTAGAGGGTCGAATTGATTCAATTTTTTTCTTCCAAAATCTATTTATTTCTTTCAAAAGGTTTTGCTTAATAAGGTTATTTGTATTTTTAATGAGCGACTTAAGCCTTAATATTTCAGGATGATCGTGTGCTATATTATTTCTATACAGATTAAATAGCTTAGTAACAAGCTTACTTTTGCAACTCTTTAATTTTCTTATCAAAATATTTGAATAGTCTGTAAAACTATTTTGTTTTTCTTGTTTTGGAATATGTTTTGTCATTGCTTGTAAGATTATAGAATTTGATTTTAAAATATATTCATCTATTTCAGAATTTTGTAAGTTTATGTTGTTTGGGGCTATACACTCATTGTTTTGATTAAGTAAAGAATCTAGCTCATTTCTAAAATTATTCCAATTTACTTTATTAAAATCGTACAATTTTCTGTTGTTAACTATATCATGCAGTAGCACGTTTTCTAAATTTGTTGTTTCAATTTCAAATGTAAGTGCTCTGTGGTCACTGTCAAAATTTAATGTGTTCAAACAGTTATCTGTTAAGTTTCTGAATTGCAATCTACAATCAGCAATACAGAGATCTAGGAAGGAATTGCAACGAGGATATGTTGACTCTGAACTAAACAATAATTGGCATTTATATGATATACGATTTAGTTTATACCATGCATGAAGTTTGTTACCTTTTTCATTATTTACACTATTATTCCAAGCGGTGTGTTTAGCATTTAGGTCGCCAGCAAGTACAAAAAAGTTTTCTGTGTTAGCCAACTTAAGCTTATCAAATATGTATTGTAATTCTGGTATAAAGGAAGAACTATCTTTGTGGCTACCATATGCTGAGATAATAAACAGATGTTTATTATTTTTAAGTTTAAGAGAGATTATACTTGTTTCTAAGCAGTTAAATTTTAGGTCTAAGTTTACAATTTCGAATCTATATATATTTTTTATTAAAATAAGTGTACCCCTTTTATTAGTTGATTCATCTTTGTCGTTTCTTATTATTACATAATTAGTGTAGGCTAATTTTTGATTTGTAAGGTTAGTTTCCATTAATAAAACGATATCAGGGTTCTTTTCTAAGAGGAGGTCGTTTAGAGCATGTCTCTTTTGAGTGGAGATGATAGAATTAATATTTAGAGATATTATTTTGAGATTTTCTACGTTATTCATTTTGCAAAAAAGAATTTTGATAAATATAATCAATTCTGGAAGAATTGGTATTTATTATTACTTCTAGTGAGTTTAATCGGTTGCAAATAGTATTTAAGCAGTTTTTAATTTCGCTTAAATCTGTATTATTGAAAGAGTTCGATTGCTTTTCAGTAGGGCGATTGACAAATAGTTGGGCAAAACTTTTCTCAGGTTTTATTAGGGAATTATATGTGCTGATATTGTGGGATTTCTGTGAAACTTTCATTTTCTTTTCATCTAACGATTTTTTAATTTTTTTGTAGACTTCACAGCCTCTGTAGGAGGCTGGATGTCCAACAGTTTTGCATACAACACAGTATGGTTGTGTATTTTCTAAATTATTGTTTAAGGAACATTCCCCAGGTAAATGATTTATGTCACATTTAACGCATCTATAATTCATATTACAATTTGATGCTACATGTCCAAAACGTTGACATTTTTTGCATTGTAATATTTCTTTTTTTCTCAATTTTTCCCATTGAACAACCTGGTTATTAATAAACCTAATATTATATAGTTCTTTACTGTCACTGTCAGGTGTGATTTGAATTAAGAATAGTGGCAATTTAATATTTTTTGCAATTGAGTTCTTTGTAGTAAACCTTACAATTTTGTTATATAAAAATGTTATGTTTTTAAGTTCTAAGTTTTTTAAGTAATTTATTAAGTCATCTGTATTTTCAGATTCGTGTAAGCCTTTTAATAGAAATGACTTATTCTTTTCTGATTTAGGAGTAAAGGAATAGAAATTTGCCTTAACTGATTCTAATGCTAATTTTAATTTGTTATAAATTTGAATATTTTCTACATATACAGCGTGTTTATTTTTATATATTTGTTTAATATAGAAGTCTTTTTTATTCACAGCTAAACCTTTCACTAAAATTTCAACTATATCCTTAGGTTCTTGGTCAATTATGTTAATAGGAGGCAGTTTACTCTGCTTTTTTGGAGTCGTTATAATTTCCTTACTGTGCTGGACAAAATCTGGAGCTATAAAAATATTGTTATTTATGTTACCTTTATCTGTATTTATTTGTTTTTGTTTTTCTTGATTTGAAGTTTGCGTATTACTCTTATTTAAATTTTTCAGCTTCATTTTATTCATTATTTCCAGGTTGGTCCAGGTTTGAAAATTAGTTTGACTATTATATTCTTGTGAATTGTTTCCATAGTCACTTTCAATGTCTTGAAGTGTATTAATTTTATTGCTCGTATCCATTTCATTACTACTTTCAGGAAGAGATGTACCTTCCAGCAAGTCAGTATTAATATTTTCTTCATCATTTTTTGAAATATTTTTTAGTGATGGAATTTTTGAATTTAAATTGTAAATTAACTGTTTTAGTTTATTAATTTCTTGTTTTAAAAACACATTTTCGTCTTTTAATTCTTTGTTTGTTTTTTTGTTTATTTTTTTTCCATTTTTTGCCATTTTTATGTTTATAGCATTATCGGAACTATTATCAATGCTTTTTTTTCTTTTTAAATTAGTATTTTGGTCAGTATATTTTAATTCTAAACCACTAGAGTCTTCACTCATATTTTTTTTTTTTATATTGATTAATATTTTTTTTTTTTTTTTTTTATTTATTATTATTATAATTCTACATTTGATATTGCCCAGTAATTAACAATCTAGTAACTCTTCCCCACTTGATAAAAAAGCCAACAAAATTTAAAAAATCAATCAAGAGGTATTGATCAATTGTTTCAATTTTCTAGTAATCATTTTAAGTTGTTTTTATTTCATTTTTAATAATCGAATTTAGTTGGCGATTTATATTTATTTTTTATCTACTACTGGCAATCGTCCACTTATTCCCCAATTTTCTTAACTATCTCATATTAAATTAATTTGAAGTAATAAATCCTTGCCCTGCTTCTGCTTCAATAAACTTTATGTTATCATTTGTATAATATCTGTTAATAACTCATAACATAATAACATAATACATAGTTAATAACATAGCCTTCTCGAAGACTAATAACTCTTTGGATACTTTTCTTTCTCCATTGTTTTTTTCGTTTATAAATTTTAAACTTTTTAGAAATCATAAATCCAATAGTATAAAAAATAAATTTTAACATTTTTCAAAGCAATTAAATAAAATGTTTTGATAAAGCAAACAAAAATTTGGTATTTGTTTATTCTTTAATATTAATTTTAAATTCAAACATAATTAGTTGACACCACTTTGGCATTATAAAAATATAAAGTAGTATTACGCTTTTCTTTATTTTAATTTTGTTTTTCTTTACTTTCTAAAATATTATTTTATTTCTATCTGACAAATTTGACACAAATATTTTCTTTATCCCTTTAACAATAAAAAGAAGAAAAAATTCTTTCTATGTTTGAATTATAATTGAAATTGCCTACTTTTAGGATTATTGTTTGTGTTTTATTTTATTCTTAAGTAAACATTTAACTCTTTAATTAAAATATTAAGTCTTTTTTTTTTTTTTTTTCAAAAAAAAAAAACTTAATCTATATGTAGCTCTAATGGATTTCATTAAAGATTTAAATTTTTTAATTAAATTAAGTTTTACTTTTTCAAGTTGTATTTCGAAGCTGAATAAATTATATTTGAGAAAAAAATGAATTAATTTCTTAAGTAAGTTCTGGAAAACTTTTTAACTTTTTTTTTGCTTTTAATTTTTGATTTATTTTTTGACGTTTGTTTTTGTCATCTTAGTTTTTTTAATTCCAGAAATCCATTATTTTATTTATTTTGCCTCCTCTTCTTTTTTTTTATCTTGTTTTTTTTTTTGTTTTTTTACAGCTTTAACTAATTCATGTTCGCTGAACTTAAATTAAAACGGAAAAAATAAGAAAAAGATTACCATTTTTTGCTTTTGTAGTAGTTTCAATATTTAAGAAGTTGTTTTTTTTTTTAATTTTATTATCAATTCGTCTGTCTTTGCTAAATTATATAAATTAAAGTTGACATTAGGCTGCCATGTTTTGAACAAATTTGTATTTTCAAAATAATTTCAATTTCAATTTAAATTTCAAATCTAATATTCTGGAATACTTAGAGTATGTACTTCTAACAACTTGAAAAATTCAACTGAGACGAATCTAATACGTTAATCCGCACGTAAATATTTTTTTAGATATTACCATTCTTTAAGAAAACCGAAAAGAATTATCTTTGTTTACCTTAACCTTATTTTAATTTTCAACTTTAATTTTATATATGTTTTACCACAGCTGTGTAAAAATTAAAAATCAAACTAAAAATTATTTTATATAAAAAGTCACACATTTCTATGATTCTAAAATGATTCTGACAAATAATGAAAAATTACAGTCCGAAAAGCGCAATAAAATACATTGGTTGGCTAAAGTACAAAAATAACTCATTCAAAATAAATTATATAAAGGCCTAAAGTAGAAAAAAGAAAAAATAAATATATCAAAAACTTTAATACAGCAACATTAATCCCAATAATATAAAACTTAAAAAAAAAATTTCATAATTGGGATAACGTTAAAAATCCCGCACTCAGTTTACTTACCATTAGATTCTTACCATTTTTTTCCATTTTAACACAAAAAAAAAAATATTTCCTTTATTTTCAATATTATCGAAAAAGAAAAAAAATATATACATATACATGCATACATAAATAGTTCGTATAAAAATTACATAAATAAAAAATATTTTAATGTCCTTGAAAAGTAAAGAAACAAAATAAATAAAAATTTTCTTCTCTTGAATCTTTTTTTTTTTTGTTCTGAAATTTTGTTAAATTTCTCACATTCCACAATTCCACAATTGAACTTGACTTTATGGCATCAGACATATTTTTTCTATTCTTTAATAAAATGTAAGTAAATACGATAAAGGCCCGAATATTTGATTTTACTTATTCTTCACAAGATATTTTGGAAATTTTTTTAAATTACGGCTCCCTACAATTTAAAAAAAAAACTCTATTTGTTTATACTCTAAAATGTTTCTATCACAAGTTCATTCTAAAAATTATTTCAATCTAAAAACGACAAAAGGCAGCACATTTTTGAAGCTTTATTAATAAATTATATAATTTTTTTGCAATTTGGTATTTAAAGACAAATGAAATACAATTCTGATATGTTTTTATGGTTTTTTTAAACTGTACGTTTTTAAGAATCTTTAGTTTTACATACTACCTTGCTTCAGCCTTATCATCTTATACTTATTTTTATCGCTTTAGACAAACTATAAAGTTAGTTTAAGATGGTTTTGTTAGTTGATGAGAGATTAACAGACTGCTGTTTGTAATTCTATTTCATATTGGTCATTATCTTCGTTTACTTACGATAAGTTATTAGTAGAATATCATTATATTTTAGTATTTTTGATACTTTTGCATAACTGAACGAAGGTTCTATCGTAATGTTTTTAGATTCTTTGACTTAATTTAATAAAGGTATAAACAGTGTATGTGTATATTCTTTTTAAAAGTTTTTAAACTAAGATATTTTAAGATTTTCTTTTTATTACTCGTAAAGTTCTGTACAATATAATATCTAATTCTCTTCTTGGTGCATTCCGGGCTTGGCCCTTTAATTTCAACTTGTAGTTTTTAAGTATACAATCGTAATTAACTAGTAAAAATTAATATTATTAAGTCTTGAAGTTCAAGATTTATTAAATGCCAAGTTAAATAAAATATTTAGATTTGATATTCTACAGTAACATATAATTACTTACAATGTATGTACAACAAAGTACATTTCAAATAGAATCATATAAGTTAATATATTCTTTTACATACATTATTAGATTATTATATTTATAAATAGCTCATAAACAATTCATATCATATAGTAAACCATTAATTTGTCGTATCTTATAGTTAATAAATCGTATTAACACAATTATTAGGATGAAGAAATCTATATAGATATCCAACAGAGAATTATAATAAAAACTCATATTAATTAAAATTATATAAAATTAGGCTCTAATTTTCACCTTTAATTCTATACAATTCATTTCCTTAAATTTATTTTATGGTTCAATTAATAAAAATAATTTTACCTTTTACCTTTAATAAAAAAAAAAAATTATTAATTTGATTTATTTAATATTAAATGAATTTCTTTCTTAAGAAATCTTAATATAAATATCTTAGGGAAGGTAATTGTATTTTTGACCTTGACAAAATCTGAAATTACATATTAGAATTTAAAGATTGTTTGCGTATGTTATATTCAAAAGGTAAAAAATATGTTTTTAAGTAAATTGATGTCTAGACATAATACGAATTTTGGCAACATAATTAATTGTTATTTTATAATTTTTCGTTATTTAAGTATTACGATTTCTAATTTGACATTTTTATACAAAGATGTTAGTCACACTTTACTACTTTATTATCTAGAATAAAATTTATGAACTGACTACTAGATTGACACATTTTGAATTTTGAATTTTTGTGGTGGTGAAAAGAAGAAAAAGAGAGGTGAGAATCATATAAAAACATCAAAAATATTCACTTAACAATGTCAGATTATTGACTAAATCCACCCCCTTTGAGCCAATATAATGGGATAAAACTCTTAACCGTTCACGCAGTATACTGGTAAAGGAGTAGGTATAGGAAAGGATATAACACGGATACACGGATTAGGGAATGGGACTGTTTGGGAACAATTATCCTGTCTATTATTATTACTGTTTTGTTAACAGTGGTGAACGTAGCCATTTGTAGTTACATCTGCAGTAGTATATTAGGTATTGAGGTTGCATTAGATTGTATTAGTTAATGACTAAAAGCAACTTCATCTTCGCTGCTACTATTATTAGTATTAATATTATAATTATACTCGTAAAAACGTAGTTCTCAGGGTGTAATAAATTTGTTATTATGTTTGTGAAACCTTAAAAAAGGCGAAATAGTTATGACAAAGTATATATATTCTTACTCAGAATCAAATTCTGAATTGACATATTATGTACATCCGTCCTTCACTCCATTCCGCCGCACAATAACTCAAAAAATAATGGAGGTAGGATTCTGAAATATTTACCTTTCACCTTTGTATAAAATTGTTACTTTCGCAATTGAAATTGAACAAGTTCCAACGGTGGATTTGAATAACTGTCATACAACTTCTTTCTTTCTATGAATATAACTCAGTATTAATTGTATTTATAGGTATCTGAAATTTTGTGATAAAAATTAGGTCTTATGAAAACGACTTCTGTAAAATTTAGTTAGTCCAGAGAACCATATGCGAGTAGCTGTCATATAGAACTCCAAAATTTACTTAAATACATTTCGGTGATTTATGAAGTCAGATAACTGAAATTTTCTAAATAAGTTAATAAATTTTCTATACAGCAGGAGTTACTGATGTTTAAATGTTACATAGTTTAAGTTATTTTATTAAAATAATTGATCTAATCGATCGGTCGAAAATCTATTATTTTATGTATGTACTTATTATTTATCTAATTATTTTAACTTCGGCCAGGTCAATTTTAATAGTAGTCATTTATATCGTAAGTAAGTTTACATCGTAATATAAAATGAATAAATAAATAATTCTTGTATTAAATAATAGATGGGGCAAGTATTTGTGTTTCATAATCTTATATAACAACTACAGCTGATTATTGATTCAAGAATCTTAATCTAATTAGAAATAAAAACGACTTAATGGAAATATTTTCAATAATGGTTATTATGCCATTAATTATGAAGTATTAATGTGGGAACTGTAATTAAAACAAAATTACTTTTATACAGAAACATACGCATTATTCAAAGCAAAAGAATATATCTACTAGAATTATTTTGTTGTCATCGAATTTTCTTTTTTCAAACATTGAATTTAAATGTTATAAATATACTGTAATACTGATTACTATTATAAAAATATACTACGGATTTTTTGAAAAATATCAAATTAAAAAAAAAAATTTTATTTTTCCTTTCAACTTAAAATTTTGAAAGAAATTGAATTTCTGTAATTTAGAAGAAAAACTAAAACTACTGAAACTACTGATCGTTTAAAAATTATTTTTAAATGAAATATTTTTATTTTAAATTTTTTAGAAACAATTGAAAAAACCTTTTAGTATTTCTATTTCTATCTTTCGCTAATGAATCACTTTTCAAAATTTAATTTAAACATTTAAACGAAAACATTCTAAAACAAGCAATTTATTTAAGAAAATTCTTAAACCCAATAACTAAATAATACGGTCTCATATCAGAATTCTTATTGAGACTTTTGACTCACCTCAATGCGTCAGAAGCCTCCATGCGTCCAATGGGACTTTTGTCCCAGTGTTATATGATAGACTTTTAAATTAAATAAAATAAAATAATTAAAGTCCCATGAGACCTTTGTCTTACAGTGATAAGTGCATGGGAAGCTCCACGGGAGTCACTTCAATGAGTCACTTCACTTTGACTTACTTCTCTCTAGGGACTTCTAAAACGTTACCAAATAATAGATACTTATAAAAAAATTTATGACATTAAATTATTATGTTACTATTAAATTAATTATATACGGGGCTTCGGTAGCCTAGTGGGTAGACTTATGGCGTATTAACCGAAGGAGTGTGGGTTCGATCCCCGCACAGGTCGTAAGTGTTTTTTCTTTATACATACCCCCCTTACGAACAAATATAATGTAAATATATAGTATATAATATAAACAAAATAAATAATATTAGTATATAATTTAATAATAGTATAAAAACCTATAATGGCCTTGGTAGCCGATGGTTTAATAATATTGCATTACATTTATGTATGTAATATTAATATAAATAAATAAAATAAATAATTATATACATATAAATATTCTTTACTTGAGATTAATACAAATTAAAAATGAATAGTAAATTAATATGGATTCATTTGTTCAAAGCATCATTAAAAATACTCTTTACAAAATAGGTTTAAGGTTTATTAAACAGAGTTTTTAATTGGATAAAAATAAATTTTTTTCAAAGCTCCCATATTTTTTGCATATTTTTAGGATCATTTTTATTTTTTGATGTTCTATAAAATTTAAGTGAAAAACATTGTCTAATACAAATTCAATTCAAAATCCTTAAAAATATAAATTGCAAAGTACTTTTGATTACATACGTATACATTTAATTAAGAAAATTCAGACGAAATCAAGAAAATTATGTTATGTGGAAACATATAAGAAAAATAAACAAAAAACATTGGTTTTTTTTTTACTTTTAATAATATACATTATAAATAAATAACACATTATAATTTTGGTACTGGTCATAAAAAAAAAACTAAAAAAAAGAAACAATTTTGTTGAAGGAGTTTCTTTGAATTAGTTATTTAATATAACTCTCTGTTTATTTACATGTTTTGTATTTACGAGAAACTTTGTTTTATTTTTAGAAATTGATTAATAAATTTCTTATTGAATTTTTTGATGATTGATTGTATTATTTAATATATAATATTAAATATCTTAATATCAATTCATTAATATTTTTATTATTTTTATCTTCATTATAAAATATATTATTTTTATTAAACTTTTCTTTTTATTTATTTATTAACGTAAATAGATTTCAATATTAATGTGGAAATGGCAATGGAAAATTCTTCAAATACTTGAAATTTAATAAACTTGATATTTTCAACAAAAATTTTTCTTATACAATTTCGTTTTCTCTATAATAGAAAAACTATAGAAACAATAATTTTCAATATATTATGTAATAACAATTTATATAATAAGCGATCAAACCTCGGCTCTGTTTTTTAAAATTAATAATATAATGAAATAAAAAATAAGTATATATATTATATATAAATAATATCATATTGAATATCATATAAAACAAAAATAATGTTTGTAATAGATGTCGCCACAAATAAAAATATTTATTTCTCTTCTATAGTCTTGTACAATAGCTACAGTCAAGTAATCAAAAACTTTTTGAAATGAATGATTCCAGAAACTTAAGCTTAGTCAAATATGAATAACAAATGGCTTACTGAAAACCATATGCTCCTTATATAATGGGAAGGACAAAAAAATATTGATAAGAGAGGTCACCAAAAATTTTGAAAACAAATCTCAACAGTAAGACGATAGGTTTGATCTAAAATACATCAACATTGTTAATCTGAGTGATACGATACAACCAATATAGTTTTATATATAATTTGGATATAAATTATATATATTGGGACATGAAACACTATTTTTATACCTAATATTTTTTTTTTAAATCTTTATTAAATTTATATTATGTGTTTAGCTTAAAGTTTAATTAACGTTTTTGTTTTTAATCTAAAGTTTAAAGTCTTTCTTAAAACTAAACTAAAAATATTCTTAATCTCAATTTAGAAAACAACTGTCTTTTTCAGATTTTAATTTTAATTGTTAATATTGAAATAAATTTATGAAAAATATTTAAATGTTTTTTTTTTTTTGTTGCAGAATGGTTACGAATACAGTTGTAATAGTAAAACTTTGACAAAAATTCCACAACAATTATCATCAGTATACAGTTTAATAATTTCATCAGCTGGTCTTACACAATTAAGGAGTACTGCATTAAAAAAATATGGTGAAACTTTAAGAGACATGTAAGTTATATTTAATTTTAATATATAGGAAAAAGTCTATGTACAAAAAGAAAGTTACTATTTAAAATATGAAAAACGATTAATTCAATCATTTGATTATACGATTATGTTACCTTTCTATATAAATCATAAAATATGTTTGCTGTTCTTTTTCTATCTTCAGTCCAAATCATTAATATAAATACAATCAAATTTTACTGAAACAACATTATGGACTATGTTATGTTATATGTTATATGAATGAAATTATCCTTAAAAGTTTTTATATAAACGGATTAAAAATGGAAATAATTTCAGAAAATCTATAAAATCTTCTTTATATATAATAATTATCACAAATACCTATAAATTTATTATTCTTATTCTTATTATTTTATTTAAATCCCTTCATATCTTATATTACCATTAATTTTAAAAGCTTTAGGACCTGAAAATGTAATTATAATAAACCACATAAAGGTTTTTGAAAATGAAATTAACTTAAGAGTCTTAAAATACAATTAGCTTAAAAACTCTTATTTGCATTTTAAAGCCTAACAAATTTTTGAAGTTTAAAAGATTTTAAAGCCCTTTAATTTTTAATTTCATTTTCTCAACTTAAGGTATTTAAATATTAACAGGATTTTAAGGTTATAACACATTTAAAATCTAACTTAAGGTTTTAGAACGAATTTCAAATCTGTAGGGTAATATTGCAATACATTAATATTTAATATATTAAAAAGTTTTCTTATATTTATAAAAGATTCCTTTATACAAAGTTATTGCAAGATTGGGTAATGGGAGGGAAAAATTGGAGGAAAATAGGATAGAATAGGGAAGTTGAAACGTAATTTAGAAGCGAACCTAAGTTATTTTTAAAAAATTAGAAATTATACTGTGGAATCTATCAGACATAAGAACACATTATATGAAAGCATGTTCCACATTTTACCAGTTCTCACAATAAATGACATTCGATAATTAGTTTTAAATCACCTAAGAATTTCCACAGTATAGAAATAAGCACTTATAGTTTACCTAGTATTACTTTAGAATTGTTTAAAGGGAGACATTATTTATTTTCATTCAATAGAACAAGTTTATTTACATATAAAAGAAAGAGAATGATCCAATATTTCCACGTAACATAAGAGAAGTCGTAAAAATTATCTGTTTTTATTATTTTAACACTACCCTTAGCATTCAAGGAAATGATTTCAAACTTCAGAAACTTTCAAGTCATTGTTCCTATACTCTAAAATATATATACTTTTTTTATATTTTCTTTAAAATCTTTCACGTTCTTTTCAGCGTTCATTCAAAATCATTTAATCTATCTAAATATTTTTTGTGTCACATTTTGATATTTTCCGACACATTAGCCAGTTTTCTGTGGGTCTCGTTTTCTTTAATTTTCCGACTCAAATAAATTATTTAAAATTTCAAATTTATTATTTCATCAATGTAACCAAATTGATTAATTTCATCCCCCGCCTTTCCCTGTTATATCTTCCAGAAATTTATTAAATTTTATTTGAAACTTTAATATTAGCGATTAATTTAATCATTTGTGAAAAAAATTATAATTTTTTTTTTTTTTAATGCATTTCTCTGCCACATAAATGTGGACAGGAAATTACACAGCCTTTCCTGTTCAGGCGTGGCTGTAAATATCGTAAAAGGGAAAACTTTTACGACGTGTGTGCAATTCGAACCCACACTCCCTCGGTGTTTACAGCGTATTTTATACTCTTAACCACTAGGCCACCGAGGCCCCCTGTAATAAATTATAAAATTAAAAGTAAAAATCGAACAAAATATAAATGGAAATTAAATCTTTAAAATTCGGATCTTAAATAAAAGTACTAAAGATATGGTAATGGTATTTTTAGAATTAAATTTAATATTAAAATAAATTAAATTTCATTAAATGATACAGAATTAATTGTTTAATCAAATAGAAAATAAAGTAAATTAACTGTTAATATAAAATTAATTTTCCCACATTTATGATTTAAATAAAAATTTTTTTTTGTATTTTTCAGAACATTAACAGATTTACCATATTTTGAATTTATTCAAGGAAGTTCATTTGAATCTATCAAACATTTAAGAACTATGTAAGTATTAAATTTAATTGCTTTCCTATTTAACTGCTGTTCTATTTCGCATTAAAATGACAAAAAAAAACAAAAATATTATCTTCTATTTCGTTTCGTACACAAGGAACTCTGTAATATAAGACATGTCTGTTACAATTTTTGACACCTTTTCTGACATAAAGCATAAAATAATATTATATCATTATATCTAATTTATAAAGCATTATATTATCGTGTGCTTGTTTTTTTTTGTTTTTTGCTTCAGTTGAAGATTTTGTTAACCATTTTATTTTTTTAAAGGATTCTTTCTTAAATGTATTTAATTATCTGAAAAATTCTTTTTTTTTTTTTTTTTGTTTTTTTGATATGATATGTCTACTCGTTACAATCAAATCAAAAATCTAATACTTGAGATAATATCGACACTTTTGAACGGCATGAAATGTCAAAAAAAGTTGAATTATATGAAATTGTCAATTGTTTAATCTCAACGAAATGAAATATTGAATGGCGCTGAACGGCGTAAAAGTTAAATTCATTTCAATTTTTTCACATTTCAAGAGAGTCAAAAAACGTTATCTGAACAAATGACAAGAAAAAGTAAACAATTTAAAAAAAAAAAAAATTTCTGAACTAAATAACATTGCTTTATACATTTGAACAGTGTTGGCATTATCAGGAAAAAATTTTTTTTTCATTAAACTGCGAAATTTTGCAACTGGCACGCTTTAAAAACTTCAATATTACGTCCGCTATAATAGTGATTAAATTTTTTTAAATCATAAAAACAATAATGTGAATTGAAATTTACAAAAAAAAAAATATTCTAAAAATCTGAAATACTAAAATTAATTATAAATATTTTCAAATTATCTTTAGATACTTTTATTTTACTTTTATATACCAAATCATAAAATTTAATACAAAAATTGATTTTGTATCCATAGTTCCCTTTTTTATTTATTTGTAATTTGAGTTTTTCATAGTAAAAACAAAAAAAAACAATTTAGAAAGAAAAATATTGTATCTATATATTTTTGTAGAAGTATTCAAACCTTTTATTATTTTCTCCATTTTCATTTTTTCATTTCATCTTTTTTTATAGATTTCTTTAATATTATACAAAAGAATTGAAATAATCAAAAATTAAATAAAAAACTTGACTTGATTGATTAGAAAAGGTTGTTACCCTTTATTTATTTGTTAGACTATAGAATAATTTTTATGTGTTTTTAACCTTGAGATTTTTGTAATTTATTTAAAAGTTTTACCTAAAAAATTGCCTTTGAAATATTTTTCTTTATTCTTTTGTGAAATATTAAATAAAAAAAAAAAAAGTTTTACTAAAAATTACTATAAAAATTACAAAACAACTGTTTTTTTCTTTTTTTGTTTTATTTCAGATACATTTCAAATGCACCAAAATTAACAAATTTATCTAATGAAGTGTTTCGGGGAATATCCAGCAGTATTAAAACTATGTAAGTATACAAAAATTAACATTAAAGTAAAAACTAATCTTAATTTTAAATATAATTTATACTATAAAATCCTTCAAAAGTACGAAAATTTTAATTTTAAATTTTACTTTAAACGAGGAAGAGTGCAGTAGAGTAGACTGTGTCAACTCTGGGATACCCGTATGAACGTAATATATCCTATTATAAAACTTGATCATATTTTAAAAACATTCAGATGTTTTAGTACCGAACTACAGAGATATATTTATGTAAATTGTGGAGTTGTATGACAGCTACCCGAATCTATTGCACCTAGCTTCATTAAGTTCCAAGAAATGCAAGAAGCCTAAACCGGCTGCAATAGATCAATCAAATTTTACAAAAGTTTTTGGCATGCAACTCGACACTTTTTCACTAAATTTCAGATAGCTAGATTCAATAGACACTGAGTTATTTTCATTTAAAAAGAGAAGTTGTATGGCAACTACCCGAACCTGTCATATCATCACAACCAAATTTTACAGAAGTTATTGCCACAAAAGTGGATTATCATACGCAAAATTTCAGATACCTAGATTGAATAGACACTGGGTTATTTCTATTTAAAGAAAGAAGTTGTATGGCAGCTACTCGAACCCGGCGGCCGAAAATGCTGGAGTTAAATAGCAAAACTAACAATTTTGCAAAAGTGACGTAAAAAAAATATCAGCCTCTTAGCTCCTTTATTTTTTGAGTTATCGTGCGGACGGACACTGAGTTATTTTCATTTAAAAAGAGAAGTTGTACGGCAGCTACTCGAACCCGTCGCACCACCGCAACCAAATTTTGCAGAAGCTGTTGCCATAAAACTTGATCCTCATTTGCAAAATTTCAGATACCTAGATTGGATAGACACTGGGTTATTTCGATTTAAAGAAAGAAGTTGTATGGCAGCTACTAGAACCCGGCGGCCGAAAATGCTGGAGTTAAATAGCAAAACTAGCAATTTTGCAAAAGTGACGTATACAAAATGTCAGCCTTCTAGCTCCTTTATTTTTTGAGTTATCGTGCGGACGGACACTGAGTTATTTTCATTTAAAAAGAGAAGTTGTATGGCAGCTACCCGAACCCGTCGCACCAACACGACCAAATTTTCCAGAAGTTGTTGCCATAAAACTTGATCATCATTCGCAAACTTGCAGATACCTAGATTGAACAGACACTGGGTTATTTCCATTTAAAGAAAGACGTTGTATGGCAGCTACTCGAACCCGGGGACCGAAAATGCTGGAGTTAAATAGCAAAACTAACAATTTTACAAAAGTGACGTAAAAAAATTTTCAGCCTCCTAGCTCCTCTATTTTTTGAGTTATCGTGCGGACGGACACTGAGTTCTTTTCATTTAAAAAGAGATTTTGTATGGCAGCTACCCGAACCCGTCGCACCAGCACAACCAAATTTTGCAGAAGTTGTTGCCATAAAACTTGATCATCATTTGCAAAATTTCAAAACCCTAGCTTGAATAGATACTGAGTTATTTCGATTTAAAGAAAGAAGTTATATGGCAGCTACTAGAACCCGGAGGCCGAAAATGCTGGAGTTAAATAGCAAAACTAACAATTTTGCAAAAGTGACGTATACAAAATGTCAGCCTTCTAGCTCCTTTATTTTTTGAGTTATCGTGCGGACGGACACTGAGTTATTTTCATTTAAAAAGAGAAGTTGTATGGCAGCTACCCGAACCCGTCGCACCAACACAACCAAATTTTCCAGAAGTTGTTGCCATAAAACTTGATCATCATTCGCAAACTTGCAGATACCTAGATTGAACAGACACTGGGTTATTTCCATTTAAAGAAAGACGTTGTATGGCAGCTACTCGAACCCGGGGGCCGAAAATGCTGGAGTTAAATAGCAAAACTAACAATTTTACAAAAGTGACGTAAAAAAATTTTCAGCCTCCTAGCTCCTCTATTTTTTGAGTTATCGTGCGGACGGACACTGAGTTCTTTTCATTTAAAAAGAGATTTTGTATGGCAGCTACCCGAACCCGTCGCACCAGCACAACCAAATTTTGCAGAAGTTGTTGCCATAAAACTTGATCATCATTTGCAAAATTTCAGACGCCTAGCTTTATTAACTTCCAAGAGGTGCAAGAAGCCTGAACCGGCTGCTCTAGGCCAACCAAATTTTACAAAAGTTGTTGGCATATAACTCGACACCTCTTTACTAAATTTCAGATTCCTAGCTTCAATAAACACTGAGTTATTCTCATTTAACCGGATAAGTTGTATGGCAGCTACCCGAACCCGTTGCACCACCACAACCAAATTTTGCAAAAGTTGTTGCCATAGAACTTGATCACCATTTGCAAGATTTCAGACGCCTAGCTTTATTAACTTCCAAGAGGTGCAAGAAGCCTGAACCGGCTGCTCTAGACCAACCAAATTTTACAAAAGTTGTTGGCATGTAACTCGACACCTCCTTACTAAATTTCAGATTCCTAGCTTAAATAAACACTGAGTTATTCTCATTTAAACGGAGAAGTTGTATGGCAGCTACCCGAACCCGTCGCACCAACACAACCAAATTTTACAGAAGTTGTTGCCATAAAACTTGATCATCATTTGCAAAATTTCAAAACCCTAGCTTGAATAGATACTGAGTTATTTCTATATAAAGAAAGAAGTTGTATGGCAGCTACTCGAACCCGCCGACCGAAAATGTTGGATTTAAATAGCAAAACTAACAATTTTGCAAAAGCGACGTAAAAAAAATTTCAGCCTCCTAGCTCCTTTATTTTTTGAGTTATCGTGCGGACGGACGGACGGACGGACGTACATGGCTTAATCGACTCAGAATTCGATTCTGAGCCGATCCATACCTTTGACACTATATCTAGCTCGGCTCCTTTAAGGTGTCACAAACGTAATGGCAAATTTATTATACCCTTGAACATAGTTCATACGGGTATAAAAAAGGATGAAAAACATCCTATAAAATTAAATGATTAAAATAAATTCAATATTATAGGATTTCATTTAAATATAAATAGAAAAAAAAGAAACAATTCAGTATATAAAACTTATAAAGGCTTTTAAAGGCGCACATTTTCAAAAAAAAAAAAAACTTTAATAAGAATTCTAGATTTATGACTACTTTTGCATCTTTATGTAAGAAAAAATTTTGAAAAATCAAAAGAAACGTTCTTGAGTTTTAAGGTAACCCTAAGGTTAGGAAGAGACGTTAACATATTTTATAATAAAATTTTGCAACTTTAATTTTTATGTTTAATTTATGAAAAATTTGCACAGTTGTCCAAATTACAGTTGTCTAAAAAAGCCCCCTTAACAGTTCCTGTGATAACTTAAACTAATTTTCAAAAAATCTTCCTCCTCTCAAAATTTTAAGGTTCTAACTAAAAGTATTTCGAAGATACGGGGAAGGACGAAAATTTTGCAAAACCTTTGACTTACATAACGTTAAATTTAAATATCAAATAGTGAAAAAATCAGTAACAACCCAAAATATAGCAGCAAAAATGTCACAAACGAAAATGTTGCACTAAAAATATCGCATTGAAAAAATGTCGCAGGACAAAATACCGCGAAGCGGAATTTTTGAGTTTGAAAAGCAACGTATAATATTTCCAATTAAATTTAATTAAATTTTTTATTTTTCCAATGTGCTGTGCTGTGAAAAATGTGTTAAAAAATTTAATAATATTTATATGTAAAATTTAAATTAATTACTTTTATCTAAATTAATTCAAAGCATCAGTTAGTTGTGTTTTTATCAATAATTTTTTAATAAATTTAACGTTTTAAAAATTTTCTTTAAGAAAAAAAAGAAAAATCCAATTATATCTTTTTTTGATTTACTCTTAGATCTATGATTGTATATATATATATTATATAACAAGTCGCATATATTTTGAATGGTTCATCTATAGCTACAATAACTGAATCATCGTCTATAGCTACAATAACTCTTTGTATTCTATTTTAATTTATTATTTAATATTTTAGTGTGATTTGAAACATATTTAATATTTAAAAAAATTTAACTTTTATTTTTGCCTTTAAGGTGATGACTCAATGTTTGCGTCGCTTCTCATGTTGCTTTGACATTTAAATAGAATAAATCAAGTGAAACGTCGCAAGTAGAGGAATTTTTTACTTTTAGTCGCGGTAACAATCAATTTCTTTTGTTTTTTTTTATATTGGTTGTTGGTTGTCATTGACAATATAATTTTCATAATTTTTTAACATATATATACTTCATTTTTATTTTAAGTTGTTTCATAAAGCGACGCTAACATTTGGTCATCATTTTAAAAGGTGGCGCTAGAGGTGATGCTAGAAGAAACCTACGAGGCAAAGCGAGGCCTGAGTCTTCACCTTTAGCCTTACCGCCTTACTATAGCCTATTTTCCTAAAGTATTATGAATTATGATACCAAAATATATTCAAAATTTAATTTAATGACACTTAAACTAAAATTAAAAGATCTAAAGATTTTATCATTTTATTTTATTTTATTCTGTTATTTTTTAACCTCCAATATGATCCAAGAAACTATATGTAACATTATCTCTACACCCATCCTTTTATATTAAATTTGTCTTAAAGTGAAAATAAAGTCATTTAATTGAATCTGATAATCCAAACTGCATTATATACAGTTTAGAAAATTTCTAACTTACAACATCTGGATAAGGAAAGAATATTTGTATTAAAGGGTAACTTTTAATAATTGGTGTTGGTAAGAAATGATTAATGCCTATTTTGATTGTTTATTTATTTATTTATATTCAGGCACCGTGGTACATAAATGTGCCAGGTAGCTATAACCCCTCTTTTCTGGTAGGAATGTGGGGTATATGAAATATTAAGATGTAGAAAGTTTTTATATATTGCGATATATTAATTTCTTTTTTTGGTTTTATTATAATTATTGTATCCAGTCGGAATTAATAATTATAATAGAACCGAATTTATTTATTCCCATGCACATACAATGTACATGGGAATAGATGCAGCCCTCCCCTCTTGATTTGGCTGGTTTATATAGATAATTCAATACATTATTATTTAGCCAAGTAAATTTAATTGTTGGATTTCATTAACTGATTTCATTAAGGTTCACTACAATAAATAAAACAAATAACTAATAAGATGAAATCAATCACAGTAAAATGATTTAACCTGTATTTAATTTGTCTGTAGTGTCATTTCATTGAATTTTTTGCACATTGCCTGTATTATCATTTAACTGTATTACATATTGTAATGTCATTTTACTGAAAACATAGAATTAAAGGGATTTTAAAGTTGATTACAAAATCAGGATTTAAATAATTTGTCTAGCAGGAGTTTTGGAGGTAGAAGCCCCCATTTTTTGTTGAAATATATAATGAGGGAAGATTTTAGAGTTCGTTAAAGAAAGCCAGTTAATTGAAACATCATCAAATGAAAATACAGACAAGTGGCATACAGTTAAGTGACATACAATCAAATGAAATAAAGTCTTTTGATAGTAACTTATTTTTTTGGCTTTAATAGAAATTAGAAAACTAATTAATTATCTACTTATTAAAAAACAAAAATAAAAAAACAAATGATTAAAATTGAAAATAAAAATTGATTAGCTTTATGCATAATTTTTTGCCATAAATTTCTTTTTAATAATTTTAATTCTGTAATATAAATTGATTTTATATGCACATATTTAATTTAATTAAAATTCATTGTTATATTTATTTTAAATATAATGTATAATTTTTTTTTTTTTTTTTAATTGAATAAATAAATATTCATTAAACATTTATTTTGAATTAAATTATAAATTAAAATAATCAAATCATTACAATATTTCATTTTAATTCATTTTAATGATTAAAATTTTATGATTTGCGTACATATGAATTTTATTATTGAATGACAGTAAATGAAAATAACATAAAATTATATTTCATTATGATGGAGGTACAATTAACTATAACTAACAATAACTATTAATTGTTAAGAGACCATGAATTTATAAAAATTGAATAATAATTTAATTAAAATTAAGATTCTACTTTTATCAATTTAATAAATTATTGTTTTTGAATTTATCACAGATTCTCAAACATTATTTTTTAAAGAATTTTCCTGTACATATAGCAAATATTTATTATACCCTACACCTAAAGTATAGGGTATATTAACTTTGTTATGGAGTTTATAACCACCAAAAGGAAGCGAGTTAGATACGGACATATATGTATATATATTCTGAATCAGGATCACCTCCTGATTCGATTTAACGATGTCCGTCCGTCCGTTCGCACGATAACTCAAAAACTCGTAAAGCTATCTTGATGAAATTTATATAGTAGGTTACTAATTGCTACTGAATGATCCCGTAGCAAACGAGATTATCTCCAAAATCAACAAAGATAGAACCTTTAAATTTTTTACAATGATGTTACTTCTCGTTTGATTTATGTCTCTGAAATTTAAGAGGATTTGGTCTATATAGGTTTGGATTTTGGAAGCTTCCGAACGAGCCCCAGAGCAAATGAGATTATCTCCAAAACCAACAAAGATATAACCTTTAAATTTGGCAGAATGGTGTTCTTTTTTTAGTACAAGGGTGTTCTGTTATGTTTCCTTTTCTATAAAATTGGAAACTGACATTTGAAAGAATTTGTACTATGGGTTCGCATTTTAGAAACTTCCGGACGAACAGAAGAGTAAACGAGCATATCTCCAAAACCAACAAAAGTAGAACCTTTAAATTTAGTACAATGGTGTTCTGGTATGTTTTCTTTATGTCCCTGAGATAGATTTGATGAATTGGAGTGGCAATTCGGATACCTGACACATGCCTCCCAAGGACTAACAATCATATCTTCAAAATTAATAAAGATAGAAACTTGAAATTTTTTACAAGGATGTCAAGCATATTCCAAGAGGTGTTTTATTTTTATATAAATATACATTTTAGAATTAAATAAAGTTCTGAAATAAAATACTTCTTAATTTAATTTTTAAAAATGCGTTGGTTTGGTTTTACCCTATTCATTATCTAAATATTCTTAAATAGATTTGATAGTTAACAAAAATTAAACTCATTTTATCTATCATTCGTTATTGGATTAAAACTATAATCTGTAAAAAATTATTAATTTGTAATAAAAAAAAAATATGAAATAAATAATAAAAACACAAATATCCAGAATAAATATTAAACATTTTAATTGATATCTTATATCTAATATAAATTTATATAAAAACAAAAAAATTTAAAAAAGGAGAGACTTCGGGAGCCTAATGGAGTGTGGGATCAAATCCCACATACGTCATATGAATGATTCCCCCCTTACGACATTTATAGACACGGCTGGAAAGGAAAGCTTGTATAATTTCCTTGTCACATTTTTGTGGCAGAAAAAAAATGGATCATATAGATACCAAAAAAACAAAGGATCACATAGATACTAATTTCAAAAAATATTTCCTACAATATAAATATTTGAAATAAATTTTATAAGAAAAATTTTAGCATTTTCTTTCTAAATTCTCTTGTCTTGTAACAACTGTCGAATGCAACGGTTTTGAAATTTAACAATTCAAAAAGATTATTATAATGATTTGGTTTTTTTACAATAATAATTTTAAAAAAAATATATAAAATATGTATTTTTTAAAGTTATTACAACTGGTCACTCTAATACTCTGAATTAAAATTATATTACGGAGTATATATGTTAAATTTGAAATCATTTTATTAAAAAATGTTCATTATAAATTTTTTTTACATTTATCACTACATATTATACATTCGTATATAAGTCCTTATACATGCACCCATACAAAAATTCATTTCTATGTATATAATAAATAAATATATTTTCTATACTTTTCAGACGAATTATTAACAGTGGTCTTATAGCAATTCCAAATTTTATAAGCCTTCAAACACATAATACAATTCTGACAATGGTGTAAGTAAATAATAACTGTATATTTAAATAATATAAATAATCATAATAGAATAAAGAATTAAAATAATAGGTATATAAGTATGGTAAAAAAATGAACAAACATTTTTTTTTTGTCTAAGTAAAAATAATTTAATTATAGAAAGAAAATACAGTTAGCCTTTAAGTGTTTTAGACTGGCTTTTGACGGTTTTTATTAATCGAATTAATCAATTTTGGAAGAATTATCGATTTTTTAAATTTTAAAGATAAACTTTAAAAATTTAATGTAAAATATTTTATTCATAACTATAGGGTAAAATGTATTTGTTAGAAACACACTATAAGATTAATAGATTAACGTGTCAGAATAGATTACAGAATTAACATTAGAAAAATTTATTGTATATAGTGCAGAAAAAAAAAAAAACTTTGTAAACATTGAAGAAATTTCCTTTAATTGAAAGTGCAAACAAAATAATGAAAAAAGAAAAATTCTATAAAAAGAAATTGCTTTCTTTTGATAACAAGGACTTATCTCCCGACATTCGTATAAATTTTTCTGACATTCAATTTGTAGTTGTTTGACATATTTTTGAACTTACATTTTCAATTATTTGTATCTTCTTTAAAGTTATCAGTCATATTTCATATCTCAGTCATTTTTCAGTCATTTTTCGGTGCAGTGACAGAACGCCCGAGGAAATAAAGCCCGCGGGCTATTAATTCCAAAAATTATGGAATTAAAGCCCGTGGTCTTTATTACCTCGGGCGTTCTGTGACTGCACACATTTTTCATATTTATATTTTTTAATAAAAAACAAAAAAGAAAACAAAAGTCAAAATAATAGCAACTATTGAAAACAATAAGAACTAATTAAAAAAATATATTTATTCATTTTTTAAATATACTGTACTTATTTATATATACCCGATTATTAAAAATAAATAATAATACAGATACAAATTACAAAAAAAAAAAATTTAATTATAAATTAACCACATTAATTTTTTTTTTTATATATTTAAAAAAAAAAAAAATATTTTTATAATAATTTTTTAAATAAATTTTTTTTTTTTTTTGTTTTAAAACAGAGATTTGGAGGGTAATAGTATTAGTAAAATAGAAAGTAATTCCGTGAACATAAAGACTGAGTTATTGTAAGTATTTTTAAATTAAATTTTAAAAAAAATTTAATTATTGTTTTAATATTTATTATTAAATAAAAAATTTATTTATTAATCCAATAATATATCTTAAATTTTTTTTTTTTTTTTTTTGGAAATAATCATCATAATAGAAGTTTAGATAGTAATGCTATAGCAAGTATTGAAGATTCAGCATTTTATGGATCAGAAATTGCTAAATTGTAAGTAAAATATAAAAATATTTTGTGTTGATTTTTTTATAAAATTCTACAAGATAAAAAAAAAAAAACAAAGAAAAAAAAATTTAAAATTTACTAAAAACAAAAATATCAAATACTTTTAAAGAACATTTATTGGAAATCGTCAACTACGTATCATACATCCTGGTGCATTTGCTGGTATTATGAATTTAAGAGAATTGTAAGTGTTCAAATTAATTCCAAAAATTACTAATTGTCATTCACAAAAAAAAAAAAAAAAAAAAAAAAATCATTCTTTTGCAAATTTCATTTCATTTAATATTGTCATATCATCTTTTATTATTTTAGGGCTATTTTTGATATGATTTTCTTTAGTTAGAGCCTAAAACTATTTGTAATTATTTTCCAGTTGAATAATAGACTAAATATACAAGACAATTTTATTGTTCTCTTACTTGTTTTGAATTAAATGTTTTACTTATTCTAACAGTTTACTAAAATATTGTACAAGAATTTTATTACAAAGGGACTGTACAAGACAAGATTTTTAAGTGATTTTCTTTCTTTTTTTTAAATTAATTTTTGAAATTCATTCTAATTGAAAAATCCACATACATATTTTCGTCTAATAACATTAATTTCATAAATAAAGCAATGAAACACATTATTTTCTTTTTTTTTTTTTTGAAAGAACTTGTCTAGTGCTATAAATCTATATATATGTATATTTTCTGTCGCATGAAAACTATTTTATTCTTAATTCTTGTCTTTATTTTAATTAGACAGTAAAATTCTCAATAAACATCAAGGATTATTTCTAAAAAATTTTTGATAGTTGTGATTTATGTCTACTAAAAAAACAAAAAAGATCATCAAATACTCATATCTCTCAAAGAGTTATTATCAAGTAACAGATAAAGATTGAAAAAATGAAAATTACTGTAGAAATGTATCTAAAAATAATGTTTTTCTAAAAATTTATCATTAATTAAAAACCATAATAAAAGGAAGTTTATATAAATAACTGATCTTTCATTTGAATTTGAATATTTTTCCGTGAATTTTAAGTTTTTTCATTTTTTTTATGCTCGCATTTATAAATTCATACGAATTTAAAATAGTTATTTTATTTGATGTTACCTAAAATTGTCAATTTATTACTTTCAAAGGTAAAACAAAATGGAAACTTAATTTAAAAGAAGAATCCTTTTTGTAGAAAAATTTATTTAGAAAATGTCAAGTTTAAAACTTAAATTTTTTTTTTTTTATTCTGTGAAAAAATATTTTTAACTGCTAAAAAAGAATGTATGTGTACGTAAAAAAAGACATTAGAAAGAATCCCCCGCCCCCCTAAATAAATTATTGAAACACTAATTTTGTAATCAACTCTAAAATCCCTCCTACTTCCAAATTTCGCATATATATATATATATATTATGATATATAAATATTCTGGAAAAAACGTATAACTCTGATTTTGAATTCAACTATAAAATCCCTAATAATCAGAATCTGGCACATATACACTATATATACACATATATATATATAGATATTGACGAAAAAGGGAATACCCGAGTTTGTAATCAAAAATAAAATCAATACTATTGTATATAAGTACATGCATATACTGATTTTATAGAAAAAATTTTGGTCACATTTTCATATGCAAAATAATTAACTTTCGTCTAAAAATTTTAAACTTCAGCTTAAGTCTATATCTATTTTTGAAAAATGGGTTTAAGCCAACTGGAATGTTCCCATAATATATACCCAATCTAATATATATATATATATATATTTACAAACACCCTACGTTTTTGATTTCTTCATTCATTATAATATAGAAACAATTTTCAACACATTTTATTCAACATTAAACTATAGAAGAACATAACAAATTTAATATAATATGTTGATATACATATATTCTAATATTTTGACATACATAAATACTTTTAAAAAATTTTTCCTTAAAAAATTGTGCTATGATAAACAAACAGAACCGCTTTAATTAATTTATTTATTCATTTTCTTTTATTTAAAAATTCTATGGCGATCTGTGCAGATTACTTTTACTTTCTCTGTTACTTTTTTTTGTTTTTTAACTGTTATTTTATTGCGTATATATCTTGATACAAGCTTAATCTAAAAAAAGTTTAGAAAACGGTTTAATTTCAATTATTATTAACATTTACTTTTTTTTTTTTGTTTTAATTACTTTTTTTTTTTGTTATAATTTTACAGTCTTATGAATATTTTAACCTACAAAACAATGTTAACAAAAAAGGTACTTTTTATTTATTTATTTATTTAAGTCTAACATTATACAATTAATTGTTATAATATCAGTAGAGCCCTCGGCTACTAAGGCCATTTTGGGCTTGACAGTGCTATTTACAGTTCAATAAAAATATGGAACGCTTCACGATTTTGCGTGTCATTCTTGCGCAGGGGCCATGCTAATGTTCTCTGTATCGTTCCAATTTTAGTATATGTTCTGCCGAAGCAAGAACAAAAAAAAAAAAAAGGTACATTTACTTTTTTTTTTTTTAAACTTTTATTTTATTGTGTATATATCTTGATACAAGCTTAACCTAAAAAAAAGTTTACAAAATGCTTTCATTTCAATTATTATTAAATTTTAAAATAAAGTAATTTTTTTTTGTTAATTTATGTAAATTTAATTTGACTTATATCTATCTATTTTAAATTACTTAATTTATTTTATCTAAAGTACAAAATGCAAAAAAACTTAAAAAATCATTATTGTATCTGGTTGTTTTATTTAAAATTGCCCTAACTTAACTTAACCTACTTAGCCTACTTAACCTACTTAGAACCTAAATTAGTAAGAATTTGCTTGCTGTAAAATCTCATCCAACCACCAATATCGTTTTTTAATGCATTTGTCTTTGTCCGGTATGGACATGTCATATTTTAAATTATCTCCATTTATATTGCCTGGGTCGTATTCAATTTTTTTAGATGTGGCCCGTCTATTATAGTGAAATAATATAGGGACATGGCTTTGGTTTTGAATGTAACCATTTTTATTCAAAAAGATGAAATGCTCAGGGGCTATGAAGCCAGTGAGCAAAGTCTTTTTAATGTACTCCTCATTGTGGTAAAATATATGTGATATTAGACCATTTTCAGGAGTTTTGAGTGCTCTATCATAATGATCTCGAACTAATTTTATGATAAAATTATCGATTCTTATGATTTTTGCTTCCTTGTACTAGTATTTATTGGAATAATAATGCTTGTAGTCGGATTCAGGTTTTCGATGTTTGTTAATACATACTCTTATGCACTTTCTTTCGAACTTACGTATTTTTTCCATTAGGCTTCCACTAATGTTGTACCATATGGGAGGTACATTTTCATTTAGGGTTTTCAATTAACTCATGTAAAAATTGCATACTTTCAGGAATAAAAATTATATTTCGTAAGCTATTGCTATAATTTCCTAATCATGATATTAGAAAAGAGTGTTATGACTAAATCAATCTTTTTTGATCTAAAAACTGTAACACTTTTATATTTCTATAAGTTAAAATAATCTAAACAGTCTAATTATTATATATTTTTTTCCCCCTTGCCACTCCAATGAGGAGTATAGGGCATCCACTAAGTCTTTTATTATTCATATTTGACTAGGCTTCAGTTTCGTGGATCATTAATTTCACTAAGTCGTTGATTACTCGGCTGTAGCTATTGTACAAGACTAAAAGACGTTTCTTTTATTGCTACGCCATCTATTATCTTATACAAGAATTATGGTTTTATTATTATTTTATTTTATAGCTAATACAATATGATATTAAAATTATAATTTATAGGACATATAAACTTATTTTTAATTTAATTATATCTGATTATATTCTAATAATTATATATTTTAAGAAAAATCTATATTATATTTTATTAATCTATATGACCCAGCCGGGTTTGAACCCGAGACCTTTCGTATGAAAGGCTGGTGTCTTAACCACTACACCATTGACTGGATAATTATTATATAAAACATTAAAATTAAATTTACACAATAAATATTTTCAATATAATCAACTAGTTACATTATACCAATAATTAATAAATGTTTTTACTAGGATCAAAAATTAAATTCTTATAATTTATATTAATATTTCACAAATCATAATTCATTCATTCATTTTATCATACAACTTCTTAAAATACATTTTCATATTAAATACTACTAAAGCAAATTTTATAAAAGTCATTTTTAAAAAAAAATTTCATCATTTTTAACAGCAAATCATCAATTTTCATAATTCATTAAAAGAAAATTAAAAATCGTCCTTATATAATATAATATACCCTAAAATAATATTTAATAAAATTTCAATTTTTAGAGACTTGTCAAGTACATCTATAGTTAAATTACCATTAATTGGACTTAGCGAATTGGAAATATTAAAAGTGCAAAATACTCATACATTGAAGACAATTCCGTCAATTTATAATTTCAAAGTAAATAATCATTGCTTTAAGAACATTTTTTTCTATACTACAAAAAAAAAAAAAAAATTAATTTAAAAAAAAGAGAAAAAAAAATATACATATATGTATACTCCAAAAGCCATTTTTTTTTTTTTTTATTCTCTAATTGCTTATCTAATACGAATTCATTTTTACTTTTCTTTTTATTTTATTTTTCATTTTCTTTTACAGAATTTACAAATCGCTTGGTTAACGCATTCATTTCATTGTTGTGCATTTAAATTTCCATCACGTCATGATCCTTTAAGACATGCCAAACGTCTCAAATACTTGGAACATTTAGAAAAAACATGTTCTGGTAATATTGAAAAAAATGGTGATATATTACCAGATGGTAGTGAATCATTTGTATTAGGACAAATCGAAGAACAAATATTAAATAAAAAGTCATCAATATCACCATCATCATCATCATCATCATCAGTATCAGCTTCATCATCATCATCTTTATCTTCAACATTAACATCAGAATTGGGTATGAAATATTCATTATCAAAGGATGGTATCGTTATAAGAAGAACAAGACGTTCCAGTATGACACCTGAGACCTTAAATCGTCTGTACAGAAGGTAAAAAATAAATAATTAAAATTGGAAAAAAAAAAAAATAATAAAGTTTATTAAAAAAAAATCTTAAAAGAAAATTTAATTTAATAAAATGCTCTATGTATACATAATATGTACCTATACGCTTTTAATGAATTATTTCAAACTATATAATATATAGTTTAACTTTCAACTTTTAAGCAAAAACTTATTAACATGAAAAAATAAAATGTGAATATTAATTACATATATGTAAGTTAAAATATAAAAAATTGAATCAAAGGAAATTTTTGTATTAAGATACATAAGATAAAAAAAAATATATTCATATTCTCTATATACCTCTGCTTTAAAGACCTTAACTTACATTAAAATACTAAAAATGAAATTAGCTTTGTAATCTTAGTGGCTATTATTACAATAAATTATAAAAATATGATACTCTGGAACAGTTTTTCACCTAATTAAACCATTGATATCGACCACTATCGATAATCGAAAAGGTTATTTAAGAAGAGTTTCCCCATAAACTTTCTTTCTAGAGCAAGAGTTGGGCATTCACACAATATGTAAAAGATTTATTCCTTTTCATCTGAGCAGCTTCTGCAAAAGTTATATGCTGCATGTCTGCAGATCGGACAGTTTGCCGTTGAATCCCCTATTACATTACCGATATTACTTACTGAATGCGTAGCACATTTTAGCCTATATTTAAAAGCTTCACAAAATTTTAAAAAATATATATGTGTGTTCTCAATCCGTACTATATGTACTACAAATAATATAATATAATATTAACAGAAAAGAATAAGATTAGTTTTTCTTATGAGTACTACTTTCATCAACTTTTTTTTCCTATATTCCAAAACCCAATACCATACCTATAACGCATTCTTTTTGCCAATCAATCCTTCAATTTACTGCTATTTCTGTTCTATATTGATATAAGAGGTTATGTTTTCGCAATAGAAAAATATTTTTCTTTAAAGCAAAGTAATTATTTAAAAAAAAAATTTAAATCTAAATGGAAGACACAAACCCAACAAAAAAAATAAATTTTTTTTTTTTTTAATTAACAGGACCGCAGAAAATTTATGGGAAAACGTAAATGATTCACAAATATTAAATGATGCTCAATTATTTCATGAAGGTCCATTGAGAGGCTCACCAGTGAATTTAGATATTAATATTGATGAAGATATTGATCCTGAAGATGAAGAATTCTTAAAAATGGAAGATATTGGAGAATTTCATATACCATTATATAATGTTACAACACAAAATACACATTTTGATGCACTCTGTGGCAATGTTACATTTAAGTAAGTATACTATTATTTAATTTTTAAATTTAAAAAGATTGATTTTTTTTTTAACTGATTGCAAGTATGTAATTCTTTTGAAAGGAATTTTACGCATGAATAAATTTGTATTACCGTTAGCAAGAAAAACATTTGCTTAAATACTTTTGATTTTTCAATCTTTATAAAAGTTTTTTTTTCTTTACTTCGATAATTGTATATGTGTATATTTTATAAAATATGTATATATATAACAAAATGTTTACTTTTTTATTTCCAACTATATGGAAAATAAATAGACAATGAACATTTATATATACAAAGATAAAGGTTGCTTCAGATTCTATGTAAAACTATGACATGGCAGAATAAAAACAGATGAAACGTCAGAAAATATATTACTATAATAAAAATTTCCAACTTAATTATCTGTCATGTTAGATATGTCACAAAGTTATTTTTATTATATCATTTAATGTTTATATATAGTTTGAATCTGAATCGTCCTTTAATATTAGAAACTTTTTTGTTAAAATTCTATGAACAGTTTCAAACTTGTAATTTTTTTTTCTCAAATAAACCTCTTATTTTCGATCCTGCAATCCCAACAATTTTTTTTCTTTTTCGAGTCTACATCAACTTTTTCCAAATATGATAAAATTTTGTTCTGATCGACAACTTCGAATAAAACGAGTACTCATCTGATTACTTTCAAACACTGTTTGGAAATACGATATTTATAAATGGTTTTCCCTTCAATATATTCAAATCATTGTACTTTTCTTTTTTTCTATTTTATAATTTTTTAATTCTTTTAATTCGGAACTACAGCCCCCCAAAGTTCAAAATAGTCCTTTATTTTTAAATACCTGTAATTTGAACACCAGTCCAAATTATTTTGAAGTGATATACAAAAATTAAAGCTCAAACATTATATTTTTATTTTCTGTTAACAATTTTTTTTTTGAATATAGGGTTACCATAAAATTGACGAAAGTGTGACTTGATTTTTTTCAATTTTCATTTTATTATAAATTTATTTTATTCAATATTCATACCTATACCTAATTTTTTGAAACCTCTTGATTTTTTCATTACTTGTCTTGTTTTCATTACATTAACTCAACCACTATTCTAATAACTGTTTTCTCAATTATCATCTTATGCTCGTTACAGTATAAATATTACTATTTAAATTTTTTTTATGGTATTGGTTAAGCAATACATAAAACAAAATCTTTTTATAAAAAGTAATTTTTTGCTATAAAAAAATGTTCATAATAAAATATTAAAATTCAATTGAATTAGTTTCCAAAAAGGACTAAAATCTGTTTAAAATAAATTAAAATTATAATATTTAACTAATATCTACAAAACCAATAAAAAAACAAAAAGAGAAGTATGTACTTGCATTGCATGAATATATCTAATAGAAATCTAATAATTACATTAAATTAAAACGAGGAAGAGTGCAGTAGAGTAGACTATGTCAATTCTGGGATACCCGTATGAACGTGATATCCTGTATCTATAAAACTTGATCATCTTTTAAAACATTTCAGATGTTTTAGTACCGACATTAACTACCAAGATATATTTATGTAAATTGTGGAGTTGTAAATTTTACAAAAGTTGTTGCCATAAAATTTAATCATCATTTGTAAGATTTCAGACGCCCAGCTTCATTAAGTTCGAAGAGGTGCAAGAAATCTGAACCGGCTGCTCTAGACAGCCAAATTTTACAAAAATTGTTGGCATGTAAGTCGACTAAATTTCACTAAATTTCAGATTTCAGAAATTTCACTAAATTTCAAATTTTACAGAGGTTGTTGGCCAGTAACTCGACATTTTGCAAAATTTCAGATACTTAGCTTCAATAGATACTGAGTTATTGCCATATAAAGAAAGAATATGTATGGCAGCTACTCGAACATGACGGTCGAAAATTTAAATAGTGAAACTAACAACTTTGTAAAAGTGACGAAAAAAAAATTTTCAGTCTCCTAGCCCCTTTAATTTTTGAGTTATTGTGCGGACGAACGGACAGACGGACGGGCGAACATACATGTCTTAATCGACTCAGAATTCGATCTATACCTTTGACACCATATCTAGCTCGACTCCTTTAGGTGTCATGAACGTAATATCAAATTTATTATACCCTTGAACATAATTCGAGTATAAAGAAAAGAAAATCTATTTAAAAATAAAAAACAAAAAATGAAATAAAATTTTAATTTATCTAATAATTGCAATCGGCTATAAAATTTATGAAAAACCCACACTAAATAAAATTGACGTCAACATTAATTAAAAATTCAATTACAAATACTTCAACTAATCAAGTACCTATACATAATTATATCCTGTAAAATTGTCAATTTCTGATTATTTGAAAATTTTAAATATATAATGCCGGACTATTTATTTACTTTAAACATTTTTACGATGTTAAATAAACACATTCATCATAATTGAAAAATTTTGCAATCTGATCTGATTTACAAAAATTATATAAAAAAAACCCAGCAATTCATCAGTCAATTTTACACTCAAAATTTCACTTAAACCATCTGTCATTAGTATTTCAGTTCTATTCTTTGAGCAAAATTGTTCTCTCGTCTGATTTACAAAACTTATACTCATACAATAAAAACCCAGCAAATCATTACAAAATTTTACACTCAAAATTTCACTCAAACCATCTGTCAATATTTTGCTTTAGTTTTACTCTTTGAAAAGAATTGTAATGATTTTTCTACGTATTACAACTACTTTATTTTATCTTGAAGCGTTTTATTGAAGTGTTCAATTTTGAAATTATACAGATTGAGATGAATTTAGAAATGATTTGAAAACCAAAAACTTATTTTAAACAAACGTATTAAAATTTAAATCTCTTTTATAAAAATATTTTCATACTAACTGTTATTTTTTTATCTGAGTCATAACAAAAAATGTTGATAGTTTTACAAAATGTAGTACCTAGAGTTTATATAATCAATTAATTTAATTTCAGAACCAATGCATAATTTTTTTTTGTTCATTACGCTTTAAGATTCGTTCTGATATTATATTCATCGATTCTTTTTTCTCCTTATATTAAAAAATAATTTTCAAATATTGATTTAAACTATTTTTAAAGTAGGTACATGTGTCCATTAAAATTGATCCTTACAAGTTAAACTAAAAGAAATGTATAAATTTTTCAGATTGATTAAGACATTTTTAATGATTTTAGCTGAGTTTAAACTATAATAACTTTATTAGAGGAAAATTAATAAAAATTGGTATTTTATATATAGCATATAATTACATCTAGGTGAAAATTAAATTTTGAACAACTTATCTAAAATAAATTTAATTACTCAATAATAATAAAAAAAAAGTCGTGGAACTTTAAATTTCTTTAAAAGTTGATGGAACATAAAATCTTAATTCATTTTTTTTTTTTTAAAACGATTGATACTCAAACACACTTCTATTGGGATTCTAGATTAAATTATCAGTTTCGTCTTTTTTTCCCTAAAAAAAAAATTTTTTAACTTTTAGTCTAACTTTTTACTAAGTATCTTTCAGACACTCTTTGTGATACAAATTTATTGATTTAAAAACAACAAATGGAATTAAATTTCATGTATCTTTTAGACGACTATAATTTACTTTCATTTATACAATGATCAAATTTTCTCTAACCTTAAATCATTCAAAATAACCCTTCTACACTTAAATTATTTTCAGACCAATAAATGACACAAATTGTACAAAAAAAAAAAAAAAAAAAAGAAAAAAACATTTTTAATTTAATTTTAAATTAACTTCGACACATCCTTAAAGAGATTGCATTCATATCCTGTTTTTAACTGAAAGAGAGAAAATATTTTATAGATCTCTTAATAAAAGTTTAATGTATTTTTTCATTCTTCTTTCTTTTTTATTTTTTTTTTTTTACTAAAAATGATTTATGCTTTTTTCAATCAATTTTCCATTTTCTTTCTTTTTTTTTTTTTTTACTTTAATTCACAATCTTTTCTTTTTTACTTTCCTAAAAAGATTTTAAATAATAATTTCATAAAGTTACAAAATCTTCTTGCAAAAAAAAAAAAAATAATAAAAGCAAATGGAGCACTTAATTCATGGTTAATGCACTTCAATGTTTTCTCTTCTCTTTTTCTCTTCTTTTGTCCAATATATATATTTATATATATATATATATATATATATATATGTAATTATAAGTTAATAACCAACCATTTTTGTTATTTAAATACAATATTAGTATCATCATTCTGACGGTTGCATTTAATACTATAGATAGAGTATAAACTATAGAGTATAGACTATAAAGTACAATCTATAATGTAGAGACTATATAGAGTACATAATATAAATATAATAATGACAATTTAGAATATAAATCATATTAAATTTATATTTGGAAACGTTATAATATACAAGACAGAATACAAAACCCAAGGTTTTTTTACAAGGCAATAAAAACAGTTTAAAATATTTGTAACTTGGATTAAAATTTCTAAATTTTCTGTGTTTTCTATTTTTTATGTAAAAAAAAATTGTGAAAAATCAAACGACACTTTATTTAATTTCAAAAAAATCCTATATATTTAAAAAAAAAAAAAAGGCTGTTAACACAATTAAAAACATAATCTTAGTTGCTTAATTTTTGTGTTTTACTTTGGAAAAGTTTCTACAGCTGACTAAGTTACAGTTGTTTAAAAATGTCAAATTTTCAATTTTAGACCTCTAATAACAGAAGAAAGTACAAACGTTTTTTCTGGGGTAAATCATAATAATTTTTAAAGATTTTTCTTCTCTGAAAATTTTTAAGCTATATCTTAAAAGTGTTGTGGATATATGAACAAAGCAAAAACAAACTGAACGTTAAATTATTAAAAAAAATACATAAATACTAAAGGGCATAAACTTGAAATAACGTGATTTTTAAAGCTAAAAACATGTCATCTTCTTTGTTTTTTTTAGATTGATAATATTTTAAATAGAATCTAAAATATAAAACATTTGAAATTTGGTTTATCAAACCTTTAGGGGCTTTAGCTTAGTGGGGCTACATTAAAAAGTTATTCTACAACATTCATTTTGTCAAAATATCTACCTCTGCTTAAAATTTCATTGTTGTATCTTAAACAGTGTAGAAATTTTCTAAACAGACGGATAGACGAACAGGTTGAAACTAATAAGCAAATTTTCCAAAACTTTTTTGAAAAATATGCTAAAAATGATTTGAAGAGTGTATATGTACACAGAAAATTAAAAAATACAAATGTATAAAAAGATTTTATATAATTTTAAATTTAAATTTAAGATCATTAAAATTGCTATAAGACAATATCGAAATTTATTTTAAATGTTGGTTGGCATTATAGTTTATTACTGAAAGTTTACGAGTCCTCTATATGTTAGACTAGTCCTCTATATGTTAGATATGATTCAATCACCATTTGTCAAAATTATAAAAATATACAACATAACATGCATGTTTTAAATTAAAAATCCGTACTTTATACCTTACATAAAGTTTTTTTTTTAAATTATATTATTGATATTAACGTTAACTATTTAGTTATTGGTATTGTACATAACATTTCTTAAATTTTTAAAGGAAATTTTGTTCATAAGTAACAATATGTCCTGATCCTTTAAGGGAATTTTTGCATCGAAACAACTTACGAAATTCGAAATTCTACAATTGAACTGACTTTACATATTTTAATAATTTAATTATACTAAATAAAAATAACATGCATTTTATTCTACGACATATGCTTTTGTCACGTGATTTGAGTATTATGGGATGAGTATTATAGTTTCCCACAATTTTAAAAGCTAAGGATGCAGCTAAATGTTTTGGGTTTTTTGTATCGCTGCAAAACTTACTTTTCCGTATCTGATCTTCTCAATATGTATAAAACGTACATTAGGCCGAAAATAGAGTTTACTGCACACATTTGGGCTGCAGGCCTTCAAACAGCGCTGGGTTATTAAGATAATGTGCAAAACGGAGCTATTGTTCTTATCAACGACCCCAGTGTCACTTCAATGCTCCCTTCACTCAATGCTCCAGTGTCACTTCAATGCTCCCTTCAGCCATCGTCGCACAGTGTTCAACACTAACCTTGTTTTTTAGATATCTCATAGGGATTAACACCTGTTCCAATTAAATAAAACAGTTAATGCCCCCACTCAAAGTTTTCCAACGAGAAACAAGGAGGGTAACAGAAGCTCATCCCTACCATGTAGAGTTATCAAGATTGCGAAATACAGTTTATGCAAATTCATTTGTCATACGCACATCCCGTTTCTGGAACCATATACAGTACCATCGCATGTGTTCCCTAAAGTTGGTAATTCATATGTGTACAATTTACTTAAGTTTAAGAAGAACATTAAAATCTTTCTTCAAAATATCCCTCCAAATTTTCCTACCTATCCCCCATAATCTAAATTTCCTAATTCCAATTTCCCTAATTATCCTTTCCATATCGCTATCCACAAAACCAAACTGTACATTTGTATTAAAGATTCCATCCAAAAGTTTGGTTTTAAAAGGGAGGTGGTTTTGGTTGCTAAGGTCCAACACTATCCTGAGGAAACACATGCAGTTCCTCTTGGTGACTTTCGAGTTGTCCACCAATCCTCGTAAAAAAAAAAAAAAAAAATGGTTTTTTTAATGTTGTAGACGTTGTGTTTTAGCATCTGTAAAATATTTCATTTGTAAGCATTTTGATTAATGTTTTCTTAACTTGTACTAAAGTCATACATGCGTCACTAATAAATTTTTAAAGTTCAGAGAATTTTCTAGCGTAACGATCTCCAAAAAGTATCGGTAACACATAGTTTATGTAGATTTTTCAACAGAATTTATAAATATAGGCTAGCTATAAGTTGATAAAAGAATGTTCCAGCAAGAATTAATCTCAGAATATAATCATATTGTTTTGATATAACGTTATTCAAAAATGTAACCATGCATTTTTCTTGCTCTTATAGTCTAGAAACCTATTAAAAAAAATTTCTAAAAAGAAAACAAAATAAATGAACTTATTGCTGTATCACAAAAAAGGAATAAATTTTTTATAGAACGATAAAAAACATATTTCTTGACTAATCCTTAATATAAAGGAAAAATTGTTATTCAAACATGTTTTTTTAAAAGATCTCCTTAGGCTTTTTCTTTTAAATAACAAAAAGTAAACAAAAATAAAGACAAACTATAACTAAAACCATTGAAATCTAAATTCTTGACAATTTAATTTTTTTTTTGTACGTTTTAAATACTCTGTTTGATTCTTTTTTCTCTTTTGTAAACTCCTTTTCTCCTTTACTCATTTCAAAAGAAAAAAAAAAATCTTTTAAAAAAAAATTGTTTTTTTGTTTTTTTTGGTATATTTTTAGGCAGCGTCAAATAACATGTTTTCCAGTACCAGATGCATTAAATCCTTGTGAAGATGTTATGGGTTCATATTGGTTAAGAGGATCAGTATGGGTTGTTGTATTATTAGCAGTATTTGGTAATTTTGCTGTTTTAGTTGTTATAATGGCAACTAGAAATGATGGTTCTGTACCAAAATTTTTAATGAGTCATTTAGCATTTGCTGATCTTTGTATGGGTTTATATTTATTATTATTAGCATCAATTGATGCTCATTCAATGGGTGAATATTTTAATTATGCATACGATTGGCAATATGGTAAGTTTTGAATTTATTCAAATTTAAAAAAAAAAAAAAAAAAAATATTTTTTTTGATTTTTAATTATAATTAATAGGTCCTGGATGTCAAATAGCTGGATCATTAACAGTTTTTGCTAGTCATTTATCTGTATTTACATTAACTGTAATAACAATTGAACGTTGGTTTGCAATAACACAGGCAATGTATCTAAATAAAAGAATTAAATTAAGACCAGCTAAATATATAATGGCATTTGGTTGGTTTTATTCATTTTTAATGTCATCATTACCATTATTTGGTATTAGTAATTATTCATCAACAAGGTAAATTTTTTTTTTTTTTTTGTTTTATTTTAATATTTAAAATCTATTGTAGATTTTAATTTATTTTTTTTTTTTAACAATATTAATATTCAATTTGACATCGAATATTATAGCGTTTCTAGCACAATCTATTTTTAACTTGTTTAATTCACTTCTTTGTGTTTTGTTTTATTCTGGATTTTGTACATAGATTTTCTTATAATTATCTTTGTCTCCCTATTTCTTCTTTCCCTGCTCTTTCTATTAAATCTCTAATGCATATCAAATGATTAACCTATTTTATGCATTTATTTCAAATGAAACACTTTTTTTTTTTAAATGCCATTTGTGTCATTTTTTTTTCACCGTAGAAATTTGAATAGAATAGTCTATATAAAGAGTTTTTCGGCCTGAACTTTTTAATTCTCATTTATTTAATTTCTCATTTGACAAAATTTTTTCAAAATTACAGTATTTGCTTACCAATGGAAGTTCGTGATAGAGCTGATGTTGCTTATTTGGTATCAATATTAGGTATAAATGGTGCAGCATTTTTTATTATAGCTATTTGTTATGGTCAAATTTATTTATCACTTGGTACGGACACAAGAAGATCAAGAAATCAATCAATTGGTGAAATGACTGTTGCAAAGAAAATGGCATTATTGGTAAATTCTATATAAATTAAGAAAATATACAGATGATATTTTTTTTTTTTGTTTTTTTGTATAAAATCAAATTTATTATTACAGGTTTTTACAAATTTTTCATGTTGGGCACCAATTGCATTCTTTGGTTTAACTGCTATTGCCGGTTATCCATTAATAAATGTTACAAAATCAAAAATATTACTTGTATTCTTTTATCCATTAAATTCTTGTGCTGATCCATATTTATATGCTCTATTAACAGCTCAATATCGTAAAGATTTATACACATTATTGGCAAAGTAAAATTTTAAACTTTATTTGAAAAACAAAAAGAATTTTTGGTGAAACTTCGGATTATTCCGTTATAAGACGTCTTATGACGCTAAATTTGTACAAAAAAAAATACGTCTAAAATTTTAAAAAAATCGTAGGGTAACAGCATCGGGAGATGTCTATTTAATTTATATATAATCAATGTTAAATAAAATGAATAAACAATTAATAATCCAAAGTTTTACCATTTTTCTTTTTCATATATTTCATATAATTTTTTAAATGAAAACAGAAATTATAAAATGAAAAAAGTTATAATTTCAGATTTGGTATATGCAAACAGGAAGCATTAAAATATAAAGCAAGTTTAACAACACCTGGTACAAATATGACAACACATCCAACAGGTACTGGTACTGCTAGCCCAACACAAATGCATGAAGATAATGTTATCTTTTCATCAAATCATTCGAATCACTCAAATCATTCAAATATCTCAAATCATTCAATGTTATGTAAACAACAAGAAACAACTCCTGAAACTGTTGCAATGCTTAATAATACAGATTTTGTTTAAAAAAAAAAAAAAAATGATATTAATATGTTTCATAAATGTTGTGTAAACTGTTTATACCTTAAAGAGAAAGTTAGAAAAGATTGATTATAATGTAAATAGATAACAAAAGACAAAAGAATAATTATGGTTTCTATTTTTTTATTATCCAAAAAAAAAAAAATATACATAGGTATTATGAATTAATAAAAAAAAAAATAAAACACTTCTATTGATGTGATGATAATTTATTAATGTATGTATGTAATTATACAATATTTATTATATATTAACAATATGTTTTAAAGAATTTATGTACACTAGTGTGCAAAATAATAGAAAACAATATATTTTATCTATATATAGGTTTTAATTTCAAAATTGATATTTATACTACTTCTTTAACATATAATATTGACTCTTAAATTAATTCGTCTCAATTTACATTCTTTATTTATACCAAGGAACAAATTATTAGTAATTTATTTCAGAAAAAAATTTGTAAAATGTCGCAAAATGAGGGTTAACGTAAGTATATAGAACGTATTTCCTTTGTATATTTTAATCAAATACTTAAAAAATATAATATATATTTAAAAATAAAAAAAAAATTAATTCTGTTACTTAAAAATAAAAAAATAACTTTAAAATACTTTTCTGTTGAACCTTAAAATTCGATTTACGTTTTTTCTAAACATAATAATGTAAATTGAATTTTCTAAGTTAAAATCTAATTGTTTATTTTAGATATGTGTATATAAGAAAATATTTGTTATACATATGTATGTATAAAAGTGTCAATATATTTTTTATTAAATTAATTGAATAAACATTTTAAAATACAAGAACTTCTCGTTTTAAATAACTATAGAATAAAAAACAAAAAAAAGTCTTAAGTGATATAAACCTATTTTTATAATCTCTCGCTTTATTTATCATTACAATTACTATATAAGTCACTATTTAGCCGCTTACCATCATAAATCATTAATTTTATTTTTTTAAATATAAATTGTTGAAATAAAAGAAAATAAAAATAAATATTAAAACAACTTAAATGTCAGTTATCATCAATTTAAGCGTCAACTCATTTCAATATTTTTCTTTACATACCTTTTCACATATAAAAATTGAGAAGTTTATATGTGTATGCAATATCATTTTATTTCAATGTTTTTGAATTTCTGTTAAGTGTAAATGATATACATTTTAAATTGTTCAAATCTTAAAAATATATCCAAAACTTAATTTGTCTTGTTAATCACAACTCACAAACATGCGTTAATTACTTGTATGTCACACGTGACAGACACAGGAAAAAATATATTCTTATTTAAATATGAACGATTTAAATGGAAACCAACCTAAATTAAAATTTAAAAATACAATGTTTAAAATTTTTTAAAAAATATTTTCAAACATACTTATATATCTATTTTTTTGAACACAAGTGTATATATATTATTATAAATTAATATTTTTATATACGAGTATTATCATACATGTATTAAATGAAAAAAAAATATAAAAAAAACAATATTGAATGTAAATTTATTTAAATTAAATAAATTAAGAATTAAAAACAAAAACAAAAATCTAAAATATGGGGAAATAAAATAAAAATAAAATTTGTATGTGCTTTTTCCAAAAATAAAAATAAAAATAAAATTTAAAAACAAATTTAAAAAAAAAAAAATTATATTTTGTGAAATTTTAAAAGAAAAATATTTTCTTCTCTAGTCTATAAAAAATAAATTTTAAACAAACAAAAAACAAAAAAAAAAACAAATTTCTGTAATTTTAGATAAATCAAGACAAAAAGAAATAATATTTTTAAATAAAAAATAAATATTAAAAGATTTTTTTTTTATTACTATACTTATAAATTTATTATAAAGAAATATTTTCGAAGGGGATTCCTCTCATTAATATGAGTATAGCTAGGTATAGCGGTATAGCTGAAATTCCTCAAATAATTTTTTATTACACTTGAACACATTCAGCCAAGCCACACGTGACATGACACTAGTATTTAATACATTGCCTCAAGTCGGGTTTTCAGTTTTAAACGAGTATTTAGCAACTGTGACAACTGTATTCAATTGTCAATATATTATGTATGTTTGAAATTTGAAAAAAGAATACGAGTAAGAAGACACGTTGTCGTCACTCTTCGTTCATACTGAATTATTCTTAGAGAAAAATAACAATTTTGAATGAATCATTTTTTTCTTGTTAAAAAATTTTATTAAATTTAAATGTTTTTTAAACTAATTTTTGCCTGCCCCTACGAAATACTTAAGTTCGATTTATTAAATTTTTTAAATAATATTTAAATTTATGATGAAAATAAATTCGACAAAATAACAAAAATAATAAGGAGAGACTTTAAAGCTCGATACAAAATCAGAGATTTCATAATATCATTAGTGGGGGTTTGAAGGCGGTAGCCCACAGTGTTTTAAGTGATTTGTTGTTGAAATAATGTACCTAAGTATGTATGATTTTAGAGTTGGTTACAGATCAGGCTTTTTTCCTTTTTCCAGAATATCCACATACATATATTACAGATTCTAAACTATAGGAAATTTTATAGTTCGATTTTGAATTTATGGATTTTTATTTGCGAATTTTATCATCAACTCTTAATTTTTAACATTTTAACATTTTGATATCAGTTTTATCTTATTTCAATTTTAATTTTGTCGAATTTTTTTTCATGGTGAAATAAGTTTGACAAAATTTTTAAAATTAAAAATGAAATAAATTCGAAAAAAATTTCGAAAATATTTAATTTTTAATTAGGTACGGTATGAAGCGAAAAGCAAAAAAACCATCCACATAAATTCTCGTGTGCCTTGGCTGATTACGATTCTAATATATACATTTAAAAATAGTCTACGTCAAATTGAAGATCCAAAATTACGAGAAGGAAATAGAAGAGACCAAAATTTTATATCTAAGATACTATATAAACAAATATTTAAAAAAAGATCTGTAAATTTGAAATATTGTTATGCTGGATTTACACTAAATTTTATTTTATCAATTATATTATCAATTTAGGTGCAAACACTCTGACATAGACTCATCAATTTTAGTTAAATTGTACCAATATATTAAAATAAAAATGTCATTGATTGACAATATAATTGACAACATTTCACTTAGTGTAAGCATGACATTATTTCATTTATTATTGTCAGAGAGTTAGACAGATAAAGTCGTTTCGAAATGACCGGAGTAGAGTTGACTTCATAACTTCACAATTAGCTTTTTGAAATGCACATTTGAGTTAACAGAGTTAACTTTTTTAATCGTACTCGGGAAGAGAGGTAATGAATGTTACAAATGTCAAAAAGTCTTATGAAGTGCCATTATTATTTTTTTAATTAAAATTTTATTATTATAAACTTATATAATTAAATAATTGTAAGCGAAATTGTTCAATTGAACTTATAATACTTCTTAAAATTAAATGTTTTTTTTTGAAGACACATACCTATTTGTTATAAATAAATGTTCCCATCTAATTTTGACAGTCCAAATACTTAACTCTAGTCGTTTCGAAATGGCAGAATAAAGTTAACTCTGCATATAAGTGTGGTAGTTAAACCTTAAATGCATAAACTCTACTCAGAGTAAGAAACGAAACGCACTTCAGGAGATTTTAGTCTTCAAAATTATTGTTATTATTCTTATATGATTTATATACTTCTGGAATTTTGAGGTTATCATTTTTAATTATAATTAAAGGGAGAAAAAACTAAAGGATTTTCGAAAGCAGGAAGCAAGATTTAAGAATGCGGGAATGCAGAATATTGCGATGCAAGTTTTTGTGATAACCTATAATACAATATAATTAAATAGATTATATGTATACATATTTATTAAACCTAAAAGCCCTTAAAGAATTTATAACAAATTAAAATAAACGAGTATGTTTAACTATATGAATCAAATTAATTTTAATTGGGTAGTATTAGTAAAGTTACAGACTTTCATTATTATAAATTATAAAATGATACAAACACAATGATACAAATACAACTTGCATACATATATGTAAGTATAAAATAGATTTTTCAAAAAGAAATTCATTTATTTAGAAAAGCAAGAACGCACCCATAAGGTATTTATAAAAAAGGTTGGGTTCGTTTATTAGATTGCTCTATTGTGTACTTTACAAGAACTTACATTTTTGCACTCACTATTTATACGATTCCACTCTTCCATCATAAAATTACTTTTTCTACTCCTGAGCCAGTAATATCGGATTAGTAAAAAGGAAAAGTATTGAATTGTACAACTAGTACAGTACAAGGTTAGATTAGGTTAGGTAAGTTAAAATGTCACACATAAAATGTGTCTAGAATTATTTGATATACTTTAAACAATTTCACACTTATCTTTAGGTTCATAATGGGTTCAACGTTTCGATCGATCGATCATAATTATTTTTTTATACAGAATAATAAAAACTAAAAAATTTACAAACAATCTATAGTAAAACATGCCTATAACAATAATCATATTGATAAATTTCATATTGATATATAAACATCATAAGTCATAACAAAGGTAAACAAGTTATTCAAACCCATAATTTAAATATTTAATTATTTTTTTATATAAATTTTTATTTAAAAATATATGTATCTGTATATATTCAAAAATCACAAAAAACACCAATTGTTCCAATATACATATACCTTCAATGGCCATTTTTAATTAAATATGCTTTATAACTGAAGAACTAGATGTTCCTGTAAGTTTTGCTGTGTCACAAATAGGATTTGTACTCGTTCCAGTACTTAATCTTTCTGATCGATCTGATTTATGTATATGAATTTTGCATTTATTTCGTTTTTTAGCTGTTGCTTTGAAATTTGGTGTAGGTACTTTTATCATTTTATCACATTGTGGACATACATGTGGATCACCTTCTTTACCTTCACAACATATTGATTTACCTGATCCCTCTGCTTTAGCTGATTCATGTGATGATGATGTTGATGGTACTTCAGGTTTTTGACATATTGTTGAACTACTACCAGTAATTGATGATGAACTCATTATTGAATTTAAAATTGATGATACTGAATCATCACGAAGTGAACTACAAACTGATTCAGATGGTTCAATTGGTTCTAGGCAAGGTTTATCACATGGTTGCAATGGTAGACCTTCAGTAATTAATGGATAATTTTTATTATTTTCAGTTAAAAATTGTACCATCCATGTATATGGTTCAGATGGTTTATCTCTAACAAAATGATGTAAACCATCCACTAACGGATCAATAATATTATGATAACAACAAACACCTTGTTTCTTTTTCATACGATGAATTGGTTCATAAATAAAATTTGGATGAAAAAAATGAATTTCACGACGTGCATCAATCATACTGGAACTACCATGTACAGCATTACGAAAATCATCTTGTTCATCACCGTATATAGCACGTATCGTATGTGGACAATATATTCTAGCATAACTTGGTTTTTCTGGTCCTAACAATAATAAAAAATCATTTATTGCATCATCTTTATTTAAAATTAATATTTCTATTGGTCCACTTGATAAATTATAAACTAATATACTGAAATTTTTATCACGTTCACGTTCTTTTAGAAAATCTGCTGCTTGTTCCGGTGATAATTGAAATTTTTTATTATAAAGCAAAATAAAACCACTTTTTAAAATTTTTCGTATGATATCCTTACGATATGATATAGCATCTGGTTTAATAATAGCTAATGTTGTTTCTAAACTATCAGTAATATACTTGGAATGAACCATTTCTGGACTTTTCTGGATTTTTCTTTTGTAATGATTTTTTAATAGATTTCTTTTTATTGTGAAAATTTAAAAAAAAAATATTTAATTATAATATGAAATTTTATTTTTTATATTAATTATCAGTCAAAGGCTTACGTTATTTAAAATATCAAAATTAATTTTGATGATTTATTCTAAACGAACTCGTCAACAAGTTTCAGTACAGTATAGAAAAGTCAATGTAAAACTATCAGCAAACAATGGTAAAAATCAATATTTTCTAAAAAAAAAGCCATATGAACGAAGTTAAGATTCTTTAATGTATACTGTAGGTCAGTTCCATAAATTTTTATATTTAAATTTCATATTAAAACTTAACTTAAACAAGTAGTATAACAACAAATAAAGGGGAGATAAATACTGATTGATAAATGACCTGTTTAGAATCTACGTAAACTTAGGAAAATATTACTACAAAAAATAGAAGTCGTTCCCAAAGAACGGGCAAAACTAAATATTCTTAAAGATGTATAAAACAGTAGTTGTTTTTGGCAAATAGAGAGGCTTCCACCAGTGCTGGATTAACCTATAAGCAAACTAAGCACTTGTTTAGCGCATCATTATAATTGTGCCACCACAGAAATTCGACAATTGCGAACAGTGCGATTTTTTTTTCTAGAGTAAAAAACTTCATACAAATAAATTTTACTCAGTTTCTTCAATCGTACACTGACTTTAGTCTATTGTAAGCAACGCTATAGTATTCTTGTACTCTTGTACTCTGACTTCAGATTCCCAAGTTGCGTAGGCTAAAGACTATAATATTGAAAAAAGCGTTACCTATTAGAAAAATTGTCATAGGTTGTATGGAAATGCCTATACGTTCATATAAATATAAAATTTCGAAAAATGTGGTATATTTTTTTTTATTTAGACGACATTTTGTGATTAATGTCAATAATTTTACATCGATAAACTTCAAGAGTGCGTTCACGATGACTAAAAATTTATTATTTTTTTATATAAATTTTTTTTTTTTTTTAAGTGCTTAGGACAACTATGGGTCTTAAACCGGCACTGGTTTCCACACGAAGTAAGAATGAGAAAAGCGTAAGCTGATCTAAGCTAATTGTTAAGTATAATAATTTTATTTTATTATTTTTTTAATAAATATCTTTTCGTGAAGTAATTAATCACGTTTCCCCTTTCACTAAGTTTTATCATGAAATTTTTCCTTTCACTATATGTATCTGACTAGGTTGATAAATGCATTTACATTTTACAATTGAGTGCAATTTTGCATTCAACAGATCCGATCGAAAAAAAAACTTCTTAACATTTACATATGTACATACATATGGAGTTGGTACAATAACTTTCCAGGAGTAAATAATAACTGAGAAAGAGGAATCACCTCTATTCTTTAGCAGTCGTTTTAAAAACTGAAGAATAACCAAGGATTGGAAATGTTTATTACAACAAGAAAAAAATATATATGTATATATATATGTATGTATGTACGTACATACATATTTTATTTTATTTATACATTTATGTTTATAAATTTTTGAATTTAAATAAACGGTTACTTTAACTGAAATGTCAGCACAACACTCAAAAACATATTACCAATATTACCTATAAATTCAATTTTCAAATGACATCATTAACCATGTAATAAAAATACAAAATAATAATTTCAAACAAATAATAAAATAATTATTTTTTTATTATAAAATAAATAATATGAAAGACATAAACCTTAAACTACAGTCTGATTCAAACTTTATTCAATTTGGATTTTACGGTAATTATTGTAAAAAAAAAAATGTCCGCTCATAATTCATTCTACATGAAAACTGTGTCTTGGATAATTTAAAAATAAAGTCCACATAAATTCCAAAAATATATTTCTATTATGGTTTATGGGGTATGTTTATGGCATAACAAAACAAATGTCAAAAAATAAATTTCCAAGTAATATCCACTTTTCCAATTGAGTCCACAAACATATATATACATACACAAAAAGTCACCGGCTATAATTGCATTTACATTTAAATTAGATACATGTTTTGCGACTGTGTGCATCAAAACTGGAGAAAACAAATGAGAATTTTTATTAGTAAACGCACACACGCAAAATATATGTTTGAATATAGCATATGTATTTAAATTAAATAATATTATATATTTACGCATCTGAGACTGTAGTGTGCACATTTTGTATTTACAATTTCATTTATATATATATGTGACTATGTATGAACTATGTGCCGCTGAATGCTGCTGATAAAATTAGCTGGTTTATTTTTTTCTTTGCGTTCTATACATTAAAAAAAGATCCATAACGAAAAAAGAAAAACAATTCTCTCGAAAAAACATAAAACATCTTCTTTTATACATACAATGAAATTATTGTTGTATTGTTGTTGTTTTTTTTTAAATAATTTTACAGCGGATTAAGAAGCGGCATAAAATTTTATTGTTTATTTTGAGTAAATTTAATTGACAGTTGAAGTATTGCCGTACTGAGTGAAATGTTTAAATATTATAAAAAATATTGCCATGTTTTATAAATGAATAATAATAATTATAAATGCTTTTAGAAGGCCTATTTGAAAAAAACAAAAAAAGTTGAGTTTTGAATTTTGATGTTAATTAAAATTTAAATTATGTATGTATTAATAAAAAACATTATTTTTTTATTTTATTTTATATTTTTGAATTTTTTTTATGTTTTGACTTCTTGTTCTTCAATCATATCAGTTCAAACGTTTAATTCAACTTTGCAAAATATATAAGATTATAATGTTTTAATACAATCAAATATTTTGTTTTTAATCATTTTAAAACTTTAATAAATTCTTTTAACAAGATTTTGTACGACTTGCATATTGTACATTTATTGATTTAACAGAATTTTCAATTTTATCCAAAGTTTCACTCAGTCGTATATGTAGGTAGATAGTATATGTAAATATATATGTATGTACACATATGAAATTTTAGAGCATGCATCAAAATTTTTTTATAAATAAATTTCATGTGACTCATAGTAAAGTCGTTAATTCGCTAGCCTTTCAATCAGAGGGTTTTAGATTCAATTCAAACCCCTGTTAGATCATATTAAAAAAAAAAAAAATACATAATTTTATAATATTAATACCAATAATGATAACAATTCAATAATATCAATAACAATAATATCAATTATCAATATTAATAACTTCAATACTGTGGAGCTATCTTCAGTTATTACTTGATGCCTGGTATATACTATATGTTTTAATTATAATTTATAGTTGATTTCGTCATTGTTAGCAAAATTGTAATAATAAAAGGCGAATTTATTCTTCTCATATAGTACTAATCATCAATTCAAAGTATTAACAATATTTTTTGAATAAGTTTTTTCAGTAAAAGAAAAACAACATTACTGCTAAAAAGTCTAAAAAATCTAAAACTTATTATGTTACGAGTAGCTTTTAAAATTACCAAAAACTTTCCTTTCCGTTCATTAATAAGTCATTATAAAAAATAAAATTAGAGGATTATCTCAATACCTATATATAGGTATATAACCATTTATATATGAATTTTTCAGTAATTATATTTTTTCATCTATAAATTCAATATTAGCTTATATGTATTTACATATGTAATTTCTTAATGAAATAATAAAAAAGTAAATCTAGAAGTAATTTTAATATTTTAATTTTCCGCAATTTTGTCGGTTTCAGCAATATAAAATTGAAATAATGGTGTCAAATGAAAGTGTCAAATGAAAATATGTAAAGAGAAAAATAAAAATGAATTCACATAAACCAGATATTATAAATTGAAAATTTACATGATATAAAATTTGACTAGAATTCAATTTATTGTATCTCAAACAAAAATGTAATATCAGATAATGTCCAAATGTTTACTACCTATTTTTATTTTTTATTAAAATTGGTTAAAGTACAAGTAAATTTTTAATACCACTAAAAAGGGGCTTTTTATTTTAGATACATTTTTCCAAAAATTAAGAATTTTGACTTCAAAAAAAAAAACTTTTATTTTTGAATACGTATACCTCCTACTTATATACATATTATTTAAATAGGTAAAAAATTCGCTATTATTAATTACATATAAGTAGTTATAAACAATTCAGATTTAGAAATATATTTTTAATCAAAAATAAATTATTTAATTAAAACTTTTATTCATTATTTTAATTATAAAAATTAAAAAACGTATTTTCAAAAATATCATTTATTCCATTCCAACAAAAAAAAAAAAAAAACACATAATAATCGTTAAACCCTGGTAATGCTATTCCCTTTTCAACGAAAAAACAAACCAAAGAAAAAACTAAAATAAAAACAAAAATACCATTTATTGGGAAAAAAAAAAATAACAAAATGTTCAATTTATTTTGCAAATGGCTTGCTACTGCTACAACTACAACGATACTACGGCATTTTTTTTTTTTTTTTTTTTAGCTTCGCTCACTGTATAGCAGGAGAACAACAATCGTGTGTGTCAGTCAAGTTGAGCAGCGTTTAAGTCTGTCTGTAATTTTTGTGTAAAAAGAATATAAATTAAAAAAAAAAAAAAAAAATTATTTAAAAATTAATTTTTAAAATAAATATACATAATATATATATATATAAAAATAATTTTTAATTTTAAATTAAATTAAATATAATTCTATATGATTTGTAAATAGTTTGTGTGTACAGTTAGTATTAAAAAAAAAAAAAAAAACCAACCAATAACAACAACAAAAGTAAAAAAAAAAAATCTTTAATAATTTGTATAAAAAAAGAAAGAAAAAATAATTTCCATATTTGTTTTTGCATATATATATAATTTTACAACAAAAAAAAAAAAAAAGATTAATTTCTCACATTTTAATTATAAAAAACAAGAAAAAACAAAGCAGGAAAAAAAAAATTAAAAGGAAATAATTTAATTTCGGCTGAAAATCGATTTCGGTAATAAAATAATAAAAAACAAAAAAAAAAAAAACATTAAAAAGAATTCAGTTTCTAAAGTTAAGGTGTAAAATTCCCCCTCCTAACCAATTTCATTTTTTTTTTTTTTTTGTTTTAAACCATTACAAATAAATATGTATTAAATATAATATAAAATATAAAGAATTTTAAATAATTTTCTTTATTAAATCTAATTACATGCATTTATAAATTTTATTTTAATAAGTATTTCTTAATTAAATTTTATATTAAAATGATTTAAATTGTGTTTTGAGTATAATTTTTATTTAAAAGGAGTTTTTTTTTAAAATTCCTTCCTTTATTTATAATTATTCATAATTCCCCCATCTACATTTAAATAATTATTAAAAAGGCGGAATAAAAGATTTACAATTATAGAATTTAATAAATTCTTTTTATTTAAAATAAAAATCAAACTTCGTAAATTAAATTCTAAATACAGAATTTTAATTTAAAGTAAAAAAAAAAAAAAAAAAAAAAAACAGAAAAAGAAGAATCGTCTGGAAATTTAAAATACAAAAAAAAAAAAAAAAAGGAGAGAAAAAAAAAGCAGCAACGAATTAATTTCCTTCTGATTTCTCAGACAAAGGATAATTTTTTTTTTTTTTTTTTTTGAAATACGATTTTCCCCCCTCTCTTTAAAAACAAAAACAAACAACCAGAAGTTCAGTACAAGAAACAGAACGGATCGAAAGAGACAAAATATATTGAAACAAACAAAAAAAAAAGAGGTGCATCTTCATTCTTTTCTATTTTATTATATACTATGTTCATTCAGAGCTACAAAGCTACAAACAAATAAAAACATAGAAAAATAGTCGCTAAATTTTAACTACACGCAATATTTATTTACAGAATAAAAAATTCTACTCAGTTAATATGTTTGCAAACATTTTTTACCCACACACATATAAAATTGTATTCACATCTGGTTGGAAAATGTGATGTGCATGCGATAAACCACAATTCAAAAATCCATTTTTATTACACAATACATTTACATATATATTATTAAATATGTGTATAAAAATTGATCTCTTTTTCTTTTTACACTATATATAATTTCCTATATTTCTAACATTTCTAAAGCATCAAAACAAATTCATATGTTTACATGTAGTTTTCTTTATTTTCATTCTGGAATAAATAAAAGATCCCAAGTCTAGAAATTAATAAAAAAAAAAAGAAAAAAAAAAAGCAATAGGTAGATAGGTAATATTCTAAATATTTAAATGAAAATAAAAAAAATAATATCCCCAATAAAATGAAAATAATGGAGTTTTCTGTTCTTAAAATGGAAAAAAATAAAACAAAATACTATTCCTGGAGTTTAAAAGAATAATCAAAGTAAAACAGGAAGAAAAAAAAAAAAATTAAGTTCCGCGCCATTATAAAAAATAATATTGAGAATAAAAAAAGAAGTCGCCATTTTCCCCGCATTTATTCTTTCTTTTTTATTTTTATTATTTTTTAAATATTTTTAAAGTTTTTTTTTTTTTTTTTTTTTTTTGTATGCATTTTTACAGGGTGATTTACATTCTTTAATTTTGGTTTATTAAATTATTTATTTTGTAGTATAGGTATATTACACATATGTACCTAAATTTTTACATATGCATACATACATACATATGTATGAATGGTCGAAAAATTAATTTATAAAAATATAAATTTTGTTCAATTAATCATTTTTTTTTATAATTTAGAAGGATTCGATTTATTTAGTCATTTAGTCTGAAATACGATTCACGTTACAAAAAATAATATTTTGTATTTTTATAATTATCTTTTTGTTATTTATTACCTTTGTACATTTACATTTGTAAGTACATTTCATATTCATTCATTATCTTTGATTCTAGGTACATAAATAATCAATTATTTATATACGATTGTATTATTATGTACAAAATTAAATTTAAAAATTACGAAATTTTAACTTTGAAATATTGTGATATGAAGCGAGACTCAAATGTATGTATCTATCTATCTATCTATCTATATCCTATGAGTAGAATTTATTTATTAAAAGGTAAAAAGTTAAAATACCATTTTAATCTTAAAAAAATGATGAAGAAGTAAAATGTGTAGGTATACAATTTATTTTATATGCATGTACCTATGTATGTTTATGCGTTTCTTAATGTTCGGTTAAAAACTTAAGCGATCAATCACACTAATCAATAACAGATACCGGACTTCTATAAGAAAAATCATTAAAGATTTAAATAAGAAATTCACTGAACTTAAATATAAAAATAGGCTCGACTTTTCACTTAAAGCAATTAATTTATTCGTTTTATTCAAAATTTCTATTCAATTTATAAAAAAGTTACATAAAACGGATTGTTTTGATTTATTAAAAAAGTATAGGTAACCCTATTATAAAAAAAAAAAACCTAATAAATTTTTATTAATTTTGCTGAGAAATCAGAATATAAAAAAAAAAAATACTGCTGTTTTTTTACTCAGATATCATTAATTTTCCTAAAAATAATAACAATTACTTTTTGACTTAAGAACATAACTAAAAACATAATGAAAAATTTTAATTTCTGTTAATACCTATTTCTAAATTATTTAAATTAGAAATCTGAAATTAATAAGAAGTTAAAGAAATGACTTTTCTTTTTGAAGATTAATTAACACTTTTTTATGTGTCTTTTATTCAGGATATTTTAAAGAGTTAAATTATGAGAAAACATTTTTTTTTTTTTTTTAATTTTTAAAATTAGTAAAATAAAAAAATAAATTGTTAATTTGTAAATGTAAAAATTAAAGGACAAAACAAAACAATAATTAATTGTAGCCTATTTGGCTAAAACAAAAACGGGGTTCGCTTCTCATTCATAAGGGAATGAGTGGTCTCGGTTTCGATTCCCGCCTGGGTACAATAATTATAATATAAAAAAAAAAAAACAAATTCATATATCGCAATATATAAATACTTTATATATCATAATATCTCGTACACCCCACATTCCTATCAGGAAACAGGGGTTATAGTTTACCTGGTACATTTATGTACCACGGTATCTGTATATAAATAAATAAATAAAAAAAAAACGGTTTTAAATTAGATTTTAATTTAAAAATTTGATAATACATACATACATACATATGTGCTTACATAGTTTCATAGATTAAAACTAACGTGTACTTGCATAGTTTAAGCTAAACTAAACGAAAAAAAAATTTATATTTTCAATTTCTTCTTTTTCAAAAAAAGATTTCGTTTATCTTTTACAACAAGAATATAAATATAATTTTAAAATCATCCTGTATAAGATTCTCATAATAATTTTTTTTTATTTTTACTTTAAAATGAAATTCTACTAGCTATTCTCTTTTCTTCTGTTCTGTTTCTGTCCTTTTTTCTTTTTTTTTTTTTAAAATTCTTTTAATTCTGTTCTCCAAAAGAAATAAAAAAAAAATATCCATCCCATATAAAATATAAAAAGCATAAAGCATATTTTGTAGTTGTATTTTTACATACATATATTAAATACCATACAGACAAAAAGAAAACATATACATAATAGATTTTAAATAAAAATAATTGTATTTATTTTCTACTTTTTTCTTGTTTAATTTCAGTTTCATTTAATTTCTCTCTTTGTATATATATAAAAAAAAAAAAAAAAAAAAAACAATTATTCAGTGTGTAAATTTTTTATTTTAAATAATAATATGTAATAAAAATAAAAATAAATTACCTACATATATATAATAAAATAATAATTACAGAAAAAAAATTAAATATAATACTTGTAAAATAATTTTGTGTAATTAATTTCATGTATTATAAAATTTTGGAAAAGAAAAAAATTGAGTGAAGAAAAAAACTTTACTTCTTTTTTTTGGTTCTTACCCTCTTTGTATTCAATGATCACAATATAATTCTAATTTTTGTGTACAGAACAAATTAATTTAAAAAAAAAGTATAAAATAAGTGCTTTTCTTAAAATTGAAAAATAAAAAAAAAAAGATAGTGTTTTTGTAAATTCATAATAATAACAAAATAATTTATACCCTAGTACATTTTAAAAAAGAAAAAGAGAGGTTTTATATACATATAAATAAAATAGTTTTATAATAAAATAAAAAAAAATTTCTGTAAATTTTGCAAAATAATTTTATTTTAATTGAGAAAAGAAAAAAAGAATTATTAATTAAAATACTTTTTGTAAATTTTCTAAACTGAAAAAAAAAAAAAAAAAAACAAAAATTTCAACACAGCTGAAATATTTAATTGTTTTTTTTTTTTTTTTTATTGTTGTGAATAGTGAAAAACAGTCAAATCAAAAAAAAAAACCCAATAAACCTGACAAAACACCGCACAATCAAAAAAAAAAAAAACAAACAAAAGAAGTAAATAATATATAATTTTGAAAGAAGAGAAAGAAAGCAATAAGAAAAGCATTTTTGTAATTAGTCAAGTTTATATACAGAATATAAAAAAAGAATAAAATTATTCTTCATCGATTTCAAAGAACGACAAACTACACAACAACACAATAATAAACCAAACCATAAAAATCCAATAGAAAAAATAAGAGAAAACAAAATTCTCTTTCACCGTTTTGTGATTGTAGTTGTGCTTTTATTAATTCTCTCCTCGTCTTAAATCTTCTGTCAGCGAGCAAAGCAATTCATATAAATCCATATATTTGCTTTTTTTTTTTTTTTGTTTTTGTTTTGGTTTTTCTGAATATGACAAACAAAACAACACATGCTATGCAAATGTATTTGTAAAATGTAAATTATATAAAATTATAAAATATTTTTAATGTGTAAATGTGTATATGTTTTGAAAAAAGAGAAAGAAAGCAATAAATAAAAAGAATAAGTTGTTTTATTTTTTTTTTTTACGTAAACAAAACCAATGTAAAAAAAAATAAAGAATTCATTTTTTTTTTTTTTTCCAAAATAAAAATGAATTTAATTAATTAAAAAAAATAAAAATTTAATATTCTAAATATTGATCTCAAATATAAAATAATACAAATTGATAAATTATATTTTAAATAATGCATAATTAAATAAATTAAGGTGTAATTTATATAAAAAAAAAAAATAAATAAATAAATAAAATAATCAATTTCAATTTTGTAGTAAATGTAATATAATTTTTAATTGTGTGTGTAACAAAAATAGAGAAAAAAAATAAAAATTTAATTAAATTAAAATTTTTATTTTTTGTAAAAAAGCAAAATAAAATCTTTAAAAAGTGAAAATAATTAATAAAAAAAAAAAAAGAAAAAAAAAGGAGTTTTTAAAATTTTATATTAAAAAGAAAAGAAAAAATGAAATAAGCTAAAATTAAAAAAAAAAATAAAAAATTTTTAAATAAAAAAAAGTAGAAGTGAGAAGGTGTAAATAATATAAATAAAATTTGAGAAATTTTCATGTTAAAAAAAAAAAAGAAATAAATAAAGGAAAAGAATTACCCATTTTATGTAAAAAAAAATTATTTAAAAAAAATAAAATAAATTATTTTATATTTTTTTTTTGTAAAATATTTATTAATATTTAATAAAAAAGAAAAAAAAAAAAAAAGAAATAATAAAAAGTGAAAATTTTCATTGATTTTTACCTATTTTTTTGATTAAGGTAAGTTGTTATAATTTTATTGAATTTTTATTTTATTTTATGTATTTAAATATTTTAGATTAGATTTGTAAAGAATAGAAATTACATAGGCTAAGTAGCTAAAAATTAAAAAGAGAGCAAAGTTGAGTGAAGTTAAAAACAGGTTTTTTTTTTTTAGCAAGACCTTTAAAAAAAATAGTTTTAGTTCCTGCGTCGTTAGTTTTGTCATTTATTATATTCATTGTTTTACTAATTTGGTTTTACAAATCTGGTTAATGTTTTTTTTTTTTTGAGTAAAGATGTAGATGTATAGGTACACTAAGTAGTTATTTAACCTTAGATTGTGCAAACAATGATTAAATATGTATATATTTAATATGAACTTTGTTATTAGCTTATACTTAATTGAATTTTAATGTTTTTTTTTTATAAGTACAATAACTACTTATTCATATTTATCTAATAAATTTGGTACAAATAAGTAAATATTCTTTTTCTAGTCTAGTTGGGAAATACAGGGTTAAAGAAGTTTCGAATTAAAAATTTTATATATCTTTCTAAGCCGATGAATAATCGAGTGGCAAAGAATAACATATTTAAGAAAAAATAAATTAAACATTTAATTTCAGCAGAAGCATATGATTAAACATTTGTATTTGTAGGAAATTCCGTTCTATTAGGTATCTATACTAAAATTTTTCTTAACTCTTAGTATGTACATATACACAATCTGTACCCGCAACATGAGCAGATTTACATATTTCTACTAATAAATTTGATCAAAATTTGATTATTCTTAAAAATACATTTAGTATTTTTTGTTGAATTTTCTATTCAAATATTTTATTATCATGAAAGTTAGGTTTGATCTTTGAAATTTTCACAAAAAATTTAAGTATGTAAGTAAACTTACCTATGTAGGTAGTTTTTTTTTACATTACTTTTATTATATATTGTTACTAACATTACTTAGCTATTTCGATTAGTGTTTAAATTATATGATTTACTTATACCTAAAACACTTTCAAATTTAATCATTTTCGAATTTAAATATTCATAGTTCTAGATTAGTTAGGTTTATTTTAAATAAGTAGATTGTATATATATATATATATGGTCCCCAAACAAAAGTTGAAGAGTTCACCAATATCTTTTCAATGATACACCACATGATCATATATTACAGCTGATTATATATCCAGAGCTTATAAAAGCTTTTTGGACCCAAGGTAGGCATATTGGAACCACGGTCCCCAAATAAAAGTATTGCCTTTCAAAATCTCTTTTCTTGAATAACATTCAGAACAAGGTTAGTGATAATCCAGTTTGTTTAATTGTGTCAAATTAGTTTTTACATAGTTTTTAGTTTCCATGACAACATTAAAATAATAATATATCCTGTCCTTTAATAAATTGCTTAATTAAAAACTTAATTAAATTTCCTTAACTAAAAAATAGGATAATAAGTAAGTAAGTAAGTACATGGTAGATTTTTTTCTCATTAAGTATAAATAATGTAAATCACATCGCAACCATCTTAAATAAATAATACACAATGTGGATAATATAAAAAATCGAACTTTTTAGTTTAGTAAAAAGAGGATATCTGGATATTTTGTCCAATTAAATTAATAATTTAAAAAACCGTGTAATCAAAGCATACATAAGTGTACCCAATTTGTATATTATTATGTAGGAAAATATATTAAGAATAATTCTTATAATTAGCATTTCTTTTTTTTAAGTATACCGTAAAAAATGAATAATGAATAAAAACTATCAGATATATTTTTGACAATTATATGCTATAATTATGTAACTATGAAAATAAAAGGCTTTGAGATACATTAAAAATATAGATTTATTTTTTTTTTAAATTCCCATCAAATTAATAAAAATAAAAATTTATTCAATAACGAAAGTAAAACTTAAAATAACATTTTTTTTTTTTTTTTTTTTTTTTGTTTTTTAGAATTAATTAATATCAATTTATTTTGAATTTATTAATTAAATTTAAAGTGGAAAAATATTGTTTCATCTTTTTTAGTTTTTTTCCTTTTTGTTTTTATGTAGTAAAGTATTGTACATTATGTTTCTATACTTATAGATATATAAATATGTATAAAAACCCATATCCATATATAGAATACACATTTATTTACATATCACATACATATTTCAAGCGGGTTGATCATAAAATCCTAATTACAAAATCTCAAAAACCAAATGCCAAAATTCAAAATTCCAAAATATCATTTTGAATTTCTTTTATTTCGAATGTGGGTCGATTTATTGAAAACAAAAATATTGAATACAAAAATTGTAGAAAAATAAAATTTTTTTTAAACAAAAAGATCTTTTGATCGTGAAAAATGTGGAAAAAAAAAATGTATGTATGTATGTCCTACACTCTTCATATTTATGTTTCTTTTTTTTTAATATTAATAATAAAGTGTATTTTAAATTTAACTCTAACCTACAGGCCAGCGCCAGACGAGACAATATTACTACAATACTAGTTATTACATTTTTTCAACTATCTTCTTCACTGTCTTGACATTTTTCTACCTAGTTAATTGAGATAGTAATTTGACACTTCGAACAATCAAAAATGGCGAAAAATGGAAAAAGTGTTCTCAACATTCATGTCAAATAATTTTTTTGCGATTATTTTATTTTTAATTTGATATTTTGTTTGTGTGTTTTAAAATAGACAAAATATCAAATTAAGAATAAAGAGATGAATATAAAATAAATTTGAAAAATTTTGATAAAATAAAAAATAATATGAAAAAAAATATAAATCTACTGTTTCGACATATTTATAACATTTATAACACAGATGAAATGTTTTGATAGTAAAAATGCCACATACGTCACACAGACAGTAATTGAATATTTCGTATTACACACTCGCAAGATAATAATACTGTGTTGTCTGGCTGCCGGGTTAAAACTTCTCTAATCAGAATCTCGCACATACATATATAAATAACTATGTATATAAGTATTCTGAAAAAAGCATATACTTAACGTTGATTTCATAAGCAACTAAAAATTGCTTTAAATTCAGTATCTCGCATTTACATTTACATATATATAAGTGACATGAAACAACGCACGACATTAATTTTTTTCTTAATAATAGTGATGAACTTCAGCCCAAAATCCCATCCCTACTAAACACCCCTCATTTTGTATATAATTCTTAAATTTGTAAATTTGCTTAACTTTTTGAAGTTTTGGAATTTGGATATTTGGGGATTTTGCAATTTGAGATTTTGTAGTGCTACCCCTTTTCAAATGATTTAATTTGCTCTATTTTAAGAAGATTAATTTTTTTTTTTGCTTTTTTTTTTTTTTTTTTTTTAGATCAATCCAGGTTTATTTTATTTTTTAATATGATTTTATTACGTAAAAAACGCGATTTAAAAACTTTAACTTCCGGCTTAAAAATTTATTTGAAAAATGATTTTTTTTTTCGTAAACATAAATTTTGTTTTGATATAAAAAATGCAATTTTAGTAAAATCTGTGCTTCCTAAAATATATAAAAAAAAAAAAAAAGAAATTAGGTAGCTAGTTTGTATTATATATGTATGTATGTATGTATATGTCTATATGTACTTTATAGGTATATAGTATTTATATTAAAGTTAATTGAACTTTAAACAAAATAAAATTTTATGTTCTTGTTGCATAAATACTTTTTTGGAGGGAAGTTTTTTTTTTTTTTTTTTTACAAAAATATTTCCTCCTTTCTTTCATGTTTGAACATGTTCTTAAATTAAAATTGAATTAAGTACGTATAGCATTTTAGTATTTTACCACAACTGAAAGCGTTATATGTACATAATGGGATTTATTGAAGCTAAATTTATTACAAAATATGATTGTTTTTAGTTTTCTTTTTTTTTTTCTGGTATATTCTGTTAAGACTTCTTTTTAAATGCTAGGAAAATTAACGATAGGTACCGCTTAGTAACAACTTCTAGTTAACTGTTTTTTTTTATTAATGAATAAACTTCCGGAAATAAAAATATAAAAAATAACAAAAAAAAATAAATAAATAAATAAATAACCTTTAAGCTTCTCTTTCATCCTCAACTGTAATACTATGTACTTATATAATAAACAAACATATCCAGTTTATCGTAATTTAAAAAAAAAATAAACATAATTTTTTTTTAACTCTATGTATAAGGGTTTATGTAATTACTTTTAAAAATACTTAAAGGGAATTTTAAACCCACAGAAACAAAATAAAAACAATGTATAGAAAGAAGTAAATTTACATTAGCTTAACGAAAAAATAAAAAAAAAAATTTTTGTTTTTTTTTTTGTTCTAAGAAAACTTACATACATTTTTTTTTTTTTTTATGAAATTTAAACATAAAAGTATCAGAATTTCAATAGATTATTTTCTTTCTCTTTCTGTTTTCTAATATGTTTGGAATAATTTTCATACTTACTTATATGTACTTATATAGTAATATATAAAAAAAAACTAAAGAATGAGATAGTAATATAAATATATTTACATATTGTGATTATATATATATTTATGTATATATATATTGTATGTAAATTTAATATGCAAATGTTTAAAATTAAATAAGATTAACTAAAATTTTACATGTGTTGCATATTTTACAGCTGCCATTTTTTTTTTTTTTTTATTGAAAATATTGCATAAGTTTGTACATATGTATATTTTGATTAGAAAAAAAAAAATCTAAAATTCTTAAATACTTAATATGTTTTTTAAATATGAAATTTACCTCTTATAAAACCACACATAAAGAATATATTTTAGCTATTTCTGTACCAGGAAGATGTTTAAGTGCTTGCTTATATATATATATATTTTTTTATTAATAAGTACTTAATTTAAAATATTTATTAATTTTTAAAATTGTAAACTATAATATGCTAGATATAGAATTAGCTTGCTAAAAACTTTAGTTTGCGTTAATTGTTCATACGTTTAAAACATCATGAATTTTTTTTTGCATGGATTTAGTTGTGCAATACATGTACTTCTTGCATTATGGAAAGTTTCCATTTACGATTTTATTTAAATTATAATTTTCAAAAAAAAAAAACACTAAACTAAATTGAAAAATTAATAATGTCTTGTCCAAAAATCAAAAGTAAGTGCCAAGCTATTCAAAATTCAATTACCTAAGTATAAAACGGCAGTTTTTTTTTTCTTATGCTTCGTATGTGCTTGTGAATTTTGGTTTTTGTCATTCTATTAGAAAAAGTTAAATAAGGGGTGACTTTTATTAGCCAGTATATGGAGGCCAGTATATGTATATGATCATAAGAAATTTTAGAATATAGAAATAATAATTTATGTCAAATATTTTCATATACTAAGGGTGCTATTCCGATTCACAACATCTTTTAGTTGTGTTGTGTATGAGACAACACAACACAATACACAACAAATAAAAATTTTTCTATTCTAAATTATAACAGAAAACTACTTTTTTGCTGTTGTAAAGATGTTGTATGTCATAGAATAGTGCTGTCATTTACATACTATTATTTTAGTACTGAAAATCGTTTTGAAATCGTCAAAATGACAAAAAATTTTTAAGGAAATATTTTTGTCATAACAATAAATAATATTGTTAACAAAAATTTTAATAGAATAATAGGAATTAAAGAAACATCTATAATTATAATTTAATACTTTTCAGCCACACACTATGTATTATGACATTCCGTTAAGTTTTGAATACAAGTTCATATTTGGATACGATTTTCTATTACAAAATCTACATTAATATAATATAACATATGTACATATGTATGTTAAGAACCATGATTTTTTTTTTGTTTTCTTTTAGAATCAAGAAATTTTGTATCCCATACGAATTTTTTGTAATTTAGATGTCACGGAAAAATATACTTACACACAAGCTGCAGGGCCCCTAGTTTATACATAGTTACACAACTAAAAATAAAAAATTTTTAAAATGGGAAAAACCCTTTTTTTTATATTTTAGTATTAACATAAAATAACTCACACATTAACACTAACAATTGTATTCAAGACCAGTAATTGACCAGTTGTAACGTTTGTGTTGTCACACACAACTTTAATGTAAACTGTTGTGAATGAGAATATTTGCATACAACACAACATAAAAAATATATTGTGTCATTTTGACAGTTAACTATGTTGTGTTATGAATGGGAATAGCACCTTTAAATACTTAAATAAAAATAGTAAAACATTTGTTTAAAATATAAGTACTCATTATCACTTTCGTGCTAAAATGTTATGACTAATGGCTACTGCAAATATTTTCATTTGTGTTTTTGCAAAAATTGTGGCCCTGATTTCGATAGTCATATCACTTTCATTTTTTATGAAAAACAAAATTTTTGATTTCGATAGTCAAACAAAATGCAAAAAATCATAAAAAATGAAAAGAAGTTGATTTTGATAGGCATTATTTATAAAATATGCTCATTTAAAAAGTTAAATTTTTTCATTTTGAAATTGTTAAATGAGTGCTTGTAAAAATAAATTTAGGAAAAAATTATGAAGTATTTTATTTATATTTATGTGAATATAGGCATTTTTATAAGCAACGTATGACTATAGGATATCATAGGTTGCAAGAAAGCTCATTATTTTGTGAATTAGAAGTCGTTCCGACAAGATTTAAAAAAAGGTACTAACCAATTTTGTAGTAAAATGTATGTAAATATCATACAAAAAAATAAAAGACTTTTGAGCCCGCCCTAAAAACAAGATCCAAAAATTGAGGAGCCACTTTCGGAACTTTTTTTAATTTTTTTTCTATTACAGTATTGGGAACTACGTTTTTTAAATCATATTGGTCTCCAAAATAACAGCAGGTATTTTTAGAAGTCAGTATTTTTTGTTCTCATTATGCAGACAATATTATTTAATAATTTACGAGCACTTAATTTTTTACTTAGCTTTTCTTTTCTTTGTATAGCCAAAACCTCAAAATAAGAAAGTATTGCCGGTTTAAAAAAAAAATACATAAATTATTTAAAATTAAAACCCCGACTATCGAAATCGCAAAAAATTATTAAAATGAAATGAAATTTTTCATTTTCATTTTTATGAAATGACTATCGAAAACAGGGCCTGTATTTTGATCAGTTTGTAGTAATTAATATTAAAACAAATTTTGTATTGATTGAATTTATTATAGAATGGATAAGATTTTTACATTTGTTTTATTCCTTATAAAAAATAAAGGAAATCCTTTTCCGTTTTCTAAAAAATTTGTTTTTTTTTTTGTTTCTGAATATGTATTTATGGACTGTAAATATTTACTGAACTGCCTTTTATATATTTTATTCATTTTTCCATCCGAAGCTAATCTATTTTAATTTCTATTTCTAAAATTTCGTGTTAATGTGTCTTGGATTTTTGTCTCGGATTAAGATTACTGCTATCTGGCGTTCAGGAATATTTTACTTAATTTAAGATATTTTTTAATTGATTAAATTGATTCAGTAATTTATTATATTGTCACGCGGGTACATTTTTTCATATTCTTAATAATTTTTTAATTAACGAGGAAGAATACAGTTGACTTTGTCAACTCTTAGATACCCGTACGAACCGTTAGTATGTTCACAGCCACTCTGCTTACAATATTATTTTTTTAATATTTTAGTATTTTAAAATAATTTGGGTGAATTTTATAATTTCTAGAACTATGGGTTGTACATATATTCAAACTATATGTTTATATGACCATTCTTCAAAAGCAGATTCTAACCTTCCACATAACGATTATCAATCCAAAACTTTTTCAAATATTCTATAGTACCATTTAATACTAAGCGGTAAATGTATATTAAATTTACTAAGTACAAAACAGTAAATATAATTTTAAATATTATATTATATTATATTTAAATATTCCATTGACAGAATAATTTCTTATAAGTACAATAAAATACATATGTGTATGTAAATACGGCGCTATATAATATACATCTATACTCTTATCATTCATTCACTAGTGACATATACGATATGTAAATAAACATGATATTATATAAGTATGTATATATATCAATATCATATAAATAAAAATTCTTCAAGCAACCGTTATGTTGTTTATTTAATTACATTTTTTTGTACTACGCATTATATCCTCAACAATTTCAAATTATCGAGTAAAACAAAATGGAAAAAATTCGTTAATGAAATTTGTTAGAAAATTTGAAAAAATCAAGTAACACTTTCGTCAATTATAAAGTAACCCTATATTATTAAAAAAAGTTGTTAACAGAAATAAAAATATAATGTTGGAGCTTTAATTTTTGTGTATTACTTCAAAAAAATTTTAACAGGTGTTCAAGTTACAGGTGTTTAAAAATAGGAAATTTTCAGTTTTTGACCCCTTACAGCTCCTAAACGGGGGGTGATACAAAAAAAATTTCTGTCAACTAACTTCTGTCAAAATTTCAAGTTTCCAACTTTAACCGTTTAGAAGATGGAAGGGTTAAAGAATTTTGCAAAATTTGAGTTTCGCATAACGGTAAATTAAGACACCGTATGCCAAAAATATATATTTATTGTATATATACTTTTAAAGCTAATGAAAGTAGTAATCGTTTGGCGTTTTCAAAATGAAGATATACCTTATACAACTTGTGCTATAACAATTTAAATATAGAGCTCTTTTGAACCTTTGGGGAGCTGTAGCTCCGTAACGGGTGGGGCTACAAAAAAAAGTTATTAAAAATAAAATTAATATTTTTGTGAGATCTATCAGTAGTTAAAATTTCATAGCTCTATTGCAAAAAAAATGTGGAGATCTAAAAGTTAGGTGTTCGAGAGCTACCCTAAGGCTTGGTCCAAACTCAACCAAAAAAAATAGGGAACCTACAAATTACTCCCAGAATATTTTGTGTAAATTTCAAGATTCTAGCTTTCTTAGTTTTTGAGTTAGCGTGCTGACGGACGGACGGACGGACGGAATGACATGGCTCAAAAGTCTTAGAATTTTTTTCTGATCCGATCCATACCTTTGAAGGTATATCTAGCTCGCTTATTTCGAGGTGTTACAAACGGAGGAGTAATTTTATTATACCCGATCCTATCGTACGGGTATAAAAAGCCAGCGATCTTCTTAAATGTGGCGTTAAATAGATGATTTAGTAAGCTTCCAAAAATAGTATTAAAATTAAATCATATAAGTATGTGTGTTAGTTTTTAAATTCTAACCAAAAAAACATAAGAATGAAAGAAAAGAGAAAATTTTAAAGTCCGCTTATTTTTTGAGAATCATTAGAAATAGACCTAACTTAATACCTAATTAAGATTTTTTTAGTATTTACCTCCCCTATCAGCTTCAAGGATGTCCTTTATTCGTGTGATGTCCTTTATTCGTGAAACACCCTATATACTATATGTGTACAATATTCAAAATGTTGATTCAAGCAATCACATAAGCAACCAACTACTACTACCTTGAAAGTAAATCGTTAGTACTTGGATTCACTATAGTTACATTATCACGATAATAATTTAATATCAATTTCAGTTGAAATATAAGAAAAAAAGTTATACTTAAGTAAGTAGATAAAAAATAAGATGATAAAAAATATACTTATTTTTTCTTTATAAAATATTTCAATTGAATCAAATTTTTTTCAATGACACATTGGTTCTAGAGTAATAAATTTTAACCTGAAATGTCGCAAATGAGTAATCGCTTAAAAGCATTAACTATTCTTGTTTTTTTTTTTTTGTGTGGTATTTGAATCCTGATATTTATATTTTTAAAAGGGGTCTCTTTCTGATATACATATGTACTTACATATATGTATATAAGGTAAAATTGGGTATAGTGGCGATATCATTTTTTAACAAGCCTTTGATAGTTTCTCAAACATGAAGTAATTATTTTATTTTTTTTTTTTAATATCAGATTCAACTATTTTAAATACATTTTTGTTTTATTTTTTTTTATTTTATTTATATTTAATTTTTAATTAAATTTAAAATATTATTATCCGATACTGGTTTAGTGGATATAGGAAAACAAATTTTGTTTGTTTAGTGATTATACAAAATGAAGGTTTAGTGGAGACATTATAATATTCATTAAATAGTAATAATGCATACATAAAAAAAGTGCAGTTTAGGGCAGATGTAAAAATTTTCCTTGAAAAATATTATTAGAAAAATAAAAAATAATATTTTAAATAATTATTTTTAAAAAATATTTCAGTTTAATAAAAAAAAAAAAAACAATTCATAACTACTTATATTATAAGAAAACAAAGAAAAATAAAATAGTTAAAAAAACAAAGATTTAGTTAAGTATAAAGTAAAAATTAAATTTAAAATTTTAACTATTGAAAAAAATTATAACCTAATAATACTACGGTATTCTTCTTTAATTCTATGCATGCATTGTGGAGATAATGTTATGTATGAACTGTGGAGATAATATGATTACTTAAATATTTATACTTTTATTGCATATTCGGAGTCGTCTGGTAACAAATATTGTACTTATCTCCATTCAATAATTTTAGCAAAATTAATTAATTTTCTATACATTTTTTCTAAAGGTGATGACCGAATCCTCGTGTCGTTTCTAGCATCGCTTTCACGTTTAAGTAGAATACATTGATTTAAATGGAACTTGACCAAATAGAAAAGCGACGCCAGAGCAACTTTTTATTTTTACTCGCGTTGACAATAATTTTTTTTGTTCTTTTATTTATTTTTTTAAATTTTATATTGGTTTTTGGTCATAAAGCGGCGCTAGCATTTGGTCTTTATTTTATTTTGAATGCGACGCTAGAAGCGACGCGAGCATTAGGTCATCACCTTAAGAAAACAATTGCTAAATGACAAAATTTGAAACCGCAAACAAATAAATAAAGGCTATTTTTATATTAATAAAATTATGATAAAACTTAGATATTTTTGGTATATCTACTTTAATATTCAACCTTTCATTTAAAAAAAATTCAAAGCATTTAAACATTTTATTAAAAAGACGGCAAATTCTCCAATATACCCACTTTTACCTTATATATTTTAAAAATACTTTTAATAAAATGAATGAATTTTGAATATTGATCCTTATTATTTTATTATATTTAATTGTCGAATATCGAATTAAGATATTTTGTTTTTTAATCTTCAAAAAAAATGTAACAAATTTATAAAAATAAATAAGATAACGTTTTTTATCGTAAATAATTTTGTCTTTATTTCAAATTTCATAGAGTTTACATATTTATATTGAACAAACATGTTGTTATATAAAATAGTCATAAGTATATAAGTAGTAAATAAATAGAACGAATTATATATACATATATTTTGTATATTTCCAGAGTGAATCTTTAAAACTAAATTCAGTTTTTATATTAGAAGAAGTACGCCATTTTCAATTAATATGGTATTTATTTTATTGGAAAAAAGTATATACATATTTATGCTAATTATTTTTGCATCTTATTAGTTATTATTATTTATTCTTGTTAGTAAACATTTTTTTTTATATTAGTTTTCCTTGTTTTATTAGTGTAGCAGGTATTTCATTTAAAGTATAGCTATATTTACAGTATATGAAAGTATATATATCTACTTATATAAGTATCGTAATTTTTTTTTATTTAGTAAGTAGCTATCAGTTAAGTGCTCAGTTAGAAAATAAATTAAAAAAATCTTCAGATAAAAATAAAATATGAATTAATAAGTATAAAGCTCTCTTTTTAGTTTAAAAACTCAACAAAATGATAATACTTAAGAAGTAGTTAGTTAAAAAATGTTCTTCAAATAAGAATCCAAAAAAAAAACTAAAAATTATTTCTTATCTTTATTTATTTTATTTACAAAAAAAATATCAGTTAACACAAAATAATAAAAAAACCTTTAATTAATTTTCAATTATCTTTTTTTTTTTTCTTTATTTTTCAGATCAAATTGTAATTTTTTATTGTAAAAAAAAAAAAAAAGAAATTAACCGAGATAAAACCAAAAACCATAATCGTTTAACACACAAACGAAATAATTCGTTCGCGTTTTTACAACAAAAGAAAAAAAGTCAAATTTTTAAATTCGTTATTTGTATACTCGAAAAAAAAAAAAAATAACCGCATAATTTTATCGCGTCGTGTTCGCGACTTTTAGTAAGAAAAGTAAAAAAAAAAAAAAACAATTTGTTTTTTTTTGTTTTTGGTAAATAATTTGTAAACGACAAATTTTTCACATAACCATTTTCACGTCGTTTTTTATATTGAATTGATTTTTTTTTTCCTTATAAAAAGTTAAAAAAAAAGCCGTCAAAATAGAGCTGTTAAGCAATAACATTATCACTCAACCACACATGAAATTACTTGGTGGTGGTGGAGGTGGTAATGATGATCGTGGTGTTATAAGAGAAGTTCCAGGACGAACTCAAGATGATGCTGCTGTTGGATATGTTTTCCAGAGACCACAGCATCCCCATGAAGTTGAATTCTCTCAATTTACTCAAAAACAACCGAGATGGACTTCTGGGGATGATCATAACATTGATGTAAGTATTTTTTTTTTTTTTTGTTTTCTTCTTAATAATATATTAATATTTTGTTTTTAATTATATCTAAATGACATTATTAATGTTGTAAGAATATGCATACAATATTCCGTTTAAATTTTATGTTACCTAATCATATAAATTTGAAAAAAAAAAAAAAAAAACCTGTATGGACCCTTTTGGTTTGAAGAAAAGTTTTTTTTCTTTTTTTTTTTTTTTAATGCATTTCACATAAATATGGACAGGAAATTACACAGCCTTTTCTGTTCAGGCGTGGCTGTAAATGTCGTAAGGGAGAATAACTCTTACGACGTGTGTATGGGATTCGAACCTACACTCCCTCGGTGTTTACAGCGTATTTCATACGCTCTTACCCACTAGGCCACCGAGGCCCCTGAAGAAAATTTATTTTAATATTATATAAAAGAATATGGTTTATAAGTACTCATTCAATGTTTTTTTCCCTATCCTAATCAAATTTTTATTATTTAATTAAATAATTATAGGACAACAACAAATCAATTTATTTAAAAAAAAAAAATAAATGGCATAATTTAATTTTTTTTTTTTCTATATTATAGTAAAGTAAAATTATAATCCTATATCGAAAAATATTTTTATATAATTATATAAAGTCCTTTAAAAAAACAAAATTAGATTTCAATAGTAATTTATAAACTGATTAAAAAAAAAAAAAAAATAGGAAAAATGAATTCAATGCAGTGATTTTGTAATTGCATTTTACCATCCTTTTAAAATCAAATCACATCATTGAACAAAAAGTAAAAACTAGAATAAATCTTTTGCATAAACATAAATAGACCATACATACTGACAGTACAACAGTACAGAAAACGAATTTTCTATTTTATTTGTTGTTAAAATAAAAAAAATACAGACATTTTAGAAAGCAAAACACTACTAAAAAAAATAAAAATCGATTTTTCCTTATTTTCTTTATTATAATTTTTCTTTTCTTTCATTTTGTTGTTTTTATTTTTATTTTTATTTTGGAAAAAGACTCTTATTCTTTTTTGTTTTGTTTTTATTTTCAACGAGTATTATATTTTCACTTTTTTTTCATTTACTTTTGGGGAGACTCAATGAAATTTGATTCGAATTAAAATTAACTTGTATATCGGAAATATGTTTTCGATATGTATTGAAATGAATTATAAATTTAAGGTCCAGCAAATGTAATAGTTTTGACAAATTTTGGAAGTCTGGACTCTGTCTTTAAGTGAAGATAATAATAATTGTTTGACTGGAAGTTTTTATTTATTTTATTCATTTCATTTCATTTATTTCAAATATCTCAAAAAGAGCTTATTATACTTAATCTCAATGAGCTTATCAATTTCGTGACTTTCAGTAACCTTTCAATTTATGCAAGTTGATTAACCGCTAGAAAGTTAAGATCTGGGCATCTGAGATCTGGCCAGTGCTCCGTAAACACACCTATTCTTCTGATTATGTCCCGTCGAAATAGTTTCAATAGATTGTTTGTTCTTTTATTATCGTACGATGGTGTGACTTTCTTTTCGTTTAAAGTTGTTTAACGATGGATTCCCCTGTTCTTTCAGAATCACTTTTTTCTAATTCATCAGCAAATTCATTTTCTGTGATGGTCTTATATCCTGAAAACCACAGTAATGTAACATTGTGGTGATTCCTTATATTCCTAAGCTTGTCAGAGAATTTTTTCTCAAGCTTCGATGTTTTCATCACAGAGTTAGGAGCTGCGATTGTTGTTCGGCTGTCGGTTGCTACGTCTAAGAATTTAGGAAAAAATTTTTGAATAAGTGCTCGAGATAATCTTCCCGTACACTTTTCGCGAATTATTGGATACAACTTTTAAAACAACGCATTTATATAATTTAATCTATAATAACACTTTCATTTCTGTTTGCCATTGATTTTTGTCAGTAAAACTTAAAATTTTCTAAACTAAATTTTCTATGTAGAACTAAAGGATATACTGAACCGTAAATAGATTTTGTAAATAAAATATAAAAAGAAATTTATTTTGGATAACTTTATATCATCCTTTTTTAATTTACATAAATGTAAACAGCCTTTATTAGGTTATAATACACTATAGACACAATATTATAATTATGCAACCAATATTGCATTGAATGAAAAACAAATAAAATTGACAAATAAAAAGTTAATTTCGCCATTGTAGTGATAGTTGCATAATAATTTTTTCAGTCTTCCTGGTAAGTCTACATCTCAAGCTATTTTTTTACGATTTTCCTTGATTTTAAAGACATTTTCCCAACCAAACTATTATTTGTATAATTATTTGAGATGGCATTTAAAACGGTTCAACTTTCAAAAACGATGGAAATTAAAGCTTGGCAGTACTATGGAGTTTTCTTTTCTTTTTCTTTTTTTTTTAAACTAACAACTTTCAATTTGAATTTTGGTTAATTTTCACAAAGTCCACCATCGTATATAATTTTTCTTTTATTTTATATATTTTTTTTATTATTTGTTTGTTTTTTTAAATTTTTAATATTTCATATTTACCATAAGTTTTTCCTTTTTTTTGTATATTAAAAAAAACAAAACGTTTAAATATATATGAGATACATTTATTTAAAATAAAAAATTTCTTTTTTTCACTTTTTTATTTTTGGAGTAAAGGAAAAAAAAAGAAGAGGGTGCATTTTTATATTCATGTAGTTTGAATGGAAATAAAAAAAAAAAAAAACTACAGAAAAAGGGAGAAGGATGATGAATTTTCCTATATAAGTATATATTATTTTTGCATGCAAAAGAAAATTATTCTACACTTGTATATATCAGTCTTGAAAAATGAAAAACTTTATAATTTTCATTTTTCAGTACTTCATTTTTTTTCTGTTTTTGTTTTTTTTTTTTTTTTTGTTTTCAGTCGCACTCTTAAAGTATTTTAATATTTTCTGTTTTGTTTTCGCTTTTCTTTTTCTAATGCGAATAAATTTTTATACATTTTAGAATATAAGAAAATGGCACGATAATCTGGGTCAGACTATGGCCTCAGTTTTAACCACAATTTCTTTAATTTTCATTTTTTTTTTGTATGTTTTTAGTGTATCAGTTTTTGTTTTTTTGTGGAAAAATTCTTATAAGTTTTCTTGGCTTTATGTCAGAATTTGTTTATGAAATAAAAGCGACTTAACACAAAATTTAGAATACCACAAATTCGCTTATCAATAACAAAAAAGAAAAATTAAATGGAAATGAAAATGAAAAAGGAAAAGAAAAATTCAGTTTATTTTGTATTTGTTATAATTAAAATTTTTTTAAATTTAATACTCAAAAAAAAAAGCTTTATTTTAGACATTTTAACTTCTTTGTTGTCTTATACTGAGTGAGAACTTTATAGTATGAATGTCAAAAGTGACATTTAAGAAAAAGAGATTGCGGATCAACTATTAATAAATTGTCAATTTATTAAATGAAACGAAACGAAAGAATTTGACTAACATGAAATGAATTATATAATCATGTAGTTCGAGAATTATTTGGATGAAATTTTTAATGTTAAAGGAAAGTTAAAGATATTCACGTTGTTAACATAATATTTGAATGAAATGGTTTCTAGTATATGCCTAGGTATATAATGTTTAATTTTGGCTTTCCGTTTGTTTCAAAAATTTCATTGTCGTCATTATATTCTGTTAATTTGACAATCACATCATGCTGTTTTGTTATGTGATATATAGTAAATCGGAAATAAACATCTAACATTAATATTTTTTGTACTTTACGTATAGATGTCATGAACTCTCCGAACGTAAAATCTTGTTTTTTTATTTTGAGCTGATCGCGGTTTGATCCGAAGACACCGATTGAAAACTGACGTCGTAACCACTACGAAATGAATCAGATAAAATTTTTAACGGCCGGCATACATGTATATATATATTTTTTTTACTTTTACATGATCTCATGAACCTTCTGAACGTAAAACCATGTTATTTTGTTTTTATATTGCCTGATCAGGATTGGATCCCCCCAAGATCCTTCGATTAAAAAAATGACATCTTAACAACTATGTCCATATGTCAGATAAAAATTTTGAACGGCATATATCAGTTTAAAACGTTATTGCATTTGATTGAATTGTTGATTGCATTGTAAAAGATGCATTTGAAAAATTAAAAATATTAGTTTTTAAGATATATTTTTTATTTAAAACTTTCTAAATTTTTCTAAAAAGTTCTTCATTGATTTTACTGCAAATCATTCACTTGTACACCTTTTTTTACATTTCGAATTTATAATGAACGTACGTAATCGCATCACTGCACTTTTAAAATATTTACCCAACAGCGTTTTTTTTTTTTGCCGCTTCTATAAATAACATCATATTGAAAGAAAAATTGATTCGCTTTTACACAAAAGAAAAACTAAATTAAGTACTGAATGATAATATTAAAAGAAAAAGAACATTAAAAAGATATACAAGTAAACGAGAATATAAAACTTCATTATACATTTTTTTTTTTTTTTTTGATTTTATAGTTATTTTCTTAATCTCCACTAAAACAAACTATTAAGCTACAAAAAAAAAAAATAAGAAAAAAAAAAAACGCGAATGGATGAAAACAAAGATACATTTGAAGTTATAAACTAAAACTAAAATTAATGTAATTTTTTTCATTATAACGTTCAGATCCATCTAAAGGAAACCACAAAAAAAAAAAAACGTGAAGGAAAAATTCAATAATACTTAATAGAAACAAAAAAGAAAAACTACAGAACAGAAGAAAATTACACAACGTGAAGGGGAAAAAAGGCAACAATATAACAAAAAAAAAAAAGATGGGAAAATAGAAATAAATAAAACTTCCTCTGACTTTATTTTGGCTTTAATCCAACATTTTACAAATAAACAAAAAATAAAAGGCATAGATATAACAAGCTAAGGAAAAAAAAAAAAAGTTAGTTAAAAATTCATCATATGATGTTGTCCTTTTCTATTTGTTTTTTTTTTTCTGTATTTTTTTTTAATTCGCAGTTTTTTATTTGATTTGGTTTTTTGTTACGTTTTTGTTTTCTGCTAAATTTATAATTTTTACATATTTTTTTATCCATTTCTTCCCTAGAAGTCTTTTTTTTTAAATTTTAGAATAAAATAATTCTTAAAATAACAAATGGGGTCCTTAATACTGTGTCCTAAGAACTTTAAGAATATTTGTTCAAACAAAAAAAAAATTTTAAATTTAAGGTATTTAAAAAGTTTAATACAAATAGTACGGAAATTTAATAAGTTTAAAAATTTCTTCAGGAATTTTTAATTCTAAATCGAGTTCTATTGATTCTTGATTCAGTAAAATTCTAATATAAGTAGCATTATTACAGCTATCAAATCATAATTGAAACAATTGCAATATAATTGTGGTGCACTATTGAAAAACTGCCACTTATTATTTTCCTCCCAGGAAGATTAAAGCAGATACATACATTAAAAGAAAAGCATTAACATCAAATTTAATAAAATTACATAAATTTAAGAGTTTCAGTTTACCGAATTTTCCTTAAACTTCGTCCTGACGAATAATTTTTGTGCCATTTTTTTGGAAAAAAGAAACTACATCTAAAAAAATTTATTCTGTTTTATCTAAAAAAGGACAGTTCTAATAAAAAAAATATATTTAAATTAAGTAAAAATATGTACATATACTTCCATTCAGACATTTTCAGTTTTTTTTTTTTTTACGCAGCTTTTAATTTACATATTTTGTTTTTCCAAGTAAAATTCATTCAGTTCAGCGTTTTTCGTTCATTTCGACTTGTGTATATCGACTTTATGATGAGTTTATACCGAATTAAACTGAGAGTAAAAACTAATCGTTTGGGTGACTCTTTAAATTAAACTCTTAGCACATATTATTAAATAAGTATTATCAAAGGAGGAAAATTCTTAAAACTTAAAGAAAGATCTTTTAATATCTGAGTTGAAAATTGAGAATTTAACGAGAAGTTAAGGGAAAATCTCTTTAACATACCATTTAAAAGGACTTTTAGAAATCAGTGTATTAAGAAAACATATTCAGCATTTTTTATAATAAAAAAAATACTTAAATATATCTTAATTTTGCACTATTTATCCTTGTTTTTTTGCGATAAAACGCACCTACGAAAAATTACTGGTGTTACTGATTAATGATAAAGAATAACTTTGAGTTTTACTTAAATTATTTTTAATAAAAAAAAGTATTAGGAAATTAGTTTAGAATTATTGGTATATACGTAATTAAGTAGATATTTTATTATAAAATATATTTCTTTATCATAGTAATTTTATATTTCCTTTTTTTATTTTTAAAGAAGAAAAGCCACAAAACAAAAAAAAAACTACCAACTGTACCTTACCATATCCAATTTATATTTCAGTCACCAAAAATTATTATTTAAAAAAAAAAAAAAAAATTTTTTTTTTTTAAATTGTTATTTTTTGTATTATTTGACTTCTCCTTTTCTTTTTCCTTTTTAAGATCTTTTTCATTGTATTATTTAGTAAGTATATATTTCTTCTTATTTTCAATCCGTCAGTTGTTATTTATCTTTGTCTATATTAAATTTCTTATAATAAAAAAATAGAAATTTTCTTTTTAAATCCTTATCTATTTTTTCTTTTCATTATTTTTTCAAGATTTTTTTTTTTTTTTTCTTTATTCTGTTACTGAACTGAACACATTAAAGGCAAAATAAGTATAAAAGCAGGCTAATTCACTTTGTATAAATGTATGTAGGATATATAGAGACGGCAGAAATCAGAAGAGTTGAATTAAAGAGGCGGTAATAGAAAAAAGTAAATAAAAAAAATTTTTTTTACGAGAAAAATCGTAAAGTAAATTTAATAATTTGTCTTCTTTTATATATTTTTTTTTTGTCTCTTTTTATTTTCTTAATGTTATATCTATCTCTAGCTCTTTTTTGTTTATTTACTTCTACAAAAAAAAAAAAAAAACAAAAACAAATTTTTATTTCCTGGTTTTAAAATTTATTATTCTTGTTTTTCGATGTTTGGCACGCAAAAATAAAAACCCCCCGAACGATTGAAAGTAGAAAGGAAACAAAATTAAATATACTTAGAAAGAAATTTTCTTATGTTTTTTTTCCTCCTTTTTTATCTTATGTTTTTGGTTTTTTTTTTCTTAATTTTTGTTTTTGATTCTTTGTTTCCGGTAAAGAGTTTTTCATGGTCGGTGAACCTTTTACAAATCATTAACACACAAAATACCAATAACGTATAATGAAGAAAGAAGAAATAGTAAAAAAAGAAAAAAAAAAAGGACAAAAAATGAATTTTAGATGAAGAAAAAAAAAACAAAAAAATCAAATAAATAAAGAAAATGATAAAAAGAATCCTTTAGTAAGTTTAATTGTGTATACATCGAATACTTAATAAAAATTTGATTTCCTTTCTTTAAATGAAAAGAAAAATAAGGATAAAAGGCGTTTAATAATGGAACATTTAATCTGAAATAAAAAGAAAAAAAAATAAAATAAAATAAAATACATACATTTATCCTTGGTAACTACAAAATGTTTACAATTTTCTTTAAGAAATGAATCTGTCTTTAGTATATGTATATTTAATTAGGATAAACTTTTGTTTTTGAAAATTTATTTGAACATTTTCTAAATATATTGTTAATGATTTCATGTGTAAATATTTATGGATTGTAATTTCTGTATTATTGATAGATAAATTCAATTCTTTATTATATTATTAAAGAAAAAATGTTTGATTGAATATAATTTAATGTATGTATAGAATTTTTCAAATATAATATTTTTATTCTTGGAAAATTCATAATTTCTAAAATTAGAAATCTTTTATCAGAAATTTATGTTAATCATTGATTTATCTATAAGTAATGAATTTATACCATATTTGTTTAAATATTATAAGTAGTAAAAAAAATAACAATTTTTCTTAAAATTGCCAGTATAGAATTATTAGGTTTTTCTTTCAGCTTTTAGAGATATTATTATAATAAAACGAATTTGTGTAATTTTTCTTGGATAATATCTTTTTTTTTTTTTTTTATCTAAGAGAATTCCGAATTTTCCAAAGAAACAAAGAATATCCCCTTGCTAGTGTCAGATTCTTACTCCCCCATTAGCTAATATAATGAGATGAAAACACGTAACAGTTAACACAGTATATTGGTTAGGGAGAAGGGATAAGAGGGGATAGGACAAGAATCCCAAATATAGATTTGGGGAAAGAGACTGTAAAATACAATGAATCCGCCTATTATTATTACTATTTTGTAATTATTACTATTTTTTATACCACTACTACTGTTGACTGTTTCGGCTACATTATGAGTCAGATATATATATTTTTCATAGAAGTTGTGATATACTTTGTAGTGCATAAGCATCGAAGTGTAAATTAGATTTAACTGATTATAATCGGTGTACGGTACATTTTATAAGAATCACGTTTTGCAGAATTTTGCGAATATAAATACTATTTACACACGAACCCCGATTTATACTTTTTCAATTTAAAATTTTTCAATTTACAACTTGAGTCTTATTTGACGTAATTTTTTTTTATTTTACGCTCTTTTTTCCATTTACACCCAATTTCTTACTGTCAATTATTTTTCAATTTAAGCTAATTTTTCTTTTTACATTAATTTTTTCCCCAATCAAAAATAAAAATTATTAACGTGACGTTGAAGACTATACTTTATGAATTTTCATTTCTCGAGTTAAATCCATTTTTTTTTTTACACCCATAATTTCAGGAATGCATACTGATCGTATAATGGTCGTATTTCTATTTGGATTACGTTTATCTGGTGCGAAAATTTCTTTTTTTTTTCTTACATTACAAAATCTTTTTAATAAGTTTCGATTCTAAGTTTGCATGATGTACTAAGTAATTAATATATGGATTGTATTAGATTTCTAAAGATAGATGAAATTTTAAAATAACTAAAAAAAAAAATAAAGTGTTTGAGCAATAATTTTTCATTTGTAATAAAAATTTATTTTTTTACACACCTTGTATATCATGAATTTAGCTTTTTAAATTTTTCTATTTAAGAACTTTTGGTATATATACTTACATATATTCGTTTTTTTAGTTAATTCCCCTATCACATAAATGTGACGAGGAAATTACTCAGCCTTTCCTTTTCAGGCGTGGCTATAAATATCGTAAGGGGGAATTATTCTTATGACGTGTGCGGGATTTGAACCCACACTTCCTCGATGTTTACAATGTATTTTATACGACTAGTCGACCGAGGATCTAAGAAGAACTCCTTAATTATTATAAATTTTAAAATACTTATTGGTTTTATAATATACTTATTTACTGTTCTATTCATTGGTTTTAAATAATAAATTTAGTATTTATTTTTTTTAATATAATTTCTAATAATTAAAGGACAAAAATTCTGACTTTAGTAATACATATTTACACTTTACTATACTCTTCATTCTCAATATTATAATTAATTAATAATTATTTCATCAATTATATTATATTTATTATTCAAAAAACTGTATATATATATATGGTCTTCTTTTTAATTATAAAATTAAAATAAAACTATATGTAAAAAATCAATAAACTATAAAAATTTAATTATTTTATTTACCCTTGAAAAAAAAAATTATTTATTGTCAGAGGGAGAGATATTAAGTATAGTTAAAATAATTTTAAAGCACTATTAAAAACAATAGATAAAAAAATGGCAGATAATCATTTTTAAATAGATATTAGAAAACTTTTTAAACGTTTTTGTTATAAATAAAGTTAAAAACCGTGCGCTTTATTCAAAATTTTCTCTATTATTGGATCAACATTTTACATATGTATTTATTGAAAGTTAAAATTTAGATGTAAATCAGAAAAATATTTTTGAAGAATTATTCATATAAGAAATGTTGTTTCTGATCTGATTATAACCAAAATTTAACTACTTCATCCATAAAGGATTTAAAATGGTCAATAGACAGTTCAAGACTGTTCTTTGTTGGATTGCCCTTTTAAGTTCTTGGTTAATAGACAAAACAGTTAAACTTGTTCGAAGTAAAGTACCGCAGTTTTTCAGTATGTATCCTCGAAATTCTTCTTGGCGGAATCTGCATATACCGTCAAATTACGATTTAAGTATTAGTTCCGATATTCTATTCGGGTAAAGTATTAAGACATTTTTCTTAAAATATTTAATACTAATTTTACATATTCTTATTTCATATACGCTTTTAAATGTTTGTTAAGCTGAAAATGACGTGTCATATACTCATATCGGCAAATAAGTTTACAATAAAAAACTCAACCTAAATAAAATCGTACGGCTTATATTTTGTGTCAAAATATTATTAAATACATGTATTTAAATGAGAGCACCGGTACTGCACGTCAAGTTCTTAAAATTGACACTATAGTTCGAGTTTTAATTTAGTGACAAATTTTAGTAATATGTAGAACACAAGTTTAACATAATACTTATGTTAACGTAACAAACGTAACGTTACAAACCCCTTACGTTACTTAAGATATTTTATTGCTTAATAATCATTTTAATATACAAATCTGTATTTTTTATTTTAAATGCCAATATACATCCATATCAGCAAATATACAGTCAAAACATAAGTATTTATTAGTATTTAGAGAAGTTTTGAAGTGAAGTAAGACTGAATAAATAGTAAAATAAAATTACATAAAGGTTTTGTTTTAAAATCATTTACTTTTTTTTAAAACTGTACTTAGTTATTATTTTTTTAGAAACTGTACCATTATTTTCAGGTAACTGAGCTGAAACTAAAATGAATTAATGTATATATGTATTTATATATGAATATGAATATGTATTTAAGTATTTACATTTCAGTTTCAGTTACCTGTAAATTGCAGTCCTTAAAACAGTTTAAAAAAAAAATGGTAATGATAAAAGAATTTTAAAAATATAAAAATGTTCATGTAAAATTTTATAAATATTAAAAATATATACCTTTAACCATCCTTTTTCATCTGTTAATGGTAATTATCTAATAAAACTTAAAAAAAAAAAAAAAAAACTTAACAGCAAAATAACAAAACTTAATAGCAAAACTTTAAAATTCGTTTGAAATTTTGAAGTGAAGAAAAATCGCTATCATGTCGTATCTCAGCGTTACGAACACTTCAGTGATATTCATCGTATGCTATGCTACATCTCTCAGAATATGACTGATAATTTTTTTGAATTGATCTAAAAAGAAATAATAACGACCAATTATATAATCGTTGTAAATCGGTACTATTTTGCTCAATAACTTTAATCTAGAAAACCAAAAGCATTAATTTAATAAAAAAACAAAAGTTAACTAAAACACTTTTTTTTTTTTTTTTTAATCCATTTCTCTGCCACATAAATGTGGACATGAAATTACACAGCCTTTTCCTGTTCAGGCGTAGTTGTAAATGTCGTAAGGGGAAATAATTCTTACGACGTGTTTGGGATTCGAACCCATACTCTCGCGGTGTTTACACGCGTATTTTATACACTTTTACCCACTAAGAAATTTTGTTATATACCATTATTATATAATCATTAAATTCAAAATTTCATAAAAGTTGTGATTGAAAAAAAAAACTGAAGAATATATTTTAAATTTGAAATTAAATGAAATCAGAAAGTTTAAAATTTACAATAAACAGTTCTGTAAAAGTTTAAGTTTTCTTAAACATCATCAACATATAACATTAAATCCTCTTTCCATTTTAAAAGATGAAGACTTTAAGCATCTTTTTCTTTTATTAATGAATATTTTAGGAAGACTCTTGTTTTTGAAACCCTCCAGCCAAAAAATATTTTTGTAAATTATTAAACGTTTTAATATAATTTGTTTTTTTTTTTTTTTTTTTTGTAAGAATAAAATAACAAAAAATTATAAAAACAGACACTACAAATTAGAAGTTTTTTTCTTTTCTTTTAAAGATAAATTATGAAAGTTTTTTACATTTTTTATTTAAACTTTTTTTTTTGTTTTGTGCTCGTTGTCATCAGTTTTATTACTTTTTTTTTTTGTTCTTTATTATTTTGTTGACAATTTCGCTTTTGTGTCTTAAGATCATTATTTATAATAAATTAATAAATATTGTTTATTTTTTTTTTTCTTTTTCTCGAACTTCTTAATCTCAATTTTTCGTAATTTTGACATATTAAACAAAATTTATAAATCTAAAAAAAAAAAAAAAGAAAAAAAAGATCTTTAATCAAACTTTTACCTTCACTTCGTCTCTTACGTTTCGTTTCATTCTTATAATTTTCGATTTCTTTCATTTTTCCATATCAATTATATTTATGAAAATAAGGATATTTTCCGCTATTTTTCTTTAAAAAAAAATTTTCTCAAGGTCCTTACCCCATTTTTTTTTTTTTTTGTTTTGCTTTTTTATTCATTCTTCTCAAACATCATTTTGTTTTAACTCTTTCTCTCTTATAAATTTAAATTTTAAATTAAATATTCATAACGAGAAATATTTAAAAGGATTTCAGGTGTTAAAATGTGTTCGTGTATATATGTATGTATGTATGTATACTTTTATTTGAACTCAATAAAATTATTGATTAATTAATTCAAAATCCTATGCATATGATATTTAAATTGAAACATTTATGATGTTTCAATTCCATTCATTTCAATTTCATTAAAAAAAAAGGATATCAATAAAATACTTAATAGAAAAATTAAAAAAAAAGATGCGAATGTGCATCCTGACCTAAATTAATTATTTAAAAAAAACTTGTATAAATTATAAACTAAATTTAATAATAACCATTTTTTATTTATTTTTTAATATTTTTTTTTTTTTTGTTTGACAGAATCAAGATAAATGGAAATATAATCCGATGAATACAAATGCAGCACCAGGTGGTGCTGTTGGTCCTATCGGTATGGGAAGTGGTGGTATGGGTGGTATTGGTGGTTGTGTTGGTAATGGTGCAAACGGTATGCCACCAATGGGTAATGGTGGTATGGCTGCAGCATTAGGTATGTCAGCAGCAATGCATCAACATCAACAAAATCAATTACAACAACAGCAGCAGCAACAACAACAACAACAACAACACCAACATCAAGCTCTCTCAAAACATCCACAAATGTTAAGTGCTCATTTACAACAACAACAGCAGCAGCAGCAACAGCAACAACAACCACCACATCCATCGCATCAACAAATGGGTAATCATTTAGGACATGGAAATCATTTAAATTCAAATCATTTAAATTTGAATAATCCAAATCATGGTGGTTTAACATTACCAATGCCAACAATACAAGGAAATATTTATGATCATGTGCATCCATCAATTAATATGAATGGTATACCGAAACATAATGATCAACAACAACAATTACAACAACAACAACAACAGCAGCAACAACAACAGCAACAACAACAACAACAGCAGCAGCAACAACAACAACAACAACCTATGGTTTATTTAGGTGGGCAACCACATTTAGGTATGCTTGCACCACAAAATCAATATATGAATGCTGCAAGTCGTAATGCCGCTGCGGTAAGTTTATTATTTTTTTTTACTAAATACATATATATATATAAATTTTTAAGTTTCTAAAAATAAAGTCTAAAAAATGGATCTTGAATATTAATTATATTTTGAAAAGATTATTTTATTATAATAAAATATTAAAACACATTTCAAATTACAAATTAATTTTTGTTTTTCGTCCTTATTGTAAATATGTATACTGAAGAGAAGAATAGAAAAATCATTTATTTTGTTTTTCTAAACTTATTATTATTGAATTTATAATAATCACATATTGAATATGTTCTATATACGTTGAAATATAGCATATTATAAAATAAAACTTTTTTGAAAAAAAAAAAGAAAAGAACTCTTTTCTTAGGCTTCTCTAGTAAAGTAACTCACTATTAAAAGTTAAAAGAATCTGAAATAAGCATAAAAATCAAAATTGTTTAAATAGAATTTAGTTGAGTTTTATCTTATGCTTTCATTGATTTAAAATTATTCAGAAGACCCCTTGACCTATATATCTATCTTGGATAACTCTAAGCAAATAATAAATATATATAAAGAATGAAAGAGTTGTGGAAGTAGCATATTATTTTTGTTATATTTTCTTATATTTTTCAACTCTTTTATAATGTGTAATATAAGTGTCTACCTTTTCTTATTGAATCCTGTATTGAAAGAAATTTTAAAAAAAACCAATAAGGACAATAATACTAGAAAAATGAAGTGTGATGAATATTTCGTCATAATTTTTTTTTTTTTGAAATGTTACTATCTCTTTTCTGCAATAGAAAGTACACAATAAAAAAAAAAAAAAGTTTTTCTTCAATGAACTGCAAATGATTGCAATTCTCGTTTATTGAATTTCTAATGCAATTTTATTTCTATTCAAAAAGTTTTCTTCTCTAAAGTAAGTAACGGGTTTTCCAATTTGAGTGATATGATTTCTTTTCAAAAAAAAGCACACTAAGTAATTGTTAAGGAAATTCAAATGTTTTTTTTTTTAATGTGAAGTACAATCGATACAACTAAGTTCTGAATAAAACGTCATTCAAATGGCCTCCAAGACTTCTTTTGTAGGAACGAATTCGATGAACCCAATTTTCGAGCACTTTTTCCACTATGTATGTCGTATGTCATAACAAAACTGTCGATTCTGGTGCGAAGAAAATCCACAAATTATTCATGAACAACCATTACATTCACCTAAATTGACAGTTTGGTGTGGTTTTTGGTCTGGTGGAATCACCGGTCCGTGCTTCTTTCGAAATGAAGCTGGTAACACCGTTACTGTCAATGGAGAGCGATATAGATCGATGATAACCAACTTTTTATGGCCGAATTTGGAAGAAGTTGATCTTGACAATATCTGGTTCCAACAAGACGGGGCTACGTGCCACACAGCACGTGCAACAATCGAATTATTGCGAGAAAAGTTTGGGGATTCGATTATTTCAAGAAAATGTGACATTGAATGGCCTCCAAGTGTGATTTAACACCTTTAGACTATTTCTTGTGGGGTTATTTGAAGTCATTGGTTTTTAGGGTTATTGGGGTGGGGTTATTTGAAGTCAATATTGAACGTGCTATTCATGACATACGACTTGATTTATTGGAAAAAGTCCTCGAAAATTGGGTTTATCAAATTCAATGGATTCATCCTACAAAAGAAGTCGTGGAGGCCATTTAAATGACGTTTTATTCAGAATTTAATTGTATCGATTGTACTTCACATTAAATAAAAAACATTTGAATTTCCTTAACAGTTAGTGTGTTTTTTTTTAAAAGAAATCATATCACTCAAATTGGAAAACCCTATATATATATATATATATATTAAAAAATAAAACTTTTTTATTTAATATACTGAGGAGTTGTATTTGAAGTACCTTTTCTTATATTTATCTAATATTAAGAGGTAACGTCGTAAATAACATATTAGATGGAAATTTCTGTTTATTTTATTTATTTTCTTGTTAGAAAAAGCGCGATTTTGTATCGATGGAAAATTTAAAAAAGAATGTTATTAAAAAAAAAATTTTTTTTTTCAAAAATCTTACGGTTTTATTTTCGTGTTTACCGTTAATTTAGTTAACTTTATTAAAAAATATAAAAATGTTTTAGAAGAATCAAGCGAAATTTTCTTTACTATATTGTGTTAAAATTTAATCAACCAAAACCATTTCCATTTTAAAGCAAACAATTGAATCCTTTAGAATCTTTTAGTATAAAATTCATTTAATGTTTTTTTTGTTTTTTTTTTTTTTGGGATTAGATACGAGATTTAAAATTACCTCAAATTATATAATTTTTATACCAAAAATATCTTAACAAGATTGTATTATGAATATTTTCCCGCTTTTCCGACCTTTGTCACGTTTTACTTAAAAAAAAATCATCCTATCCTATCCACCTACACCAAAATATTCTTATCGTCCTATATTGTATTTTATAATTTTCTATTATAGTTTCTTGTCCTAAAAAAAAAATTTTTGTCTGTTTTTTAAAGGATTTCTGAATGGATTTGAAAAAAAAAAAATTTTTTTTAAAAGTGTCATAAATCGTGAAATAGAAGGATTTTGTCCTAGATAAGAATTGAATCAATTGAACACTTATTGTTATGCAAAAAAAAAAAAAAAATTCAAGGAGCTATTGAAATGGATTTTTTTTTTAATAAGCCAGATAAAGAAATCTTTAAATGAATCTCTAGAAAAAGAAATATTCTGAAAAATAGAAAATCAGATAAAGTTTTTTTGTGTATATTTCGAAAAAAAAAAATTTCTGCTTTTATATACTTTATTATTTTCTGCAATGCTATTAAGTTATTCAGAAAAATGATGCGAAAATTTAATTCTATAATTTGTAATATTGGTAATGGTAGTGGTAGTATAATAAATTAATGTCTAAAAATGCTTCGATTTACAAAAACATTAAACTATTTTTGTTTTTTTTTTTGTTTCATTTAAAAAAAAATTAAAAATTGGAAATTAGCCAATATCAACACTTTTATGTTTAGTTTTTTTTTTTTTTCCTTCTATTTAGCTCAAATATTGATCTAAATATTTTTTTTTACGGCATTTAGGAACTATGGTGGTATTAATAATAACATAATTTTTAATTAAGATTGTACCATTTAAATTACAGTGTCAGATTTGAAACCATATTATAACTCTGATTCATCTTATTTTAAATTTTTCCTTTGAATAACTATAATTTTTTTTTTTTTGCCTGAATTCTTTATACTATTCTAATCCAACCTGTTTAATTAATAGTAAGTCTGTTCTATTAATATGTAAAAGAACAGGCTTAATTTTTAAAGAGATCGTAATTTGTAATATTTAAAAAAGAAAATAAAACTGCTTCAAAAAGGAATTTTTAATTAAAAATCCTTCTTATTATGATAAATTATAATTAAATATGGAAGCTTATTATATTTAAATGTAAGGTTACATTCATTGGAGGAAAAAGATACTTTAACAGTAAATGTTTGAATATAAAAATTTTATTATATATTAAGTATTAGTTATTGTATTACCTATACTTAAGTTAAATTTATTCATAATTTTTTAATTTAATACCAGGTGTACTTTTTAATTTCTTGTTTTTTCTTGATTTTATTTAATTAAAAATTTTAAATTATTAACCAGACAAATTCCCCATAGAATTAACATTATAGAAAAACTGTGATAGTTTAAAAAGAGGAAGGAAAGAAGTGACAATATTGATCAAAACTATACTAATCTAAGTATGATATCATTGTTTTGAGTTAAAAGACGGAGAAACATTTTGTATTGAGAGCATATCATGATGTGTCCAGCAGAAGAGTTAATTTCTGCAAAGGATTGCATTACATAAAATAATTATTGAATTTCCCCAAAGGATTAAAATTACAAAATATAATTGTTGCTTTTTAGATTAATCAATAAACTTTTTAACAAATAATTGTTGGATTAATTACCCGTATCATATTAGACTTGTGATACGTATCACCAAAAATATCGATCCATGGAGGTTTTAATTTTCTTTAAATACAAAAAGTTAAGTAGCTTTTTTAAAAGGCTTATTATGCCAAAATGAAATTACAAAGTTCTTAACTATTAAGTCGAGCTTTCAAATTTTAATAATACAATACATATCACAAGTATAACATGATATTGGTAAATATTTCAAGGTGTCTCTAATAATTACACAATCTCCTTTGTAGAAGTAGTCTCCTTTGTAGGATTCAAATTATTGATATATTGAAAACTCAAGAAGAAAAGCTTCTTAAATTTAATGTTTTACTTTTATTTCTTCAGATTTTTATATGATATATACTTATGAATATGATATACAGTGAAAGCTCTCATAACCGAGAGCTCTAATAAGTGGATTTCTCTTATAGACGGAGATATTATAAAATTATATTATATTATATATATACATATATATAATATATATCTCTTATAGTCGGAGATATTATAAAAACAATTATTCTTTGAGTAGGTACTTGTAGGATCTTTCTCAATTTAGTAATTTTATGTGATTTAGTAACCTGTTTTAATGCATTTAGCTGAATTTTTTCTATTAATATTTGTCATAAATTATGTTTTTTTTTTCACTTTGTTCTAAACAATTTTTATATTAAAATTGTTCATTGTTTTTTTCATTTTTATTGATCAAGTAAAATTTCTTTTAGATATAATACCAATATAATGGTTATTATGACGTTATCAACTACAGGACGTTGGCGGTCAAATGATGTTACCAATATGATGGTTATTGTGACCCACAATTATATTTTTTACCTATATATATATTTTTTTTTTAATATATTTAAATCTCAATTAGTTTTTTAACTGTCTAAAATTCTTTCGTTGCCAGTATCAAATATTGGATGTTGGCGGGGGATCATATAATGTTTTCTACTACATTTGTTTTTGTTTTTTTTTTGTCTTTTGGAAGCTGCTTCAGTCTACCATCAAATGTATCAAAATCAAATATAAGCTTGTTACAAAGTCTATCACTACTATAATTAAAGCGTTCTATTTGATTGTTTCTCAATGTCATATTGAAATCTCGGAAATATGAATTCAATGCTAAAAATAAAATTAATTTTAATAAATTAAAAAAAAAAAATGCATTTCACTTATAAGAAAAAGTATTTTGTATAAGGATACAATATAGATTAATTGAAGTATATTTTATTTCAGACTTCTAAAATGTCCTTAAATATTATTATATGTTTATGTAACTATTATATATTATACGTTAAATGCATAAATAATTCCATTCATATTTTAAACATACATAACTTTTTTTGTTTTTCAAAATCACAACATATGTATCCTATACATTTGTATTTGTTTTTTTTTAAATTATATGAAAGTTTTTAAAAATTTTGTATGTATATGTATATAAGGTCAGTTATGTCCTATTTGAAAAAAAAAAAAAAGTTTTTTTTCTGAAAAATTCAAAACTCGGACAAAAACTCTTTATGTATTTTTTTTTTTTTTGCAGAATGAAAAAAAAATTTATTTAAGTTCACATAATAGGAAAAAAAGAACAAAGAAAAAAAAATTTCAAAAGGACATTAGTTAAATCATTTAACTAATAAAATAGTATATGAGTAGTAATTGAATGTGACTTGAATATATAATTATGATAAATCTGATTACAAATATTTTAAGTATAGAAAGAGAGAGATAAAGAGAGAAAAAAAAAATGTGAGAAAAAATAAACTTTTTTTTTTTATTTTAGAAACATTTTAACAATGTCACGTCTTTTTAATTCACTAAATATAGCCTGGATGAATGTCCTGCTTTTCAAATTAAAAAGAAATTTTTTTTTTTTTTATTTAAATAATTACATAATTATATTTTATATACGTATATATATATATATGTATTTTTATAGTTTTATGTTTATTAGCATTCATAAGTTGTATTAAATAAAAACAATAACTGTTATTATTATTAATATTATTATGATTGCAATTTAAGTTACTTTCAATAGACTTATAAATTGAATAAAAAAAAAAAAAAAAAAAAAGTACAGTACAGTTCTTATAAATTTTTCTTTAAGGCATTTTTTTTTTTTTTTTGTAATTTTTCTTAGACTTAAATTAATTAAAAAAATTTTAAGTATCTTTGGAATTTTATCTTAAGAATTTTTAAATCAATTATTGTTTGTGGTGTTCCTTTTACACGAAAAGAGTATTTGAGAATAGTTGAAACTAGTTGATATTTGCTAAATGGAACATTAATTAAACATAACCGATTAATGTATTTACTTATATTTATTGTTTTTAATATGGCTGGTGTGTAGCTGGGAGTAGAATAAAGTAGTTTACTTACTCTATAAAACTAACACAAACATTATATATTTTGAATTACGTTATTACTTAAGAACTAAAAGTAGTTATAGGTTTATTTTCGAATTTTTTAATCATCTATTCATCTATTATAGTTTTTGTTAGTGTATATTTACTTAGTTTTGTTTATTTCCATAAAATCAAATAAATAATTTTTTTAATTATACTTTTTATTGAAATTATAGGAGAAAAACATCAGTTTCTTTAACTTGATTATTAAGTCGTTGATTATTCGGATATAGTTAGTTAGCTATTATAAAAACAAGTAAATGTAACAGTAAGTCGATGCAACCGACTTATTTATACCCTACACCTAAAAAATTCAAATTAAATTAAAAATCCATAAGTTATTTTAGTTAGGTATTTAATATAAGCTAAAAAAAATAAATGCTTTTAAAACCTTTGTACAAAATTTCAGGTTTCTATCTTTATTAAATTCGAAGTGTGGGAGATACCCGAACAACCATTCCAATTCATCTGAAATTTTAGGCAAATCAGGAATTCAGGAAACAGCACCCTCGTATCAAATTTGAAGTTTCTATCTTTTTTAATTTCGAAGATATGCCTGTTCGGTTTTGGGATTTGTATGGGAGGTATCTGAACGCATGGTCCGATTTCGTTCATTTACAATCCTCGCCTTACCTTAGTCATTGTTAACCTACAGTATAAATTTCATCAAGATAGCATCATTATTTTTTGAGTTAGCGTGCACGGACGGACGGACGGACGGACATCGCTAAATCGACTCAGGAGGTGATCCTGATTCAGAATATTTATACATGTCTATACTAACTCGCTTCCTTTTGGTGCTTACAAACACCATACCAACGTTAATATACCCTATACTTAAAGTGTAGGGTATAAAAATACGAAATACTTTGTTAAGCTATTCACTGCTGGTTATATACAGACAATCGCGTAGAGAGAGAATTTAAAAAATAAGATCCAAATTTTGGCAATTTAATATGAAAAAATAAAATTTTTCAACTTAAATTTGAAGGATCTTATTATTCTGCTATAGAAAATAATAAATGATATCATTAAAATATATTTGGAATATTTTCTATTAACTGTGAAAATCATTTTAAAAAAATTTAATCATTCGCATGCTCAAAATTAAGTTTTAAAAAAACAACTCTACTGAAATTGAAAAATACACACCCACTTCGATTAAAGTGCTTAAGCGCACTAAACTAAAAAATAAAAAAGGGAAGTCATATTTTTAATTTTTATATGAACTGAATAAAAACAAAAGAAAAAGAATGCTATAAAATAGAGAAATATTATTTTACGAACATTATTATCGGGTGTATTTCATTCAAACTTCGATTAAAATTTTCTACAAGATTGTCTGGTATATAACCAGCAGTGAGTTATTTGTGCGACATCTATTATCTGGTACAAAAAATCATTGTTTTTTTTTTTTGCATAGATAATACTTATATATTGCATACGTTTATATTAAATATTATTTGGTTAATATTGTTGGGTTGTAAAGTATTATATATTTTGATTATGATGCACTGTTGCACTTACATTATTTTGATAATGATTAGTCCGTAATACTTGTGTTTACTAAGATAAATTTTAATTAATTCACAATACACTCGATTATATTATATTATTGTATTTAATTAATACTAGAAAATCCCCTGTGCAATTGCACAATTTCTATAGATTCAAAAACATTTACGTTATCATACTGACTCCCTTAATAATAAACTATCTAAAAATTTCATTTTTACATCAGCACCATTAAAAAAACGTTGAAATCAATTACTTACTTGTAATAGAAAAAAAAACATAAAACAAATCTAAACACATAAAATTAAAAATGTTAGATACAGTTTATTAATTTTTTCTCGCCGTTTTTTCGTGGCGGTAATTTTTGACAGTTTTTTAATCATTAAGAAAAAATGGTCCAAGCTAAAAACACATTCAGGGTAAAAGTTCGTGCCGATATCGCAAAAATTGTTTGAAACACATGTATAAAGTGCACAATAAAAACCGGCGAAAAACCAACCAACTGCCACGACATTTTTTTTTTTTGTTACATTTAAAACAATCCCAATAATCGAAATAATTTTAATATTTGTTAAAATTTTACTCTCTATTTTCTTTAGTTTTAAATTATTATATTTTAAATTATTTTAAATTATAAAAATTTTTATGTCGATGAAAAACAGTTGTTTTCGCCGCGAAATTACTTTAATTACCAAAACTACTTTCAAGTCTTTTGCGTTTATTTTTCTTTTGCTTGAAAAAAATTTGCTGAATTTATTTTATTTAAATGTACTTTAGAAGAGGTCTTTGGTATATTTAATAAGAGATTCATGTCTCTGATAATGAAATTTCATAAATTTTCGGGGGCTTTTTTTTGTGACGGTCGTTTTCGACAACTTTTTAATATAATGGTCTAATAATAAATTAGTACAAAATTATGAATCTATTATGAGAGAAGGCTTCTAAAATGATATTTGCTATGTTAGTTTAATTTTTTTTTTAAGAAAAATATCCTATAATATTTGGTAAAAATTTCTATAATATTTGGTAAGTTCCAGACTTCTGTTATGAAATATAATTATTTAAGTCTGCCGAATTTTATATTAATAAAAAAATTTCGAATATTTTATGTTGTATACCAGTTATACCGAGAATTTAGCTTAAAAGTCTAAATTTCAACCTAAATAAACAAAACTACTTTAAAGTGTGTTACGAAGCTTTTACCAGCTTTTATACTAATGAAAACAAAATCAAGAATAAAATCGGCCTATTATTTTTTTCTTATAAATATGAGGCTTACTATAAACTTTGCTCTTTTCACTTTAAGGCATTTTAATTTTATTAAGAGTACCTATTTTTATTTTTTTTTCCAAAACAAAGATTGAAAACGCCAACAGAAGATTAATAATTTATTTTTAATTTACCGCTGCGACCAGCTCATAATGGATGTGGCGGGCAAATTTAAAAATTTAAAATTTGCTGAATTTATTTTTATTAAAAATGTGTGTTTTTTAAGTATGTACTTTTCCTTTTTTGACTGTACTCACTTTTAATGAACGGTTTGTGTCTCTGATAATACTTCTAGTGGAAAATTTGGTCTCGGGTAATAATATTTACTAAATTTATTTATATTTTTAATGAACGGTTTGTGTCTTTTGATAATACTATGAGTCAAAGATTTGTGTCTCTGGTAATAAAATTTTAATTTATTAAATAAATATACAGAAATATCATCATTGCCAGTTTAGTTTAATTCAGTGTGAGTGTTTTATTATAGATATAAAATATATTTTTTTACATGTTGGCAAGGTCTCGCCAACATCTTGTGTATTATATTATAGATTTCCATTAAAATGATGGTTGAATTATGCACATTAATAAATTAATTAAATTCTGTTGAACTTGTTAAAATAATTATTAAAATATAAAGATATAATGTTGAAATAATTCTTACACTTGGTCCTATGTGATTCCTAGTATATTTTGTTTTCAATTTATTAGAGAAATCTAGAACATTACAGAATTATGAATAAAATTAACAAATTTTTTTTTTGTTTATAACCATCATATGTTATTGTAATTGGTATTGTCAATCATTTTTATTTTTATTTTATTTGTAAAAAATTAATATATATATATTTATATATAATACTTATATATATACTAACTAAGTATATATGAAGAGTGAATAAGACATCACTTTATAGTTATTTTTGTTCTTGTTATATCCATCAAATCAAATATCATGTTACATTTAATAATAAATATGTTACAACATTTTTATCTAACATTCTTTTGTTCTGCGTTCTTTTTTTTTTTTCTTTCTAGGAAGCGTTTGGAATTTCATTTATAACATTTTTTTTTTTTTTTCTTATTTCATTTTCCCAAAAGATACATTTTATATAATATATAATAATATACTATACATTTGTATCCGCGTCTTGTTGTCATTATGATACAAAAAGCAAAAAAAAAAAAGGAAAAAATCAGAAAAATCTTTAAAAATGTTGGCAAAACAAAACAAAAAATAAACAGAAAATCCAGACGACACTGAAAAATATTTTGTATTGTCTATTTTTTATTTATATTTTTCTATTTTTCAAGAATCAAAAAAAGAAAAAATTCTTTTATTTTGTATAGAATATATAGATAGAAAAATACAGCGAGTAACTTAATATTTGATCTATTAACTTGAAAAAATTAATAATGGTAAAATTCGATTATATAATAATAAGTAATCTTTAACAGTTTACAGCTTAAATCTGGATACATAATTTTATTCTAATGATCTGCTAATAGTAATAATTTCCTAAGGGAGGTGGGAATATTTCAAAGACACCAAGAATTCCCCCTTGGTAGTGTCAGATTTTAATTGGTTAACCCCACTTCCATCTTTAGCCAATATAATGGGATGAAACCTCTACCTGCTAACGCAATATATTGGCTAGGGAGTCGGAATAGGAAAGGATAGGACAAGGATGCGAAAACATTGAACTGTGAGGTGGGACTTGTAAGGAAACAATGAATTCGCCTATTATTATTACTATTTTGCTAACAGTAACTATAACCATCAACAATTACAACATACAGTTGTATATAACACCTTCCTGAATCAGAAAATTAATTGAAGTCACTGTAGCACCTATTATTACTGTTATTGATATTATTTTATATGACCTAACTGGGGTTTGAACCCAACATTGTCCGATTAAAAGGCTGACGATTTAACCAATATGAGTCAATGCCATGAGTGTTAGATCAAACAGTTTATTGAATCAAATCTAAATCATTCGATTTAAATTTTCTATATTAAATTACAATTAATTTGTAAATTGAAGGAATATAGCAAGAATAAATAGTACAGTGACACTAAGTTTAACTATTAAACTACTAATCATTTGACTCAGACATTTTTTGCCAGTACATATTTATAAATTTTTTTTTCGAAAATGTTTTAAATAAAAAAAATTTTTTTGATAATGAAAAGTGTGCAATAAATAAAGCAAAAACTTTCAAAATAAAACAACACTCTGTAATAGTAAGAGATTTTTAAAATAAATTTAAAAGTACTTTTGCAATAAAATTTTTTAGACGCAAAGAACTGAGTCAAAAGATTAATCATATAAAGAAAAAACTGACCATATATAGCATATGATCAAGGCAAAAGAGAACTCGACATTAGTAAATATTATCGATAAATATAAATATCCTAATTTTGATCTTTTGATCAATTTTTCATATTTCACCAAAATATTTTTTTTACCACACTAAAATAAATAAAATGATCATTTTAATAAAAATCTAATAAAAATTTATATTTAAGAAAAATCTAAATATATACACATATATTTAAGATACTCACTGTTAATATTTATACATCTATACAAAAATTCTGAAAAATCTTCTTTTCTATTATTAAGGTACTTTTTAGACAAAAAGAATCCTTTATTGTTATTTCTACTCTTTCTTTCTTTCTGTTTTGTTTTTTTACTTTTTTTCATTTTAAAAAATCATTTTCCATTTGTTTATTTTACGCAAAAACAAATAAAAATATTCATACAAAGTATGTATGTATTATATACATACATATATATAATATATATCTACATTTTTCTCCATCTTTTAGATATATTTATACTTCATATTATTATCTTTTATAGAATCATTGGAAAATGCGAAAAATATTTTGATTTTTTTTTTTTTTTTTTTTGTTTTTTTTGTTTTTTGTAGAAATAAAAGAATCCTTAGATTAATTTCAAACATTTTTTTTATAGTAAAATTTACAACAAATAAAAACACTAACATTGGGAAAAGAAAAAAAACAAGAACAACATTTGCAACAAAAAAAAAAAAAAAAATTAATAAAAGAATAGTTTAATGTCTAAGTATAGCCGAATTGATTTTTGTTAATGTCTCCATAATGTCGGATGAATTGAACTTTTTTTTCTCTTTTTTTTTTGTGGCATTTTTGTTCTTAAATCTTTTTTTTTCCTTCAATTCTTTTCTAGATTTCTTTTTTTTTTTCTGGCCCTTTTTTTTATTTTTATTTTTTGTGTAAATTCAATTCAAACGGTTTCCTTTTTTTTCTCAATTTATTTTTTTTTTTTTTTAATGGTTGTGAATGGTATGGCGGGGTTTAAGAATGCAATTTTCAATTTTGTAAAACTTTGTGTAGAGTTCGAATTTTTGTGTTTATTTTCAGAAATATTTTTTTTTTTTTGTTTTGCTGTCCAACCACAAAACAAAAATTTCAAAATTTCGATGAAAAAAAAAAGAAGAAAAGAAAATTGAAAAAGAAAAACGGTAACAAAAATGAAATAAAAATCAATTTTAAAATTCCGTTTCCTTGAAAAGTTTTTAATGTGTTGTTGTTGTGTTTTTTGTACTGGTTTTATTTTCTTTTTTTTTTCAACCATCCACCCACTTAAATAACTAAATTCCGCTTGCATTTGGGTTTGAATAACAAACAAAAAAAAAAATTTCCCGCAATTTTTTTTTTGTTTTTTTTCTTTGAACATATTTAATGAAATTGTTTTTATTGTTCGATTTTCTTTCATTATTTTATTTAGTACAAAGCTTTAAAATAAAAATAAAAGAGTGTTTTAAAGTTCAATTAAAAACCTTAAAAAGATTGGATAGAAAGCTTGTGTTTACGCGCACAGCCTATTCTTTTTTTTTTTTTTTTTTTGAATTTTAATTTCTCATTCCATCGTCTCATTATTTTTCTTTTTTTGAGAAAAAAAAGAAAAAAAAAAATTAAATATGTACAAAGTTGCGATTCTTAATTAAATAACGTTTTTCTTATTTTTTTTCCAGAAATACATATACATAAAGATAGATATACATATATGTTTGTCTGTGTATTATTAAAAGTGTATAAAATATAAAGTTTGTCAAAAATATAAAAATATGTTAATTAAAAATAACAAAGAAAGCAAAATTTCCCGTGTTTTATTAAAGATTAAAGAGAAAATAATAAAGAAAGGAAAAATTTTTGGGGATTTCACACAAAACGAAAAATTTTATACTTATAAAATGCTGTTAAAACTAATAGGTATAACTTTATGCTCTTAAACAGAAATTTTAATTATTTATAAGAGATTTAAAGAGAAGACTGAAAATGGAAGCTAAAGTTAAATTATATTATTAAATTTTAAATAAATGTCACTGTGTTCATTCTTTAGTCAATTGAACTTAATCTGTTCTCTGTCAAAAAAAAAACAAAAAAAAATCATGATATTATCGAACTTTACCATGTATTCATATTTTCTAATACTTACAAATGGTTGAATTGACTCATATGAATCAAAATTAAAGTATGACTGAACCAGTTTTTTTTACTTAGTACCTACTTCATTTTAGAATGTCAAACCTAATGACAGATATGCCATTTCTAAATCTCATTTGATTGAAACATTTTTTTTTTTTTTTTATAAATTTTGTTTTAATAATTTTCTCACATTCTGTACTTTTAATATTTAATTTCTTTAAAATTAAAATCCTTAATAAATATCCTTTTTAAAATATCCTTCAATTTATTTTCTTTTCCTGAATTGAAATGAAAAACAAATAATAAAAAAAAATAAAAAAAGAAAAGAAAAAACAAGATATTTAAAGAAAGAAAAAGAGCCAATAATTGAATTTAGAGATGGAAAAAAAAAAAAAGAAAATGTTTTTGAAATAATTTTTTGGATTTTAATAATTTCCTTGTTTCCTTTATTCTCATTTTGGAAATTTCAATTTAAGATAAATGGGGAATGTCAATTGTGTTACAATATTTTTCTTTTGTTTTTTTATTTATTTGTTTTTATGTTTGATTAAGGTTCAATCTATTGAGTTTCCGACAGAATCACCATAGTTTAAATAAATTTAAATAATTTTTGAATATTTTGTTTATCGTTTTGAATTAATTATTAATTTATAGATATGATTTGACATTTTTTGTTTGTTAGTAAGTATATTTTAATTTGTTAATAAAAGTCCAATATGATTTTTAATAAAGTTTTTTTTTTTTGATCACTTTATGATGCAGTAGTGATGAAATTTATTGAACTCTACAATAATTAAAATGCATTTTAATGATAAATTTTAAAATTAATATTACCGTATAATCAATTAATGTCAATTGCTCAAAATAATGATAGTAAGGCTTTTTTAATATTTTTTGTAATACATAATTTAAAAAAATATATATAGATATATTACACGATAGGACAAGGATACGGAAACATTGAAATAACCAATAAATTAACTAAAAAATATAAAAATATATTTGTTAATTTTTACTATACTTTATATTATACTAATACAGTTAAACCTGGTTAAATGGAACCTAAATAAGTAGGAAACCTCTATAAATAGAATTATCACCTTATTTGTCCCGACATTTTAGTGATAAAAAAACTCCAAAACTGAGATTTTTTAACCTCTATAAAAGGAACTTAATTTCCAAAATTCTTAACTCTCTAACTGAAACTTTATAATTTTTACCTCCTCTTTCTTTTAATGGAACAATTTTTTCTCACTTGTTTACACTTTTTATTTTGCTGAATTGAAAATATTTACGAACCGCTATTTTTATCTTTTTTTGTATGAACATAGGAGGTATCTATTCAGATTTTGTTAGTTCTACTTTGTTAATTGGTTATAGTTATAAGCTAAAATGTCAAAAAGAAAAATAAAAACTTTTGCTATTTAGTTAAACGATAAATTAAAAATTTTTCAACCTTTCCAAAATGGAAGGTCAGGATTAGAAATTCTTGTATAATTTAATGTTCTAAAATCAATCATTTCGCTTGATAAATCGACAGCATAATATGTAATTTAAAATACAGTACACATATTTATATATAAATTTGTTTGATTCAATATACACTTTCAAATTTCTAGAAACCTTTTTAATTGTTTTAACTATTTACATAAAAAAACCTGGCTGACTGGAAAATTGTATAAGTGGAATAAAACTACGTGTCCCTAGATATTTCACTTATCAAGGTTTGATTCCTATATGCTATAAATACTTTAAATATTATATTTTAAAATTATTTTGGAACCGTAAATCTTAAACAATGAGTAAAACTCGTAAATCTTACACAAGCAGAGTATTTATTTAGAAAAAAAATCAATTTTAAATATATAAATACCAAAAATAAAAGAAAATAAACTTAAGAATCTTAAGAATGTTTTTTTTTTGTTGTTCTCAGTGAAAATTAAATTAAAATGAAAAAATTTAAAAAATATTTTTCTTTTAATTAAACTAATTAAAATATTCAATTAGTGATTTTTTTTTTTTTTTGAAATAAATAATAATTTCTCTTACATTTTATAACCAAAGTTTTTCATGAACTTTTTGTTTGAATTTTTCCTCCTTTGTTTTTCTTCTATTTTTTTTTTACACATATTTTTCAAAATTATTTTGTTATTTTTTTTTAATTAAATTAAGTGAAAAAAAATTATAAAATGTAATAAGATATATAAGATATTAAGAAAGTGAATTTTTTAATATTTTTCAAAACTGTCCTGTAAATACAGAGATACTAACATATATAACAATTACTTACACTAAAGTTAAAAAAAAAAAAAATGCGTTTAAATTAAAGTTTAAAAATGTGCATTTGAAACATAACTAAGTACATAACTAAGTACTTAAAGTTACTTGTATATTTAAAAACGCTTATTTACATCAATAGCATACATATTAAAAAAAAAAATATAATCACTAAAAATTAACTACACTTATATACTTAAGTACTAGACTTACTTTTAACATACGCACATACTATAAATAATACATACTATACATTTGTATTTATTGTATACCTAAATAATTATTAAAGTGCTTTAATTTTGAGCTTTAATTTTTGTATTTTCTTTTTACCTAAAACTTTTTCATCCTAATTTTTAAAAAGCGTGTTAAAGAGAAAATAAAAATAAAAGTCAGAAAAAGTAATTTAAAAAAAAAAAAAAAGTAAAATTGTTTTTGTTCTCTTTAAAAAAGGTACAAAAAAAAAAAAACTAATAATCAACTTTGTTTTTTTTTTGTTTTTGTTTTTGTTTTTACACCTTAATAAATAATTTATTACAATTTGAAAATCAATAACCTAGAATAACGTAAAGTTTATATTTGTTTGCTTCATTGTACTTAACGTGATTGTAGTTCTTTTGTTCATAATATTTGGTATAATGTACAGTAATGGACAAAATTAAAACAATATTTTTTTATAATAATTTTGTAATTATATTTCATATGGATTATGAAAAACAAAAATACAATTGATTTTAAATAAGAGAAAAAAAAAGGTAAACTTTTAAAAAGCATAAATAAAAATCATAAATTATAGAAAGTACTTTTACACAAATAAAATTTTCAATACATTTTAATTTTTTTTTTTTTTTTTTTTATAATATGAAAAAAATATACAGTTATATCTCGACAATCTGATTTTAAATCGAATTTCTAATAATCCGAATAATATTTTTCAAAGCATTTGTATAAATAAATTCTACAATCTGAATTGATTTCATATTTTACACTCTCTAATCCGAATTGATTATAATGAATTTTAGTTATAAGACAGTTAACAGATAGTTAATTTACAGCTATTCTTTTTTATTAATTTAAAATTACGTTTTGCTGCATTAATTTTATTGGAGTCAATGTAAGAGCACATATATTAATTTAAATAAAAATTACAGTTTACGAATCAAAAATAATCCTATCTGAATAATAATCTGAATTTTTTTTTCATCCGAATTAGGAGTCTGTAAATAATCAATATTTTGGATTAGGTATCGAGATATTTCTGTAATATATTGTTTTTTTTTTTATACAAATTTTATTCAATGTAAAAAAAAAAAAACATAATTTTGTCTATAACTGTTAATATGTATTTTATTTTTATTTTTTTAAATACTTAACAAATAATAATATCGTTTTCCTGATAATTTTTATTTAATTTAATTTTTTCTTCGTTCTTATATAGCTTTAGACCCTGTCCACCTACTTAAGTATTTAATACCTTGTGTACTTAAATAATATTTATATAAGTATAAAACATATAAGTAAATATAAAATACATGCTATATATAATATGTATATATATTTATGTATATATATATGTACTTGTTTTTGTTATCACTTATTATTCTTATTATTATTAAATTTTTTTTTATATTTATTTATTGATTTTTCTTAAATCACGTCAAAAGAAAATAATTCTTCCTATTTCCCATCTCTTATTATTGTACTCGACTCGAAACCGTATCTCGTACATTATTGTACATATAATAACTATTGTATACTTATATATATTTCTTTTTATTATTATTATTATTACTAACTGTTATTTTATTTTTCATTTTCCTTTTATTTTTCCTTATGTAAATTATTAATTAATAAAAGATGAGAACAAAAAGAAAATAAAGTTTTCCTCCTCATTATGACGTTGTTTTTATTTATTTTTTTTTTACATATTTTGCTTTCTCTTGAGGTTTTTTTTCCTTTTTTGTAGTTTTTCTCAATTTTTATTTTCCTCCCTTATTTCAGAACTTTATGGTTATTACATGAAAAACTTGGTTTTTTTTTTTTTTTTTTTTATAATTTTCCTTTAGTAAAATATTTTTACATTTTTGTTGTGTTGTATTTCATGCAACAAAAAAAAAAAAAAAATGATTTAAAAAAATTAATATTTCGTTTAGAATTACGTTTTTATTATCTTCTGTTTAGTTTTTTTTTTTTTGGTTGCCTTTAACTTTTCTTTTTTTATTAGTTATGTTGAAAATTAGAATATAAAATTGATTACCATTAAATTATTGATTCTAAGTGGGTAGTAAAGGTAAACATTTATATAAATTTAGGATTATAAAATGTATTTCTTATACAGTGGAAAATAAAAATTTTGGAAATATGTATTTTGTTTTAAGTGGAAATCTGAATGAAACAAAAATTATGTAGCGCTTTCAAAATATGTATGTACTAAGACAAATTAAAAGCTTTCGTTTTTATTTTATCGTCTTCGGTCTTCATAATCATTTTTTGTATTTACAACTCTTAGTAGAGTTAAACTTTAATTTCATTTATTTTCTTAAATGTTCACATTAATTCTTTAGTTTGATTTATTTTGCCTGCAGATAATAAAAAGGGTAATTAGTATCATTTTCATTGGAATTGCCTAAAAATGAAAATAAAACAAAACTAATATAAATCAATAAATTTTATTATCAAAGTTTTTTTTTTTTTTTTTTAATATAATTTTTCTAATGCTAGAAGCGCTTAATCTTTTTTTATTTCAATATAATATTGTCTGAATTTGAAACCTACACAGAAAATATACAATGATGATATTACAGGTGTGTAGAAAAAAAAGCACATTTTTTTTTTGTATCTTTTAGAATGTAAAAATCTTATATTTTTTATAATTTATTATTTTATTTGAATAATTTTCCTTTCTATTAAACAATGGCTATGTCTTAACCCGAACATAAAATTCTTATATTATTTTTTTAGGAATTTAAGTAATTAATTAAAATTCTTGGCGATTATTGAAATTATTTAGTCAAAAAATCTTAAATTTAAGTCTTAATATTGCACCGGATTCTAAAATCAATTATCCTGATGGCCGAAAAGAAAACAGTCCATAAACTTGATATTGGAATTAATGGGTATAATGAAGTATAATATCTATTTATTAATTATCATGATTCAATAGTCGTTTTCTTAAATATTAAATAAATACTATTTCGTTTTAAATAACGTAATATTGGTGTGGTACTTCAGTACGATGATATATCCATAAATAATACAACTAGATATATTAAATTATTGAATAGTAGGTCTGGTATAAAAGACATAAAATTCACAAAATGTAATAGACTAGAATTATTGATACTAGTTGTAGAAAAAAAAAGTAGCAGTAATTTCACAGCATGTGATTCTACAAACGCGACATGCGCGCATGACAAACGAATTTCCATAAGCCGTGTTACGCTATCTTGAAAGTTCTACAGTGTAGAGGTAGGCATCTGTTGCACTCCTTGTTTCGCGTAAAAAAACTTTGAGTGCAGGCATTAAGTGTTTAATTCCTTTAGAACAGGTATTTATTCCATAATCTATATGAAATAATATATAAAGTATCTATAAAATAGAGTCAATGACCCAACTGTACGACGATGGTTCAGTGAAGTGAACTTGAAAGTAACACTGGGACTGTTAATAAGACAAACAGCTCTGTTTTGCACATTATCGAGATAGTACAGTGCAGTTAGGAGCGCTTCAGCCCAAATGTTTTGCATTATACTACATTATTTTCATACTTAATATCTGTTGTTTATGTTGAATTCAGCTTGTCAGATGTAAAATACATATCTTACACATTGTTATCTGTAATTTAATTTTTTTATTTTAAAGTTAAAAATTTTTGTCCAATAAAAAATTTAATTAAAAATTATCCCTAAAAACAACTTTTTTCAAAATTCTTGAATATTTATCATTACATTAAATATTTTCGAAATTATTATAGACTGTTTTGTTTTTTTTTTTTTGTTTTATTTAAACGCGCTGAATTTCAATTAAACCAATGTTTATTTTATAAAAATAAAAAACCGTAAAAAACAAAAAAAAAGTGCAAATTTATTTGTATTTTTGATATGATTGTTTTTTTTTTTTTTTTTACCAAAAACCCAAGATTATATTTACTATCAATATTTTAACTTGTATTTATTTTATTTTTTTTTTAATATTTCCTTTTTATTTTTAATTTGTGGAATCCTATTTGTGGTATTTTTTATATGATATTAACAACTTTATAAAAAATAAAATAAATAAAAAAAAAAATTCTCGTCATTGTGTGGTATTGATATTAACTGGATTTTATCGCAAGAAACTAACCAAAACTTTTTATTAAAACTCATTAATTTTTTTTTTTTTTGTATCTATAGATACCATTTTGTTTTTATATTTAATGCATTTTGTAAAACATTTAATGGTTTTGTCGCTAAAAAAAATTATTTCTTTTGTTTGGTTTTTTATAAGTTTGGATTCATTTTACAATATTTGATAAGTACATATATAATTTAAATTAAAGATTTCTTTGTTATATTAACATTTAAAAGTAAGTTAAAAGTTACGTAATATGATACTATATATATTTTTTTTTTTTTTGTTCTTCTTTAGATAATAATTTCTGCATTATTATGGTATTTTAAAAGTTATCATATTAATTTTACCTCAGACTTATTTTTTATGATTTTCATAAAACAAAAAAAAAAAAAAGCGAAACAAAATCTAATTGAGAGCAAAATGTCTGTTATTGGGCCTTTCTACACGAGTAGTGTCCTCTTTCGTTTCGTGACTACTTTCCTCTTTTTATTTCCACACTGTTCCTCTCGATAGTCGTTACTTTTATATGTGTGTGTAAATATTTCATTTTAAAACAAAATTTGTTGCGAGAGATAGATAATAAATATAAAAAAAAAGCACGCATAAAACAAATAAATTTTTTTTTGTATTTAAGTAACATAAGATTTTTTTGCCTGTAATTTTTAAATAATATATATTATATATGTATGTACCTAGAAATAGAATAAACTCTGTACTGTGCACATAATTTCTTCTTGTCAATAGAATATATTTTAATAATTTCATCAATGAAAGATCAAAAATCACTTTACTTTTTTAAAAATTTGCTGCCACCGTTTCAAAAACTTTTTTCTTTAATTTTCCAAACGAGAATGAAACGTATGTACACATAAAAATTTTTTGATCCTCATAAAAATTTTTATTTGAGTTTTTGTTTGTGTTAGTGGACTAAATTTTTAAACTCTAAAATTTTGGTTTAAAAAATTACTCCTAAAAATCCCCACCACAAATTTAGTTTATAGGCAAGAGGGTATGAAACGAAGGTAAAAGTAAAAAATGACGAAAGAGGACACTACTCGTGTGGAAAGGCCCATTGTTATTGTCTACTAAAACAATCAGAATGCAAAACTTAGTAAGATTCATTTCTTTTTAAATAATTTTTAATAAAATATAACAAAACCAAATATTTTTAAGCGTACTGATAATAAGATATTATAAAGTGTTGATAGTTAAAAAGGACATACGACTTTTTTTGCTAAATAATTTATTGTAAATAAAACAATCAAAACATAAAAAGGTATTAGGTATTATTTATAACCCTAAGTTTAGAAATTCTGGAATATTTAAAAACACAAATTTTTTTTTTTAAAATTATATTTTATTTATATAAATAATTCACCAAAAAACAAATAATAAAAGTTTTAAAACAGAGTATTCTCAATGATTACGGTGAGCTTGTTTGTTTATTATTACAAATTATATCAAAATCTGGTATAATTTTTATATTTTGTAATCTCTAATCATCTTCTGCGTCCAATATGTTTCTGTATTTAGTTTTTGCGGCAATATACAAAGAGAAAGATCTCTCATAATATGTCGTAAATGGCATCAGATGTTCAATAGCTTGTTTTACAAATAAAATAATTTAATAAAATATAGTAAAATCATACACTCAAATATAGATATAAAATAAAGTATATTCAAATTTAAAGGTTTTTAATTTAGATAAGCACTCGCACTCAATAAAATCAGATAAACAAATTTTTAATTTAATAAATTGTCTTCAGAAGTTTACAAATTACATAACTTCTGACATAATTGAACACATAAAATGTTTTCGCGGTACCCCTAAAGTTTTCCGCGGAAAACAAGGAACACAGATTGAATAACTGTGATCTATATAAATAGTTAATTTGAGCTATATAAATATAAATAATTTGTAAAACTGAGTTTTTTAAGTATTTCATTTCCGTTTTTTGAAAGTTTTTCTAACAACTCAGCTGCTGGAAAGTCATGCCAAAATTATTCGATTAGGGGATAAAATTTGCTGAAGCTTTTGTATAACCTCTTTTTTCCTTGTTTCGGATATTCTTTTTGATTTAACTTTACAAGAAGGGCTGGGAATTTTTCAATTATTGCGAATAATACAATTATTATTTTAGTGAAATTTAAATATGCTCTGCATTTTTGTTTATTTAGTTCATGATGAGATGACATGTTCTTTCAATTGTAAAAATCTGATAAAAACATTTCAATAATTTTTACGTTTGAAGAATTTCCAGCCCTTGAACACATTCTTTAAAGTTCTTAAAATCATACACTTTACCTTTTTTTTAAGGAAAGCTCGACTTGGTGGTGAAAAAAATCAGCAGACATAAATTAATGCCCAGGCTCTAAATATTTTAAATGAACTTCCTCTACATTCGTATGTTATTTTGATTCATTATGTATCAAATTAAAAACAATTTTCATAAAAGAATAAGTAATAAGTACTAAGAAAAAAAAAAAGACGCATATCCAAATTTATTAGGCATATACGTCTTTTTATCGTAGAAAAGGGTAGATGAGACTTTTTTACTTGGGAAATCTATTATATTTGGCAAATGTGCCTTATTAGTTATTGAATTTAAGTCATTTCTGCCTCAAAAACCGACTTTTTTATTAAGTATTAAGATAGATCATTACTTTTTAGTGCGAAATACGTCCTTATCTCAAATATTGCTTTTTGGCGTTTGCGCCTTTCTTTCTAAGCACGGCAGTATGTGTCGCCTTAAACTGAAAAACTTTGGTCAAATCATAACATTTTTTATAATCGAATGTGTTTATTTTTTTATTAAACAAAATTGTTAAGAGATTGTTATACTTTATTCAGGATCTATAGGTAGGTACTCTATTGTAATATCTTTATACCCGTACGATAAGTATCGGATATAATAAAATTACTCCTCCGTTTGTAACACCTCGAAATAAGCGATGTAAATATACCTTCAAAGGTATGGATCGGATCAGAATCAAATTCTGAGTCGATTGAGCCATGTCTGTACGTCCGTCCGTCAGCACTCTAACTCAAAAACTAAGAAAGCTAGAATCTTGAAATTTACACAAAATATTCTGGGAGCAATTTGTAGGTTCCCTATTTTTTTTGGTTGAGTTCCGACCAAAACTCGGGTAGCTCCCGAACAACTAACTTTTAGATCTTCACAATTTAAATAACACAAGTTCTATAAGGTATATCTTCAATCTGAAAATTCCAAACGAGAGGTGCAATTATATGAGCTTTACAAACGTGTATATAATAAATATATAGTTGTGCATACGGTGTCTTAATTTACCGTTATGCGAAACTGAATTATTGCAAAATCCTTTAACCCTTCGATCTTCTAAACGGTTTAAGTTGGAAATAATATAGGGTTACTTTATAATTGACGGAAGTATTACTTGATTTTTTCAAATTTTCTAACAAATTTCTTTAACGAATTTTTTGCATATTGTTTTACTCGATAATTTGAAATTGTTGACGATATAATGCGTAGTACAAAAAAATGTAAATAAATAAACAACATAACGGTTGCTTGAATAATTTTTATTTATATGATATTGATATACATACATACTTATATAATATCATCTTTATTTACATATCGTATATGTATATACATGTTTATTTACATATCGATGAATAAATGATAAGAGTATATTATATAGCGCCATATTTACATACACATATGTATTTTATCTTATAAGAAATTATTCTATGAATGGAAATATTTTTAAAGAAATATTGCAATGTATGGCGATATACTTATCACAATATAAATATGCTATGTGCGCATTAATATAATATAATACATATTTAAAATTATATTTACGATTTTGTAATTTAATATACATTTGCCGCTTAGTATTAAATGATACTATAGCATATTTGGAAAAGTTAGATAGATAATCGTTACTCGGAAGGTTAGAATCTGCTTTTGAAGAATGTATATATGTACAACCTATAGTTCTAGAAATTATAAAATTCACCCAAATTATTTTAAAATACTAAAATATTAAAAAAATAATATTGTAAGCAGAGTGACAGGCTATGCACATACTAACGGGTCGTACGGGTATCTAAGAGTTGACAAAGGCAACTGTATTCTTCCTCGTTTTTTTTTTTGATTCTTGTTTAAGCTTTGCCTAATCAGTTCATTGGTCTATTTGTTTCTTTCACGAATAGTGCAGATGTAGGGAACTTTATTACCCAGACATTTTTTATATACCTTTTACGAGTACCTACATATTTTAAAAAGATATATTTCCTTAAAGCTTATATTACATAGGTTTTATATCTTAAACTATTGTTGACAAAATTTGGTTCATTGAAACGCTATAAATTTTATTATTAACGGTTATGATTAATTAATAGATACCAAAACAAAATTTCAGATAATATAATAAAAATAATAAAACGAAAGGCAAGCAAAAATGAAAATAAAATTATGAAAACGAAATTACCGCAGACATATCCGACATTAAAAATAAAAAAAAAAACATAACAAAACAAAACAAAAACAAAATAAGGAAACATAACAATTAAAAGCAACTAAAAAAGCAAAAATCTAAACAAAAAAAAAATCGTAAAAATATTTATGTAAAACATGTGCACATACATAAGCATTGCTTACTCTTTCTTTTCCATAATTTTAGATGGGAATTGGGAATTGAAATTTTCAAACAAAAGAATTATTAAAGAAACCCAGAAAACATAAGAATTTTTCTTTTGGGCACTTACCTCAACTACAACTACATACCTACTTACATTTTACATAACCGAATATAACATATACATCTCCCCAATCCCCAAATCCAAATAATTTTCATTTCTACTCAGTCAGAAAGAATATCAGCAGAACTCACTCAAAATCTTTAAAATAGTATAAGTATGTATGTATGTATTATATTAAAATTGTATAAAATAATGTCAAGAAGAAAAAGAAATAGAAATACTTATCGGAAACATATTTTAAAATATATATGCTCTTTCTTTTTTACTATAAAAATGGATACTGTATCTGTATGTATGTTTTGTATACTGAATAGAAAAGAGATAGAGATTAGAGAGAATTTTCAAAATATTCAGCTTTAAAAAAAAAAGAAAAAATTGAGAGCGGGATAAAAAGAAAGCATAAAGATGTGTTCTTATTTGTTTTTTTTTATTTTATTTAAAAGATTTTTTCCTTATCTGTTTTTGTCACCTTAAAAAAATAAAAAGCTTTTTCTTTAATAAGTAAAAACAAAAAACAGAATTAATCCGGGCCTTACGGTTTCTAACAGAATATTTTAGATGAAATTTAAAAAAAAAAACTTTTAGAATAATTAAATTCTGAAAAATATCTTCTTTTTCTTATTTCTATTTTATATTTTCTTTGCATAGAAAAATCTGTAAATTACTATCATGTATGTCGCTGCAGATATTGTTGCTTTGTCGCTTTCAAATCTGTAAATTGTAATATATAGATATAAAATACAAATTACAGAAAAGGTAATATAGAATAATAAAAGCAGAGCATGCTGTCTGAAATTGAAGAAAATTTATCCATTTAAATTATAAATTATGTTAATGTGTATGTTATGTTAATGTAGTTGTTAATCTGCATCTTATTTTTTAACATGTATAGGTATATAAATATTAGATTTTTTTTTCTTTTCCTTCCAATATACGGAATACGGATATATATTATGTATTTTGTTTCTGTATTTTGATTTGTTTTTGAATGTGTTAGTAGAGGTAATTGCTCGTTGATGATGGCTGGATTTTTTTTTAACAAAAAATCAAAACGAAAAATAACAAAAAATAAAAAAAAAATTTTTCCTTGCACAGCTGGTTAAAATCGGATCGAACTGAATGTCTGGTTTAATGCTGTATATTTTCATATGTTTAAATGAATGTAGGTATAGAATATATTATATTCTAGTACATAAATTTGTGTATTTAAATATTATATATATTCCCAAAGGTAAATATTATATATACAATATACACTTATGTTATGTGTATTTTGTGTATTAAATGAAATTTTTATTAGAATAGAACAAGAAGGGTTCTTTACTTCTTTTTAAAACTATTTCAGAATAATTCATTTTTATTCTCCTTAAAAAAATGTGTACTTTAACAGTAACGGCAAGACTAATTTAATATTATTCTAAATTATGGTTAACTTAAAAAATCATTATTGATTCTAATTTTGTTGAGTCTTTAGAAATTTTATTAAATTTTTTTTCAATTTTAAAAACTTTTTTAATTTAAGAAAATTGAAATTTTTAAGAAATATGAAAAATTATTTCATTCATATTAAGTTTAATTTATTTTTATTAAATACTTACCATCGATTGTATTCCTAACAGAAATTTTGTTTTATTTTTTTTATAAAAAAAGTGGAAAATTTTGCAGATTTTTCTTTTATAGTTTTTACTTAGCTATTCAATATATTATGTACATATAAAATTATATGTGGAAAGGTGTGTTTGACAGTTTGGACGGTGATAAACTTTTAATATTTATATACAAATTACATGATTACTTTATTTCTCATATAATCATATGATATGTGACATGTCATGAGTAATTTTTTATTTTTAAAAATATGTTTGTTCCAGATAATTATAAGGTCATAGGGATTTTCAATTTTTTTTTTATTATTTTCAAAGCAAATCTGTAAATTATTCTTCTATAATAGGATCTTTTTCGTTGTTTAATTGTCGAGATGATAATTAGGTAATACCTATAAAGATCATTCGAATTTATACATATTTTACTGTAAATCAATAATCTATTAATCTAGAGACTAGAAAATTTTACTTTAACTTTTGAATATGAAGCTCATATTTAGTTTTAATATACCTAAATATTCTTTTTTTTTTTATTGGATCCTTTAAATGTTAGTTAAATTTAAGTCTTAAAAAGTTTCCATATAGATTTTCCGATTGATTTTAGAGTTATGTGTATTTGACAAAGCCTGACAGATTTTTACATAATGTTATATGAATATATGTTTTGAATGTTTAAGATTAAAATGTTAAGGAAAGTAAAATTTGGGATCAGCTTTTGGAGCAATCTATTGAACAAAAAAAAAAAAAAAAAATACAGTACTTAGATAAATTCTGATGAAAGAAAACTAAACTCTGATTTCTGAAAAACTAATTTTAAAACTTAATTATTATTGCAGTTTATTATTTACAGGCTCTATGATTGATCTAACAAGTTTTTAGTACCTATTCCTGTTGAAGAGATTATCCATAAATAAAAAAATAAAAAGGATAAATAATTATTTTTTTTTAACAATATAATAAAATAAACCGAAAGTAACCCGAAAATTTGAAAAAAAACATTTTTTCTTATATCAATAAAACATAATATCAGTAAATCAAAAATTACGAGAACACTTATAATGTGTTATTTGAAAGCTTCAGAAAAAAAAAGAAATAAAATAAATAAGAAGTAAAAGTGTAATAATTTAATATAAACATTAAATTTCAAGTAAAAAATTTGAGGAAACCTTATTTGGGTTTTTTTTATCTACATACTTATTACATACTTTTAAAATTTTATAAATATTTACTTTTTATGAACATATGTGCTTTTTTTATATAGGTAACTACTTACATTTTATCAATCAGAATTACTAATATGTTTACATTATCAAAGAGAATTTATTTTATTTTACCCTTGTAATACCTTGAAAATCTTTTAATACATTCATTAATTTATTATTAATAGCAGGTTCATATTCGGCATTTATTTATTATTAATAATGGAAATATTCTTTCATGTAATATAATAAATACAGGGTGTTCGACTGCAAAATGTGACGTAATATAAAAATATAATATAAAATGTGAAATAGCTATCCTTAATAATTTTTTATGTTGGCATTTAACCATTATTTGATTGCAAATAATATTTATATGACCATATATGGTGGCGGTCCCTCATTTTTTTTCCCCCTCTTAATTTAATTCTTTATTAAAATCCAAATGTATTTCGTAAATTAGAATTATTTGTCTAAAATATTTGTAATAAAATACATAGATAGTATGCATATAATGTACATAAAATTTTGATTTAAGAAATTTAAAAGAACCAACTACTGTTGCCACAGTGAATCATTAGACCTTGATTCCCTACACTAATCATAGTATCATTAGGTACAATAATAATAATTTCCCGATCGATTTGTTTTAAAAAATATTTGCCGCTCCGAAATTTTTTTTTTGTTTACTTTTTTACGTCGGATCATCGTCTAGATTGACGTTTTAAAACGATTTCGTTTTTAGGTCTTGTACAATAAGTATATGGCAAATCTTTTTTTTTTTTAGATTATATTTTTTAGACGATTTGCCTTTCTAAAAAGTTAGTTATGACATTTATGTAAAGAAAAAAACACTTACGATCTGTGCAGGGATCGAACCCACAGTCCTTCGGTTAATACGCCACACGCCTACCCACTAGGCTACCGGAGCCCCTAATTCTAATTAAATTAACTAACATTTTAACTAAATTTAAGAATTAAATTTAAAAATTTGTTTAAAACTTAATCTTCAAGATTATAAACTTTTTTAAAAAATCATTTTATTTGCTTATATATAAATTTATAAAAGTTATAAATTTAATAGTAACTAATAGAGGTCTTCACGTAAAAGTATGTATGAAAAATATGCAGCGGGAAATCGGTGCATATTTTCCCTAAACTTAAATATCCTCTACCTTAACCCTAAGTATTACATATTTTATTTGCTGGAGGACATTTTTTTGAAATTTATTATTTAATTTTACATTTATGTAGTTTTTAGAATTTATTTGGAGTTTAGAATTAATTTGAAGTTGGGTTTTGGAATCTATTCGGAGTGCATCAAATAAAAATAGCACATTCGACTAAAATAGTCTATAAAAATGCTTTTACAATTTTTTTTGGCATTTGTATTTATTTAAAAATTATATATTTTCCAAAATCAAAACTCAAAACTTAATATATTTTATTTTTCAAAATGACCAATTAATATTTTTTTAAAATACCAATCTACATTTCTGGAAAGATACCAGTACCAAAATTTCTATAAACCAATTAACATTTCTGTCATCTGTAATTTTGTACTTTGCAATTTATATTTTGCTTTGGGTCGTTCACGTAAAGTAGGATTTTTTTCCTTTGATACACTTTCACGTGAAGACCCCTAAATATAAAAAATATATTCAGTGATAAAATAAAATAAAGACAGTTTAGTGATATTACAAGCCGATTGAATAAAATTAAGAATATACATATGTACTTAGTTGATTATTTGTAGAAGAAATAAAATAAAAAATATAGAAAAGTTTCAAGCCAATGGAGGAGTAACTCTTTTCAGTCGAGCTAAGGCTAATAAAGAAAAAACGTTCTATAGTTTAGAAATCTAACTAAAAGTTTAATTCAAAAATTTATAAAAAGTATTTTCATATTTAAAGAAAAATAAAATTGTAAAAAAAATATTTTATACAAATAATTAATAAAAACTTTATTGTTTTGTTAATCAAAAAAATGGCAGTTATTTAAACATTTTTTTAGGAAAAGTTTTAAGTTTCATTTCACGAACCTTTAAAAGTGTAACACCTAATTTTTTTTACTTTTACTTTACTTCTTATATAATGTCATTCTTTTATAATATCATTTGAAATTTCATAACCAGACACTTTATAAATAAATGCTAAATAATGGTTTATTTATTTGAAAATTAAGTATCTATATTGGTACTAGCATACTTCTATTTCTTTTTAAAGATTTGTTTTTGACAGTTTTTTTTTTTTAAAGGTCACGTTTATTACGTTTGATATCTGCAAAATGATGCTAAATAATTAAAATCTATTCTTTACAGGTAAAAAAATCAAATAAAAAAAATATGTATATCTTATTTTGATTGAGATTTTTTAATAAAAGAATATCAATTTTTGAGTTAAATTTACTAGGAATAAGTAGTTGTTTTTTCCCATTGCTTTTCCTTTTCCAATTTAAGAATTAACAATTTTAAAAATTCCGAAAAGTCATCTAAGTTTTATACACAATTGGTCGTATGCATAAAACTGAGTTTGAGCTCAAACGTCACTTTTCCAAACAAAAATACGAGCTCATGCGTAATTTTTGTATGAAAAAGTGAGATTTGAGTTCAAGTTCAATTTTATGCATTCGACCCAATATAAGTATATAAGTATAAAATACTTTTTTCTAAATTTGTATAAAAACTAATAACGCTTCAGTTTTTTTTCACTCTTACCTATTCGTTTTTTTTTTTAAGGTAAGTAAACATTTTTTTTTTTTTCTGTAAACATAAAAAAAATTATAAGAAATTCTAATAGTCGTAACACATGATATCTCATACTCTCCCCCTTCGTTTTGTTAAATATAAAAAGAAAAAAAAAAAAATTAACTATTATTCAACAATATTTCATCATTTTTTTTTTAACAATATCATCATAAACTTACATATACATATACATAATGTGTTTGTGTGTGTTGTTCTTGGAAAGATCCATCATATCTTATTGTCATAGTTATTCATTTAGTTCTATAAGTTTCTTTAACTACTATTTACTGTTTACTACTTTACTTATATTATTCATATTTCATTTTTGTTTTCTTAGTTACTAAACATTAAAAAAAAAAAAAAAACAGTAACTATTATTGTTTCAATAAATCAGTAGTAGTAGGAATTTGTAGATTGCGCTGGATAATTCCATTTACTTATACCTAAAATGTTTACCTTCTTGGAACACAAATTTTGTTATTACATATATAATTTTTTTAAGAGTAGAGAAGTTTTATTTTAACAAAAATCATTATTTTACATTTTCTTTTTCTTCTTCTTTTCGCTACTTTACAAATTTTCTCTCTTGTCTGTTATTTTGACGAAAATTGTATTTTATTTTTAATTCCTCAGTGTAGACATAATAATAATTAAAAAAAAAAACAAAACTGTCATAACTCATATTGTACATTTCCACAATTTGTATTCCTTCCCAAAATGGGTAGAGAAAATATGTCTGGTCTCCATTTCTAAAAGATTAATAGAAACTAATTTAGTTTGCCTAGTTAAAGGAGGGTATAAGACATAATGCTAATTGCTAATCATCTGCGAAGTAATACATATAATGTAAAAAGGTATGTTGATATATAATTATATCTATAACCTAAAAATGTGCATGTATATATATATTCATGTCAAAATAAAATTTAAAAAATGTCAAAATATTTACATGTGGTCGAGAACACTTAATCATAATTTGAGTCAAATTTTTATCCATGCCTGAAGAAATGGTTGTAAAAAGAAAAAGAAATATAAAAGAAAATCAAAAAAAAAAAAAAAAAAATGTAAGTCCAAATTAGTTTAAAATTAACAAAAATAACGAACAAAAAATTAAAAATAAGTGAAGATTAAGAATTGATTGAGTCTGAATCAAGATTCAGAAAATATATTCACATTTCATATTAAGTATGTCCTTTGTTGATAAACAGAAACTCTTATGTATACATATTCTTTATTTTTCTTCCAAAAGTAATTACAATAAAATGATAGAAAAAAGAATCCAATTTTTTGACAGTTCCCAATTATCGACGTAAGTCGAGGCTTTGTAATATTTTAAAATAGTTTTTTTTTTTTATACATCCTCATCTCTATAGAAAAAAAAAAGAATAATATTAAAATTATTTTATATTAATGTACTGTCCACATACATATGTATGTATATTGTACGATCATTCGAAAAGTAAAAATTTTAGCTTAGAAAGAAAATTACAACAAGGGAGAAAGGGAGAGTGAGAGAGTAGGATCAAAAAAATTGATAGAATTAAGAATACAGTAATAAAATAACTAATAGTCCAATACTCAATAGAATGAACCATTGTAAAAAGAAAATAGCGATACACTCGAGAGCCGATTTATTATAATCCTGTTTTGTCAAAATCCAGTTTGTTTTTTTAAATTCTGGAAAAAACGTATACCTCTGATTTTGAACCCAATTCTAAAATGTACCCCAATTATTTTTGTTTACATAAATAACCAACCGGCGGATTAAAAAAAAAAAACATGATTTGCGATAAACCGGCTTTCGATACAATCACACAAAATAAAGACGAAATAATTCCATTTTCAGCTTATTATTAAATTTGTTAGTAGTACCTAAGTGTTAGCGTTTGAGTTATGATAGAATTTACGAAGTTTAGAATTTTTGGGAAAATAAACTGAATACAATGACTGGCGTACCTTACCCAATAGACTACGAGCTATAATATGTCTTCACTCTTCAGTCTTATTAATTATTAATCTGTTATTTATTTTTCGGAAGCTTAAAGGTCCAATTTTCACTTTAACTTACTTTTTTTTTTTCCAAGTCAAGTTAACGCTTTTCATTTTTATTAGGTACTCTTTAAAATTATAAACAAAATAGATTTTTTTTTTTACAAAACGCAACTTCATCACTATTTTACTATTAAATTCATTTTTAGAGACTCTTTTTTTTTTTTTTTATTATTTAATTTAATATCATCTAATCCATCGTCCATCATACATAATCTAATGCTAATCAATTATCAAATCACTAATGTATGTAGTAGTTGTATGTAGTTTGTAGTATCACTATGTATTCTTCTCTATACTCTTTCTATGTGTAGACTGTAGGGTAGTGTATACAGTTACTATTTACTAATATACTATATATAATGTTATATATAATAGAATTATATAGATAGGTTAGGTAGATATTATATATACATACAAGTATATACTTATACTATAAACTATATTTATATAGGTATAATATAATAAAAAGAAAAATAAGAGAACTCTTTTTTTTTAAAAGAATTATTTTTTTTTTTTTTTCATTTCATGTTTTTTTTTGTTGTTTTTTTTTTCTATTTATTTATTTATTTACTTATTTATCAAATGCCGGTGTTATTTTATTTATTTGTTATATTTCTCTTATAGTATTTTTTATTTTATTATTATTATTAATATTATTGTTATTTATCTCCATTTCACATTTAAAAATTATAAACAAAAAAAAAAAAAGAAATATTCAATAAAGATAGAACGACGAGTCGACGACAAAATGAAACTATAGCTTGATTTGTAAAAGGCGAAATAGGCAATCAATTTTTTTTTAGTTTCCCTTGAGTTTTACATTGAATTGGGTGGTGGCATGGAAAATAAAATAAAAATTTTGTATTAATATTTTGTAAATTTTTGATAAAATTGTATTAGGTGTATTAAAATTAAAAGAAAAGAAAAAATAACAAATGTAAATAAAATAAAATCGTGAAGAAGAAAAAAAAAATTTTTTTTTATTAATTAATAATAAACGATAAAAAAAAAAAAAAGTTTTTTAAACTAAACATTAAATCAAAAATAGAAAAGATAATACCTATACATATTTAATTAAAAATTAAAGTAAAAAATAGTGTAAAAAAATTTAATTTAAAAATATAAATAAAAAATAATTTTGATTGAACATTATAATAATTATTGAAAATGTTTTTTTCTTTTTTCTTTTTTTTTTTTTAATTCATTATGAGATTATCTTATAATTGATTTATCTAATATTTATAAAATACATATATAGGTACATCATATATTTTCAAAGTGAATTTTATTAATTAAATATTTAAAGTGAATATTTTTATAATTTGTTTAGAAGGAATGTAAAAATTGTGATTTTATATTTTTTACATACTTAAATAACATACACACATACATAATATTTACATTTTTTTTTAATATCTTCAATTAACGGTAATATTCTAATCTACTAAAGAATTATTTAGTTGTAATAACGGTAAAAAAATATTTTTTTTTTGTAAAGTATTTTATTTAATTATTAACAAAACGGTAAACAAAACATAAACATAAAATAACATAAAGCATAAAAGAACATATAAATAAGCATAATATAACTTAAGTAATACATACTTATATATATATATATATGTACATATATACATACATATCTAATAATAATTAAGATAATTAATAACAAAAGTATTTAACATTATTGCATATGATGTGTATATATTTACTGTATGTAAATAAGAATGTGTAAATAAATTATATAAAATAATATACATATGTATTTACATATATCACACACTTATAGTTTTTGTTTTTAAATGTGTTTATTATCTTGGTTGCAAAAATAAAAAAACAGTTGCGGTTAAAATATAAAAAATTAAAAACAAATTTTTAATAGTGAAATATAATTACATAACTAAATAAAAACAATTATAAAATATTTTTATTAATATTAAATTTTTATTGAATGTATGTACATACTTTATGTATGTATATAAAAATCTAAATAAATAAATAAATATATAGTGCCTACTTAAATAAAAAAAAAAAAATTAAATAGTGCATTGTCTAAACATAACAGTTTAATAAAAATAATAAATGTCATGTAAACAAAACGACGACAACACTGGAAAAAAAAAAAGAACAAGAACAAATATTATGTATATAGAATAGAATATGTAGTGAAAAAAATAAAAAATTGTTATGCATTAAGTTATTATAGGTACATTTGTTTTTAAGATACTTTTGTTAGATAATATTTATATATGTATGTATGGATATTCATACATACTACATAATAAATAAATCATTTTATAAAATAAACTACCGTTTATTTTATTATTTATTTCTATTATTTTTATTTTTCTAACGCATATGAATTGTTACATACATTTATGTACATACATATATTACTTTAGATATATACATATATATATACATATATACTCATCATAATATTATTATACCTATAATAATACTTATGAATTTATTCAAAAGTATAAATTTTTTTTTATACATACCTAACTATAGAAAAAATATATAGATATAGGTATGAAAAAAAAAAAAAAAAAAAACAAATGTTATGTGATGCATTATTCAATTCTAAGTACATATTATTCTAAAATTGTTACCGTTATTATTTATTATTATGATTATTATTGAGTGTTTCTGAAGATGAATTGGATTGGATTGAATTGAATTGAATTGCAAAAAAAAAAAAAATAAAAAAAAAACAGAAGTTAAGGAAAAAAAAAAATTTTATATAAAATGTTTTTATACATACATAAACACATGTATTCATACTTAAATAAAATATAGAAATAATAATAAAAAAAACCTTACCTTGATTGTGTAATTTATTAAAAAATTATTAAAGAGGAATAAAATAAATGTTTTTATATGCATGTACATGTATACATACATATATTGTAAATATTTTAAATTTATTTATATCTAAATATTTTTTCAAAATTGTTCATTGTTATTTTTGTTTTTAATTTTTAATTTTTAATTTTTTTTTTTTTTTTAAAGATTTAACGTTCTGTTTTTAGAACATTTGAAAAATTTTGATATTGTTTTAGTTATTTTATGCGTTATTGTGCAATATAATTTTTAATGAATGAACTTACACACATTATATGTAGGTTTGTTTTAAAAATTATTAAAAGATTTTTTTTATTTAAAATTCATATCTTCAAAATTAACATTAAACATTAATTAAGTACATACCTATTTAAAAAAAAAATTAATATTTCGCGTTAAATAGATATTATATATGCATGTACATATGTATGTATGTATTGTTACATACCTATTTAAAAAAAAAATTAATATACATATGTATGTATGTATTGTTACAGATAACTTAAAAAATCGTAAAATCTAATTTAACTTAAAAAATCGCTTGAATCTCTGAATATTATATATACCTACTTATTGTTCAAAGGATTTATGTATTTTATTTATTTATTTAAATACTAATATTCTAAATCACATAGGATAATGCAATATTACTAAATCATCAGCTACTTAAGCCATTATACTCTATACATAGGTCGATTAATTTAAAAAAAGAAAAACTATCTTTTCTTAAAATATGACATTTTTAGCCGGAGCTCCTGTACCCTTTCACAATAGATACATGAATCATTATATAAATATACAAAAAAAAAAAAATCAATACATAAGTATCTATAGAATTTTTTTTTGATTTAATTCCATTTTATTTTCTTGTGACTATTAAATTTATCTGGACAAAACTGCACTGATATTACATATAACTATATAATATGTAAGTACAGTAATATCTCGATAATTCGGATAATCGAAAAATTTAGATTAATGAATGTTTGACTATTTTTGACTCGCAAATACGAAATTTTAACTTTAATAAATAATAATATACAATTTTTATTATTCCAATTGTATTATTTTAATTAAAATAAATATTTTATATAATAAACATTTTTACATTATTGCAAAAAAAAATAAAAAGAAAAGAAAAAAAGAAATATAAAAATGTAATTTCTTTTGAAAATATTTCAAAATGTTTGTTTGTAAACTATTACTAAAATTTAATTCAAAAGCAATTTCTCTTAGATTCTTTAAAATACATAATTATTTTTTGCTGAATCTATATTTTTTTCATCACTTCATTTTATACACACATTAAAACTTCGAATAGCATCTTCATTTTTAGTCTCTTCTTCTCCAATTTCATTGCAACTTGAAGAAATTGATCTTCATCATCGGCCCAATCCCGAACATCTTCTTCTGTACGTCTTGCATTCATTACATTATTTAAAAGTTGCGCTGTACGTCTAGTAACAAGTAATCATCTTCTGTGTGTGTGTTTTTTTTTTTTTTTCAATTTTAACATAAATAAATAAAATTCATTATCAATTCAGATTAGAGAGTGTAAAAACATGCAATCAATTCTGATTGTAGAATGTCTTAATACTTTTGAAAAATATTATTCGGATTAAAGATCTTATCGGATTATCGAGGTATTATTGTACTTTCAATCAGTCCCCATAAGTTCATGGTTGCTGCCTTAATGGTTTAACAGAATTCTATAAAATAATACAAATTTATCTTTTTATTAAGTTTTCAATTACTTTAGTGCATACAACAATTAATTAATATTACCAACACTTTATAGAATTCTTTTGATCATCAATTCAAAATAAATTTAATTAAATTTATTTATTTATTAATTTAAAATAAATGATTTAATAAATTTTTTTTTTATACATAATATACATAATTAATTTTGCCTAACATTTTTTTTTTTATAATGTGTCAATATTTATTTACACAAATTTACCATATACATATTTACTTGTATACTTAAGTATGTACATATTTAAAAATTAATTGACTAAAATTAATTTATATAAATTACTTATGTTAATATTTAAAAAAAAAAAAAAAAATTTTTATTGAAATATTAATATTTTATTCTCCACAATTTATAAATAATGATAATAATTTTAAATAAAAAAAATTAAATTTATTGGATGTATTGGGTACACTTAGTTAGTTATTAATTATTATATTTTTATATATTGTATTATTTAAGTATGTGCAGTATAGTTATTAATTAAATAGGTAGATATTGTTTTTTTTTTATTTTTTTTTTTTACATTTGTATATTTTTAAACATGTCATGAATAAAATTTAAATTGCAATTTATTATTAATAACTTAAATGAAGGGGTCTCGATGGTCTAGTGGGTAAGAGCGTATGAAATATACGTTATAAACACCGAGGGAAGGGAGTGTATAGGTTTCAATTTCACAAACGTCGTAAGAATAATTCCCCCTCACGACATTTACAACCATGTTTGAAAAGAAAAGGCTCTGTAATTTCCTTGTCATATTTATGTATGGGCAGTTCAGAGACTATAAGGACCTATATATTTACTGTATTATCTTGAAAAGATTTTTACTTTTACCCTAAATTCCTTATTAATGTTTGTTTCTCCTTATTAATGTTTGTTTGTTTAAATTCCTTATTAATGTTTCTTTATATCCTTCCCATTTAAACATATCCCAATTATTAACTCCTTAATTTAGTTGGTTTAAATTGATGTTACCAAATGCTATTAAATTTTTTCTATATACATATGTACATAAAATCAATTTTTTTTTTTTTTATTAAAAATAAATTTGGAAAATTTATTGGAATTTTTGACTTAAACAATAACGAACTTAATTAAATTTACTTATTTTGATTTTAATTAAAAAATTTTTAATTTCCTGTCTGGATTATTTGGTCAAGATAATTGAAATTTATTATTATAACATAATTTTTTTTTTTGTTATTGTTAAATTTTTTAATTACTTGAAATTTTCCAATCAATAAAGTAATAATTAAATGTAATCAAATAACAATAAAATATTTACATAGTCAATTTTGTACTAGAGAACAAATCACTTCAAATTAAGGATAAAAATTGATTTTAGAAAATTTATTAAATTCGTTCTGATTCGTTTCGACATACCAATTATTTCATTTTAAAAATTATTTAAATTAAATAATAGTATAATTTAATAGGCGTCTCAATGGTAAATTCTTAATAATTTATTTTCAATATTTGACAATTTTAATTAATTTTAAATGTTTTTATTGTATGGTACACGTTCACTAGAGGTAGTATTATAGAAATGGGGTGACAGATCTGTCATAACCTATAATATTATTAGATAATATCATTAATATTATTATACATATGTCAAATTATAATTCCTTTTTTAATTTAAAATTAAGGATCTTATAAGTATGTATACCTAATACCTATATAATATTTTCACAAATGAACAAAAATAAGAGTATAAAAAGAATTCGAACAAAGAGAATTAGTGGTAAAGGTGATACGTGAAAGTTATGACTCAATCGCCAATGCTAACTTTTACAGTTTTACGTTTTTTTTTTTTTTTTAATTTTAAACATCAAATGCTTGTTGCGCTTACCATAAGTACATTTTTGTAACTGTTTCAGACTGCTGTATTTAAAGTAATCAGAGAAAGCTAAGTAAACATTGATTCATCTACTTCATAATCAAGTGAAAACTGAAAAGGATCGTTTTTTTTTTTCTTTTTTTTTAAATTTAAGAGTGGAAAATTTGGAAATTTACTTATACTTTGACATACAAATACAGGCAATACAAATCTTTATTTTTTTTTTAATTATAAATGAATTGAATGAATCATATGTACTTATGAGGTTTGGATTCATCTGTCCTATAGAGTCAAAAATATTTTCAATTTTCTTATATTGCAGAAAATGTCAGCGGCTTTGTGAAATTTTACAGCTCAGTAAAAAATTTTTTTTTGTAGGCAATCTTTGTTCACTTTTAAATTTGCTTCATTCAAAAACAAAAAAAAACATAAAATTCCCAATATTTCGAAAACGACCCTTCCCTCCTATCATACAATTATTTTCTAGTTGTAATCTTAGCAATCACTCCCTGAAATAATTACGGGTTTATGCGGAACACTCTGTAAATAAATCAACTCTATAAATTTAAAATTACTGTCCTTTTGTAGATATTTCTAAAAATGTGTTTCCTTAAAATTGATTCAAAAGTCATCGAAGAAGTTTCTAATATTTTTTAGTCTCAGTATTTATTGTAATAGTTCTAAACGTTTTGTTTTTTGTATTATTCTCCTATAGTAGAATGCAAACATAAAACAAGCACTTTACTTTTTAATCAATTCTTTTGTTTTTTTTTAAGCCTCTTAAAATTGCAATATTACACGATCCATTATGACAATATTCATTAAAATTCATCTAATTAACAAGTGATAAACATATATGATCAAATAAAAAGAAAAGATTGAAATCAAAATTATTAACGGTAGAATTGTTAACAGTATGAAAAATGCTATAGTATTTCAAATAACTGACAAAAATTATTGCTTTTATTATGCAATTTAAATTTTTTAATTTTTTTTTTTTGTATTTTCAAATTGCATATTTAGCTAATATTATTCATAACATAACATATATATATATATATTATATATATATATGGGTATCATAAGTTATTTTTAACTCTATAGATGCGATAATTATTACAAATGATTCAGTATTATATTCAGATCTCTATAGAACCTGTATAAACATATTCATACATATACATACTTATATATCTAGGACATAATTTGTAGTCCATAGGTATATCCTGTTTTTTTTTTTTTTTCATCCTTATACAAGCCAAAAATTTACGATTATGTGATTTTACAAAATATCCAAGGATTTGAATTTGTTACGTTAAAAAAAAAAAAAAATTTTTTTTTTTTTGTTTTGTGTTGTATGCTTGAATGTGAAAGTTTTTCACAACATGTCATATCATCGTCATCATCGTGTTCGTTTACAATTTACAAAAAAAAAAAAAGAAAAAAAGTTGATTCATTTTCAAGGATTGGATTGTTGTTTTTTTAAGTATAGAAACTATTTTATCCATACAAACTGTTACTAACAGGATAAATAGATAGATTGAGATGGATAGTTGTAATGTCATAAAAAGAACCAAGTGTTATAATACAGAAATTTGTTATTATAATTTTTTTTTTTTCAATTTTTGTCTTTTTCTCACTTTTACCTTGCTTTTTTTTTTTTTTTGCCAAAAACAAAAATAAGTTGACTTGAGGGTGTGTAATATTTTTTGTTTTGTTTTTGATTTCGGACCAAGGTTATACAAAACATTCATTTTTTTTTTTTTTTCTTTTTTTTAGCATTTCGTCCTTTTAATGTTTTTGATGTTTATTTTCCTTGTTCGTAAGTTTTTCATATTCTTTTTTTTTTTTTTTGTTTTTAAAAAGTTATTCAACAAAAATGAATGGTCTCTTTGGATATTTATTTAAATTCATGGGGCTATCATATCAGTTTTTGTTGTTTTTCATTTTTTTTTTATTTTTTAAATATGCATTAAGCTAATTTAAAGGATAAAATAATGAATAAGAAACAAAAATAAAAGAAAAAAAACCTGGTAAAAAACAAGATAGTAATAAACAAAAAATGTAAGCAGTAGATTTTGGTTGATTGTTATGATGGGTTTAATATTATATCACTTTATCTCTCTCTTTCTCTTATAAATTTTAATAATGAATCTTAAATATTTTATCTGTAATGTTGAAATGAATTCCAAAAATAAAATATGAAAAAAAAAATGATTCGCGTATTTTTTTTTTTTTTTTTTTTGCTTTACATTTTATTCTGATTATAAAAAGCAGGATAAATGATATTATCCTCTTATTTCAAATACCTAACTGGAAAAGATTACATATAGAAAGTCCGGGTCTCTTTCAGTTTGTATTTATATCATATAGATCTAATTTTACGATTAAATAATGAGAAAAAAATGAACATTTTGAAAATAGGGTGTAGTATTTAAGAATATTTTAAAGATACTCTTTCTTTTATATATACATATATACATATATACCTACATATTATATGTATATTTTTGTGATAGGCTGTTGTTTTGGACAGAAAACAAAGATAGATGACTTTTGTAAGATAAATATGCCAACAAGAATCAAAATAATAAATAGAGAGAAAAATAAAATTAATTATAGTATAGATTTATCATAATAATATTTAGAAAATTAGAAACGTTTTGTTATCATCGTTAACAGTAGAATAAATGCGCGAATCTCTTCATATAATTATTATCTGTACAAAGATGAAAATATGTAAGTAGTATAAAATCATAAATGAAATGAGAGTGTTTGAAAGCTTGGATACCATCTAACCCCTATATAAAAGAAAAGTTTAAATAAATTAATATTAAAAATAAAATAATATATTCTTTGTTTTTCTATTTCCATATTCAATAATTTATTATAAATAAAAATATAAAAAATAAAAAATTGGAATATCAAATGATAATGGTTGTTATGTTTCTATTTAACAAAAACTTTTTTTTTGGTTTGATTTTCGTATCAAAAAAGGTTTATTAAATAAAATTAGGGAGTAATAATTTTGTTACTTCGTAATAAATAGAAGTTTTGAAAAAGTATTTATTTATTTATTTATATTAATATTGCATACATTAATGTAGTGCAATATTATTGAACCATCGGCTACTAAGGCCATTATAGGTTTTTATACTACTTATTATTAAATTATATACTAATATTATTTATTTTGTTTATATTATATAATATATATTTATATTATATTAGGTCATAAGGGGGGGGTATGTAAAGAAAAAAACTTACGACCTGTGCAGGGATCGAACCCCACACTCCTTCGGTTAATACGACACACGCCTACCCACGATTAAATATATAATCCTTTTAATCGAATGTATTTATTTTAATAATAATATGATTATTATAATAATATAAATTAGTTTAAAATAATCTTATCATTCCGAATCATATCATAATAATCAATATCATTTCCTTATTTAAGCCGAATATTTTAATTTGTTTAATAATCTTCAGAATGGTTAAATAACCACTATATTGAAAATTACTCAATTTTTAATTAAAAATAGTTTGTATTTCGTCAAAAATCGAAAGAATTAAATTGTCAATTTGAATTGTCGATACAATGAAACAATAACACAATATCTTTTTTGACATTTCCGATCATAAATTATGCTATGCCCGCCATTTTTGTAATTGAAATTTAAGTTGAAGTAAAAGAATGTTAAACAAATAATCGAAAAGGGGGAGGGTGCACAGAAAATTTTGAATACTTAATTTGATTGACATTTGATCAGTGTTTACAATGTCGCACAAACACATTGTCAAACGATTTTCGATAATAACCCATCGTCAAATATTTTTTTGTCATTTCAGATCATATGACATTTCATTAATGTAATTAAAAAGGAAAAAATTAACAACATTAAGAATATTAACCCATGAAATGGATTAATAGATATAATAGATATTGAATTATTAGGATAGAATAGAAAAGTTGTAGATGTAGTGAGTGATCTTGGAATTTTTGTACCTAAGGCATCCATATTTGAATTTCGTAATCATTTAAATTTATTTTCTAATCATTTAAATTTATTTGTAAAAAAAAAAACTTATTAAGTGTAATAGAACTTTAATTTTTTACATTAATTATCAATTTTTTATAATTTACGAAGAATTATTTTAAAATATGAACAAATCTTTTTCGATTTATTTTTTTTTAAATCAATCTGACCCTTTTTTTTTTTTTTGTATATGTATAGCTAATTGAAAAAGCTCCTTTTTTTTTTTTTTGTAAATATTAAATTCAATTTATTTAATCATAAAAAGAGTAATGAACTCTACATAATTAGTATTAAAAAAAAAACGTTTATTTTAATAATGAGCAAAATAAACAAAAACAAAATTAAATTATGTTATAACCAAACTTTTATATAGAGAAATCTAATTAAATAAATAAATAAATTATCCCTATAACTTATCCCCAAAAAAAAAAACTTTTTTTTATCTACATACATATTGTACATATATACTTTCAAATATAAGTATTTTAGATAGTAATATTTTTTTATTTATATTAAAATTAAAAAATATTCTTTTGAAGTTTTTTTTTTCTGGGCTCTGGAATAATGTGCTTTGTTAAATTTTAGGTGCATTAAAATTTCGCTGCAAAAAAAAAAAAAAAGTTTCAAAGAAAATCAAAATTAACCAAAATAAAAATCAAAACAAAAAAGGAAATTTTATTTTTGAACAAAAAAGAAAAAACAAATTTTTTTAATTCAATTTTATTTTTACGCCAATCAAACCAAACCAAGAAGAAGAATCCTTCTTTTAAAAATTTTCATTGTATTTTAACCATTTTAAAAATATTTTCCATCCCGCCCAAACCATGGAAAATAAATGAAAAAAAAATAAAAAAAATATTACTTACAAAAAATATTTTAGTTATCTGAACATTTTTGAGATTCTTTTAATACATTATAAGTACTTATATATAAATGTAATATATACTTTTCATGTACATATAATATCATTATATTCATTATATATATAAAGCTGTTCCTAACAAATGCATGAAACCACTCACAACCACTCATTTCGTATCAAAAAGATGAAGCACTTCTAGATGTGCTAGAGACTTGCTGCAAAAGGCATTTGATAGAGTTTAGTGTGAAACCATCCAGAAAAATCTGAAATTACATCTTTTTGGTTCCAAAGGAACTCTTTTAGCCCTTTATATATTATATGGGGGATTTCAATATTTATAACTTAATGTCGTCATATGGGGTATCATTGAAAAGATCTTGGCGAGCTTAACAACTTTTGGTTGGGGACTCTGTTTTCTGTTTATTCTATTTTCTGTTTTCTGGGACTTTGTTTTCTGTTTATTGATATAAATTCAGCTGTATATGATTATGTGGCGTATCATTTAAAAGATCTTGGCGAGCTATTCAACTTTAGTTTGGGGACCATTCTCTAGCATGCCCTGGTTGGTTCCTGAAACTGTTTATAAGTCCTTAATATAAAAGACAACGGTATATTATCATGTGGGGGGTATCATTAAACAGATCTTGACCAGCTCTACAACTTTTGTTTCTGGACCATGGTTCAAGACCGTTCTGTTGGAGGATGAGAGCGGTTATGATCCCGTACTATAAAAATCAAAGATGCAATGCTTTTTCAACATGCTTTTTCATGACGCGATTTAATCATCTGTTTGACTCTTGCAATGCAAGCACACATTACTAGTATAAATATACAGTAATATAATAAACAATTTTTAAATGGATACTACAAATAAATTCTGTTAATTAAATAATCTTAATATATTTATTAATATTTAATTTGAAATTTGCAAAAAAATATACATATACGTTCTCCACTACAATTAATATATCATATCCATTAAGATACAATTATAACTTGTTATTTGACTTTAAACAAGGCTAATTATAAATCTAATCGAAAAAGTATTTTTTTTTTTTTAATATAAACTAACTTAAAACCTTTAAAGCCTATATAGATATAACATCTATTAACTGTGTTCTAAACCGAAATCATACCGAAATAATAATAAGTTACATAACTTATATCAGAAATAACATAAAAACCGCAGAGGGCAGTGGCAGAATTTTATTTTAGCAACAATGTGTTTTAATTGGTGAACACAGAATATGGTAACGTCCGAAACGTCCCTACCTTTTATTTCTTATTGTAATATTCTGCTCTATAAATAAATAAAAAAAAAAAATAACTATCAAATAAAATAAACGTGTAAGATAAAAACAAAAATCAATGAACATTTAAATGCAGTTTTAAAAAGTTATTTTAAATTTTTAACTACATATTAAAATTATTATAATGGAGGAAAAAATTATTCAATTTATTAAGGATAATACGAGGATTATTTTAATATTTTTTCACAAAAAAAAAATTTTTTTTTTATTAAAATGATCTTAAAATATATTCTGCATTGTGCTGTCTCTGTCATGCTGCCCTCTCTGTCATATTGTCTTTTAAACAGCAGAATTATGTTGCTACTCTCTACCCTCTGCGCTTTTTATCAGTTTTTTTTATATTGTAGGCGTAGAAACGGTATTATGAATTCGACAAATTGTCAGTTTTTTTTATGATTTTTGAGTTCGTGTAGAATTTTACTGACGATAAAGAAACAAATAGCACGAATGATGAATGGCTTGAAGAAGATTTACATTTCTCAAGAAATATATATTGTTGGTTGGTTGTGATAAAAAAAAATTAAAAATTTCCCATCGTATGTTAACATTTTCATTTCTATAACGACGAAATATCTATGATATGACGAAAACTGTATAAAATGAAACTGTACTTAAATATAACGAAAACTAACCAAACTTACTTATTTTAACATATTTTTTGATTATTTCTTAAAAAACATAAATTAAACATGTTTCTAATTTTATTTGCCATAACTGTAATATAAGTACATACATAATTAATAAAATATGATTTAATTTTGATTTTTTTATTCCTTTTTATTAATTTTTTTTTTTGTTTTTTTACAATATTAATGTAAGTGAATTAAAATACATTTTTTTTAGTGTTATAATAAATTTACACTATGATTAAAATTAATTAAAATCTTTCACTTGAAAACATAATAATTTTTATTTGTAATTTTTTTTTTTATATGAAATAATTCTTTAATGTGTAAAGTAAGGAAAAAATAAAGGATAACACAATATTTTACATATAATCTATATATACATAAGTATATATATACATATATAAAAAAAAAACTAAGTAGTGAAATTAAAAGGATATTCTTCAACAATAACAAAATTAAATAATATTAAAAAAATATTAAGAAGAGAAATTAATTTTTTTTACCAGATTTACATAACAAATTCAACTTAGTTAATGTTAAGTGAATCAATCATCACTTAAGTGAGCAAAATTATATAATAGTAATATTAAACCAAATAAATTATTTTCTAAAGTCACAGTGTATAATTACTTAAAAAAAAAAATAAAAAAAAAAAAAGTGTGTGTTTAAATTTTCTATCAAGACGGATTCATCAACACTTTTATCGTTATTATCATCATCATCATCATCATCAACAACATCAACAATACCAACAATAAATATAAATACAATGAAATTATTACAGGATTTTATATTTTTAACTCATAGTGATGAGGATGTATCTTTAGCACATCATCAGGAAATGGTAAAAAAATATAAAAATTTATTTTATTATGTATTTTAAGTATTTTTTTTTATGTGCTTTTTAAAAATATCTTACCAATATTTTATTTGGAAAGAAAATCAAAATGAAAATGAATATATCTAAATTAATACGTAGAGAAAAGACTTTAAAAAAAAAACATAAATATGAATTTTTTTTACAATGATTTTCAGAAAATGCAAAAATATTCTGTCAGTTTTTAATTGAAAGATCCTTTTTTTTTTTATTATCAAATTTTGATTATTGTATAATAACGATACCCCTCTATTTAATGTATTATTCTAATCTATATAAGGAAGATTTGAAATTTAATTTTACACAATAAGTGTAACACACAAAGAACATAAACTAACGCGTATATATACGTAATTAATAATTATATTACATGATTATTAGGTAATATACCAATATACGTTACTTATAAATTGATTGCAAATATCTGAAGTCTGAAGATAGCTTAAAACAGCCTGAATGTCTATTAAGTTTGAAAATTAATTTATTCAGATTTTATATTTATTTATTTCTGAAAAGTCGCCTAAAAAAAAAAAATTTTTTTTTTAAATATTAAAATGAAATACAGTAGAATTCGAATAACATGAAATTCAAGGGACTTGCAAAATATTTATAACAGGAATTTTGAACTAAAGGGGGGGGTTAAAAACTAATGTACCCAAAAATAATATACATATAAAATTCATCCTTCTTATTTATCAATAAATGAAAACAAAATGCTATTTAGTCAAATACATATTATGTATTCTCATTTAAGTTAATTAAGTAGATAAATTAAAATTAATTTATAAGTAAATAAAAAAATTAAATCACTAAAAAATCTAATTAATTCATTTAAATACATAAAAACTTAAGAAACATATCATATAAAAATCAAAATTCAAATCTAAACAGCCTCTTTTTGTTAAAAATTATTATTAATTATTCCTAAAAAATATTTAAAAAAAAAAAAAATACAAAAATTAATAATAATTAAAAAATGAAGCAACAGATCAAAAATTTGAACGAGTTCGCCAAATGTTTTCTATGAATACATATATGTGTGGTATAAAAAATGCAAGAATCGCAAAAATTTTTTCTTATTATCTGTCATTTCGCGTTATAACAATGTTTGTGTTAATTGTGTTCCACTGTATCATAATTTTCACTTATATACTCAGTTAGTATAATTTACTTTATTTTAAATTCATTTATTTAAAAAAAAATATTAAATATTTACATTAATTTATTTAATACAAAAAGATTTTATATACCTTATTATACCCAATAATATTGAAGTTAAAACATAACCTACATCAAGGTCAAATTAGTATATATAATTTATTTGTTTTTTATTTGATTTGGTTGCCAAAAAAAAAAAAAAAAAAAAATCCAAATCTCATAAATAAATAATGCTTAATCTTCTTCATATTTTTTCTCTTTCTCTTTTTTTTTCCAATTTTCTTTTTTAAATAATTTTAAGAACCGGAAATCTATATTTAAATTAAGTGTTTTTTTTTTCGATTAATATTTGTATATATTATATTTTTTTTTTAATTTGTTTTTTTATTGATTTGTATTGATTTGAAAAAAATCTTTCAATATATTTTTTTTTATTTTAATTACTTAAATATGTTTTTTTTTTTTTTTTAATTATAACACCTTTGCTTTCAGTTTCATTTTTTAATAGTTATTTTTAAATTAGACTGTTTGATATTTTGGTTACCATAAATTTATTTTCACATATATTTTGCTTTGTTTATAAATCCATTCTATGTATACATACTTATATATTTATTTATTTATTAATTATTATAGAATAAAATATACATTAAGTTTTTTAGAAAACATTATCTTTTATTTAATAACATGTGATTGTGTTGACAACTCATGCAGCTTAGTTAACTGGGGTGGAGTTACCGCTTCTTCATTCTTTTTTTTTTGTAATTCCAGTAGCGTAATTTTGACAGCTTGTTATGTTAAGAAAATAGAGTTATGTTTGCTTTAATGTTTGTTTGTTTTACTCGCCTTTTTCTAGAATTCTGCAACATTTTTACTCTCTTTTATAACTTTCGGTATTGTGTTATATAATTTTGTGGCAGTTGGAAGCAAACTCTTTTAATGTAGTAGAGTTGTGCTGTTTGGTATGTTCAGAAGTTCTTTATTTCTAGTTTCTCTATTGGTGATAGCATACTTACATTTTAACTTAATGATATTTTTTGTTATAAATATTATTAGAGGTTTTGTAAACAAATATTGCCTTCTCTAGTATGATGATTTCACTTATTTTGTTTATTTTTATTTCTGCAAACATTCTTGTGGTGCTTTAATCTCTGCTGTAATTAAACATACATTTAATTGATTTTGTTAAAATTTGCTGATACTTGTTAATTAGTACATCAGTTGGTTATATTGTTTCTAATGTGCGGGGATTACGTGAGCTTCAATTATCGTTCTGACTATGTTAAGCGTCAGCGTGATGTTAGACCTTCTTATTACTCCAATTAGAGGTACGATTTTGCCTCATAAGTATTCCACGTGTTGCGGCGTTCTATTTGTTGATTCAGAATAATTCCCAGGTGTGTCGCCACCTTTACTCTGGCGATCCTTAAATTATTAATCTTAATCGTCGGATCAATTTCTCAATTTTTTCCTTTCTCGAGAATATGAGTTGTTTGGTTTTGTTCTCGTTAATGGTTAATTTATTTCCGTTTACCCATAATACAAATTTCTTCAGATCACCGTTCATTTGTACTTCTATTTCCTCTTTATTTTTTCCATTATATAAAAGACACGTGTCGTCGTCAAAAATATTGTATCTGCATCTTAGTCCGGCGCATTTTATATTATTTATGTATAGCAGATAAAAAGTAAGCCCCAGATTCGATCCCTGTGGAACCCCACACTGAAGAATCCTCGCATCGCTTTCTACCTCATTGATTATTGTGATAACTGGCCTATTGATGATGAAAGTTTTGATAAGATTGTTTGGTATACCTTTAACTCCGAGAGCATCCAGACTCTGAATCAGAATTTCGTGGTTGACCGAATCGAATTCTTTTTTCATATTGATTAATTTAGCTCCTACATAATTATTTTTATTCAAGTTATCGTTGACGTTGTTAATCATGTCTGCTAGAGCGGCGTCCCTCTTTGAAGAGTTCAGGAACCCAAATGGATGCCTGTCGAAATTTACTAGTTGTTGATTATTTTTTCAAAAATTTTTGACTAATAGTCAGGGGAGGAAAAGTTTTTTAATTGACTAATTACCCTCTTTAACACCAAGGTTATCCGTTGGGTACAGGAACATTAATTTGTCATTAATTGTATTACAGACAGATTTTTCATTAACAGTAATTTTACTTGCTACCATTTTGAAGTACTGGTTAAATGCGTCCGCTATATTTTTTGCGTTGCTTGTATCTGAGTTGTTTATTGTAATTGCTGAAATTGGTTGTTTAACCACTTTTTCTTTCCCTAGCTCAAGCACATTTAGCTTCTTCAACATTTTCCTTAAATTACCACTGGCTTTTACTAATTCTTGGTTTAAAAAGTCTGGTTCCATGCGTAGTTAAATAATAGTTATAATAAGTAAAAAAGATATGTTTAAAAGTTTTTTTTATTAAAAAATTAGGTAATGAATGCATAAATATTTTTCTTGAATTAAAATTGTCATTCGACTGAATTGCGTAACAACGTAACATCAACACAACAATTGTATCAATTTTAGATTATTACCCTAACGACAAACAAAATCTTTCAATTTATTATTTTTTAATTGTTAAATATTTTTTTTTTTTTTTATTTGTATTGTATCTAATTTAATATTCATAATGTGTTTTATTTTATTATTTGTTGTTATTTCTTAAACTTTTTTCCTCTTTTTACCATTTATTTTTATAAAGAACAAATTGATCTTGAACAAGGTATGTATTTTTAAATTTATTTTTTTCTTATTCTAATAAAATTAATTCACAATATTATTAATAAAGACAAACAAAAATGGTAATAAATTATTTGGTTTTTGCTAACATAGCATAAGTATGTACCTACTTAGTACATACTTATGTATGTATGTATACATATTTTGTAAAAATATAAAAATTTTGTTTCACCTTCTACTATTCTGTTTTAATAATATTTTTTGCTCTAAAAAACAAAAAAATAAATAAAATAAAAGAAAAAAGTGAAGTTTTCAAATTTTTATAACGAAACATCATTAAGATGAAAATTATTTTTTTTCTTTTCATTTCGAATAAAACTAAAAAGCAAAAAAAGCAAATCATTATCGAAGCAACCAAATAAAATCAAAAATGAAAAAGGAGAATAAAAACATTTAAAATACGATATGATTGAAAAAAAAAACAACAACAGCAACACCAAAAAAGAAAAAAACCAAAAAAAAAAAAAAACAACAAAAAATAATATTTGCGACAAAATAGATCTTGGCCGACCTTGACTTTGGTTTTGCGTGTACACAACAATAAAAAAAATATATATTAAAATGCCAAAAACCTTTTCATAACAATTCGAAAAACAATCATATGCTTTAATGTTACTTTTCTGTTTTTTTTTTTTTTTTTTTTTTAATTTTTATGTTAAATATTTTGGTTTTTTTTTTCTAAATTTTTTTACTTTTTATTTTTTTTTTCTTAAAATTTCAAGCATACATACAAATAATATGATATGATATTGTTAGTTAACCTGTGCTATTTCTTTAAAATTCTAAAATCTAAATACTAAGTTTAATTTTTTTTTAGCGTAAACAACGAGATAATAATAAACAGATTGAGTTGAGTTGAGACCCCGATTTTCTCTCTCTTTCTTTCTTTTTAGCTATACTATATACTGTAGTGACTAGTGAGTTGTCTAGTCTGTTTTATATTCTCCTTTATTATTTTCTTTTGTTCGATTTCAATTCGATATTTTCAAAAAAATATTTTGGCAATTACCGATAGTGTTTACTTTTAGACTATATATAGACTCCCCAACATTATTTTTTGTATAGTATATCTACATACATATGTACATAATATATTATATAAAAATAACATATGTATGTATGTATTAAAGAATTTTGTGTGTGAATCATAGCTACGCAATTTTGAAATTTTAATGAGTTTTTTTTTTTTTTTTTTTTCCTATTGTTATTTATAATTAGGTATTTATTATTTTTGTTTTATTTCTTTTTGTTTTTATTGTTTTTTTTTTTTTTTTCTTTTTTGTTTTTTGTGTAAGACAAGGGTAAAACCAATGGTTTCATTATAGATATAATTAATTGTCTAAAAGGAAAAACTAACATTCTTTTTTTATTTTTATATTAAATAATAAATATTAAAATGATTTTTATTTTTAAACTTAGTTTTCTGTTATTCATAAAAAAAACTTTTTGTTTTTTTTTTTTATTTAATTAACCATAAAATTAGACAAGTTAGAAATATTAAAAAAAAAAAAGAAACTTTTATTTTCTTTTATTATTATTCAAGAACATTTTCAACTTTTTTAATAGTGTATTTAAAATATTTATTTTTATTTTTTTTATGAAATTATTTATAAGAAAAATATAAAATTTTGTGGTTTTTTTATTTTATTTAAGAGAGGGGTACCTATTAGTTGTTAAAAAAATTTGGATTATGTACTTATTTTATTTTTCTACTTAATATTTTCAATAATAATAGGATAGGACTTCTTTTCTCAGATACCAAATTTAAATTCAGTTTTTTTTTTTATAATCCATCTTCAAATATTTTTAAGAGTTTTTCTTAGAACATTTCCAAAAAAAATTTTTGAAAAAATGTGCCTATTAGTTTCACTCTGTCCGTCTCTTTACAAAATATCTACACCGTTAAAGATACAGAAAAAAAATTTCAACTATGGGGTAGGTCGCATAAAAAAATTTATTTTGTGAAACAATTTTTTCATGTCGCCCCATCCATCAGGGAACTACAGCCCCTCAAACTTTGAAAAAGCCCTATTTTTAAATGCGTATATTTCATGTTCCGCTTAACATTTTTTCCAATCTGAAAACGCCATTCGACAGGAATTCTTTTTTGCCTTTGTAAATAAATATCAAAATTATATATATATTTTTTAAAATTTAGTATTTAAATTTACCGTTAAGTGAAAACCAAATTTTGCATGATTTATCTACCTTCATAACTCCGGCACGCTTTTTGATAGGGGCTTGAAATTTTAAGGCAAGAAAGAACTTTTAGAATTAGTATAAGTTTCTTCAGAAATTTTTTTTTGGATCACTCCCTGTTTATTAGATATTAGACCTCAAAAATAGAAAATTTGCTATTTTTAAATACCTCTAACTTAGGCATCTGTACACATTTTTCTTCGGCAAGATAAAAGAACTATTTTCTATTTTCACATTTTTATATGAAATTTTAAGATTTTGGTGCAAGTCAGAATTCTAAACAGTTTGTATTATCTTTTGGAAATGTGCGCTTTTAAAAACCGTTGGTTTACTTACATTCTGCCTTGTTTATATTTCCTTTTCATCACCACCTTCGAATTGTTTAATAACTAAAAGACTAACTAAATTAATAGGTAACTTGAAGTTTTGGTAGCTTGGATTTGGCATTAAACAAGTTATGAATGAAAATATTTAATTAATCTTAATCAATAAGGTTTATAAAATTATGTAAATATTTCTTACACTTAGGAAGTATGTATGCCTACTTACCGCATATAATAAGGTTATTATTAATGACACATTTTTATTAATATGTATGCATAAAAATAAAATGTAATATGTAAGTAATTCTTTTTATTGGTAAAGGATTAGGTTTAAATTATTATTGAAGTACTAGTAGAATAACTCGCTTCCAAAAAATTCCCTAATCAATTTATCAAAATTTTATGATTAGGTAATCAAAAAATGAATAAGTACCTACCTATACAAGAAAAGGTTCTAAATTTTTATTAAAAAACAATTTGTATTTTTTAAATAAGGTGTGTTGTGCATAACTCGATAGGTATCTAGGTTTTTTTTTTTTTAATATTTTTTCAATAAAATTGTTTGAGGGAGGACATAATTTAAATATAAAACTTAAATATTTTTTTTATTAAATAATTTTATATGTTTAAGTAAATAGGTACTTTTTTGTATATAAATATTTTTAAAGCACTTGTTAATGGATCATTAAGTGAATATAAAATTTTAATCAAAATAAAGAAAAAGTTAAAAAAAAAAAAGAAGTAGATAATTAATTGTTAAGACCAAATATAAAAAAATTATAAGTGTGGAATTCTTATATTAATTACATATTATATTAAATGGTGATACATTTAAGTTTTAAGGTTTTATTTTAACGGTTCTAACCGTTCGTTAACCACAACATACCAAAATTAATGATGAAAATTATTGTAGATATCTTAACTATATAATAGATAATATGTAGCTACATAATACATATACATATGTAATATTTATGATTATTTTAATTAAACTTAAAAAAATAAATGCGAGTAATGAATAGGTATAGTTTTATTTTATTTTATTTCCCTGCCACATAAATGTGACAAGAAAATTACTCTTACGACATGTGTGAAACTCGAACTCAAACTCCCTCAGTGTTTACAACGTATTTCATACGCTTTTACGCCACCAAAGCCTGTGTTTTTTTGTTTTGGACATTTTTTTAATTAAAATACCAAAAGCGCATATTTACCTAAATGCATACATATGTGTATGTATGTCGGTAATGTACCTACAATATAAATTTTATAATTAAAAATTTTTTAAATCTTTCTTTTCATAAAAAAAATTCTATTTATTCAAACATTTAAATAATTTTAATTTTAAGTACAATTTTAATAAATTACTGAATAAAAACAAATCTATAGATATAAAATCATTAATAATCGATAAAATCTTTTTAAACTTAAGTTTTTTAATATAGATACAATATATCCATATGTATGTACCTATATGTACATCATATACATGATGTACACAAACACACAACATACAAAATAAAATATACACATGGGTTTGTTCGCACACAAATTTTTTTTTAATGAATTTTTAAGATTCGAAAAAAAAATAAACAATTTTATTGGTCATTTAAAAAACAAAACATTACAACAAAAATAATTAAAAAACAAACAAATCAATTTTAAAAATCTCCCACTCACTAGTCACTATAATAATTATTGTTCTCTTTCGATAATTATTTTTGAATTCTGTTTGAAGTAAAAATAAAATTAAAAGATAAGCGCTAATAAGTAATAATCATTTATTAATAATGTATTTCTAAAACTTTAAAAAGCACATATCAACTAACACATTTATTTTTTGTAGATTAAATTAAATCATTCATATTTAGCATTTGTTTTTATAAAAAAAAAAAAAGTACCTATACCTACATGCATATGCATGAAAGTATATAAAAAATGTGTGTACAGTCCTTTCCATACATAATTTTCTATGTATGCGATTAATAAAAATAATAATAAGTTTTTATTAATACAAAACTGTTTAAAAAAAAAATTATAAATATTGCTAGCAACATTTTTTATCAATAATAATAAATATTATGTACATATTATATTTTTTTATACCTGTACTATTGATTTTTTTTTTTTTTATTAACTCAATAAAAAAAGAAAAATTATTTACTTATCAATTTTTGAAAACTAAATCTTCATCATAAATTTTCTTTATTTTGACCGGTAATCATTTTTTTTTTTTTTTTCTCCAATACCTATGTAATAAAATGTATATATAGTCAATAGTGTATACTAACACCTAACAACATAAGTTTATAAACATTTAAATTGTTTTTTTTTTTTTTTGTGTATTCTTTTGTATTTAAATCCAATTTTCATACGAATTTCGTTGTCCTAATATTGAATTTTTTTTTTTGCAAAAGTGTTTGTAAATAAATTTAATAAAAAAAAAAATTCTGCAAAAAAACAAAATTTCCAAAGAATCAGAAAATATTATTAAATATACAAATTATTTTATTAAAGGTGGTAAAAAGTGTTATTGTATACAATGTATAGGCATAAATATGGTTTTGTGTGGAATGACGAACGGATGAATTTGTATAGTGTTAGTGTCATATTTCTTTTGTATTATACATTTGTATTTAGTATGGTATGGATAGAATTTATAGTCATAGTATTTGATTTGAATGTGTGTGGTGTGGTGTCACTGAGGGCAAAGTAGTTGTGTTTCTCTCTTGTTCTTTACTTCTCCAATACTGTTATAGTACTGTGCTGTCAGTCAGATCAAACATTTTTTCATTTGTTTTTGAATTTAGATTTTGTGCTGGTATAAGCTGCTATTAATTTTTTTTTTTTCTGTATTTAATTCCATATGATGTTTTTTTTATTGTTTTTATTGCTTTCAAGTTTCAATGACACAAAATTTTGTTGTTTTGTAGCATTTGCAATACTACCATACAATATTCAGTTTGACAATTAAAATTTCAAAGTTAATTTAAATTTGTATTTTGAAGTTTAATTTTTTGATTGTATTTAGCATTCACTTATTTTTAGTTAGAGAATTATTTGGATTCATTTGTCAGTAGCAGCATCAGTATGTAAAAAAGGAACAGATAAATTTAATTTTTTTTTTCTTTAATGTTTTTTTTGGAAAGAATGAGATAGATATAAAAAACGTGTTTTGTTGGGATAGGTAAATTACATATTTAGCCATAGCGAATAAAAAAAACAAAAACAAAATTGAAAGAAAGAAAAAGTAAATTGAGAAACATGAAGTTGAAGAAGAAATTAAGAATCGAAGAAAAAGAATAAGGCGTGAAGTGAACCGAAGAATTAAAAATTGAAGAAAAATGAAAGAGAATTTATTTATTTTTTTCTTCTTAAATTTTTGTTTCGAATTTAAATAAATACATTTGGAGGTTTTTTTACGCGGACATTAACTTTTGTTTTTTAAAAAAAAAAAAAAAAGTAAAAACAAAATCAAAAAAAAAATTCATTTTGTGTTTTGTTTTTGCTGTTTATTTTGTTCTGCGGATACTTACGTAAATTTTTTTTATACATAAGTATGCGGTTTATGTTTAGTATTTATAGGTACATATTGTACATATTAAAAAGCAGGCAGATGTTTGTTTATAATTAAATAATGCAAAGTTTTTAATAATTTTTCAATATTCCTACGTACCATAAAACTTGTTGAAATACCTAATATCTAGGCATTTGGTACATACATACATAAATTATATTGATAGATATTATGTAGGTACCTATCCATCCTACAATCTTGAAAAATATGAAATTATACCTACCTATATGAAATTTATTCATTTACAGTTAATTAAAATTTCTGCCGAAAAGTGGAGTAATTTTGAATAATTAATTTTTTTTCTGGGAAATTAAATCGCAAAAAAAAAATTTTATATTAGGGATCTTCACGTAAAAGTGAAACTTGAAACTAGTCTTGTATCGGAGGATCAGAGGATTTGAGAATTTTTGACAGAAATTGTTGTTTCATGTATAAAAAATATGCACCGATCCCCCAATCCTCGAATAAATAATATATCCTCTACCTTAACCCTATTGCATATTTTATTAGCTTGAGGATATATTTTTTGAAGTTAATTTGACATTTCGTTTTTATAATTTATTTGGTTTCGGTTTCGGTTTTGGAATTTATTGGGAGTGGATTAAATTAAATAAATTAAATTAAATAAAGATAACAATAAACGTTTCTCTAAATCAATTAACATACCCTATCTGTTATCTGTAATTTTGTAGTTTGCAATTTAAATTTTGCATCGGGTCGTTCACGTAAAGTAGGAAATTTTTCCTTCGATGTACTTTTACCTGAAGACCCCTATTGTTATTTATCCAAAATTTAAAAACTTAAGATGGATCAAATATTATCAGTTCAATTTTTCAATTTTCTAGAATAAAATTTCGCGTTATTGTTTATCTCAATTTCTATAAATTCATTGTAAAAAAAATGATTAAATGTTGAATAGAAGAAAAATAAATCATAATTAATTAATGAAATAATTTTTAAAATCGAATATTTATTCAATTTCCTGATACATGTGTGTATGTAGACAGTAGATACATAAGTAGGTATATTAAAAAATAACTACATATTTATTATTTTAATGTTTAAAAATTTTACTGAATATTTCGTCCTTGATAATACACGCAACATTATAAAGTTTATTAAATATGTATTGGTTTTTTGCAGCAATAAACTAAAGGTAATTCTAATAAATTTTTTGAACGAAAACCCGTTTTGAAGGTTAAAATACCTATTAATTTTAATTTTGGATTGACAGATACTCTGTTGAACCTATTAAAATTCTATTTTTTTTTTTTTTTTTTGCACAATAATTATTTTGAATTCTCAAAACAAAAATTATATAATGTGATTGTGTAATTGTGTATGTGTTTTTGTAAATAATTTAAAATTTTAATATAAAAAAAATTCTGTCTTTTGATCTGTTTACTTCTTGATTTATCTTTAAATATTGGTAAATTTTTTCTTTTTCTTATGAATTTTATTATTTTAAATTTTTTTTTTAAAGCACATGCTAAAAACAGAACTGAAACATTAAAATTAATATTTATTATTTAACTATATAAGAACAAACGAAAAAATGTAATATCAAAAAAAAAAAAAAAAATGTACAAATAAAGGCACTAGTACAAAGTATCTTATAATAAATCTATATAGATACATAATTGTATATTATTTTTGCAATACTGAGGTACATACCTATATAATACATATATGCACGGATTGATATACTTATTATGTTTTTATTTCACCTGTCCATCGTATTACTCTATCTTACTATCGAACCGAACGTATAATTACTATAGTAAAAAAAAAAAAAATGAAAAATAATTGATTGAGACAGGTATAAAATTTTTTAATATCTAAAAGATTGCGCGAAGGAAATTAAAGTGATTTTGTTACCCATTAAAAGACTAATTATTTTCGACTTTAATAATAAATTGTAATGTTTTGTTTAAATATTTTACAATTATTTATTGAAAAAAAAAGACGGATATGCTTTTTTATAATCATTTTAAATGCGTTTTTTCTTCTTTTTTTTTTTTTTTTTTTTATATTTAAGTATTAAGAATATAATTGATTCAATTGCTGATAAATTCATATAAAAATTAATATGTTACGAGCATGAAGATTTAAATTAAGTATGTTATTTTAATCATATTCAACTACTAAATATACATATAACAGAAGACTCTAAGACTCTGTACATATAACAGAATTTGTTTAAATGATTGGTTATAAATGGAAAGTTCTTTTCGATTTTTGTTATACATTGAAAATCAAAAATCTTCGGTGTTAGAGGGAGAAATTATAGAAACAAATCAAAATAGAAGATTAATCTTATTTATTATGAGTTGATATAAAAATCTTAAAAGAGAACTCAACAAAATAGATTTTTAAGTTTTTCAACACAGGAAAAACTGATTTGAAAATATATTGAGGATAAAGATTTAATTAGAGGACAGACATAAAAATAAAAATATCGGAAATAATTTAATGGTGGCGATTTAATAGAAAAAATCTGAAATGGAATAATATTAATTGGTTTTATCTAAAAGTTGCAATCTGAACGAAATGAAAATTTTCTTGAAAATATTTTTAATCAAGAATCTATAAATATGCCGTACTTAAATACAATTTTTTTTTTTATAACATTTCAGTATTTTATAATTACACAAAGGAAACTTATAAGTGTATTTTATTGTTTTTTTTTTTAATTTCATTTAATTTGATCTAATGGTTCCATTTCATAGCATTTTGTTTTGTTTTTGTTTTTTTTTTTTGTAATGAAAGTAAAAAAAATTTCCTCTTAGGGCAACGTTATAATTTTTTTTTATATAAAACGGAAAGAAGTATCATGGTAAGATTTAAATAAATGTTGTTGTCTTGTTCAATTAAAAATAAAGATTAAAATGATAATTGAAACAAAATTAAATTACATACTACATAAATTATTATTATTTTTGTAATTTTATTTAATTTTTTTTATAAAATGGTGATTATTTATATGCCAATTGAATTTATTTTTATTGAAAACAAATAATTTTAATACATATATTAATTTTATATTTGTATTTAATTACTTGAATTAAAATTAGTAGAATCAGCCTTGCTCTTTTATAATATAAATTTTTAAAATAATTTAATTTTTCTGAATTTAAGGAAGAATTGGCCTAGCAATGGTTTTTTTTTTTTTGAGCTAAGTAATAATGATTAACAAATGTAACAATCTGTTAATTAAAAAACTTACGTTGAAAAATTTAATATATGTGTATAACTTAAATATATTGTTTGGCCAACATTTATATAATATGATCCATTATTTAGTGTGGTCATATACTAATGTTTTTTATGGTAGTAAGACCATAATTACCATAGTATAGACCATATTACATAAAAATTGGGCAAATATGTACTATTTATTACAAAATACATATTTGCCCAATTTTTTCATATTAAATTCTTTTTAGATGCATAAGTAAAAGTTGAAGATTCCTTTAACATTTCATTTTTGTTAAGATATGTTTTTTTCGGTGGAAAACTTCAAAAGTGAGCAGGAAGAATTGTTGGTACATGATTCTTTTGGATATTATCGGTCTTTACCCAACCAAATCCATGCCCTTTTAAACGAATCTTTAGGTTGCGACTTTTAATACAAGTGTACAGTTTCGTTTATGGGATAACAATGTGAGAAGTATTTTTTTGAAAAATACGTATTTAGGAATAATTTAAGATTAAGTTGGAAAGGGTAAGAAAATTTGGAGAAACATTATTTTGAAAAAAGCTCAATTGAACAATTTATTCATAGTATTCGTAAGTTACATAGTATTCGTAATTTTATATTATTTTTATATTTTTTTTTATTTAGCGCATTCCACCCTCAATAAAACATCTTTATTTATTTTATATTTGTGTGTGTTGATCCTAGAATAATTTTAAATGGAATGGCATTGGTATATTATTTTCTACCTATTGCCAATATTAAATAATGAGAATTAATTTTCATTCGTTAAACTAATATGTATGCAGGAACTTTTTTACAAAGTTTTCTGATATTTTTATATGCCGTAACTGCTTTTATGATAAATTTTTCTAAAATTTTTTGTTTTTTATTCAATGACAAAAATTGAGTTAGAGAATTTTACCTCGCCTGTTAATATTTTATTATATAAATTACTATTTACATTATTATTTGTATTTAAACAATTTACAATTATTGTATTGATTAAATTGGTATTATTTTGTACTTTATTTTCGATACTACTCATAATGTTATACAAATGATACTTCCTTTTTTCTTGTACAACTAAGTACTACATTTTTTAACTTAATCTAAACTAATATGGCAAATACTTGTTATTAAAATCATTATTACACCTATTGTTACACTATTGTCTACATCATATTGATTTCAATTTTCAACGGCAACACTTATTTCTTTTTTATACCAGCATTAGGAATTCATATGCTATTTTATCGTTATCGGCCATAATAGATAATCATTATATGTTTGATGAATTGCTTGTATTAAGAATATTGGACTTCCGTACTTTAGTTTTCTTTTATTTGAATTTTCTTTATTCGATTGTTTAGTTTAAGAATCTTCAAAATCTTCTTTAGGCGCCCGTTATAGTTATCATTGAAATGCATCCGGAAAATTTTAGTTTTCAATTTTTTTGCAGCAAAGAGATATTAAAATTTAACAAAAGTGTTGATTTAATGATTAAATAATTTCTAAAGAATAAATTCTGCTACAAATTTTTAAATTTTGAGTTAAATATTTAAAAAAAAAATCAATTTTATGATTTTCCGGATAGGTGGTAATCATTTTCTTGAACAACTTGATCAGTAATTTTGCTAATGAAGCAAAATTGTTCCAATGACATATGTTTCATTTCTTCCCATTTCAGTTTGTCATGGAAAAAAATTCTGATGCAATTCTTGATACATTTCATTATGATTTTGTATTTTAATGAGTTTAGACTTAAATTTTGTCTTTTTTTATTATTTGTTTTAGTTTAGTTTTAAAATGAAAATTTGAAAAAAAGTAAAAAAAAAAAAAAAATCGAGTAAATTTATACTTTTTTTATTCTCCCAATTCCGTCAATGTCATATTAAACAAAAAAAATCTTTTTTTTATTCTTTATTAGTACCATTTTCTACCAATAATTATTAAATAAATTAAAATAATAAAACTTAATTTTGCAAACATCGAAATAACGCTAACAACAATTTAAATTTAAATTACATTTATTTTTATTTTGCCTTCATTATTGTCATTTGACAGATAATTTAACTGACAGTTTTCTCTTAATGCTATAATCGCCTAAACAGAAAAAAGTATAAGTTTTCAATGAAACATTTTTTCCGGAAGCATTTCAATGATAGCTATAACTGGTACCTTAGAATCTTCTTTTTTGTTTCGCATTTCTGTGTCATTGAGATTAGTTTGAAAACATTTTATTTTCTTCTACGAGTACTTCTTGTTTTGTCAGTATTTCTATGAAGTTTCCTGGTAGTTTTTGTTTTTAAATTTTGATCTTCCTCTTTTACTTCTTCATTTTACGAGGGTAAACTTTATTTACTAATTATTTTTATTGTAAAGGTTTTTTTTTTTTTTTTTAATTTTCAAATTCTATAATTTTTAATATAAGATATTGAGACTATTTTTTTATTTATTTTTTTTCGCCCCTCTTGCTTAATTTAATATACACTGTTCAATTGTTTGGCATTGAAAATGGCACAGCAAGTGTTTAATTAAATTGAAATTTCAGTACATTGGTAAAATTTCTATCTAATAAATAGTGTTATAAATATCTATAATATACACATGGAAATTGGATTGGAAATCAGTCAGAAATTGCATTAGAATAATTCTTTTTTTTTTTTTCAATGTATGAAAAGATTTCTTCTATAGTTATTCTATAAGGAAATCATTTCCGGAATAGTTTCAATCAAATTCTTTATAAAGTTTCCAAAACAAGAGTTAATTTAAAACTTTTGTATATTTTATGGTAACTATAGTTTATAAAAAAATATTAGAAAAGAAAACTTCTTATTTTTTTATATTCATTTCATATGTACAAAATATTAAAATGAAACCTAAATTGGTAACAAGAAATTTTATAAAAGACTAGAAAGTAGAAACCAACTAGGTACTATTTTTTTTATTTCATTCTTATTCTAAACATGTTTTTCATAAATCATCGTTTACATGTGCGTTAAATTTAGCATATTTTTTTTTTCTGTTTTATATATGTGTGTGTGTTTCTTTTGTACTCTTCTTTAATTTTTGAATGATTGTCCTATAATCAAATATTTTTCTTCTTCTTTTATTAAATTTAAAAAAAAAAAAAAATTTTATACTCTTACAATTTATTATAAAAAAAAAAACAAAAGCATAACAAAAAAAAAAAAAGATAAAGTCAGGTAACTTAAATATTATTTACTTACTCTCATTTTTTTTTATTTTTAAATAACCTAAACAACTTATCGATTTCAGATACATAACATTTACGTTTATTAAATAATAACTTTGTAAGCATTTTATGCGATTGTATATTATAAGTGTTACCAGTTCTACATTATTTATTAACTACATATATGTATACATATATAAAAAGAACATTATCAAAAGTAAAACAAAATGAAATAATCCCTAATACTTGTCTATATTATAATTATTGATGTGCATTTTATTATGTAGTAGAAAAAGGTAAATATATTGTTTTTTTTTTTTTTTTGTACATATTATATCTACTACCTTTAAGGTGTTTTTTTTTACCGGGTACCATTATTTAAATCCATTACATATAATACTAAAATTTTATTACATATTATAAATGGTAAATTTTTAACTTTAGAATAATTTTTAACATTTTTTTTTTTGTACAAGGTGAGAATTCGGAATGAATAAGAATGACGAATGAGATCAACGTACAAAATATTAGGTTAGAATCTATGGTATAATGTATTGATTGATTTTGAGAGTTGAAAAAAGTAATTGGGGAGTAATATTTTTGATTGTAATGATTATTACTTAATAATAAATAGTTATTTTATTTATTACGTAATCTGCATAACTGTACATAAATAATGTAAAATATTTTATATACCTATATTATTATAGTTATTCACCCATATTCTTGAAGACTTATCACTAATGCGATGAAAATATGTATCACATCACGTCTATATAAATTTGTAATTCTCAAAGACTCATGATGAAAATTTTTGTTATGTTGGTAGTAATTTACTGTCAAATGAAAATTTTGCCATATTTAAACGTTCAGCTGAAATTATTTAAAAAAGAGGTTTGATTTTTAAATAGTAAATGAAAGTATCTAGCGACCCAGAAGTTGGACCGACGTGATTAAAAAAAACCGAGTCCCCGATTCTGTAATAGAAATTAAAAATAAAAAAAAAATGAGAAAAGTACCAAAAAGTGGTACCCTAATTTTTGGGGGCTATGTTTTTGGGCGGGCTTAAAGTCGAGCTTTTTTTTCTGTATTTTAATTCTACAACAAAATCAGGGAGTATATTTTTTAAATCATGTCGGTCCGATTTCTACTTCACAAGATACGGGGGCTTCTTGCAACTTTAACTATGTACATATGTATGTACTCCTATGCTAGTTCAATATATAAAACAAAAAAAATTTTTAATTTGTAAAATATACTAAAAAAAACCAACATTCACTAAAATACTAATTTATTTTTAATTATACATATTTCCTTTCCAGTCTATCCATTCTTATATTTTTATTTAAACTAAACTAAAAACTAAAAAAAAAAAATCCTTCATTCCTAAGAATTGCTTAAAAGTGATATTTATCGTACAAGAATTTTGGTGTGATAGAAAGTGGTTATCGCTTCGTAAAAGTCTTCCAGAAACACCACGCACGATACTTTTGACATTTAATAACGCGTCAAATTAAAAACATCACTTTAGAGTCTTGCAGAATTACAAATCATCGCGCCAGTGATACTCTTCGTATGATAAGTCTTCAAGAATATGGGTGACTATCTTACCACCGAGGCCCCAGTTAATAATATTTAACTTAATAATTTAGAGGTTATTCGAAAAATTTCACTTAGTGTGTTATATTCTCGACTTGATTTTTTTTAAGATAGGCTTTCAAAAAAAAGAAGTTGTTTATTAATTCAATTAAATTTAATTTGAATTATGTTTAGTTAGATTAGTATCTTCAGAGATATGTGCAAAGATATAAAGGATTCATAACGATTCTTTTTGTTTCGGATAACCATAACATTTCAGTATTTTTGTCATTTATAAAAAATGCTTTCGTGTTAAAATTTACAGCATTTTTTTAAGTTGTAAAAGAAAAAACAAAGGTATGGTTGTGTTTTGCTTTTACAATAACTGGTTTATCGTTTTAGAAGTTTTGTGTAGTTTTGACTTATTACGTAATGTTATCATCTGAAATCCTCAAATTTATTACTTAGGACTATTTAGAATGTCATGATTATTATATTTGGGTGCTACTCAAATATTATGTATCAATTAGGGTTGATAAATATTCATATGTTTTTTTTTTTTAACGAGTGACGGTGGAAAACGTCAAAAGTCACTCAAAGAATCTACACGAGGTACCTCTGGGTAGTGTTCAGCTTTAACCAACCAAAACCACACCCTTTCAAATCAAACTATAAGATGGGTCCTTTACTACATAATAATATAATTTACAGTTTTGTTTTGCGGAAAAGAATGAGGGAAGGATTATTTGGGAAATTGGGTTTATGATAATTAGGATTATGAAGAATGAAGGGAAAAATTTAGGTAGTTATTTTGAAAAAACGATGTTAATGTTCTTCTTGAATTTCGTTATATATGTTACGTCTATCTGATATTTTAAATTTTTATAAATTTTAAGAGTTTTGTAGACTTTTTAATTTAGAACAATGTTAAATCTCGCCATGTCATTTATTTATTATGCTAATTAAAATCATGTAGTATGTTTTAGTGAATATACTCTAATAAAAACCATAGATTTTCTTTTACTTCAATTTCACTTCATTTAATTATAACTAGTTTCAAATTGTTTTAAAAAAAGTGAAAAGACACAAATGAAACTCACACGCAACTTTAATTAAAAAAACAAAAAAAAAATAAGAGTTCTACAAAAAAAAAAATGACTTTATACAATATGGTTTTTTTTCATGTCACTGTTTTTATATAATATGCATTAAAATTTGTTTAGGGGGTTCGGGAGGATTATAAGAATGTTAAAACATTTTTCTTTTTCTTTTTCTTTTTTTTTTTTTTTTTTAGTTTTGTTTCTTATATTTGGTATTTTTTTTTCGTTTTCCTTTCTATTAAAGTTTTTATTTTTAATTTTATTCTTTTGTTCTTTTGATATTTTTGTGTACTTTTGATATTTCTGTTATCAAGTTTGGTCTGTTTGTGGTTCAGTCACACCTATTGCCCAGCTGGTTTTTCCTTTTCTTGTTTTTTTTTTTTATCTATAATAAGTTCTGTTTTTGTTTTTTACTTTATTGTTTATACTTTAGGATATAGATACAACGTCCATACGTTCTTATATTAAGAAAAAAAAAAAAAAAAATGGAATATGAAATAAAAACCAAATACCAAAAAGAAAAAGGAAAAAGTAGCAAAAGAACTTTAAGCTGATTGTTAATAATTGAATAGTAAAAAAAAAAAAAACTATTTTTTTTATTTTTTTTTTGATTTTTGCACGTTTATATTGGAAAGAAAATTTTTCACAAATTTTTCCTTATTTTTCTTTGTTTTGAAAATGAAAAAAAAAAAAACATAAAAAAAAAATTTGCTGAGTTAAACATTACTAGTGCTTCAGAATCAAATATTTTGTTGTATACGAATTGGTTTTTTTTTTTTTTTTTTTTTTATCGGACGTATAAAGAACATTAAAAATAACCTGTATAATATTATGATAAAAAAAGTATAAGAAAACGAAAAAGCCATTCAAGAATGTATAATTTTGTAGGTTCTTAACATGTATATAACATCATATATCCATATATATACTATCTATGTATAGTTAGTATATATATGTATATATGTATATATATAAACACACGGGCTATTCTATTATACTAGCGCCAATTGTATTAGCTTGGATTTTATTTTATATTTCGTTTTGTCAGCTTTTAAAAATTGCAAGTTTTTTTTTCTTTCTCTGATTCTTAAAGTACCTACATATTTTTTTTTGCTTTTTTTTTTTTTTTTTTGGTATAGATTTTGTACTTTTTGCGGTTCAATTCCTATTTAGAATAATATTATATGTATAACATTATGTTATCAGTATGGAATTCTAGTTCTATATTTACATACATATGTATATATGTATATGTATGTATATATTGCCTAAAAGAATATTTGTTTAAATGATTTTAGTTGCATTCTAAATTGAATTTAATGTAGAATTTTTTTGAAAGAAGAGTGAAGAAAAAGTACAGTGTTCTTTTCCTATATTTTTCTCGTAGATGTTTGATGAAAAAAAAAAATTATTTTTTTTCAATCAGGAACATATAATATAGAAATTATATATTTTTTTTTAATTTTCTTTTGCACTATTCAAACATACATATATATATTCAAACATTCATACATTCGTGTACATACAACGGTTTTTTCATAAATCATAGAAATTTGATTTTTTCTCTAATTTATACACAATTTTTAAAAAGACATTACAATTTTTCTTTATAAAATCATATTTCAGGGTTTTAGGAGGAAGTGTAGGAAAAAAATTTTGTTTCTATATTTAGGAGGAGTGATGGTAAATAACTTTTCCTTTCACTATTATTATGTATGCATTTCAAATTAAAATTATTAATTAAAGATTTATTTTTGCTTTACAAAATTCTTATCGGTAATAATAACGATAGCACATCTTTTCTTTATTAGGTTTATGTCGCAGAAATTGGCTGGAATCTTGCATTTTTATCGCTTCAGTACATTACATGTCTTGCATGCCATAGTTCGGTTTACAAACCAGTTTATTGAGCATTTGGATACTCTTTTTCTTGTGAATAGAAGATGAAGAAACTATTTTTCTTGAGAAACATTGGTTTTGCATATAACACATTAATTTTACCCTATATTCCAAGTTGGACATATACTTACTATATATCGAGCAACAGCTAGATTTATTTTTCCTTTCAAAGTAAATAGTAATTAGTTTTTTTTTATAACATCAATCCTAAAGTATTTTTTAATTATTTTTTGATCAAATTCTATCATTATTCTTCCATTCCATTGTTCAGAGATTTTGCCTTTTTACCACTTCAGTACATTATATGTCCTGCATATTATAGTTGGATTAACAAAACCAGTTTATTGCATATGGAATATGAGCCTCTTCCTATTTTCAATTCAAGAAGAAAAAGCTTTTCTTGATTTCTTGTGATATATATATTTGAGAAACATTTATTTTATATATAGCACATTAACTTTATTTACTTAATTACATGATACTAATTATAAAAATTTATTACCCCAAACTGTACGAGCTGCAAAGAAAAATCCAAATTCAGACAAACTAAAGAATTTTTGGGAAACTATAACCGAAGAAAATATGAAAAAATCATAGTAACAGACTTTCTGTTGGGTCACTGAAAAAAAATAATTCTAACAGACTTTCTGTTGGGTCACTGCCAACTAAAGGGGCACTTAAAGAAAATATTTTGTTTTGCTATGTCAGTTTTAATTTGATCAATAAATGCTGCACTTTAGTATGTTAAAGTCACTTTTGATATTCAAAAAGTAAGCTTTCACTTGTCTTAATTACAATTTTTTTTAATATAATATTATTTGAATTAAAAATTTGCAGAACCCTTTTTTTTAGTTTATTATACTAATTAAATATTTAAAAAACAAAATCTATTGTTTTTTTTTATGTAAAAAAGAATTTATCGCATTTTAAATTATTGCAAAAGTATAATTTTCTCCTTTTCATACTATTTTTTCTAATGAAAAGATGAGGTGGAAATTACCTTATTTTTTATTTTTTTTATTTTAGCATTACAAAGTCAATTAATTTAAATTTTAATTTATATTAAATATTTATTCAAAATTTTATTAACATTCCATATAAAATGAACTTTTTCGTTTCTTCAGAAAAGTTTAAGTTAAGTGCTATACACTCGCCAATAAATATTTGTATTTGAACAGTTGTTTTTATTGCAAATTTATTTTTCAAATATATATTTAATATCTTAAAAAATTATTTTCTGTTAAAAAAATAAAAAATCGGAAAATGGTAAAAACATTGAAATAAAAAACAAAAAAAAAAACAAACAAAATTGTTAATATCTTGTTGCACTTTTTTAAAGTATTAAACCTTTAGTATTACTTAAGTATACGAGTTTTACGAGTACTCATTCGTCTTAAGTAATCACATAATATCTTTTAATTTTTGTATAAATATCAAAGAATTTATAATATTATATCTGTCTCGTTTAAAAATACAGGTACAGACAAAATGTACATATACGGTATTATAATAAAGCTGTTTTTTTTTTTTTTTTTTTTTTTTATTATATATTTGAAAACTGGCACCATGTTTTATGCATTATAAAAATTATTTTCATCTAAATTTTTACTGATCGTATACATGTAATGTATAAGAAAGGTGTTGTGGTGGTACAAAAATTTTTGAACCTCAAATTTATGTATATATATGCATTTCGCGGGGTACTGAATAAAAAATCTGAATTAATTGTTTTTAGAGTGGTGCCTATCTGTGTGTCTGCCAGTATGTGGACACATGTATAGTTTAAATGGATGAAGGGAATTTGATAAAATTTCATATTTAAGATTTTGTCGTAAATATCTCGAATTAAAAAGCTTTTGTTAGCAATTTGTCAGCCCCACCTTCAAGTGCCATTTTACTAGGACAAATTTTTAATTTTTTTTACGAATATTTTGAAACAGAAAAATATTTTGAATAAGGAATTAAAGGAAAGTTGTTACACAAGTAAAGATCAACAACTTTTTCATAGAACACTTTTTGATCTGATCAAACTTTGCAAGTATATGTTCTCATTTTCACACGATAGTTTTCTAAGTCATTTTTTATTTTATAATTTTTTGCATGTACATATAATTTGCATATAAATAGATAGAGTTTAATATATCTATATGGTTATATGTATATGTATTTACTAATTTGCAACCAGAATAATATTTTAAAACAACGTGTGCATATCACTATTATCTGTCTACCAATATTTTGTAAATAACCGGTTCTGTGGTGGAAAACAGCAATTTTTTTTTTGATTAGAAAATAGAAATTTTGAAAGAATAAAAATTTTAAGATTTATTTACTTTAACTTTCAAAGATTTCTCTCGTAAATTCTTATATATGTGTAAGAATCTATATGGATTTAAGACCTGATTGATTGATTCAATAGTTTAAAATTACATTGTTTATGTACGATCCATCATAATACGTGCAATTTTCATATCTTATAAAGAACACTTTTTTAATCAAACTCTTTCAAATATTCTTTTTTAAAGTAATTTTAAAATTAGGGCTTAAGTAAACGTTTTTTTTAAGTTGATCCCTTTGGCAACATTAATTGTGAATCAATTAATAAAATAACACTTTTTAAAATTGAGTTTTAACTTTCGAACCATGAAGCTTTTAATTTTGTTTGAATTGTAAAAATTTAATAACCATGTTAAATGGTTTATTGAGCCAAAATAGAATTAGAAGTTGTAGAGGTTTAGAGTTGTTCAAGGTTTAATTTGGTGACAAATTTTGATACAATAATGATATGGGATATTAATATGTGCGATTGATTATTATAGAAGTTGATTCAACTAAATAACGGCTTATATAATATGGTATCTATATTTATATAAAAATAGATTCCATAAATTAGTTAATAATCGCGAGATTATAGGGTATATTTTGTTAAAATTTTAGAGTAAATATTATTGTCTTTTTAAAATTTATGGTCTTTAATGGGTAGAAATACAAAAATTATTTAACGATTTTCTCTTCTCTTTATATACATAATAAAAAAAAAAAAAATTTTATATCTGATCGTGAAGCTTATTGGCATATTCACAAAAATTTAAAGTAATTTTTTTTACAGAATTTATTACAGATTTTATTTTCCATAACTGTTTTTTTTTTTTCCTTTTTTATGCAAAATAATACTAAAATTATGTTAGTAAGACTTTTATAATTTTTCTTTCCACCGTAAGTACATACACAAAATTTAAATGTGAAAACATTTTTTAAGATATATCTTGCAAGTAAAAGATAGTACACATTTAGATATTGTATTTTTTTTTTTGTTCCTATATTTTATTTTTATTGGGGTTTTTTGTTTTTTGGATATTGTTTTCTCTTAACCTGGAAATGAAAATATATAAATATGTATATATTATATTAAATGTATATACATATATGGATTTATAGTAGATATATATAATATGTGAAAAGGTGTAAGAAAAATACAATGATCTTTTAAGAATAAATATTTTCTTTTGTTTCATTTAAAACTTTTCCAATATTCTTTTTAGAACACGTTTAAGCATAATTAGCAATTTTTTTTATTTTTTTTTTTCCTGAAAAGTTAAAGTAATTTAAAATTTCGAATGAAATTTTGCTTAAACAAAATTATGTAAGTAAATATGTATATATGTATATAAATAAATTTTCTTTTTCTAATGAAAAAAGGATTTGAAAAATTGTTGTAATTTAAATGATTCTTAAACTTTGGGTATCAAAGATGTTTTTTTTTTTTTTGAATAGAAGGAAATCATTTTTTGTTTTTTTTTTGTATTTTAAAATTCTACAAAATTTTTCTTTTTATTATACAAATATCTATAAATTATATGAGAAAAATAAATATAAGTATATATCAAGTAGTTTAAGTACATGTAAGAATTTTTCTTTTGTACTAAAAGAAACACTAAAGAAGAACTAAAAGAAAAATATTCAGTATTTTTTTTTTTTGATATTGTAACTTTATATAATATAAGATATTAAGTTTTTTATGTTGTAAAAGTGAAAAGAAATTAAATTTAAATTAAGGCATGCATTTGGTTTTGGTTTTACCTTTTGGTTGATAAAAAAAAATATTGTTTAAACTTCTTGAATTATAAAAATAAAACATAAATTTGTGACTATAAAATAGAAGTAAAAATAGCTTAACATAGTTTTGAAAAATGTTTACTTTAGAAAAAAAAAAAGAAACCATTTAAACTCGAATAAATCTTTTTTAGTGTTAATTCCATCTAAATCAAACTCACATCTTATAACTAGTCTTTAATTTTTAATTGATTATAAAAATTTATGCCTTGTTTTACTTTTATACATTGTGGTTCTTATTAGTGATTTTATAGTCAATTTTATACCGTGATTTAAAGAATAAAAATGAGTTATTTAAATTATCTATAGTAAATATTGAACTAACTTTCTGTGTTTACGTACGGGTAAAAAATTTTTGTAAAAACAAGAAATCTTAAAAATATGAGTTAAATTTTTTAAGTACATGTTAAAAAGCATTCGAAATAAACAGAATATTAAATCTCTATACTATTACCTCTTTACTTAATGAGTTTTCATAAAACTTTCATTATTTAGTTCATAAAAATTTTTTTTTTAAATTTTAAAGATAAGTTTTAAAGAACATTGTTATTGATTTCTAAATTTTAAATATATATTGATGAAGCTCTTGTACGCTAAATACGAACAGCTCATTTATTTATTGATTTATTGAGTGAGCCTGTTACTGTATGTGCTTACTAACAAGTTTTATTTGTCTGTTAATAGGACTTTTTTAAATAATTGCTTTTCTCATAATTATTAATTAGTCCTTTTCTAATCAATTATATGCATTTTTATGGGTTATTTTAAATTATAGATTATTTAACGGGTATATAAATAACACTGCAACATGTATATATTATGTTCTCTGTATAAGTATCTATCTACACTATACGTGTTACAGATTTTGCCTCCATATATAATATTTCTATCAGTCTTATTCACTCTAAGAAACTAAAGATCTGTAGTTTAATTGCTGGCAGTTCATTTTCGGTAAAACAATATACCGTTTAGTGTACATATCTTGCTCAGAGTAAAATTCTGCAATTTGTATGTATGTGTCCTAGAAATTCTTTTTCTTGACATGAATTTGCGTGTACTATCATTTTCTATTTTAATTTTTATCAAATGTTAGTTTATAGCCGGAAATGTCCCAATAGTAAATCTATTCAAATTCTCAGTTTGTTTTTACTGGATCCTTTGATTTTCTCATATCTTTTTCAGTTATAGTTTTCCGGAAGTTCTTTAAATTGTCTGAACGTAGATTTCGGAACGTTGATTCGATAGTTTGCTCGTACAATTTGGGCAAACATATTTATAGTTGGCTTTTTTTTTTTTTTAAATAGTTTTAGTATTTCCGGTTTTTTTTTTAATGTCATATCAAATCATGCAATAATTTCGTCCTGTTTCATTTAAATCTTAAATATATTTTTACTTGTAAATTTGTAATTTTTTTTTTATTTTAAAACGAAATCTTTCGAAACGGATGTTAATAATACTTTATTTTTAAAGTTAATAAATTGAATATTTTAAAATGATTAAAAATTTATTAAATTTTGGTTTTCTTTTACTTAATTTTACAATTTAAGTATGCAAATAACTAAGAAAAGAAATTTATCAAATATTTGAAAATTATAATTATGTTTTTTTTTTTTTTATATCTTCATTTATTAAAAGAAAAGAAGCAAACATTGTTTAAATACTTAAATACATATTAAAAATTTTTTTTATAAAAAATTCTTCAAAAAGAAATTCTATACTCTTTACTTTAACTTTAAAATTGTCTAAAATTTAAAGAAAATTTATTTTATTTTTTCAATATTTAAAATTTTTTATTGTCAATAGAAATAATTTTTTATTTCTTAGTTATATTTATAACAAGATTTTTTAAAATATTTTTAATTATAAATTTTTTATTAAGTATATTTTCTTATTAATTAAAGTATTTTATTTATCAGATAAGGACTCTTTAAGATTTTCATTTAAATTTGTTTTTACTTAATTATATGTATAAGTAAAAGGATTATAGAAGAGTTCATATATCTCAAATTATTTCATTTTTTTTAAGACCATTTTGATTTGACATCTCATCAAGAAGCTAAGACGACTCTCCTATAAAGTTTGTTAAGAGACTTAAATTACAGTTTTATTATTTTAAATTTAAACATTTTAACTTTAATCAAGACCAAAGTATGAAAGTTAGAGACTTGCTCCATTAAGAATTTAAAAATGAAGTACATGATCTACAAAAATTTTTACAAAATTCCGTATTGTTATTGTTTAGAAATTTGTTTGTTCAGAAAACTGAAATAATAAGCTATAATATAATTAAGTAATAAAAACAATTTTGAACATCGACGAAACAATTAAATTCGCCACGAAATAATTAAAACATTTATGACATTCTTATGTATTTAGTCACAATTGTGACCATCGACTTCCAATCAAAAAATCGTTGTCGTTGTACTCTAACTAAACTAACTAAAAACGTTGTTGAATTTTGAATAAATAACTATATTTTAATTTTTCGTTTTGCTGTAATTATGTTTCATTTGATGAACAATACTTAGGTGAAGCGAATTTTACGAGATGTAAATGGTCGTTTGTCAAAATTGTATTTATTATTACTTTATCAAAAATAATTTCTAACTAATTCCATTGTAAATTTGTGTAATGATATTTAAATTATCCTTAAAATTTTGCATAACCGGTAAATCATTTTCATGACATTCTTAAGTTCCTTTAAATTTCGGGTTCAATCTCAAGATTATATTGTTAATCATTTGCCATTTTGGAAATTATTTTCTACTTTAGGTGTCGATATAAAGTTGATTTTAAATTTAAGTTCTTAAAAAAGAGTTTGATGGCTTAACTAGGATAGTTCGACATCCAACTATGATAAGTTGATTAATAATAATTGATTTCATTTGCTTTACAGTTTTATTTTAATTCAATATCAATTTTTAAATATTATAATCTCGTTTAATTGAACAAAGTTTAGTTTTTATTACATACTTTCAGAAAAATGTAACCGATATGTTTAAAATTCTTTGGTGAAAATGCTTTGATGATATTAAGGCCTTGAGTATTTCAACATACCCAAATCTTCAAAGGGTCATTTTTATAATTAATTATCCAAATGATATAATATATTTTTTATAAATGAATTTCTTTTTTTTTAAAAAAAATACCCCTCTTTACTTTAAAAAATTTTCTTTTATAAACCTTGAAAAATTCTTTAATTTTATTTATGGCTTTCAAATTTTATGAATTTTTTTTAATTTCCAAATGACTTTAACAAAATAAATCTACTAAATCTACTGAATTTACGTATATATATGTATATATTACATGTATAAGTATATTTGTTTTGTTAAATTTTTAAAATGTGATTTATTTTACCTAAAAGAATACAATATATTATATAAATATATAATATATATACTTAATATGTTTTTATAAATGTGTATCCTTTTAATCCTTAAAAATGTTTTATTAGGGATATTACAATAATAATATTACTACTAACAATATTATTTGTTTTATAATAAATAATTTTTGAATATCACGAAATAATTTGAGTCCTTTGGATTAAAATATTTAATAAGGATTATTTTCAATGAATTAAAGCTTGGAAATTTTGATTACCAATTCATAGAAAATATAAGGACATATTAAAAAAAACTTTCATTCAAATGTTGAAATTATTTATAGTTTTAATACGATTAATAAGCTTGGCATACTGACAAAAAAAACAATAATAAATACTTTAAAAATGTTTTCGTGGTGTTTTAGTTTATTGTGCGCCTAAAAGTATGTTGTGATGGAAATTGGGTGATCTCATTTTATTATAATTAATTGTGTAATGTTAGATCTAAATAAATAAATAAATGTCCTTATTAAAACTACAATACGTCTAAACGGAAAGTAATCATGTAAATTTCCATTTTTTGGAAGCATAAAACTTCAACTTCACAGGTTAAGACATCCATTTTACGCAGTTTTGCGGTGATATTTTGATGTTATCCGAGAAGATGATATATTTAGCCAATTCTTGGTGAATTCTTCTGTTATTAGGGCGACTGCGTCTTCTTGTTTCCTGTGAGTTCCACTCTAAGACCGATCACGCTATATGCTTTGGTTTTGTTTTCTGAGTGCATGGTCTATCCATTTTAATTTTCTGTTCTTGATTTGATTTGTTACGGATTCTTTATCGGTTATTATGCAGAGATCATCATTCGTTATTATGTTTGGCCAGAATATGCGACTTATTATTCTGAGACACTCATAAGTAAAGATTTGCAGCTTATAATTTATACTATTAGTTATAAGCAAAGTTGCACTACCAAATGCTAGAACACATTTAACACACGGTCGAAATACTGTTAGTTGTGTTACTCTGATTATCTGGGAATTCCTCCATAAAAGTTGCAGACGTTCAAATAATTATAATAATACAAGTTAATATTTATTAAAAGGATTTCGGTTTTATTATAAATTTTATTAAAATTAGATTTATTAGAAATAAGTTTAAAAATAATTTCCAAAGATTAATTTTATTAGAAATACTCTTTAAATTTTAAAATAACTAATACATTTCTTGATATATACATATACTTATTTATTATTTTAGCATTTTGTCATCAAATACATATAACTATACATATTTACATACAATATTTCTGTATTTTGAAGATGATGAAAATTTATTGTGATGGTTTTTATTATTATATTATCTTTTTTACATTAAAACTGAATATAAAAATTTACAAAGATATCCTTTTTATTTAATTTTTCCTTATCAAAATGTAAAGATATTCTTTTATCCTTTTTCTAAATAATATTTTTTTTTTTTTTGTTTTTTGTTAAGTTTAAATACAAATTTTGATTTAATAATATTAAAACATTTATTATCCTTTAAATTAAATATTAATATTTTAACATCTATTTTGTTTTAATATCAAAATTATAATAATAATAAGAATAATAACAAATGTCAAATATTTTTCTCCAAAGGATAATAAAAAATAATTTTTTATGTTTTGTTTTTTTTTTTTTTTGCTCGTGTTAAAAATGAAGTCAGACACTAAACAAAATAAATTCATTTTTACTGATATGAGTTTCTCAACTGTCATCAAAAATTATAGTGTCTTGTTAAGTTGTATATGTATATGTATATAGCCAAATATATGTATATAAAAATACTTATACAAACATATAACATATATTTAAGGACTATCAACACCATAAGAAAGAAGTCAATAAATTATAAAGGAAAGTGTTATATTATATGTATTTTATTATGAAGAAGTATATTAGGTTTGAAAAGTGTTCTTAATATTTTATTTTATTTTTTTCCTTATGATTTTCCGTTCTTTATAAATTTATTGCGTTTATTTTATTTTTTTATTTTTTTTATATTTTGTAATACTAGATTATATTATGGGAAGTTTGTAGTAAGAGGTAGTTATTAGTGGCGTCACATATTTCTATTAGATTTAGGTTTTCCTGTTTTTAAAATAATATCCAATATTCAATCCGTCCGAAGTGTTGCCGTTTTTTGAAACGAATTCCATTTAGGGTTTGTAGAAGTACACACATTATTTTTGTGTTTTCTGAATTTTATACTGTACAGTTTATGTAAGTTTCATTTTAGCTGTTATTTTTAGCTGAAATTAAAGTTTGACAATTTTTGATAAAGTTTGTAGATATCGGCTGGATATAGTCTACCGTTACAGAAGCGTGTAGCACTAAAGAGAAAAAAGAAAATATTATTCTTCATAACTAGTGTTCGCTAATAATGTAATCGTTTACCATTAAGAACAAATTAAAAAACCAAAAATTATGTTGAATTAATCTTACAAAATTTTGAAGTTGCTTAAAATAGAATATGAGTACATTTATATAGAATTAAAAAAAAAAAAAATTGATTTTTAGAAGTACATATGTAATACAAGATCGCATGAAAATTTGAACTTTGTAGATTCTATGCTTTGTTGTTGAAATATTATTTATATTCAATTGGCGTCATTTGACGTCTGTCAAAATGCTCTCATGTCTATATATTTTATATGGAGATGATTGAAATACGCTACGTACGTAAGTTGAGAATTCGAATATCCAATTTTGATACGACGACGTACCTATTTTTTTTTTTTTTGTTTTTTTGCATTTATTTATATTCTGACAGTCGTTTTTTAGATTTCAATTGCAGACGTGGATGGTTTATTTCGGTTTACATCAACTTATCAACATGTCAACGTATATGTATATCGTACGTCGCAATTTAGATTCGGTACTCTTAATTGAATACATTTTACAATACAAAGTCTTAACTCATCACATTTTTTTTGTGTTTTATAAAATTTTATTATAGTTAGTATTATTTTTTCTACAATTCCAACACTTATTTGTTGTAATCTTCGTGTGGTATGGTCATTGTCCAAGAGTTAAATAGTTTCGGTATTTATGTGTAGTTGTAGTCTTTTTTATTGACTTTGTACGTACATTTTGATGACATTGTGTATTATCAGCACACAAAAATCTTTATCTAGGTTGACATTGCAAATGTACCATGGGATATTTACAATACCACGTAGTACTTTATTTTGGAAACTTTGTATTATGTTGGGTGACATAATCCTAAATTTGAATTCTGTAAGTCTAAACTGGTTTCAGGACTTGTTCATATAGCAGAAGCTTATTTTTTAGTTGATAGCATGGAGTGTCTATACCTATATAGTAACCTAGGCATTTTTCTGTGCTTTAGATTTTACATGCTGTTGAAATATGAATGGGAAAAATAATGCGGAGAGATTTTAGTATTGGTTACAAAATTAAGAACATATACATTTTTTGCAAAAAACTTAGTATTTTATGTTTTGCTCAGAATTTGGTAGTTCAGAATTATGAATACAATTCAATTTTATTATTAGTGGCCACGTCTCTGATTTGAATATAAGCGTACTAATAAAAAGTATATAATGAGTATTTTGTACGATTATAATAGGAAGATTGACCGATAAAGGATCTCTTTTGACAGGAAATATGTTATATAATAATATAATAGAAATAAGTTGAGGGTGCTAAAAAAAAAAAAAAACAGGAAAAGAGAAAAAAAAGATTTGAAGTACAAAGATAAAAAAAAAAATTTAATCATAGTAACAATAACACTAACAATAAAAAAAAAATTAAAAAAGAAATAGAACAAATTTTTTTTTACTTCTAAGCAGGTGCAGTTCTATTAAATCAAATGATGATTAATTTTAATTTTGTTCTAAATTTAATTTAGTTCAATAAATATTAAATTAAATAGATTTTGTATATATATACATATACATAATTATTTATATACATATACATATATAATATATATGTATAATTAAATGTAGTTAAATATATTATAGCGCCAAAGGAAGAATAATTGAATAATTGAATTGATTGATTGATTGATTGTGGAAATAAATTTTATGACCTAGTTTTTCTTTATTATTTTTAAATTAATTATAAAATAATCAGGAAATTCCGATTTTTATAAAAAAGATTTAATTGTTAAATTAGATTGGATAAAATTGTATTAAATTTTTTTTTTTTTATTATTACAATACATAAACTGTCAATTAATTTCATGTGACTAAAAAATATGTCATTTTACTAAAATTTAGTATTTTTTTTTTATAGTAAATTCTCATAAGTAAAAGTTACCTGCGTGCTAATAGTTCTTCAATTTTCGTAAAAGCTGAATTTTCGGTCAAATACTTAAAAAAGTGTATAAAAAATAATGTAGACTAAAAATATTAAGTAAAAGCTTCTGAGTAATCTTAAAATAACCATTTGTTTGCTAATCGTGATGTGAATCGTAAATGAAGAATGACTACTTTTAATTATTTAACTATCGTACTCGGAAATCATCTCGGAAAAGATTGAATTATGTATGTTGACCAAGATTGTTATATAAGAGATAAGATTTATTGAAAATCATGTGTGATGATAAGGTTAACTACTTATTTTCTTCGTAGTATCGACATAAAAAGAGGTTCTGTTTTGTCATTTAAAAAGATATTAAAAATATTTCTACATTTTTTACGCGATCTTCGTTTTCAGATAACTGTATATAATCATCGAAGAAGGAATGCATCGCACAACAAGAAGGAATGCATCGCACAACAGTTTGTAAGATAACACATACTTTTAAATGAGGAAAATTATATATAAATCATATAAATGAATTAAATACCCTAGCACTTAGTCTTAAAAAAGTAACTGAAGCACAAAATCAATTGTCGAAATGGTTCGTGCGATATTGGGGTCATAATGTGTATGCATATAATATAATAAGGATACCTTCTCGTCATGGTGATGAATACGAATAATTGCAAAGCATGACTTCATGTTTATGCTATAATAAACGTACAGGCAAACGAAATAAATCAAACGGTAAAAATATTTAGACCTACCAATCTCAAGAACTGGGGGAAAGTAGATTAACACCAGCAACATACATAATTTTTCGTTTGTTTCAAACTATTGAATACACGGAATAAATATTTAAGACTGAACTTGAGTCACACTGTATATTTTATTTTTTATTAGAAAATAAACACATGTATTAATTTATTTATTAGATAAAGATTAAAGTTTTCCAGTTTTAACTATAATAAGTCTTCGCAAAAGATTAATAACCTTTTATTAACTTTAACTAAAACTATATATAATAAAAGCTTTTGATTAAAATAAAAGCTTAAAGTTTTAATTTATTTTTTTATTTATACCACACATTATGCATGCATTATATGACTTAAAAATATACTCATTATACCGAGAAATTAATAATTTCTGATTGAATTTAATGGTCTGGCTATAAACAATTACTTATATTATATATTTTCCTTTCTTAAATCGCATTTAAAACCATCTGTTATTAATAATATTATTAATTTTTGAAAAGAAAATCAACTATAAAAATCTTCTTTTATCGTTTTTTTTTTTTTTACTCCTCCGCCGTTCAATTTTCCAGTCATCTGAAAATATTATTAATTACTTATCTATTTTCATAAGTTATCCATAATTCATTTTTAGATTTATAAGAAAAAATAAAAGAAATTTGAAAAACATTTATATTAATAAATGTAGAATATATAAAGCAATTTAAATTGTACTAAAATTATATACTTATTGCATTATTGTGCTATATTAAATTATCCTGAAAAAAACATTCAATTTTATTTCCTCCTCAATTTAATATATGGTATTTTATTAAATTTAAAAACTTTTTTATTTTTTATTTTTTTTTTTTTTGAAATAATTTGATATCAGATTTATAATGTAATTTTTTATTTATTGATACTTTATTTATTTATATACATTAATATAATAAGTATAATATTATGTATATAAGTGGTTTTAAAATTGAATTCATTGAATATACATATATGCAAATATTAGAAAATTTTAGTTAAAAAGTGTAGCAAAAATATTTTCAACTTGAATTGAAACACACATTTCAATAATAAATCAAATATAAATAATATTATGATTTATTTAAATTAATAAATTAATTATATTAATTGCCTTAAACACACTTGTTTTAATTTATATAAAAAAAAAACACACACATTTTATTTTTTATATCTTTTTTTTTTTTTTTACATATTATACTTAAACTATCGTTTATTTAAAATTTAAATTTATGTATGTTTTATGTTTTATGTTTAAAAAAAAAAAAAAACCAACTAGCATATTTTATGATATTTAATTTTAAATTAATTAGATATATATTGAATATTAATTAAAAAAGCATATATATTTAAATATTAATTTTATTAGATATATATAATAAGTAATTCAAGTACGTCTATAAAGACACTTTGTCTAAAAAAAAAAAATAGACCGGAAGTAGTTATCTTCTTTTAGATTTGTTTAATGTGCTCTTCAAAAATAAATATTGGTTTTTAGGAGCTTCGGTGGTCTAGTGGGTAAGAACGTATAAAAACCTAGGGAGTGTGGGTTCGAATCCCACACACGTTGTAAGAGTTATTACTCCTTACGACATTTACAGCCACGCCTGTAAAGGAAAGGCTGTATAATTTCCTGTTCACATTTATGTGGCAGAGAAATGCACTAAAAAAATTAAAAAATAAAACGTTAAACGAGACAATGTAAAATCAGAGAAAAAAATTGTATAAATAAGTTTAAAACATATTAAGATCCTTTAAATTGATATTTTATAGTGATAGTCATATTATTTAAGGTTTAAAAAACGTTAATATACGCAGATGTAAATCTGTTTAATAGAAAGGGATATTCTTGAGAAAAAAAAATTTTGCCGACCGAACGATGATCCAATTTTGGCGGTTTTTTTTTTTATATAAAAAATCAATTATCAAAGAATATTCTTGTGTATTCTAAATAAGTATTGTAAAGTAAAAAGGACTATTTATTAGGAATTCTTTAAACTTTTTTAGTCGAAATATAAACAAAAATTTACTTAAAAATTATTTTAACATAGCGAAAATTATCCTTAAGTTTTATGGTATAAAGATTTGGTTGCCTAAAGTTTCAGGCTACCTCGACGTCGTAGAAAATTGTACAGCATATTCGAACGGCGAAAATTATTTTAGATAAATATAATGGATGACTGTTAAATAAAATTTGTAAACGTTATAATTCTATTTTTTTATTAATGTCAATCGTAGTTTTTTTTACTTTATTGTAAATTAGCGTTAACTAATTAACTTTATTAGCGTTAACTAAAAAAAATTTTAATTAAATTTGTAAATTATTTTGGAATTTGTTTTTATATTATTTTATTTTTTATTTATTTAAAGATTTTTTCTCTAAAAGACCACGTGTCTCGTGTAGAGGATATTGGATAATTTTAATATGTTTACATATTATTGTGATTTTGTCAGTCTCGATTCTTGACGTAGTGTTTTGCATTTTATTATGCTCACGTAATAATTTGACTGACTGCTTCAATCAAAATGTTCATCTCTATCAATTACTGCAATTATCATTTTTTTTTTCACAATAAATGAATGTTTAAGTACAAATTAACAGTTTTATTAAATGTTTATTAAATAAATATAAATTTTTTCCAACCAATTTTCCAAACCCTTAAAATCACATTTAGAATTTGACATTGTCACAAATGTCATTTAATACCCCAAAAAAGTTAAACGTGGTTCATCTTAATTGTTTTTTTGCCGAATGAACGCTTTATAACGGCATCGAGTTTACCTACTTATATTATCCAAATATCATTTAATTTATTTTTGACAGATGACAGAATAAACAAAACACTGTAGAGCGCAAATACGCCATCGAATACCATAAAATTTAAAGTTTATTTAAAATATAGGATTTCAATATTTCTTGTATTCATTTAAAAAAATAAATGAATGGTCTATATTTTTATGAAATATATAATTAAAGTTATAACATACATATATGCAAATTCTTTTTTATATAAGACTTTTTTACTTTAAAACTTTTGCTTTTGAAAAAAAATAATAATTTCATTTACCTATTAATAGAGAAATAAAATAATTGCATCAACAAAAATTGCAAAAACAAAAAAAAAAACTTATAATTATTTAATTAATTTCCCTTTTTTAGCACATTTCCAAAAAAATTTTGAAAAAATGTGCTTATTAGTTTCACTCTGTCCGTCCGTCCCTCCGTCGGTCTATTTACAAAACTTCTACACCGTTAAAGATCGAGAAAAAAACCATTTAACCATGGGTAGGTCTCATAAAAAAATTAATTTTGTGGAACAACTTTTTCATGTAGGCCCCCATCTATTACGGAGCTATAAACTTTAAAAATTGCTATTTTTAGGCACCTGTAACTTAAGTACCTGTACAATTTTTTCTTCGGTAAAACATAAAAATTGAAGCTCCTTAAATCATAATATTACGTACTTTGAATAAAAATATATTTTTACGTGTGTTAACGATTTTTCTTAGTTATATAGGGTTCCGGACTTACAGCCCCTCAAAATTCCAGAAAAATACTATTTTCACATACATATTTTCTTATTACAAATAATTTCTTAAATTTTATTTTTTAAATTTTCAAATTTATGTGCAAGTCACAATTTTAAACAGTTTGTATTGCCTTTTGGAAATGTGCGCTTTTAAAAACCGTTGGCTTACATTCTACCTTGTTTTTTCTTAAAGTCAAATTCTATATATATACCTATATCTACATATTGTTTCAAAAATAAATGTCCATGCTAAAACTAAATATTTAAATAATTTAATCAAAAATTTTTTTATATACGTATATATACATACATATTTATATATTTATGTATGTATTTATTTTTTGTCTTTTAAAAATGTTTATAACATATTTAAATGTTAGTCATACTTTTATTTAATATTTATTTAAAAATTTTTTTTTCAAATATTAACTCTTGAATTTATAACAATAATAAACTATGTATGTACATAAGTATATGTATATTTTAATTTCCATTGAATCTATTTAATGCATTATATATATATATATATAAATATAAGTATAGATTAAATTATGATGCACTCATGTATACCTTCCAAATATAGTTTCATCTCAATTCTCAACTATTTATTGTTTTTGTTTTCTAAATAAACTAAAGTCTAATTGAATTGAAATCACATGATATGAATTTTATTAACATTATATTCTTTTTTTCTTTTGTTTTTTTGTTTTTTTTTTTTAATTCGAATATTAATACATTTTTATTTAAACTCAATTATTATAATAAATATACTAAATACAATATAAAAAAAAAAACAAGATATATTTTATTTATAACATGGATCACAATTTTATTTAGATAAATAAAAAAAAAAGGAACCCCTCTCTTTTTTGTACATATTTAAATTTCCTATACAATTATTTTTTTTTTTTTTTTTTATTATTTATTATATCCATTTATTTCGTTTATATAATAATAATATTCCCTATTTATTTTTTAAATATTATTTTTTATCTTTAAATTAATGGGATTCGTTTATTCTTGAAAATTATAACAAATATACCTAATAATAATATTTGTATATATACAGTCGAATTTAAATAAATTGAATTGTGATGAAATCTATTCTGTTTAAATTTTTTTTTTCATGATATGAACAAATTATATTGGGGCTTATGATTGAAAACGCGTTGAAAATGATCCTTTTGAAAAAGGTTATTCACCTCCATTCTATGTTACTACGATTAACTAAAAACGCATGATTAAATTTTCATTCGAAATTTAGTTCAATTTTTAGTACGTCAAGTTATAAAGCTTTTTTTAGTTTTTCTTACAACTTCCCCAGGGAACATAAGGCATCCACTAAGCTTTTTTTTCATCTGTTTCTATTTTAGCTATAGCTTTAACTTGTGACAATGATTTGTTAATTTTGCCTATCTCTTTCAATATTGTTCTTTTCAAATTCAACTGTTTCTGGGTCTGTCTATATTTCTTCTTCTTTGTGGTTGCCAATTCAGGACTTCTCCAGCAATCATGTTTTCTGGTCGCCTGTTTATGTACCTGATCCATCCAGAATATCTGGCTGATTATTCGGAGGTATTTCTTTATGAAGATCTGTAATTTGTTAGTAAGTCTTCTGGTGGTTAGCGAAAATGATAAAGTAGTTAAACAAAAATATTTTTTTTTATAAAACTTAAGAATTTTAAGCTTTTAGAATTAAACTAATAAAAAATTTATATTTTCTTGATTTTAATTAGAAATTAGAAAAATTAAATTAAAAAACTTAAAAAATTAAACTTAAAAAAAAAAAAAAATTAAAAGATTTAAAGTACATTGTTTTTTTAATTTTTTTTAAAGCGTGAACACATCAACACATTTCATTTATAAGAACAGACAACAGACTAACGCATTACATTTTCAATCATACAAAATAAATAGCTTCGAAAAAAACGTTTTCTGCAAATTTTCAATTATACGATAATAGTTAATTTGACATTTTGATAGCATTTACGTTTTCCGTACGTTTTCAATCATAAGGCGCAATAAGTTTTTTTGTTATATTTATTTAGTTTTTATAAGTTTTATTTTACATTTTATAATTTTAATTAAATTTTTATTATAAAAAGAAAAAAAAAATCAATACTTCACCTTCACTTAATAATTACTTACCTTATTATTAATGACGATATGTTAACTAATTATATAATTTTAACCCTTTTGCACATTAACATATTATTAAATGTATAAAAATTTATTTTTTAAATTGTAATTAATATTCATACATCATTATTTATTATTAATTATTATTAATCTATCCATTCTTAATATTGATTATTAATAATTATACATTATTTGTGTTGTTTGTATAATTGTAGTATATAATTAACATATCAACTACGCCATATTAATTTTTTTTAACTGATTTTTATTTATTATTGCATTTGTGATGATATTATATTGATAATTTAGTTTGACTTGAATTATTACCAAAGATGTTCTTCCCTAATGATTTGATTTGAATCTTACTGGATAATCTAAATAAAAGAGTTTGAAATTATCCAATTACTTCAAAAGTTCGGCATCAACAGCGGCTAAAAGAATAATAGGATAATATTACCTCTGAGTGTATCCGGGACTTAATGAAATTAATGCCTAGAAGACTTAATAGAGAATTAATAAAAATGAAAGGAGGTTCTAAAAAATATTAAATTATTTTTTTTGGAATGGTGGTCGTAATTCCAAAAAAAAAAAAAATAATCTAAAAAACAAAATTCCAAAATATTGAAAAAAAATCTTAACAAAAATTAAATATATTCTTTGGAATTGACGATCAGCTTTTTTTTAGCAAATATTCAAACTTCAAACTTTAAAAATTTGATTAGTTAGAGCGGGAGGGAGTCTATTAGGAGAGATTTTATAGTTGGTTTCAAAATAAGGGCTTCAATAATTTGTATTGAGACAGGGTGTTTTAAATGCCTTGTTGTTAAAATATGTATTTAAAAAATTTTTTTATCAGTTTTTAGCACTATTTAAAGTGCTTCCCATTAAATTTTGGAATTTACTTTAAGTGAAATTTTTTTTTGGAATTATGTAAATGGTATTTTGGAAATGGAATTTTTTTTTTTCGAATTTCGTACCCAATCCATTTTTTTTTTTTAAATTAAATTTTGAATAAAAATATTTCTGGATGAATTTCAATGTGATATGTTGTAACTTTTAAGTACTTTGTACTCTTGCCAATTATAAATAAGTATAATAAATTGATAACTATTTGTAATGCTATAACAAAAAGAATAAATGGCGGTTAGTTTAACTGAAATAAAAGTTGAAGTACTATTAATATAAAGAGTTATCCACACAGCTAAGTTAGTGAACGTTTTATTTTTGTTTAAAATAAAAATTTAAAAGTTTAATTAAGGACAAATTCTATAGAAAGAATTTTATAAGCAATATATTTTTAATTTTCAATAAATAACATATATGACGCTAATTAAAATGATAGTGCCGGTAATAGATTTTTTGAAAATTTCATGCACCAGTAATAGGACCACTCAAGTGATATGTTAAAATTTGCAAAATATCAAAAAATATTTTATTTACATTTAAAACTTGTAAATACAGTACACAATTTTTTTTTTTTTTGAATTATAATTTGAAATAAAATATTTTATAGAAAAAAAAAGAAAGGTCTCAATATGCCGGTAATAGACAACTCTACCTTATATTAAAAATTGAAAATGATTGTTTGTTTCAAGTTGTTTTTTGTTTTCATGTATTATACGAAGCTCTACTGTCTTTTAATTTGTACATTTTCTGCCTTGTTTATTTAATCTATGTACATACATATTATATATACATATATCCGTATACATATATCCGTATACATATATTTATATAATTTTTTAAAATGATTTTAATAATTCTATAATAATATTACAATATCTAACTACATATTTGTATTATACAAAAAAAAATTTATATGTAACTTTATATATTTAATAAAATAAAACAATAAAATCATAAACGTAAAATAAAATAGACAAAAAAAAAAAAAAACAAAAAACAAATATTTTTTTATTAACCCTTTCTTTTTCTTTCTACTTTATATAAATATGTAAGTTATATAATATGTCTTATATATAAAAACATTTAAAATAAAATAGAAAATATGTTAGAATTTTTTTTTTTTTTTTTAAATGGTAATTTTCCAATTTTTATTTTTTTATAACTAGTTCCGGTTAAAAAGAGTTCATATTTTTCTTTTTATTTTATTTCATTTTTCCTATTTTATATATAATATGTAATATATACATATTATAAGTTATGTATTTTTTATATAAATTGTTTATACAACTAAATATATATATATTATGTATTTAATTAGTCTTGTATGATGCAGAATATCATCTATCACAATACTTACCTTATGTTTGTTTTACAATATTTTATTTAAATACATAATTTATTAAATGTTTAAAAATGTTTTTTAGTTATTATATATTATATAAGTATGTTTGTTTTCTTTTTTTTTGTTTGTTTAAACATAATATAGTAACTCGTTTTGAAATCATGAATTAAAAAAAAAAAAACAAAAAAGAAGAAATAAAAGAAATAGGTTATAGGTATACGGTATAACACCTACTCATAAAAAGGTTTATTTTAATTAACCTTTAGTGCATTTAGTAGTTTGTATAAAATATTTTAGTCAGGAAAAGGTTTTTTAAGATATTTTGTCTTAAGTTACAAGAACATTTTTGATATGTACATATATGAGATAAAATTTGCATTTAGTAAGACATTTACTTTGTATCTAATGTTTTGCATTCCTTTTACAGAGTACTTTTTCTACTCTCAACTACACCAACCTTTGAGAAAAAGTAGATAGGAGTAAATACGATTATGTTTTGTTTGCGTTCCATTTAGAACTACTTATTCCCAACTACTCCCAACTACTCTTTTCGCGTAAAAGAAACGCAAACAAATTTTCGATGTTTTTTTTCATTTAAAAATTTACCGATATGTATCTGTATATGTATTTATAGATTTATTGGTTTTTTTGTTTTTAATCTAGTTTCCATTTTGATTTTTTTTTTTCTTTCCACTCCTTTAAGAAGCATCCACTAAGTCATTTATTATTCATATTTTACTAAGCTTCAGTTTCGACAATCATTAATTTCACTAAGCCGTTGATTACTCGACTATAGCTATTGTACAAGACTACTATGAGGCTGAAATATTTTTTTTTATTTCTATGCCATCTGTTATCTTATACAAGAATTATTTTATTATATATTACAATATTATACTAATTAGAAGATATATATATATATATATATGTACGTATTTTTAATTTAATTATATTATACTAATTATATATTATAAGAAAAATCTATATTATTTATTTATCTATATAACCCAACCGGTGTTTGAGCTCGAGACCTTTCGAATGAAAGACCGGTGTCCAGAATCCACCACTAAACCATTAAACCATTGCCTGAATTCCTTTTTGATTTTACTGGAAACCAATAGATTATGTTAAATTAATAGAACAACAATTTAAATAAGAAATTTTTCTAAAGATTTTAAGCTAGTTAAAGTATTTTTGTAATAAGTTTCTTAAAACACATAAACAGTTCTTTTCAACTTATGAGCTATAAAAAATATACTATATAAATCATTTTAATAAGTGTATTATATTTAGTTCTCGGGTCGGAACGCGATTATTATACCCTATAAAAATTTCCTGATTTCGCATAGAATATTCTTGTGAAATTTAGTTGCACTCGTATCGGTGGTTTTTAAATTAATCCTAGGCAAACAAACAAATAAAAACTTTCTGCTTTATAGGTATGTAATGTAAGTATATTAGACTAGTCATTAATTCGGGACACATAGATTTTTCCACTATTTATAAACATACATACTTATACTCGTATGTATACATTTTTAATTTATATTTAAAGGTTTAAAATTACGATTTCAAAATTACGATATACTTATTTAAATATTTATTCATTTAAAATTGTACATACTTTTTAAAATAGAATTTATAAAAAAAATATGTATATTATATATAAATATACATATATATAAATGAAATACATCTAAGTAATAGATTTAAAATAAATATGATTTAAAGATAGCGTCCCAAGATTTTGTCCCAAATATATAAGAATTATTCATAAATTATTAATATATTCATTACATAAATTTAACTTCGGAGATTATTTAGATTTTGAAGCTTAACTTATCACAAAAAGCTAGTTTTTAAAAGTAAATAATTTTCTGAGTAATGAGGCATTGGGTTTTTTTTTTTGACTTTTTGTGTCATGTAGAATACAACAGTTCAAAAATGCTTGGCGCATTTTAGTTAATACATGATATTTTTTTTTTTTGTTTTTTGATCATAAGCCATTTTCAAAATTTATTCAAACTTTATTAAATGAATTCTTGATGATTTTGATTTTGACAAAAAACTTAAAACGATTCAAATGAAAAAGTATCTATATAAAATAAATATGTTTTTTTTCTTTAAGAAAATCTTTTCACATTTCTAATAGAAAATATATTTCCATTTTTTATTTATTTTTTATTTACTTACTTTCAATTGATTGATTCCATAATTTGCTTCTACTTTCGTAATTGATTCTTGTTAAAAATTATATAAATTTTTTGTTGTTGTTGTTGTTGTTGTGTTCATTATCTTTATAACAATATTCTTTCTATAAAGTACTTTTTATGCTTTTTAGATCGTGTAATTTTCTTTTTTTTTTTTTTCATTTTTTTTTTTTTTTTGTGTGTAACAATGTCATTTCTTTTTCAATATATGTATGTATGTAACAAGAAATAAATGTTTCATAAATGATTGTTTTTTTTTTTTTTTTGCTTTGTCTTATTTTCAAGTTTTACCGCAAAAAAAAAAAAAAAAAAAAAAAATTATCTGATGATTACCAGAAAAATGTCTATGGATTTTTTTTTTGTTTTTGTTCGAATTGCCTTTTTTTTTCCTTCGGATAAAAAATTTATACATATAAGTTTAATATGTAATACATATATATGTACATACATGTGTTTTATAATAAATTATACATATTCAGTAAAGATATACAGGCAATTCTTTTAGAATACGTTAAATATATTAGTATAAAAAAACTTGACGAAAGAGTTTCGTTTAAGGACAAATTTACTTGACTTTTCAAATAATGTTGAAAGTTATATGAAATTCAACTCAGCGTAAACTGTTCGAAATTTCAGTAACTTTTTGTTTATATGTTACCGATTGTAAATATAATATCTATACAAGCTAAAAAAAAAAAAAGGGTCTTGAAATTAAGTTAAAATTATTTTACTGTTAATTAAAAATTATTTTAAAATGCAGAATATGAACTACATATTTAAATATTAACTTTTGATTCTAATTTTGAGAATTTTACTGAAGTCAATTGCGGCATCTACAAATCAAATCAGCGAAGAATCAAATACTTTACAAATACAAAATTTTATAAATGTTCTTTAAAATTGTCCTTCATATTATTCCAGTTCCAGTTGAATATGAATATTATTGATATATACTTATATCGATATCGATAAGTTTTCTAATAATTATTTTATTTAGGGGTATATTAAGAACTCTTTACATTTTTTTTGGTTTTTAGTTTTTCACGATTTATTCTAACGGTATGATGTTTAATTTTCTGGGAATAAGTGCTATAGATTTTGTATTGTTCTTAAATCAAAGGTAAAATATACGTTTTGTGGAAGCCGTAAATTAAAAAATATTTTCAAAAAAAAAAGGGAGTTAAACGCATCTTCTAAAAGAAACCATTGTAATTTTTCATGTTTAAAATTTCGGCAACAATTAAAAAAAATTATTTTAACATTATATATACCAAATTATGACAGAATTTTAATTGTTATTTTAAAAGTGTACCATATTAGTTCACTAAAAATGGTATTAATGAACCTAAAGCAATACTTTATATTTCCGAGTGAGTTTACGCTTTGTTTTTTAATAATTTTTTTTTTTTTTGACAGGTCTCTCAATGACATCGATTTAAACTAGTCCAATGCGTCGAATGCATAAAATTAAACTTGAATTCAGCTCTCACTTTTTCAAATAAAAACTATGTATAAATGCATAAAACTAACCCGGCAGCCAAACGAGATAGTGTTACTATCTTGCGTGTGTGTAATACGAAATGTCAAATTACTGTCTGTGTGACGTATGTCACATTTTTAGAATCAAGACATTTCATTTATTATCAAAATTTTTCAAGTTTATTCTATATTTTATCAAAATTTTTCAAGTTTATTTTATATTTTTTCAAAATATTTTATGTTTAAAATAGACACAAACAAAACATCAAATTAAAAATAAAACAACCGCAAAAAATTTATTTGACATGAATGTTGTTTTCCATTTGTCGCTATTTTTAATTGTGCGAAGTGTCAAATTACTATCTCAATTACTAGCTAGAAAAATGTTTAGACAACTGAGAAGATAGTTGAAAAAATGTAATATTATTGTCAAAAACGTGCATGCATTTGTGGACTATCTTGCTAGTACTGTTTCGTTTTGCCTCTCTTGAACTCAATTTTTCAAATAAAAATGACGCTTCAATTCGTAGGTTGATTGGGCTAGACAATTCAATGCATAAAATTGGGCTAGAACTCAAATCTTACATTTTCAAATAAAAACTACGCGTTCAGGTGTTGGATTTGTTTGAAAAAGTGAAATTTGAGTTCAAGTTTAACTGTATGTATTTGGCCCAATATCTAATTAAAGTTTATGAGAGACACAAATGATAATATAAAATAATCTTTAAAAGTTGTTTTAGAAAAATTTTAAGTTATTTTACATTTAACCAAATCAAAAGTTTAAAATTAGAATTCACATATAACATCAGCTTATAACGTAGGTATACAATAAAGCATTTTTCATGACTTGTATATGAGTATTATAAAGGTTGCCTGTTTTCCAATACGTATAAAAAAAAATATATGTATTTGTGATGTTTTATCAACCAGAACAGTGCGTGCTATTTTTTTTTTGTTTTATTAATTTTTTTTTTGATTTTTTATTTAATTTTTTCACTTTTGTCTTAAAAGTTTTATTCCAATATTTTTTTTTTTATTTTGTTTATATAAATTTATAAAAATGCATATAGAAAAATATATACATACCTACAAAATATATGTTTTTATATGTATGTAACATATTTTGTTCCAATTCAACCCCAACACATATAGTTATGGATTCATTTTTTTTTTTATATAATTTTTGTATATTTCTGAATAATATAACCATCATTATGATCTAAAATGATGGTAAAATGGTAAATGGGACTGAAAGAAGAAAAAATAATAAAAAACACAGTGTTACAACAATATATTCTCTGTAGTATTCCTACTACATACAATTGTTTTCTTTGTTTGTTTGTTTTCTTTTTCTATTTATAAGTACTAAAGGCTGTTTTCCTCTCGTGTTCAAAGATTTCGTACAATTTTTTGTTTTTTTTTACAACCAAATCAACATTTTTTTATGTTTGTTTTCTTTTTCTATTATAAGTACTAAAGGCTGTTTTCCTCTCGTGTTCAAAGATTTCGTACAATTTTTTGTTTTTTTTTTTACAACCAATCAGAATTTTTTTTATTTTTTTCGTAAAAGAATATAGTTTAGAGACTTTAGAATATGCATTGTATTGTATAAAATTTAAATTGTTAATTTGTTCGAACACGAAAGGAAAAGCACCTTAATGTTGTTCTGTCATTAATAGCGATATATTTTCCATTTTATTTTTTTTTATTTTTATTTTTTTGTTTTATTTTTTATTATCATTTTTAGTATAGGTTAATAAATTTCCATTGAAGCGTGAAAATTATAAAAAACAATAATGTCTAGAGGCTGTAATAATTGTAATAGTATAGTAGTAGTGGTGTAATGTGATGGGTATAATATGAGAATTTAAAAGGTAATTTAAATTGTATGTATGAATGCGTACGTATAGAATATATATATAGATTTGTTCTATAATAAAACAATTGGGAAAAAGAAAGAGAATCTAATACGTTTTTTTTGTTTCATTATCAGAGAAAAGCAATAGTATAAATTCATGATTTAAGTTAGTTGTCAAAAATTCATTATGAATATGTTCTGTTAAAAATTGAAATTGTTTTTTGTTTTGTTGTTCATGCTTTTTTTTTTTTTTTTTATTATTATTTGAATCAATACTTACCAACCATTTATAAGTGGTGCAAAACTACAATAAATGAATTACATATTTGGGAATTTACAATAGAATAAATGAATTTATATTGAAAAGAAAAGGGGGTAAAATGTTTTTGTGTTTTGTTTTTATAAAATTATTGAATGGATAAAATGAACAAATTTGTTAAAATAAATTGAAAAGAAAAAAATAAGTGTGAAGTAAATAGAATAAAAATCAAAAACTCTTAAAATATAAAAACAAAAAAAAAATAAAGAAGAAAATTTGAAATTTAATAACGTACATGGGGTAACTATTGCTATATTATAAATTGATCAAACAATAATTTATTTTAAATTAAATTTATAAAGGGGTATGAGAAGAGAAATTGTTCATTTTAATGTTGAACAATAATTAATATTCTATAACTAAATGGAAGATTTTTTTTTTTATTAAATTGTTAACTATTTTCATTTAAAATATTATACATATATATATTTGAAACAATCGATTTAATATTTTGAATATATGTATATACTTATATTGAAAAAAAAATTTTTTATAATGAAAAATATTAATTCAGTCCAATTCAACCCAAATTATTTATATTAGAAGTTGTTAACCATATTAATGGTCTTGAAATGGGAGAATACATATTTAGTTTGTTCAAGATTGTTACCTTTAAAAGTATTCTGCATCATATCTATATTACTTTAAAATTCATAACTATTGCTTGAACTATATACTTTTAAACAGTTGTTATAATTAGTGAAATTTTTGAAATTGTTGATGCAATATTCTAATATTTGCGCGCGCAATAAAGGGTAGAAAAATGGATAATACGCCAAATTTTTTCATCAATATTAAACGAAATATTTAACTTAACAATACAAAAGTACTTATTTAAGTTTATCAATTATTTTTGCTCATTTCTTTATTCATTGTTTCTTCAGCTATTTATCGTAAAACGGCCATTTGGATTGAGGATCCAAACATTTATAGAAGAAAGTTAAAATTAAGAAATAGAAAAATAATTAACTAAACATAGAACAAAATGTTTCAACTAATTTTAGACATTCTAATATTTTATAACCTTATAGTAAATTAAAGGAAAAGGGCATCTTATTCTGGTGAATTAGAGGCAGTATCGTATGCCTATCCTATAAACATAATAATATTAGAGATTTATTTGATTTAAATATTATTTTTGAAAGAACATTTTAGAAAATTTTAGTTTATTTTCTCACACGAAGAACTTGAGAGTACCACATTCAGAAGGAATTTTAATTGGCAAGATAACAACTTTTAACTATACAGGAAAATTTTTTTTTCAATCTTGATTATTTATAGGGTGTATTTGAGGGATAAAAATCAACAAAAAATTGTTCGGAAGAGAAGGGATGGGAGTCTATTTGCCTCAATGCTTGAGAAAACGCGGCTTACATTTTTTCACCATTAGTTAATACCATGTTCAAGAGAGTAAATTTTAACTGAATAAAACAAAGTCTTAAAAATTTTGGTTCTTTTTTTAATTTTTTTTTTCGTTTAAATGTTTATAACTTTTGAACGAAGGTAGATGTAAAATTTGGAAAGAAATTGTTTGGAAAGCCGAATTACTCTGCATAAAAATAAAAGAAAAAAATCTAATTTTAATTCTAAAAATTCAAATTTCATAAAATTTTGTTTTAATTGCAAAATATTTAATGTTAATTTAAATATTTTAAAGGTATCCTAATAATTTTTTTATAATGTTAATTACATCTCATTATGTTTCAAAATTAATTGATTCAAGAATTGCGAAATATGCAATAAAATTAGTTTAAATTTGTAAAACTATGTTAAAAATTATGTATGTATTTGTAAAACCTTCTAACTTAATTGCAACTGAAGAAATCCTATCAAATACTGTAATTTATTTATTGTTTTTATTATGTAATTCAATATAATAACACTTAAATTGGTTATAAATAATAAAAATTAATTAAAATTAAAATTGAAAATTGTTATTTGCGTACAATTTTATTAATTTAGTATTTTATAACACTTTAAATTTTACCTTTAACGTTAAAAAAAAACGGTGATGACCTCGTTATTTAATGGTTAAAATTACAAAATGATTGTAATAAAAAAATTGATTCATTCTTTTTTAAAATTACCAATAAAATTGTTTCTGTTTTTACTTATTTTATTCTTCTTGTTTTAATTTCTAAATATTGTTTAAAATTATTTATTTATTATATTATATAGTAATAAATGTAATAAATATCCATTGTTGTGTAGTTAAATTAAAAATACCCGAATTTATAAACAATTAAAATTTTTATTATTAAATTAAACCTAAAAAAAAAAAAAAAATATTTGATATAAAAATTTTGTATTTGGTTTTCATTATTTTCAATAAAAAAAATTAAAAAGTATGACCGTGTTAGTGTACTACTATAATGTATTTCATTAAGTATTAATTCAAAAATTAACATTTGAAACTGAGATTAGCTCTTTAATATATCTAGTAAATTTATTACATTTCTAGTCACTTGTGAGACTGTCTCTCGCTCTTTAATGAACAAGGTGAAGTTTTCGATATCGATCTTGTCTGAATACACGAATATAGTGGCTTTTTAGGCGAATGGTAGAACTGATGAACTTTCTAGGATCGGCACATATTTTTAAATTCTTTGAGGAAATGAAAATTTTTGGGAATTTCTATTACAACCTATAAATATAGGTCTCAACAATAAACCAATATACTCTCAAACTATAGTTGGTTTTCTATTAATATTTGCGCTATGACCAAACAGATCTGACCTATATTAGAACTTAAATGATCAACTATATTTTTATTCTTAAATCATTACGGATTTAAATGGAAACACTGTCAGATCGGTAGTCATACCAAAAGGTAAGTGACTTCCCTCATATGATGTTTCAGAATCTATTATATCTACAGTCTATAACACTTTGATGAAAATAAAATGCCGAAAAAAATCTCGAATTTAAATTTTGTAGAAAATATCCCGAATGTTATACACTATCATAAATTCTTTGACTTTAAAATATGTATATAACAAATAATTAGAAAGGATTTTAGAGTTAGTTTCAAAATCAGGGTTATACGCTTTTTCCAATCCTATATTATATTTCGAATGTACGAGTATAATATATTTTTTAGATGTTTTTTGCTCAAAATTTTGTTTTAGATTCTTCCAAGTAGTACTTCAATGCACGAGATTAAGATTTCGCAATTTGGAATTTTGTAATTTAGAATTTTGTTATAAGTCAAAAATCTTCTCAAAAATGTTTGATATTTGGAAATTTTGGGTTTCTTTCACCTATTGTGTAAATTTTCGGTTCTTGTTGTAAAAAGAAAAAAAAAATCTTGTGGACTTAAATAAGCTTTTTGATTTGTCGGAGATGGACTTAATCGATTCGCAGTAGTTACTTTGTAATAAGCTCAAAATTGTTTAATTAGGAGGAAATCTAATCCAGTGTATATCAACGGGTTCAAACTGGTCTAAGTGTCCATTTGCAGTCCATTTCTATCAACTTACCTATTGTTTACTACATTTCTGAGGTTATGTATTTATGTATTAAACATGTTGAAAAATTTCCTTTAAATTTACAAATAAAAAAATACCATTAAATTTTTATTTATTTTAAAACTTTCTTTAATTATTTTATAACTTCTTAAAATTTTATAAGTTTAAAATTTGTCAAATTATTTAATCAGGAGGTTGATCTTGATGTGCTTTCTTTAAAAATTTAAAAGCAATTTTTTAATAAGGATATAAATTTCTTTTCACTTTTATTTATATTGTAATTTATTAACAACTTATTGCCCAATGTATTGTATTTCTAATTAAAGAATAATTAAAATTAGATCAAATTACCATTTAAAAAAACAAAAAAAAAATATAAAAGAAAAATCCAATTAAATTTTCAAATTTAAATTATCTTAAATTTATATTTTTCTTTTATATAAATAATGAAAAAAAGTTTCGCAAATGTTAATATAAAAAAAAAAATATATATATTTTATATAGATTGAGTTAAAATCAACATAAAATACTTTTTTTTTTTAAAGTTAAAACAATAAATACATTTTTGCTCCTTTATTTACTTTAAAGTTGAACAGTTTAATTACTTAAAAAAGCAGTGGTAAACTAATTTTTTCAAAGTTGTATTTAATTTTTTTACTCATTAAAGTTGAATTAATACAAGGTATTTTTTAAAAATGAATTTTACTTAGAAAATTTGCATTAGGAACCTACCATTAAGATTTTGCATACAAACTTCGATGAACTTCTAAAGAAGCAAAATAAAATTTTAAAATTAAATCTTAGGTAAATAATTCTATTTTCTTATAAAATATTTACATTAGAGTGGGAATTAATTAAATAAACGAACAAAAATGAACGAACTTGAACCAGCTTTTATGTCTTGACCACAATGTACGTAGTCATCACGCAACCATCATAAAGTTTCAAAATGTCAAAAATCATATCCATCAAATTTGTTAAGTATGTACAAAATACAAAACGTTGGAAGCGTTATAATGATATTAATGGTATAAATGAAAAAAGTAAAATAGAAAATTTTTTAAATAAAGTACATAAAATAAATAAAGTACTAAAATAAACTAATTATAAACTATATTATAAAATATTTATATCTAACTACATTTAATTCCAAATTTCAATAATAGGGGTCTCGGTAGCCTAGTGGATAAGGGCGTATAAAATACGCTGTAAATACGCGAGGAAGTGTGGGAATCCCACACACTTCGTAAGAGTAATTTCCCCTTACGACATCTACAGTCACGCCTGAAAAAAAGAAAGGCTGTGTAATTTCCTTGTTACATTTATGTGGCAGAAAAATGCACTAAAAAAAAATTCAATATCTTTTGTTTAAATTTATTTATTTTTATTTAATTAATGATCACTTGTTGAAATTTAAGGAAATAACAACGCACAATTGCAACAATCAGTTGTCAAAGTCGAAAGTCTGCGTTAAAGTTAAAAATTGATCAACTTTTACGCGATGACTGCGATGAAAACTTTATGGTTACTTTAGTTGTGTGCTTTTGTATTGTTTTTTATATACATATTTAACTTTTGAAGTAGTATTTCTGTGTGATGACTACGCTTATGGTGCTTAGAAGGTTAGGCAAGTTGAACATAATTCTGTAATCCTTTGGTTAGGGTAATATTAGATTTATGGTTTTCATTCGTAGATTAGACCAAGTAGATCAAGTTAAAAATAATAAAAGGTCAGTAGAGGTTTTAGATGCCGTTTTCCTCTAAAAAAAACTTAAAGTCAAATTAAAACGAAAATATCATCATTCATAACGCACTCATAGATGAAAATACTTATATATATATATACCTAGGCAATTAATTATAATACATATATATCATATATGTATACTTAACCAAAAATTGTAAGATAAATATTAAGGCTAAAAATAAATAAAATAAAAATAATAATTATGTTACAAGTAATTCAGTGATCAACATTTTTAACGGCAATTCTAAACACGCAAATTTACAATAATAAAATGTCAAGTAAAACTTAAAAAAAAAAAAAAAAAAAAACCAACACCAACATGAAAAAGTTGCACATCCCTGCTATTTTATTTTTATACTATAAATTTTTCCTCAAAAATTAATTTTAAGGATAAATTATCCTTAATTTTGTTCTTATTTTTTGTTTTTGATAATGTAGATGTTAATAATAGTTACAACATGATTTTTAACACATTTTTTTTTCTCCTACTAAAAATTCAGAATCATTCGAAAAAAAAGAAAAACGGGTTAGTTGGTTGATTAATAATGTAACTATACATAATTTTAAACTTATTTTTTACCTTTTTATTTTTTTAATTTTTTTTTTAAAGGTTGTATAAAAAAATAAAATGAAAAACCATTTTTGTTCTAAATATTTTCCAATTTTAATAATTGATGTCATAATTGATTGATTTGTACCTTAAAACGGTATGACAGGAGAACAAAAAAAAAAAGAAACCCCCAAAAAAAAAAAACTGAAAATTTTATTTGTTTTATATTTAAAAAAATAAAAAAAAAAAAACTAAAAACAAATTGAATGAAAAGAAGGTTTTTTTTTAAGGATATTTTTTGGTTTTCTTTACTTTACAATTTCAGGGTTATTTTCAGTATTTTTTAATATTTTATTGATTTAACATTTTTAAGATAATAAAAATTGAAATAAAATTTAGAATAATAACAGACCAGGTACTAATGAATAAAGTGTAGATGTAATTATTTATAAAGAAATGTTATATGAAAATATTGTACAGATATGAATACATTACGAAATAAAAATAATTAAAATAACAAAAAATAAACATTTTATGTGTATTTTCTTTTACTAAATAATTTTTAATCAAGTTTCTGTAAAATTATCAGTACTTAAACATTTTTTTATAACTAAATTGATCATGATTAATAGAAAAATGTATGAAATTTAACATAGATTCAAAATATTCTGGAATATTTTCTAAATTTCATTTCTCAAGAATCCTTCTTATATCTCTCATATCTGCACAAGAAAACTGTACATTTGAAAACTTAACATTGACTAAAAAAAACCTCATGCAGTTCTTTTCTGTCATCTTTGCAATGTTTTCTACCAAGCTGCGCAAAAAAAAATAGTTTAATTTAAGGATTTCCGATGTATTTGTAAATTTGCATTTTCAACTGAAGCAGTATTAAACCTATATATATATAGTTGTATATACCTCCTATATATATTGATTTAAAATCTTTTCATAACGAAAACAAAACGACGAAAATTTATCTACAAAATTCGAAAGTTAACCGAATTTAAGATTTTTTTTTTTGTTTTTGATATTTTGAAAATTTTACTTAGCAGTTAAAAGTTATCTTTTTATTACTTTCATACCCAAAGCGTGTCCTTTTGATCCCATTTTGTTCACTTTTTTTGAAACTGGAAAATGGAAATTTTTCTATTTTACCTTCACTTTTGATAAACTTTTTTGACATTTCTAATATATTCTCATGTGTTCTCATATATTTTGACATATGTCATATTTTCCTTATATACATACATGTTTTTTGAAATGTTTACCTGTTATTAAATATGTACTGTAAAATTAGAAAACTTTGAAGCTCTGAACTATTTTAAAAAGTCAAATTTTTTTATTGTCATAAAAAGTAAAGAGATAATCAAAATTTTAAGAAATAGAAAATTTTCAAATAAATAAGTATATTTAAACACTTAAAAAAAGTGAATTTCTGAAAGGTGAAGTGAAAAAAAATAAAAATATTTTGACAGCTTCAATTAAATTTCTCTTAATTTTTTCAAACGCTTAAAAAAGAATAGTCTTCTTGTCATTTAAAAAAGTTTAGAAGAAATGGGAATAAAAAAGGGATAAAAAATATTGACGTCTAGTCACCTGGCGGTGAAATCCATTTAAATTTAATAATTAACTGACTTTTGAGCCAATTTTAAAACTGTGAATCGGGTCAATTTTTCGAGACGCAACCGCAAATTAATTGCATTTATAGACGTCTGGAAAACAAAAATTGAGGCCCAACCGAAAATGTATACCTGTTTTTGACCTGGAAATATCACGAGAATATAAAAAAGAACATGGTAAGGCGAAGAAAAAGAAAACCTTTCTTTAGTATTTAGATTAACCAATCTTACCAAACTTGGTTAAGTAGTTTTTTGGAAATCGGTGCAAAAATATTTGTGTGGAGGAAAAATAAGCCGTTTAATACTTAATACTTTCAAATAAAGTGGATAAAAATAAGGATCCCAAAGAAATAAAATTTATTTCTTTTTCCTTATAAATTCTTTTAAATTTTGTAAAAGTCATTTACAATCTTTTAAAATTGCAATCTTATGATATTATAAATTCTTAATGTTTCGATTTATAATATGTAATTTTTTTTAATTTCGATTATAAAATTTTACTGTCATATTGATCAAAGAAAAAAGATTTTCTTTTCAAAAAAAAAAAAAAAGAAAATTTTATTTTTATGAGTACATATCTTTACATATGTAAAAATACTTACACACAATTATCTAAATATCTACCTATATAGTATTTATTTGAATTTAGGTTAAACATTTATTTTTGTTAAATATCCTTTTTGGGGGGATTCAATTTTAAAATGAATATGAATAGTTAAGTAACAAAATTTATATAATAAAATTGAATAGTCCAGGGAAAAAGATTTAATTTTATATATGTATAAATAATATTTCATAATTACAACTTATTCATAAATAGAATGATAAAATTTATTTAAAATCAATTCAAGGATTTCATACTTTATAATATACTAAAATAAATCTTTATCCTTAATCTTTTTTAGAATTCTTAAACAGATGGACCAATCAAAACAGTTTTTTTTTTCTAAAATGGATGATTTCTTAATTTCAAAAAATTTTCTTTTTCTTTTTGTTTTTCTTTTTTGAACATCCTGTATTTTTTTTTTAATCATTATTACACCATTTCATTTCAAAATAATTAAATAATAAGGATAGGAAATTTATTCATCCTATTAAAAAAAATTTTTTTTTATGGTAGAGAAAGAGAGAAGGGGGAGGGGGGGGGGGGGTGACAATAATATTAAATGTGGAAAACCTTGATTTTGTGCTACTTTTATATTTATTTTGAATTTATTTTAAGGACAACACCCATCGAGAGTGACTCAGCAAGTTAACAACAAGTTTTTGTTTTAAATGTTTATTGTTAACCTGATTACAAAAATAACCAAAAAAGAAAAAAACAAAAGAAAATAGAAACAGAAACATTAAAATAAACAAAGCAAGCGGATATTATTATTACAATTTTTTTTTGTTTAGTAATTCAAACATTTTTTAAGCATTTATTTATTTATTGTTTTTTTTTTTTGGTTTCTTCTCTAGGACGTTTATTGTTTCCTTTTCTTTTATATTTTTGTTTAAAATTGTTTTCTTTTGTATTAAATTTTTTTTTTTTTTTAGAGCCGGGCCCAGGGTTGGGGGTTTTAGAAGTTCGTTTTCATAATTTTTAAAATTTGTAATAATAAAAATTTTTTCTCTGTTTTTTTTTGTTAGTTTAAATGTCTTTTAAGTGGTTGTTTTTTTTTTTTTTTTGTTAAGAAAAAATATTAAAAAAAAACGACAGAATTACACTTAGTTTTGTATTACATATATAAATATATATATGTATATGTATATACATATACATATATATATATATATATATATATTTATATACATATACATATTTTATATTTTTTTGTAACCCGTAAATTTTATGTCCTTTTTGTATTGTCCTTTTTTTGACTTTTTTTCAATTTAAAAAAAAAAAAAAAACAATAATTGTTAAAGTCATACTGTTACCGTTATTATTTGTTACAATAATCAAAGTTATAAAAAAACATAAAAAAAAAAAATATTGAAAGGACATTATAAAAAAATTTATTATTATATATTTTTTTTTTATTTTCTTATTGTTATTATTTTTTGTGAAACATGTCATTATCAGTTAGGACATTTTTATTTGAATAAAATAAAAAATGGAAACAATAATTGATAATAACAGTAAAATTGAGGTTATAACTGGCGGTACAATACATATACAATTTGTCTTAATTATTCTATATAGTTGTGTAAAATATTGTGAAGAAGAATAAAATGTGCTCTAAAAATCAAAAATGTGTTTTAAAAAAGCAACAAAAAAAAAAAAATCTTTCAAGTGTAGGCAACATTTAAAAGGATAATAAACAATATATATATATATTGTTTTCTTTTTACTGTTGTTAAAGTTTATGCAAATTTAGGTAATCCCATTGTAAATTTAAATAATAAAAGGGTTATGAAAATTATAAGAGTTCAAAACTACAGTAGTAAATTTTCTATTTTTTGCCAGTTAAATTCTTTATTTATTTATATTTTTCTTTACTTATTTCCATAAAATTAACAAATCGTTTTTATAGACTAAGTTTTATCGAGTTTGGTTACAATAATTTTAACCTTACAGGTTAAAAATATAATTTAGTTTTTTTATTTTTTTATATAATATGATCCAAGGCAAAAAATGGACGAAAAAAAAAGCCTTTATTTGAATTTTTTTATTATAATAAAATTTAATGACTAACTAAAACAATTAAAATAAATTTATTAATTAGCAATTGATTAAAATTTTTTAAATGACATCACTTTTATTATTAGAAGATTGTGAATTTATTGTTATATATGTATATTTAATTTTTTTCAAAAATGTTATCAATTTTGATATTGATAGGATCCTAATTGGTCTTTTGAACCTCATTGATTGTGGCAAAAAAAAAATGTTAGAGGTCATTATTTTTAATATTTTATTTTGTAAGAGCCGGAGTTTGTTTGTATGTGTTTTGGCACATATAATCCAAACTGGAGCACTATGAAGCAGAATAGAATTTGCTGAACACCTATAGAAATGCATATCGTTTTATGAATGAATACTGTATCCGAATCTTTTCGTTATATTTTATCTGTAGTTTTTTTTTATGAAATGGGATTTAAAAGTTAGTTTTAAATCTAATTTAACTGTTTGACCAAGTAGTACATGAGTACTAAAAGTCGTATAACCTATTGTTTGGTCAAAAAAAGAATGTGGTGTTTAGTGGGTTAAAGTCTTCCACAATCATAGAAGACTCGTGCTGACTTCACTCCTCTATATGATTTTAACTCTCTTTCGTTGATTCCCACCTTTCCTATAGCCATCATATTTTGAATGAGGAATAAAACTAAACTTACGTTTGCTGGTAAGAATAATGGATTTTGTTTTTTCATCGTTTAAATTTATTTTCCATGACATTTAGAAAATCTCTCTAGAAGAGTTTTAAAACTGTTGTTAAGATTAATACCTAAGTTATCCACTTTCAATATTAGGTACTGTATCGTCGATAAAAATTGAAATAAGACAGTTTTCTGTGGTTGGTATATCTATAGGATACAAAATGGGATCAAGAATTAAGTTGATGATTAAATGATACTTATATTTTTTTTATTCTCACAAAGCGTTACCTTTCTTACCTATAGAAGGATAGGTAAAGTCGTTTTATAATCTTGAAACTGAATTAATTTTGTGGAAGAAAGAAAACAATTTTTTTTTTTTGTTAAGTAAATGTTCATAAAAGGCTTTTTAAAAAAACCTTCATTTTATATACATGTAAAATTTTCAAATCTCCTTTTTTAATTAATCATTAGTCATATACAATATAACTAGTGTATTCGTTCTGGATAAAAGTATAAAGATTTAAAATAAGATGCCTGTTCTATTAAATATAAAATCTTAATTGAATAAATGCTTAAATATTTTCTTCCGAAATATTACTTTATAAAATTTTTTTTTTAATGGAAGGGACGAATTAAAATTGCTAGCGATTTGTCTTTAAATTTAATCAAAATATTTCGAGAAACATTGAAAATGGAAGAACCATGAATAATTATTAGTAATGTGTAAAAGCATATAGAAAAACTCTGGGCCAAAAAAGCATCCAAATTTTGTTTTACAAAGAGAATTTCTTAAAAGTGTAGGAAAGAGAGTAAATATAGTTAACTCAAGAATTGTATATGAGAAGAAGTGTTAAAAAATATAAGATAAAATTTTCTTACTCAAACTTTTCGTTTTTCATTAATATATGCACACATATTTGATATGTACCTTTCAAAGCTTCTTATCTTGAACATTTGAAATCATCCAGTCAATGTCATTTTTCCTTTATTATAACTAAATCCCTGTAATACGTATTTTAAAAATTATTTAATATTTCTTTCATAGTATTCAGAAATATACTCTAAAAAAATCTGAAGCATAAACTGATAAAAAAAAAACGCAATGAAAGGGAAAGTGTTTCCGTTTCCTGCTTAGAATATTAAAAACATGAATGAATCCTTTATGTTTTGTTGCTTTTCTTCTTTTTTTTAAATCGATTTTTATTTTCTTTTTTTTTTTTTGAATCTATTACGATATTTTTTAACAATCTAAAATCTACAAAATATTTCTTTTTATCTGTTTAAACACTTAACAATTTGGTTGATTTTGGTTATTGTTTGTTTTTTCACATTTATATTTTTTTTTCTTTCATTTAAGATTTAAATTTTCATTTCGTGTTTCAACTTATTAGATAACAAAAAATTTTCCCAACAATATTAAAGATGAGAATGGGAAAGAAATATGAAAATATAGAAATATAGATAGAAAGAAATATGAAATTACGAAATTATTCCTGTTAACTAACTAAAAATTCTTCTCTACACATACTGTCCGTGTTATTAGATTTAAATGTTTAAAATTTTTCCTTGTTCGTTCCTCAAAACAAAAAAAAAAAAAAAACAATTTTCATTACTTATCATCAAACATTTATTCAACAAAAGAAATAAATCTATAGGTAGTTGGGTTAGTGTTGAAGTTCTTAAGTGTTATTGTTGTTTCACTGTGACTATAGCAAAAATCAACAATATTTTTTTTTTTTTTTGTCATGGTTCAACTCTTTCTGATTGTTGTTTTTGTTTTTTTTTCCAAAAAGTATTCTGGCAGACAAATATTTAACATCTATGTTTGTGCATGTAGATTTTTTTTTTTCCCCAAACTATTTATATTTATTTATTTATATACATATATTTGAACACATGCACGTATACATAGTTTAGATAGTTTTTTTTTTTTAGAATAAACTCAGACAATATTTACTAAAAATAAAAGAACGAATGCATATAAAAAAAAAATCGCTATGTAAACGCAGACAACGCAGTATGCATGTGAAATATAATAAATTTCCATATGAATAAAAAAAAAAAAGGAAGAAATATTTTACTTGAAAGTATGAAAATATGTACTTAATGTTTTTTTTTATATTTGTATGTGTGTTATACACGAAACGTTTTCAACGAGTCTTACTACAAAAATATTTGCTTTTTTATTTTTGAAGCTTAAGTTTTGAGTTTTAGTCTAAAGGGAATTAATGTATAAACTGTCAGGAAATGATGTATGGAATTATATAAGCTTTAGATGGCAATTTCAGAATAGCTTTTAAATAGTAACTCTTGTGTTAATAAATATTTAAAATTTTTTTTTTAAATTCCAGTTTAATTTCAAAATCTTAAGATTTTACTTAGATGATGTTAATAAGAATTTAATAGTACTTTTTAATGTTTTGCCTCATCACAAAATTTAACCACCAGTTATAACTAAGAAAGAATGGATGTTATTTGTTCAAAAAATCTAATGTTAACAACTTTTTGATATTTACTTAATAACTTTTTCATATACTGATCAAAGTTGTGTTTACATTGATAAAATTTTTCAAATGTTGTAATCCGACAAATCCATCTGATTAATCTGAAATAAGAAAATATACTGGGGCCTAGTGGGTAAGAGCGTAAAAAATACGATGTAAACACCGAGGAAGTATGGGTTCAAATCCCACACACGTCGTAAGAGTTATTCCCCCTTACGACATTTACAGCCCCACATGAACAGGAAAGGCTGTGTAATTTCCTGTCCACATTTATGTGGCAGAGAAATGTATTAAAAAAAAATATATATATATATACTCTTAGAATTGAAAAATGAATGATAAATTACAAAAATTTTGCTAATGTTGGCGATACTGTCTTTTAGAATATTTTTTCAAGCTGAAAATTTTCTTCTATGATTAAATTGACCAAGCAGTAACATTACTACTAAAAGACATAATCTGTTGTTTGGTCATAAAAGGGACTTTCATTCCTTTCTATGATTCTCACCTACCTCGCAAAGAAAAGAAATAAAAAAAAGGAACCTAATTTGACAATGAAAAAAAAAACCAATCTAACTAAATCCGATCATATTCGTCTAATTGAAAATTTGCAATAATAAGAAACAGTTCAATATTAATATTTTTTTAATATGAAACTTCAACGGGAATTAAACCCATTATCTTATGCTAAATAATATTTTTAAGATAAAATATAAACAAAGGGAATTTATGATGATGATTATGGAATTTATATAATTTGTCTATAGTAATTATAATGTAGGGATAATAATGTAAGGAAATATACATATTAATATGTATATATTTTATAAAATTAAAGTAATTTCAAAATATTGAATTTCTATCCAACAAGAGAATGGTATTTTTCTTATTATTCATTTTTTCCTATCATATAAAAAATGATTAAGTCAATTAACTAATGAATTGTTCCAAGAAATTTACTCAATAAAGATTTTACTATATTTTTATTCTTAGAAAATATCCTGAAGCATTGATTTTTATTTTGATAATATTGATAATAAGCTGTGGGTTTTAAAATTTTTTTTTTTCTTTTATTTTCAAATTGTGTAGATAAAGGAATTTTATTTTCATATTAATTTCTTGGTCAATTAAATCTAATATATTTTTAACAACGGTTTGATTCCCACATAATTGACAGGATATGCTTGATATAAACCAGGAAGAAGAATGTTTTAAATTTTAGTAAGTAATTACATCTTTAATTGATGTTTTGATTTGAATTATGTGGAAAATTGATTTAAAATGGGGGGGGTGGGGAGGAATTAAATTGTTTAAATTAAATTAAAAGAATTTAAAATGGAAAATTCCTTGAAAAATAATTTTGTGTGAAAAACTTTTCCTTAATAAATATCAAGTACTTTTTGAAATTTTTTTGAATTCCACCAAAAAATTGTAGCATGTATCTAAATTCTTTACAAAAGAACTATTTATTTATAAGTGTGGCAATAATATTGTGTTAATATTAATTAAACATTTCTTTAATACACCAGTTTTAGAATACTAATTCAAGAATATTATTGGTGATTATGTTTGTATTCCTTGTCACAATTATGAGAATTTTAAAAAAAATTATCTTACTATAACTACTTACTAAAGATAACTGTTAATTGTTATCACAGATGCTAACTATACATAAGGTTTCCACTTTAAGGTTTCCCAAACTATTTGTTGTCTACAACAAAAAAAATACTTCCTTGCTTCAGGAACCTTTAAAATATCAGGTAAATAAACAAACAAAATATATTGTGTTAGGTGTTGTATAAATACACATACATCAATAAAAAAAAAAATCAAATTAATTCAAAAAAACTTTTGAACAATACCACGCTATATACAATAAGTGGGTTCAATTTGTTCATTTTGGTAATTAAATTGAATAAAATGTTCTCTAAAAGACAGCTGACAATATTGTAAAATTGAAAGTAAAAAAAAAAAAAGTATAAAAATAATAAGAAATAGAAAAATTAAATTAAATTAAAAGAATTTTCATTAATATATGTATATTTTAATATCTAGACGAAATGAAAGTGTCTGAGATTAATTAAAAATTCACTTGCTTGCAGAAAACACATTTTTTAGTACTTGCTTTTTTATAGTTTTTCTTTTTGTTTTTCGCTCATTTCCATTTTGAAATCATATATGATTTTTAATTCTCCTTTTTTGATTTGATTGTAATTTTCCTTTTATATTATGTATAGTATTTTTATTATTATTTGAAACTTCGAAATTGTATTAAGTCAGACAAATTAAATCTGACAGTATGTTGATTATAGAGTTGACGAGTTAATTGACTTGGAATGGTTAATCGAATTTACAAAAAAAAAAAAGAAAGTCTATAAAAACAAATTAAAAAAACTTTTTTTTTTTTTTTTTTTTTAATTCTCAGAGTATGAGTCATTTTTCTTGAGAACAATAATGGTAGAAAATTGTCTTCAGCGAAGCGCGAAATATTAAGTCAAAATTTTATTAAAAAAAAACGGTGACAACAGAATTATTTAAATAAATTTTTGATGAGGAAGACGAAATTTATTTCAGATAATTTAAAGAAAAAACAAAAAGTGGCAGTTCTTGAACTTTGCTGTTGTTTTGTTTTTAACAGCTTTTTTTTTTTTTAATTACTTATTAAAAATTGCAAAAAGTTCTTCTATTTTTCTGATTTTAATGAGTTCAATTTTAAAGATTTTCGATAGTTGAGTTCTTTTTTATTCTTTAAGAAATTACTCCTCTAAACATAATTTAAAATTTTTCTCCAGAATTAATTTTCTTTTAGGGGAAGAGAATAAGGAAAATGAGTATTCGTACAATGTTAGGATTAAATGAAAGAACATAAAATTTTAGTATAATTTTTCAGGTGCATCGTAAAAAAAAACGATTTATTTAAGTATGCAAGTGTCAAATATTTCAAGTCGTCCTGGAGGTCCCTTAACATTTTATAATTAAATAGTAATTACTAAAAATATTTGGCAGGAGTTTAATTCATCAATTAATAACGATTAATATAATTTTAAAAATTAAAAAATAATTTCTGTTAAAACAAAAATTTTAAATTATATTTTAAAAAATAAAAATTAAATACAAGAAATGTTTTAAATTAACAAAATAAAACAAATTAAAATGAAGGAAATCAATTTTAAGTGTCAGGCAGTAGTTATAACTATCATTGAAATCCTTCATTTAGAATGCTTTATTTTCAATTTTTTGCCAAAGTAGATAAGTATATGTCCGAAAGTGAAAAGGTCACGAAGAACGGGGGGGGGGAGAAGTTAATAACAAGCAAAAAATGATTCTGAAGGGAAGGTCTATTTCTAACGGTTTTCAAGATAACTGCCTTCAAAATAATTTCATTAACTTTTTAAAGAAGTAGCAACCCCTGTACAATTTAGAAGATTCGTTTAAGTGTCGATAGCTAGCTGAAGTTATGGGCTTTCATACTTACTTAAATACTTTCATACATATTTGAATAATGGATATTAATGATAGCTATAACTGCAACCTAAGAATAATTTTTAAAAATTTCGTAATAGAGGGAGTACATGATTGTCATAAGTAAAAATTTGAATAATGAAGATAAAATATTTTTGAATTTTTTTTTGGTCTTAAACTTTTACGCATAACTGTACATATTCAATGAATGATTAATTGAGTTTTTTACTTTGTTGTTTTCATTTTGTACAACAAACATACAAATTAATAGCTTTACTTATCGAAAATATAACATTTAAGAAAATAAGACTTACCAACCTCTAGATTAAAATATAACAGTGTAAATATTTTTAACTAAATTGAAATACTTTTAAATATTATTTGACTTCCAAAGTACTAATTAAGTTCTGATAATGGTTTAAATAATATGTGAACTTAAACTTTTAGTACTCAGCTAAAAAGGAATTTTTCTTTCCAAATAAACTCTATGTAAAAAAACGTCAAGTAAACATATAAGTAGATTTTCCTATTACTATCCCTATTACTATACTTAGTATAAACTAAGTATAAGTATAATAAAGGAATACGTATATAATTAACTAAAAAAAAAGTATGATTAATATAATATTGTAATATACAAAAAATAATAAAATAATTCTTGTATAAGATAATAGATGGCGTAGAAAAAGAAAAATTTTCGTCTCCTATTCTTTCTTGTGCATTAGCTAAAGCCGAGTAATCAATGACTTAGTTAAATTAATGATTCTTGAAACTGAAGCTTACTCAAATATGAATAATTAATGAATTAGTGGATGTCCTATGCTCTTTATAGGAGTGGAAAGGAAAAAAAACAAGTAAATGTAACAGTAAGTCGATGCAACCGACTTATTAATACCCTACACCTGAATAATTCGAATTAAATTAAAAATCCATAAGTGTTTTTGGCAGCTGCTTGAACTTCTTCCCTTTTCTGTCTTATTCAACTCGAATTTCAAGAACGTAAAAGAGGCATCCGCTTGGGATATGCTTGACACCCTTGTATAAAATTTTAAGTTTCTATCTTAATTATTTTCGAAGATTGGTAGTCCTTGGGATGTTTGTGTCAGCTACCCGAATTGCCACTCCAATTCATCGAATCCATCTCAGGAACATAAAGAAAACTTGCCAGAACACCATTCTATTAAATTTGAAGGTTCTACTTTTGTTGGTTTTGGAGATATGCTCGTTGCTTTTGTGCTCGTCCGGAAGTTTCCAAAATACGAACCCATGGTTCAAATTCTTTCAAATGTCAGTTTCCAATTTTACAGAAAAGGAAACATAACAGAACACCTTTGTACTAAAAATAAAAGTTCTATCTTTGTTGGTTGTGGAGATATACTCGTTTGCTCTGGGGCTCGTCCGGAAGCTTCCAAGATTTGAACCCATGGACCAAATCCTCACAAATTTCAGAAACATAAATCAAACATGAAGGAACACCATTCTGCCTAATTTAAAGGTTATATCTTTGTTGCATTTGGAGATAATATCATTTGTTCTGAGGCTCGTTCGGAAGCTTTCAAAATCCGAACCCAAGGACCAAATCCTCTCAAATTTCAGAGGCCTAAATCATACATGAAAGAACACCATTATGCCAAAAGTAAAGGTTATATCTTTATTGGTTTTGGAGATAATCTCATTTGCTCTGGGGCTCGTTCGGAAGCTTCCAAAATTCAAACCCATGGACCAAATCCTCTTAAATTTCAGAGACATAAATCAAACACGAAAGAACACCATTGTACCAAATTCAAAGGTTCTACCTTTGTTCGTATTGGATGTAATCTCATTTGCTCTGCGGCTCGTTCGGAAGCTTCCAAAATTCGAATCCACGGTTCAAATTCTTTCAAATTTAAACCCATGGCCAAATCCTCTCAAATTTCAGAGACTTAAATCAAACATGAAAAAACACCATTCGGCCAAATTTAAAGGTTATATATTTGTTGTTTTTGGAGATAATCTCATTTGCTCTGGGGCTCGTTCGGAAGCTTCCAAAATCCAAACCCATGGACCACATCCTCTTAAATTTTAGAGACATAAATCAAACTGGAAGAAACATCATTATAAAAAATTTAAAGGTTCTATCTTTATTGGTTTTGAAGATAATCTCGTTTGCTCTGGGGCTCTTTCGGAAGTTTCCAAAACCCGAACCCATGGACCAAATCTTCTCACATTTCAGAGACTTAAATAAAACATGAAAGAACACCACCCTGCCAAATTTAAAGGTTATATCTTTGTTGGTTTTGGAGATAATCTCATTTGCTCTGGTGCTCGTTCGGAAGCTTCCAAATCCAAACCCATGGACCAAATCCTCTTAAATTTCAGAGGCCTAAATCATACATGAAAGAACACCATTCTGCCAAAAGTAAAGGTTATATCTTTATTGGTTTTGGAGATAATCTCATTTGCTCTGGGGCTCGTTCGGAAGCTTCCAAATCCAAACCCATGGACCAAATCCTCTTAAATTTCAGAGACATAAATCGAACGGGAAGGAACATCATTGTACAAAATTTAAAGGTTCTATCTTTGTTGGTTTTGGAAATAATCTCATTTGCTCTGGTGCTCGTTCGGAAGCTTCCAAAACCCAAACCCATGGACCAAATCCTCTTAAATTTCAGAGACATAAATCGAACGGGAAGAAACATCATTGTACAAAATTTGAAGGTTCTATCTTTGTTGCTTTTGGAGATAATCTCGTTTGCGGAGATTATCTCCAAAAGCCCGGAATCATTCGGAAGCTTCCAGAATCCGAACCCATGGACGGATTTTGTCCAGATTCGAACTTAGCCTTTCTTTCGTAATTAGTAACCTACTATATAAATTTCATCAAGATAGCATCATTATTTTTTGAGTTATCGTGCGTACGGACGGACGGACGGACGGACATCGCTAAATCGACTCCAGCGGTGATCCTGATTCAGAATATATATACATGTCTATACCTAACTCGCTTCCTTTTGGTGGTTACAAACACCATACCAAAGTTAATATACCCTATACTTTAAGTGTAGGGTATAAAAAAAGATCAACCAACACTCAAGAAAAAAAAATGTCTTTTCGTTTCTGATAGCAGCCATAGTTCAAAAAAATCATTGAATAATATTATTTTTTTCGATATATAACACTAATGTCGAAATTATAATTTCTATCCGAAATATTTAAAAAATATTTGTATATTTCTCAAAAGGAACTTGGATTTTAGATTTTGGAACAAAAGAAAATTATTCATGTGGTGTCAATTTAAAATAAAACAGTAAGAATATATCTGTCAAAATTACCTTTGTGCTGAAAAGAAATGAAGTAATATGACAGATTCTCTTTATATTTCTTTTTTTAGCTAAGTACTAAGTTTAATAATTGAATAAAATTCAATATATCGATATTCTGTTAAATATAAAATCCTTAATAAAAAGTTAAATTTTTGTAAATTTAACAATATTATAAATTTTTTAAAGTTTTTTTTTTTTTTATCTCTTTCCCCATTTTCTTTTTAGACCTTATTTGTTAAAATTAAATTATTTAATTTATTAGACTAGTTTCCTTGTCCTTTTTGTTTAATTTATTTATTTATTTGTTTTTTTCGAATAAAAGCCTAAAGGTATACAACACATTTTGTATTTTTTGGCTGACCTTTTAATTTTGAACCTCCTTCTAAATTTTTTTTTGTTGTTGAGGTAAAATTATTTAAAAAAAAAAAACAAAAAATAAAAAGTAACTTTTGGAATTTATTCAAAATTTTTTTAATTGATTTATATCTTTTGCAATAAATTATACTTAAAAATTTTTCTCTGTTTTATTTAAGATCCATTTTAGACTTTTTATCGATTATTTTTGCAAAATAAACTACAATATAAAATATAATATGTACTTTTATATGTAGACATGTGTACATATGTTATGTAGTAGAGATATTATACTTATCTCAAAATTATTTTTAACATTTAATTTATTTGTTAATTTATTTATATTTTTAAATTTTTTGTTTTAGATAACTGCATCGACTGCCAAAAAATTATGGGAAAAATCTGATATTAAAGGATCAAGTGTTAGTGGTCCGGGTGGTCCATTAAATCCATTACATATACCTGGTGTTGCTGATCATTGGAAAGATTCAACATGGTCAAATCAAGGAGAAAATATATTGGCACCACCACGTCCAAGAACATTTCCACAGCCACCAGATAATCAGAGTGGTAGCGCTGGTATTTTAAGGTAAATAGAAAAAATGAAATTAATTATAAATTGTTTTTTTTTTTTTTGAAAATGTTTAATAAGTATCTACTTATATGTATATATAACTTATACATATATCAATTAATGTGTATATTCATATTGCAATAATTTTTCCTTAATATATATATGTATTATAATTTCCTCTTTTTTTTGTTTACAGTCCCAGAGATTCGACAAGCGGTTTAGGTGTTAAAATGGTTGAATATGTATTGGGTGGTTCACCAACCAATAAAGAAAGTCCATTATCAAGTCTTGAGCCAAGACTACGTGCACTAAAATTTGATGATGGCGATAAGGTGAGTGTATCTTTAAAGAATTTTTTCTGTTTTTTATTTAAAACTTGACAATTATTGATAAAAACTTCACAGTTAAGACAAGAACCAAACTAAAAAAAAAAAAAATTTAAATTTATGTACATACGTATATATAAAATTTATCTACATTGAAGTGTGTTAGGTTTCACAACAAAAAAATCGATTTTTATTTTATTTATATAATTTATTAAAAATTAAAATTTTATATTTATTTTTACAATGTTTATACATTTATTAAAGATATTTGTATATACATACATACATAATAAATTTTATTTTCTATCATTTCACTTTTTTGTTTTTCTCCCGTGAACATTGTCATTTGTCGGCCATTAAAAAAAAAAAATTACTGTGACAGCTGTCAATAAACATATTTTTTTTTTTAAATTTTTTAGTTTGTTTAAAAAAATATGTAGCTTTTTTATTGTAATAATTAAAAATACATTTTTTTTTTTTTTTTGGAATTATTTTGTAATAATTTTATGTTTTTTTTTGATTATTTGCTTTTTCAGAGTCATGATGACAAAGAAAAAGCAAATTCTCCGTTTGATACAAATGGTTTAAAGAAGGATGATCAAGTTAATAACTCAAATGGGGTTGTTGTAAATGGAATTGATGATGACAAAGGATTCAAGTAAGTGAATTATAATAATTAAAAAAAAAAAATATTCTTTTGCTACCTTTTATATGTAAATACATTTATCCATTAATTTATTCGGAACATATTTATACCAAAATAAATGCATACTTACATGTTAATGAAAGTAGTGTTAAATACAACGTAGTATACATATGCATATCAACAAAAAAAAGATTAATTTAATTAAATTATGTAGTTACTTAAGAAAACTGGAATTAAAAACAAAAAAGTGGAAATAAAAAACCGTATAAATTGATGAGCGGGATGGGCGGATTAACAATTCAAACATACGTACATATGTATATATAAAATATCATAAACATATAATATTTTACAATATCTCAATAAGAATAATTTATTAACACCATATTTAATTAAATTGTGAAAAACACGAAAACGTAATAATTGTATTCCATGTATAGTAAATTTGTTTTTTTTTTTTTGTGAAGGTTTTTTTGTGAAAAACAGAAAAAAAAACAACAACGAAAATAAATGAAGTTTATTAATCACTATTCTTTTTTCACTTCGATGATTTTATTTGAATTTCTTTTATTTTTTACCTATTCTTTTTTCTGTTTTTATCTCCTTTCCTCATTTATTATACATATATTGTTTTTTTTTGTTTTCCTTTCATTACAAAAGTCAGAATTTTCAGAAAACATCTTCATATAATTTTTTTTTTTTGTCTTTTTGTTGAATAATCAAAACCAGTTTAATATTTTATTTCTATCTTTTTTTTTGTTTTTCTTTTTAACTTCCACTTAAATGTTTTGATCGTTTCTTTGTTTTTTTTTTTTTTTTTATTGTTTCTTAATGTATGTGATTCCTTCATGATTGCCAAGCTTTACTACCCGTCGCCCATTTCTCTTCATCTTTCTTTGGAAAAACTCAAGAAACAAGACAATAGCATAAAGCAACATAAATTATGTAGAAAACTTAGACAACATAACTTTCTTTAAAAAAAATAAAAAAAATAAAAAAAAAAAGACAGCACATTTTTCTTGTTTTTGTTGTTATTTTTGATTTTATTATTATTAAAAGCAGTCAGGAGCAACTACAAAAATACTAAAACAAAAAAAAAAAAAAGTACAAGAATTAAAAAAAAAAACAAGAAAAAATGTTAAAGGCAAGGCTGAGGAAAAATCGAAAGTTACATCACATTTTCCCTTTTTACAACCTTTTTTTTTTCTTATTCTTTTTTTTGTTGTGTTTTTTTTTTTTTTGTTACTGTTGTTGTCGTTGATGTTCTGTAGATTGTATTGTAGCTATGTTTCTTTTCTTCTGAAAAAAAAAATTTAACAAATACAAATCTGAACAACAATACAACTAAATATAATAAAACCCGGCAAAATTTTTAATACTAGTATATAAAAATTTTATAAATAAAAAACAAATAATAAAATGAAGTATGTTTAGTATAGCTATTAATTTAATATGTAGTTATTAGCTAGCTACCATACATCAACTAAATTATTACAAGTATACATTATTATTTCATTTACATTTACATTTACATTTAAAATTACAATACAAACACAACATGGTCATCTCGCTTTACTAGGTATGCCGCAATTTAATATTTTATAATACAATATTGCATACTTACATTTTTACATCCATATAAATTCCATAAATGCGCGCTCAAAAACTACAAATTAAATAAACTTTAAACAATTCAAAGAAATAATAAAAATATAAAGAGAAATTTAAGAGAAAAAAATAAATAAATTGTGGTTTTCGATACGATTTCGATAATAAAGAGAAATGTGGTTTTCGATACAGTAAAAAAAATGAAGAAAAATTAATTTTAATGTGTTGTTTTATTTATTAAACATATATGTATGTATATTAGCTTAGCTATATATAAAATATGGATTATTATGGGCAATGGATATGTTTTTTTTTAACCTTACATTGTACATAACTTATCCATAATTAAATTGAATCTGTAAACTGCAGAAATCTGTACATTTTACACGTTTGAAGTTTACCACAATTTATCAATGCATTGTATTAGTATTATACAAAATTGCGTTTTCCTTCATTTTATTCCAAGAGAAAAAAAAATGTCATCTCTCTTTTTCTCATAACATATCATATTATTTTTTTTTGTTTTTGTTTTATTTTGGGGGAAAAAAGAAAAATTATCCCGCAATGGGTATAAATAAGAGCTTTTTTCTTTCAATGTTTTGAAAAAAACTAAAAATTACAATAAAAAAAAATTCTAAAGAAAGCTTTATTTTTTCTGTTTTAATAAAAGTTGATTTTTGTTTTATTTCCTTTTATTGGTGTGGCCCTGTTATTGTTTTTTTTTTCCTTTTTTTTTTTGCAATATTTTCTTTGCTAATTCTTTTTTGTGTTTTGATTTGTTGTTTTTTATTGATAATGTTGAGTAAGGAAAAATTATTTGTATTTTCTTTGAAAAAAGTTTAAGGGTTTAAAAAAAAAAAATTAATTTAAAATATTATACTAGGTTCATATTAGAAGTTTCCTAAAGTCTGATTATTACCTAATTATTGTTTTATTGTTTTTTTTTTTTTTTTTAATTTTACAGTGTACCTGTAAGTTATTAAAAAAAAATTTTTAATGTTAATTTAATTTGTCATTTAACCGTTAAAAAAAATGCATGAGCCTTGCTTCTTTACATTTTTTGAAATTCTATAGGTATCTGGGTTAAATTAATCCATATTGGAGAAATATATTTGTATAGAAATTTCTTTTAAGAAATTTAGAAAGGCTAAATTTATTAAATGAACAATTTAAAACAGTTAACAGGATAACAAACATCGTTAATTTTAAAAATGAAATGGTTTTTGTCCAAAAAAAAAAAATATTGTCAAATTTCTTTGTTAAATATTGTCGTTTTTGGTCAAATTGCTAAATACGTTTTTTTGTCAATATTATCGCGGAATAAAAATTCTACTACAGTTTTTTGATAAATTAAAGTGTCCTTTTCAGATTTTATGATTTGTTTAAGAGATTTTTAACAGACTTGAAAATGTATATATGTATAAAAAGAAACATTTGGCTTAAAAAACTGATTACAGACTACGGTCATTGTTATTATTTTTGTTAGCAACGGCCTCACCTATGACATTCCTCTCAATCTATATTGATCTTTGTAAATTTTATTAGTGTGAAGTCTGCTTAACTAAAGATGTTTAATGTCATAAATTTTTTTATTTAATATAAAATTTATTTATTTATTTATCAATCAAGCCTCATACACTCATAGAGAACTCGTGTTCGTTTCACTCCTATATAGTGTCTTTCGATGATTTCCACCTACCCTCGCAAAAAAAAAGTACTTGTCAATTTATACTAGTCGATATATTTTAGAAATTCTTTGTCTGTTAGACATGTTACAAGACGGATGCTTATTAATTTTATTATATAGTTGAATTATTTGTGGTCTGACCAAGGTTCCTGACCTGAAATCTTTCGATTGTAATGCCTTATGCCTTATGTGAAAATTGCATCATTGGTCAGATTTAAATTAAAGTATTGCTATAATAATACATTATGTGTTTTCTATTTGATTGTGATAAAAATTTATTTCGAAATGAATCAAATTGAAATCTACATCCTAAATATATAGCAAAATATTTGTTAAAAAAAAAAAAAAAATGTTTTTTATTTTTAAATTGAAACTAAATTATTTCAAAAGAGTAATTACAGGAATCACTAAGGGATTTAAAACTTCTTTTCTGTTCTAATGAAGTTTTAAATCTTAAGTACGACATTTTGACACTGTCTTTGGCTTTAAAACAAAAAGGAACAAGAAAAAAGAAAAAAAAAATTTTGTTTTAATTTGTTTTTATTTTGTTTACATTTTTTTTTTTTTTATATGACATCAGGAATATTTTTTTTTGCGAAGTGTAAACAATGCAAAGAAAAACCTAAGAATATTGAAAAGATATAGAAAAGAAAAAGTATACGATAAAGAAAGAGAAAAAAAACAAAATAAACTTGAAATGAAAAATGATAGAATCTTTGTTTTAAGTACCAAAAAAGATACTGCTGAAGGGGAGGCGGGAAAATTTTTATCTTCTATTTACTTACCATCTTTTTTTTTTCGTGTTTTTGTAAATTATTTTTGTTGTTTATAATATTGTGACTAGAGTTACAAGTTTTTTTTTTTTTATTTTCTTTCTAATAAATTTCTGTTGAATTAAAGATAGAAGCAGCGCGCATCAGCAGCAGCAGTAGCAGCAGTAAAGAATTCACAACAGTAAGTCGTCGCCAATTATGGTGATTTTTCTTTTTCAAGTTTTCCTTGTTTTTTTTTTTGTTTTCCTTTTTTTTTTGGTTTTTCTTTACACATTTTTTTGTTTATTTTTTTATTTCCATGAGAGTTCAATGCTTTTTGAATTTCATCCTTTTTTTTTGTATCATCATTGGTTTGAATTCGTTCTACCATGTCGTAGATTAATGGGAATACTTTTTTTTTTTTGTTTTTATTTTTTTATTGCGAATTTTGTTGTACCTAAGGTATAATATGGTATTTTGAAGAAAATAAAAAAAAAAAATATGTATTGAGTTTTAATCTGTTTGGTAAGCTGGCAAAAAAAGGTGAGGATTTGAAGGAATTACAGAAACAGTATTGGAGTTAAAGATTATTTGAAACACTTATATATGTATATATATATATATATATATACTTCTTTTTTTTTAGTTTCTTATGTACGTATGCATATATGACATATGTTAATGTTTTATGTGTTTTTTTTTTTTTTGTTTGAAACAATTGATTATCGGTTACAGGAACCATAACGAATCATTTATATTACATTGTATATTATCTGTGTATTTTGAATGTGTTAAGAATTTCAAGGATTTGAAAATTTTTTATGATATTGTAGTTTTTTTAATTGGAAATTCAGCAGGTGCATAAATTAAAAGAAGAGAACTAGAGAAGGTGTTTAGATCTTTGTAGATATTTTTTTTTATAAATATTAATTTGAATTTATGTCAATGATATGTATATTTTTATTTTATATATATTTTTATATATATATTTTTTTTTGATAAATTAAAATTAATCTCTGATGTGTGTGTTAAGACGGGGTTAATTAAAGATTTTAAAAAGTTAGAAATGAATAAATTTAATTATAAATTTGAAACATTCAAATCTTTATTGGATCCTTTTATATTGACTTTAAGATTATTAATGTGAATAGAAAAGATTGTATTAATTATAAGAGTGTATTTTAGTTTAATTGATTGATGTCGTTATTGAATCCAGCAATTTTTTAGGTTCACAATATGTATATTCCTTCTGTATTACCTAGATAGATAGACATATAATAGAGCTTAATTTCAAAAGAGATTTTATGATTTTTGTTTTATGTGCTTAAGGCCTGTTGGGACTTGGAAATTTGAAAATAGCAACTGTGCTTTATATTGCGAATGGCAATAGTACTATGTGTGAATGCTTACATGTTTTCAATTTAAATCCTCTTAAAATAGATGATTTGATGGTGTTAAATTGTTAAGTTTATATGAGCAAATTATTGAATTATTCGTTAAATTATTATTTTTTTTATTTAGTTTTATATTTATTTATTATAATATCAGAAAAACTTTTTCATAATTTACAATTGTATTCACATCACAGGTTAAAACAATTAAATTACTCAAAGCTTTCTTCAGACCAGCAATGGATCTGGATTCTGGTATGAGGGAAAATTCATCTTCAATATTTCAAAATTTAAAAATTAAGTCAAAAATACTAAAATTTAAGTATTAAGGAATGACAGGAATAAGAATATTTAACAAATTTTAAAATTAATTTTAAAAATAAACAAGTTAGAATCAAATATGATAATTTAAGTAATTTTTTATTTTAAATTTAAATTTTTTTAGTAAAAAAATAAAAGATATGTTCTGTGAGTTTTTGATATTGCCTTTGTAAATTCTAATTGATGAGTTGAGTGTACTGTTCAACAATGCGCGCATCGTCCTTGAAATTTCCATGTGAATTAGGTCATTTAATCTTAAAGTATAGTTAACGTAGTTCGTTTCTAATTATAAGGTTAACATTTGGTGTCATTATTAAGAATTTTAAAGATATATCTATATAGCTTTTTCAATAAGAATGATATCATTTAATCTCATTTTGTTCGTCACCTAATACAAGTCATCTGATGGAGTAAACCAGTCATAATTAATTAAATAATGTTTTTAAAGATATGTTCATGATGATTTCAATTCTTTTTGCTGACGTAATTCGCAAAGGAAGACCAGGTTGTCAAGGATTTGATTAGCAGGATGACCAGGATTTGATTAGCAGTTTTGAATTTAATTTTGATTGACCACGATGTAATTTTCTCAGGATAGGTGTCAATTTAGAATGAATGTAGTCAATACCAGGTTTCCAGGATAATTTTTCGTCAAATATAATGCCTAAGTATTTATAGTTGTTTACTCTTTCTATTAATTTGTTATTTATCATAATGTTGGGTTTAATATCAACTTTATTATGATAACGGTAAATTCATTGAGTTATTCATTCTTAAAGATCGTGGGATAAGAAAATATGTTTTGCAAAACTTTAGATATCAGGATAGGCCTAATTCTTAAATGGATTAAAGTAAGTAGTTCCACCTGTAATATTATAAATATAATTTCAATTTCGATTCATTTATTGGATTAAAGTTAAATTGTTAGTGTTCTAATTGCAATTTTTAGTTTCACTTTACATTATAGAAACATTAAACTTAAATATTTGAGTATATTTTCGTGACTTGCATAAAAAAGAATTTTTTTTTTTTATTAACTTTAAAATGTTGGAAAATTCAAAATAAAAAAAAAATTATATACATATAAAAAAAACTTTTATCAATTTTGGTTTTTTAATACCTGACATTATTTTTAGATCAGAGTTACCTTTATTATAGTTGAATTTTAAAGTGCAAAAAAATTTTTATTTTTAAAACTTTTATTGGTCATGTTTTCTTCGTAAATGTTAAAAATTTGTTATAATTTAAGTTATCTGTTATCAGAAAAGTTCTTTTTTAAATTTAATTTTAAATAAAATGTGGTTTAATGTGATATTTTTAGAAAATTAAAAATAAAACTTTTTTAAAAGGTAAAAATATATAAAAACTAATTCGGAAAGTCAAATGGAACTTATCAAAAAACTATCAATCACAGTTTCATATTATCTGATTTTATTCCTTAAAATTAAAGTAAACTTTCAGAAATAATTTTTAAATGAATATCCATAGATACACAATAAAGTTTAATAGTTTTAGTGGCACATATCTACTATAAAAAGTTTTCAATTACTTGAATTGCTTATAATTTGATTTTGATTATTTTTCATTATGCAATTAAATTCTGTGCGTTTCATCTGATACAATTTGAATTCAACGTAATATGGAATTCTAAAAATTAAGATATAAATCTAGGATTCAACAGGTGTAACGTAATTTTAATAAATACAAAAAAAAAAGAATATATACAATTTAACTTTGACACTATAGTTTAATCAACAATTTAATTACGCTTTATTTTCAGCAGAAAGTTTTCATAGCCCCCAACAAAGCTTAAGCATAAAAACAAAAATCAAAAAATCTCTTTTGAAACAAAGGTAGACTCTTGGTCTATAGTGAACAACGGAGATAATAAAAACAAAGGAGAACATATTTGATTAGAGTTGGTGTTAAATTTCCCGTTAAAATTAAAACTAAAACATTAAAAATATTTCTGTTACGGTTATACCATTCTAACGGAAGAAGCTTTTAAAATTTCTTAGACTCATGTCGGAGAGTTTACGTAAATGTTGAAAAAAGAAACTAACGAGACATTTTTGCCTTTTTCTTGACAAACTGAATTAGATGCTTTTGAAATTGCTCTATACTCTCTTCTCTATAGCGTCAATTCCTCTGGAAAATCCACATGCATACTTATACTTCTAGTATATCTACCGATAAAACAATGGCTGGTAATAACACCAACCAATTGTTATTTTTCAGGTCTAGAGAACGAAAGTTTATATTTGAATCTTTTAAAACTTAAAATCGGCCGTAAAGTTATAGTTGTTCTGCAGATTGCACCTGCAAACCACTGCGTTTGACCAACTCAAAGAAGTTTTTCTTAAATTGAATTTAAGGGTTTGAACCGGTACATGGACATACAATTGACATCCATATACATTTCATGTTTCAATATTTATATTTATAGCCTTATAGACTTCAAATTGTTGTTATCGATATTATAAAACTTTAGATAATGAAAAGTAAAGCTCAGTAATTTTAAAGCTGATGGAAGATTAAAAACAAGAAAGCATTAGAGATGCTAAAGGAATACCTTGTTTGTTTTATTACAAAGGATTAAAAATAAATAGAAAATAAAATTAATTTAATGTATTGTATATTTGAAAAAAATTAAAATTTACTGTAAGCAGGCATTGTGAAAACTTTGAAGATCTACTACTGTATATTCATTATTCATCATTTAAAATTTTTCTATTTTCTAGATAAAATTCAATTAATGAATTTGAGCACAAGATTGTAATGATTTTAAATGTAATTAATGTGACAATATAATTATATGATCTCATTTGTTTTAATAATTTTATCACTTTTTCAAATTAATTTCACCCGCATAAAAAGAAAACCATAAAAAAAGAATATAGTAATAAAATTGCATATTAAATTTTTTTTTTTTTTTTTTTAATAATAATATTTATTACCTACATTTTATTTCAAAAACAAAAAAAAAAAAACAAATGTTATATACAAAACAAAAACTGGTTAATCATTTTAATTTTCATCAACTAATTCTTAATAAGTTGTATATATTTTTAGTGATATGTTACAATATATATATGTAACATTGATTATTATGTATATAACAATGTTAAAATTTAATTTCAATAAAAATTTTAAATCTATGATTATGATCTTGAACATATTTCATTTTTATTTTATTTTCAGTTCATTATACTTACAGTACATATTATATTTATTAATTTAATGTGTGATCAAGATCATTTCATCAGCCACTCCACTGTACGCTATAGATATAAATTAATTTTCATATCATGACAAACACTATTTACTCAAACAAATTAATAGCAATAAACTAATAATTCATCTCTTTCTCTCCTTTTTGATTGAATTTTTTTTTTTTTTTTTTATATAAGTAACTAGCGCTGTCGTTTTAAAATTTTCAAAAGTAGTACGACAGAATTTAAAACGGAGTTTTTTTTTTTTTTACACCAAAACGGAGTACATTTACATTTTACACAAAAATGTAAATATTTATATATTTTTCTGTTTAAATTGTGAACGGCAAAGTTTTTATAACCAAATTGGAAACAAACACAAGTATTTTTAATTTTAACAAATAATAATGAAGATTTCTTTATTCATATTTAATATAATATTTCATTTAACATAACAATTAAAAAACATAAAAACAAAAGTAACATAAAATAAAATCTAATTTAAAATAAAAAAAAAAAAATCACCCAATTCATAATCCTTATTTAAAATATTCATTAATTTCAATTAATTTTTTTCCATTATTAGATATTTCTATTAACATACATATCTATTTATAGGGGCCTCGGTTGCCTAGTGGGTAAGAGCGTGAATAAAATAAGCTGTAATACGACACACGTCGTAAGAGTTAATCCCCCTTACATTTACAGGCACGTCTGAACAGGAAAGGCTGTGTAATTTCCTGTTCACATTTTATAGGGCAGAGAAAAAAAAATTTATAAATTTTAAAATATTTTTGCTTTAATTCAAAATTTTAATGTTTAAAGGAACCCATTTATTAAATCCAATCTTTGAAACCACCTCTTTAACAATGAATTTAACAAACAATTTGAATTTGTCTATTTGAGTGATCACAGAATCCACAATTTGATATATTTTACATAAAAAATACACATATCCATAAAAACAAATGCTCTGTGTTCAATTAATCAATAGAAATGGTAACATAGAAAATTACTCTGTTCAATTTTGGAAATGTTGTAATTTGTATTGTAGATACATACATCCATACATATATAAAATTTAAATTTTATTATATTTGATAATATAAACATTATAATAGAACATTATATTATCAGGTTAAATTACTAAAAATTAAGCTGAAAATTTTGAAAATATTAAAAAAGGAGTATTTCATATCCCTTTAACACAAATCGTAGTATTTTTCCCAGTGGAGGAGTAGTTGCGGAGTATGACATATCAAAATATACTGAAATATTACGATCGGAGTACAAACGACAGCACTAAGTATGAGACATTGAATGAAATTGTGTTTTGGCTTTTTTTTTTTTTTTTTTTTTTAATTTATCTATAAAAATTCAGGTGTTGTTTTGTGTAATGGATTATAGTCATTACTAAGAATTACATTCAATACACCATTAAAGATTATTTCATTGTCACATCTTTCAGTTTTTTTTTTATTTTTTTTTTATTTTAATTTTTATATTAAATGGTTCAGCGCGCGATTTAATTTTTGTTTGTTGATCAATCAAAATGAAAGAAATGATCAGTAAAGATAAGAGAGAGTGAGTGAGTGGATGAAATCAGAGAGTTGATCAGACTTTTATAGATTTTCCTACTCTTATATATAGTCTTATATTGAATTGCAAATTTCAATTGCAAATATATGCAAAGTTTAATTAATAGTGATTATAAAATTAATGATTTTCGATCGATCAGTGATTTAAAATTACATTTACAATATTATAATTTATAGTACACGAACACTAATAATTGACGAATATGTATGTATATAATATGTAAATACATATACATAAGTATACGCTTTACAGTCTACACTATACATTCTTGACTATACACTGTTCTACACTCTAAAGTTTATATATTTTACTCTACTGTTCGCAGTTTGAAAAAATATTAAATATGTAGTTTTATTTCTTTCTCTCTCTCTGTCTCTTGCTCTTTCTATTCTTCTTTATTAGGTATTTCTTTTTTTTTTTTTTTTTTTTTCATTGTGTTTGTTTGCATTTATCCAATAATCATTAACCATCAGTGATCTTATAGATATAATAAAATAACAGTAGAACAGCAATAAAAGAGTTAAATAACTACTCAACTGCTTTGTAACTATCATTGTGATGTAGGATAGGATATTTTTGAGCTTTGTTTACTTATTATATTTTCAAGAAAATTGTTATAGTATGGATAGTATGATTGTTGGATTGTATGTTAAGTTAAAGAGTAAGCCTCTCTTTCACTCTTTTTTTTTTTTCCTCTATATTCATTTCTAAATTCTATCTCTATGTTCATATGATTAATGCTATGTTCATGTATGGCCACAGATTTTTTTATTTTTATACTTTATCTACTAAACTAAACTATTTATATCAATAGTTTAGTATTAAATAATAAATAGATTATAGAATTAATTTGCATACTCAGAAACGAACACACACACACTAAAAATTAAATATAGTTATTTATAATAGATAGGTAACTACTTTGAAAAAAAAAAAACAAACACATTTTAAGTATTGCTTTTTTTTTTTTTTTTTTTAATTTGCTGCCAATTTTAACTTGAAGTTTATTTGTTGAACAAATGTTGGTAGTTTTGATACCTGTATTAGCGTGTTTTTGCTCTTTTTTTTTTTTTTTTTTTTGGTACTATGCTTTGCTGTAAGAGTTAAAATAAAATATTGAGCAGAAAAAAGAATTAAAAGCACGTTTTTCTTTTTTTTTTTGGTATATTTTTGTTATGGCATTGACATTAGAAGAACTTAACTGGTTTCTTCAAGGTTTTTGGTGGCCGTCAACTGTGTCGACGAGTTTTCCTGTCATGAAAAATTTATTAAATTTGTATTTAATTTTTGTTTTTGCTTAATTTTTTTTTTTTACTATTAAAAAAAAAGTTTATGGTTGTGCTGTAATAATAATTTTTTTTTTTTGCTTTTTACTTTTTATGTTTTTCAATATAATCATAATATTTTTTTTTTTTTTTCTGTTGCTTTTATTAAATATTAAAGTAATGGTTTGTAATAATTATTATGAAATGTAAAGGTAACAAAATGGACAAGGTAAAGTTGCGGATTGGTATATTATTATGTTAAGAATGGCGACTAACAGCAAAGTAAAAAAAAAAAAAATGAGATGGTTAAAAATTATTGGTTTGTTTGTTATAATTGTAGGTAAATTTTCAGGGTTATTTCATCGTTTAATGCAATTGATTTTAATTTGTAAAAATCATGTCATTTTTTTTTTTTTTTAAATAAAAGTAATAAAATTAATAACAAGGTATTCACTTGTAAACCGTTATTGTATTAAATAACGATATGATAATAAGATTAAAAAGTAATTAATTTTAGTTAGAGAATTTTAATAGATTTTAATTAAAGGTGTTTTTTTTTTTTAACTAATTAGGTAAATAATTTTAACAAGATCTTTATCTTCTTTTAGCTTTGTATATCTCATTGACAGGTAAAGCATTATGGACAAAGTCTTGAAGTGAATCTAAATACATACGTATAGTTTTGTTTTCAACTTCTTAATAAAAATTTATTTTTTTTAAATTTAAAATTGTAGTTTTTTTCTGTTGCGAAATTCTGTCGTATGTTCTTTGAATGGCATCAAAAATGTCTTCATCTTGTTTCAAGTTCTTCTAAAAATTCTCTTTTTATTTAATGTCTCTAAAAACTAGAATTTTTTTTTTTTTTTTTGAAAATAATTAAAATTTTATAATGTTTATTTTTAATCGTGACTGTAAAAAAATTTTTATTATTTAAAGTAATTTAAAAATATATTATTCTAAAAAATGCAGTAGACCGTAATAAATATATATATACAATAGTTGTTTAACCGTGATCGTCATCCAGTAAAATTTTTAAAATAGTGTTAATGATTGTTTGAAAAAATAAAATAAAAAAAATGTAGTAGATTTAAAGTGTAGTGTAGTATTAAAGGGTATTAAATCTGGATTGAAAACATTTTCTAGATTTAATCATTGCGGTAGGAGTCTCGATGGCCTAGTTGGTAAGAGCGTATAAAAATACGCTGTAAACACCTAGGGAGTATGGGTTCGAATCCCACACACATTGTAAGAGTTATTCCCCCTTACGAATTTTACAGCCACGCCTGAACACGGAAAAGACTGTGTAACTTCGTCTCCACATTTATGTGGCAGGGAAATGCACTTAAAAAAAAAAAAACCGGTTTAGTTAAATACTACAAATGAATTGTTTCTGATTTGAAGAATCGAGTAAGTAATGGTATCATGATACAAAGTCAAAACACCTATAACAAAAAGGGAGGAGTAATGTAACGTACGTAACATCTTTATAGTTTCCGTATCTCAAAAATTATTCATTTTTCGTAAGTTTTTTTTTTTTTCGTGTGATAAATCGGGTCATAACATGTTAATTTATATAAACAGACACGATTTTGTTAAAATGTTTCATAACCCGTTTACCTACTGGAATTTTCATTTATTGATTATTCTGGAGCTATTGTATGTATTTCTAAGCAATTTTTAAAAAAAACAGAAGAAGTTTCAAATTCAAATTAGGTTCTAGACTTCTTCAATAGTTTTAAATTATACTCTATTGCTTATTAATATTTCACAGTAGTTACAATTCATGGCTCTTTAAACGTTTTCTACCTAGGCATAAGCAACTTGCTAATTGTATTATGCTTTTTTCCGACCAGAAATTTTTGATATTAAGGTAAAGAAATAATCAATGTTCTTTATTGCACTTGTAAACATTTTAAATTTATAAACCTATAAAGATTTAATTGAAGTTTGATGAATAAATTAAAGAAATTCAAAATGGTAATTGAAATCTAAAACATCTGAAAAATGTCTCAAACTTCTAAATTAGCATGAATTAAATCAGTTCATTATTGAACAGAAGGTATACATGATTTATTGGCAAGAAAATCATAAATAAACTGCACACATTTTTTAGCCAGTACTTAAGTATATTATCTGTAGTATATTCTGGAGATGAGAAATATCGGATCATAATTTATATAGCAAAACGATTCAAGATGTAGTTTTTGAAAGAATAATAAAAAAAAAACTACGTGCTTACTGAAAAAGTTGTTGAATTGGAAGGCATGAGGAAGAAAATGTAGTAGCAAAGCTCAAAAATACTCGGGAAAAAGAAAAGTTATAAAATAGTAGCAAAAAAAGGAAACATTCAGATAAAAACATCTTAACAATGAATAAAGTTAAATAAAGAAGACAATTTTGAATTATTACTTCCATAACGAAGGAATAAAGGAAAGCAAATCAAAACAGAATGTTTCATTTTGTATCTTAAGTAAAAACTGTAGTAAAATTACTACATATTAATGTAGAGTTACAGTACTGTTGTTCATGATCATGACATTCAAGTTTTTTTTTTTTTTTTTTTTTGTATAATTCTTGAATCTTGATTTACATTATCTCTGGACAAGAAAAAAAACAATTACTTATGATAGGTTTTGATTGGTGGTATTTTTGTTATCTGGTTGGTACTATGTATTTTTTTTTTTTTTTAATGGTGATTTAACAAATAGTAAAATTGCAATTACAACAATTGATGTTGATATATTTTTACTTAATAAGTTAGTGTTTTAATGTACATGAGAATGTTTGTTCTTTGTGATATGATTGTTTTTTTTTCCTTTCTGAAAAATATTGAAAAGAATGTGAAAATATGATGCACTACGTTATTTTTTATTGTAATTATAAACAATCACGTCTGTTTCTATCATTATTTTTGATTATAGCATCATTTTAAGATCATGGTTGTATTTGTTTTTTTTTTTCTTGTGTTGTCGTTTTGTTTTTTATTTATTAACAGACATTATTGTTTTTTTACAACTTTTTATTTTTTTTGTTTTTTTAGATGCTGTTGCTGTTGCTATTGTTGTCTAAAATAACACGCATTTTTTATTTATTTTGCAATTTTTTTTTTTTTTTTTTATTATAGTTACTGTTTTTTTTTCTTTTTTTTTTTGTTGTATATAATATATATATTATGAATATACAAGAAAAAATATATAAGAAAAAAAAAAAAGAAAATCAGTGTTGAAGAATTTATTGTAATCACAACATAACATTTATTACCATTATCCAATGATTTTTGTCTTTGCCTAGGTTATGGTACATATTAACTTAAATAATAAATAAAATTGTTTTAATGGTTGTTATTTTTATTATTACCTTTGTTTGTTTGAATTTTTTTGTTATTTCTGTACTGTTGCATGCAGCAATTGTTTTTTTTTTTTGTTGTAGATACTGTTAATATGTTGCTATGATAGTAATTATTATAAGGCGCACAAAAAAAACAAAAATATTGTGTGTACTTTTTTATATAATAGTTTTTTGTTAACTCATTACTAAATGACAGGGAGTTGGCATTTTAAAAGGAAGAAAAGGAGTTGTTTTTTTTTTGTTGATGTATAAATTCCTACCTTTTAAGGCCAAATTATACGTGAACGTATTGATATTTTTAGTGAGGTGTATGATAGTAGATGATAAAAGAGGGGAGATGGGGAGAGGGTTTAGAAATGGTATTAAAAAGTATGGAATATCAACATTTTTAATAATTATGTGTATTTTACATTGAATTCATTTTAATTAAAATTTACTTTGTATATACCTAGTACCTATGATACATTGTATAATATGATACATTGAATATAGATTTGTTGTAATGTTTTTTTTTTTTAATAATTAAATATTAATAATTGTTAGATTTTGTTTTTTTTTTTTTTTTGGAATTGTTGTTTTCATTTTTATAAATAAAAGGAAATTACAATAAGAGTATTCACAAGTTGGTGCAAAGTGGTCTTGCACAAGTGCAAAATTTTGCACCGTAGCATATTTCAATTTTTTGACAGTTAAAGTGCACAACACAAGTGTGTTGTTGTTTTCATGTATAAAAAAGTGCAAAATTTTGCAAGACTATGCAAGACCTAAACCCTATTGCATATTTGTGCAAGGCCATTGCAAAGTTTGTTTATATATTTTTTTGTAAGCGCTATAATTAGATAAAAATTTAAAAAATGCCTAAAAAAAGTGAAAAAAAAATTATTTCTGATTATTTAAGTCAAGCATATGAAGATATACAAATATCTGAAATTTTTGGTAAGCATATTAAATTTTTATGTAAACAAAACAAGCACATCAACAATATTTGACAGTTTAATAAAAATTCATGCTAGGGTTGTTCACGAGTTGGTTCAAATATGTGCTATGGTGCAAAAAAAATTTACACTTTTGCATCAACTCGTGAATACCCTTAATGTTTTTTTTTTATGTATTTTTGAAAACATTTGCTTTTTTTGTTTTAAGACTTTGAGGCAAAAGTGATTTATAAACCTTTTGATTATGTAATTGGTTATAAATAAAAACATACTTATTCATCAATAATTTTTAAAAAACAATTTCTTTTTTTTTAGGCATAACGACAGACTATAATTAACTATAATAAGTTAATATAGTCTATATTATAACTTAATAAAACTTCTTTGGAAATGGTTATGATATTTTTTTTTTTTCTTTTAATGTTAAGGAAAACTTGAATTTTAAATTTATTTAATAAGATTGATTGTGTTTAATAATAATTATAGAAAACGTTTTTATTAGATAGGTGTCAATTTAATTAATTGAAATTTTTCTGTTGATTTATTTTGGTTGATGAAAACAAAAAGTTGTTAAAAATTTCCGTAATCATACTTTGTTTCTCTATATACTTACCTACATACATACATGAAATATAAAAGAATCATCTGTTTTAAAATCACGTAATATCAAGTTCCTTTTAGGATTTTAAAAATTTATATCTTATAATTTAATTATTTTCCTCAAAACAATTTCAATAAAAAGAAAATTTAAAATATAAGTAGGTATAAGTAGATACATATTATTAGAAAATACACGTGTACTAATTAAATGTATTTTTAGAATTTTCATACTTAATTGATTTTTACTTGATTTAAATATTTTTTTTAGTTAGGTATATAGGTATAAAACGTTAAAGTAAATTTGTTAAAACTTACCTAAGATAATCTAAGAAATTTGGTCTTATAGAATATGATTTTCATAAAAAATATACAATTGTTTAATATTTTCATCTATTTTTGTTATAAATTTGCAAAATAAGTTCTTAATTCTATGTTTTTAGTACTTTATTACATTCAAGAGGTTATTTTGTATTAGTTTGGAGTATTTTGTACTAGATTATTCTTATTATTAAGGATTTATTGTGTATTTCCAATTTAGTTGTTCGGTTAACTAACAACTTGGTTAAATTTCATATTTCAGGAACAGTATGTAATAGGTATAAAATGAATTATTCGCAAGCAATAAGCATAAAATTATTTATTATGTATCAAGAAATATCTTTATACAGGTTTTATACTCCAAATTAAACGCTTTGCAAATCAAATTCAATCTTTTACAAATCAAATTCAACTTTTTGCAAATCATATTCAACCTTATATAAAAACATTTAAAAAAAATAATGTATCTATATAGGAACGTGGTTAGTTTTATACAGCGTACTGTTCCATAAAATTCAGAAAATTTATGATCTACTTGCGGCAGACAAAATATACTACTGTATTGCTGCCACCAAATTTACTAATCATGAATCCCATTCAAGAGATTTTTTCCAAAATCAAAATTTATACTAGAATTTATTAACTAAAAATGAATAAAACACATTATATTGTAGGTATGTATGTATTTATCACAATGATTTCATAAATCATAAAATACCCTAGTAACCCTAGTAATCATCAATAACACCCTGTTTTATTCACTTTTTAAAAATTTAAATTAACATTACTAACACATAAATTAATTCACATTACATTTTAAGAAAAAAAAAAAAATTAAAGTTTTGTAAAAATTTTCAACCATACTTCGTACTAAAAAAAATATACAAAATCATTCTTTCTCGTCAATAAAATTAAAATTTTTAAAGTATTATACAAGTATTAGATAATTCTTTTCATATTTTTTTTTTTTTTTTTTAATTCTATTGTTTATTCTTTTTTTAATAAATATTCGCAACTTTTTTTTATTATTATGAAATCATTTAATAAAGTAGCACATCTATATATTAATAATGTATATAACAACAGAACCAGTCATACATGATACAACTATCATATTGTAATAAAATAAAAAAAAAAAGTTAGTAAGATATACCTACATACATATATACGTACAATTAAATCAAGTTCAATGAACTAACTACATACTGATACTATTTATTTTTCCTTCCATTCTTTTCTCTCTACTTACTACTATTAAAGTTATATTCTATCGCCATTAACTAATTAGCATTATTATTAAAAAATAAAATAAAAAAAAAAACATTAAAAAAAAAGAAATAGGTATGTACATACATATATGTATGTATGTATGCATATAATTCTAAAATATCAGTAAGTATAGATGAAACAGTACTGTCAAGCGTCAACCATATAGAAATAGAGGTGTTCCTATTAAAATTGAGTTAATAAAAAATTATAAATACCTGTACTGTTTAGTGTATAATGGATACATATGCATATGTGTGTAATCAATTTCTATATCTAAATTTTCTCTAATAAATAAACACTCATACTTATAGAAATTAGCCTGCACGCAGCAGCCTATACTTATTTTATTCTAATTTTAAGTATTTAAATTTTAAAGACTTTATTTAAAGTAGGTATTAATAGTAAAAAAAAAAATATAAAATATCCATCATATTATGTAAATACTAAAAATTCTAAGCTCAAATAAATAAAAGAAAAAAAAAAACAGAAAAAAACTTGCTAATTTATAATATGCGAAAATTTTGTTAGCAACTTAGCAAAATGTTTTTATGACGTTTTTTTTTTTTTTTTTATTGTACTGCAAATTGTGTATAGTTTTTTCTTATTTCTCTTTCTAATACATTTCAGCAGAAGTCAGACTACCTCTCCTTTCCCCGCACGTGCTTTTGATATTGTTTTTCTTTTTTGTTTTCTCTCAGTTTTTGTTCTCATTTGGATTTTTTTTTCTCTTTGCTTCTTTGTTATTTTATTGTTGTTTTTGTTTCCGTCTCATCTCATCTCATGTCTGCTTAAAAATTAATTACTATATTTTGTTGTTATTGGTTAATTTTTTTTTTCACTCTTTCCTTTCTAAATTAAAATCATCATTATCATTATTCATCACCAATCAGTAATCACCATCATCATATTTTATATTTTGATTTAACCGGCATTAAATAAAATTGCTAACTGTCATAATAATAATAAACAAGAAGCTTAATAATAAAAATAAAAAAAGAAAATGCTTTTTAAGCACTTAATGTTCTGTTAAAAAATTGAAAATATATTATAAAAACAAAAAAAAAATAAAAAAACGTAGGCAATACATTTCAAAACATATGTAATGTGTACAATGTACATACATTTGTGTATATATTTTTATCTAATATCTAAATGGGGTGTTTGAATTTTGATAGATGGATAGGCATAGAATAAGGATAGATAAGCGATAAAAAAAAGAAAAAATACAATCTGACACTCGTTCGTTCGTAAGACTCCGTATATTCTTTTTTTCTCTTACGTTCCCTAGTTCTGTCATAATTCATAAATCATAATTCATAATGATAAATTTTATAAATCATTGATACCTAAATAAATAAACCTTATTCTAATATCGAAAAAAATAGAGAAAAGTTTTATCGTATCGTATCTAAGAATTTGTAAATTGTACAGTTTTGTATACATAAGTAGGAATTTTTATTTTCTCTTAATTTCTAAAAAAAAGTTTGAGAAATGGTTGTATGGTTATTAATATTCCTACTAAAATTTACGATATTTATATTAATGACACAAACCAAAAACTTTGTAGTTATTTTTATTTCAAATTATTTTTCATTTTTTGATTTTATTAAATACATAATCTGCAGGTTTGGTTTTCTGAATATGTAAACATATATCGTAAATTTTAAATTTGATGAATATTTTTTTATTTTTTGTATTTTTGATATCACGATCTCTAAACATTTGAACAAAATATAAGAATGATTGAACAATTACCATTTGTACTATAAAAAAAATTGCATTTGGTAACATGTTTTCTTTATTTGTTAAGTTATAATACTTGCCAAACTGTTTTATTTTTTTATATGGAAATTTGTATCGTATTCTTCTATCGGAAATCTGTGAAGGAAGAAAGTATTTAAAAATTATGTTATTATATATATAGGTACATAATAAGATTTCGGTTATAATAACTCCATGTTTCTTATTTATTATTATGAAAAAATTTATTGGTTTTTTGACAATTTGAAAAATTAATAAGAATTCTAATGAATGGAATTATTACCTGGTCAAGTCCTCACATTTTTGTAGTAAAATTTGGTGATAATTTGGTAATAAATTTGGTGATAATGTTATTAATAAAATATATATGTACGTATGTATGAATTTGAAAAATTTATAAAAAAAAAAGTTCCAAATAAATAAAAAAAACTTTTTTTTCACGAATTTATTATAAATATGTTTTAAACGGACATCGTATTAAAAAAACATTCGTTTATAAATCAGTATTAAATTTGATCTCCAGATTGAAAATAAGTTTCCACACTTTCTAATAAAGAAAATAAGTTTTTCGTGTCCACACTTTCTACCTATATTTTTTTAAAAAATTGTCAAACTTTCTTTTTATAATACACTACATAAAATTTTTTTTTCTCTTTAATCTGTTTTAGTCGAACACCTGGCTCACGACAACCATCACCAGCTGAAGAATCTCTACCAAGACCACCAGCATTATTAGATCCACAAACACATGCATTTCAACAGCATCATGCTCAAATGTTTAATGCATTAATGGAACATCAGGGTGGTCATCAACCACAAATGAATTCATTTCCACATCATCAGATGCCACCAATGAATAATCAATTACAGCCACCAATGATGAATGGTGTTGGTGGAATGCAAGTACAGGTAAAAAATTTACAAACATATAACTTATACATATACATATGTACATATCTACATATATTATTCAAAAGAAATTGTTGAATTTTCAATCATAAAATTTTCATTTATAATTTTTATAAATAAAAAATATTTTCAGAGCCCAATGATGAATCAACAACAAGGTCCAAATCAGGTCGAATCTCCAGCTAATTTATTACAGCAACCACAAAATTTTGATGTACAGGTAAGTTCATAAAATGATTTTGCATTTTTGTTTTATTTATTTTTAAATAATGACGAAATTTAAAAATAATTTTTTTTTTTTTTTTTTTTTGACCTAAATAAAAATAAAGTTGGGTTGATTGCAATCAACAAAATGAAAACCTCTAGGGGTCAGAGACCTGCGTTGGTGGAAAATAAATAATAATACAAATTTTTTGTTTTGTTTATTTGTTTATCAGTTTTTTATTTTTGTCGCCGTTGTTGTCACCTTTTTGAACAAAAAACAAAAAAAAAAAAAAAAATGGATATGTTTTGTTTACTTTTGATTTTTATCGTGAGTTTTTTTTTTTTTTTTTTTTTTATTGACTTTAACTCATTTGTTTTTGTATTGTGATGCAAAAATTTATGTATCATAATTTGTCCAGATTTATTTTGGGTCGCGGAAATTTTTATATTTATAAAAATGTCCTAAAATTTTTCTTTTCGGTTTTATTTTTCTGGGACAGTGCGAAAATTAAAATCAACCATTGCAGTATGTAAATTTTAATTTAAAAAAAAAAATATGGATAAGGTGTGACATTAATTGTTTATAAAGAGTACTGAAAAAGACTTTTAATTTAAATATTGGGAGTTTATTTTTAATTATTCAAATGCGTAATTTCGTTTATTAAGATTATGATATATGGTTATAGGAGAATATTATTCTTTATGGTAAAAAGTTTTCAGTTATTTAAAAATTACTCAAATCGCATTGCTCTATTGAAAGTAATATTAATAGATTAGGTATAGATGATTACTGCGGAGAGAGCTTAAGCAACTTTTTCATTAAGAAGAATAAGAAGAATACTAAATTCAGCTTTGGTATGTAAACGGTTATAGTTAGTTTGTATAACTGAAGATACTTTAATATGATCTGATATGATCATGGCCATTAATCGTTTTTTAGTTTTACATATTATATGGTAAAGTGGTGTAGCCAATGGTGTAGTGGTTAAGAAACCGGCCTTTCATACGAAACGGCTTTCAACGGCTTAGTGAAATTAATGATTCACGAAACTGAAGCTTAGTCAAATATGAATAATAAATGACTTAATTGATGCCCTATACTCCTTATAGGAGTGGCAAGGGGAAAAAAAAAATTATAGTGTATTCAAAATGTCTGATATTATTTATTGTTTTTTTTTTTTTTTTTAAAAAAAGATAAATTTTTATACTGCTGAACAATAAAGGAGTAATAGAAAACAATTAATAGAAAAAGGGGTTTCTTTAAATCTTATCCAGACCTTTTGATTGTTTTTGAGGTAACTAATTTAATTTTCAATTGGATTAGTTATGTATTTCGTTTAACTATTTAAGTATACTTCCGGTCTGTACAATTTTGACGTCCGTACAATGTTCAGGATTAAGAAAAAATATGCTAGTAAATCTTTTTTGATTGAAGTTTATTGGTATTACTTTTTTTTTGTACACCTGTACGTCATCTAATATCGTTATCAACCAACGATAATAAATAAATAATAAATTATTATCAGTTGATTTGGTGTTTAATGGGTTTAAAGCGGGTGCTATTAAAAATAGTGTTTTTTTGATTTTCTAAAAGAAGTAATGAAAGATACGAAAAACGTATATGATACGGAAAAATTTTAATCTGTCAATAAATTAAACTGAATTTGAATCTAACCTTATATGATTTCATCTTAACCGGTTTTTATTTAAATTACAATACAAAAAAATAAAAAATTAAATTTAAGTATGAATTTTATTGAAAAAAGAAGAATGGAAGCAACACTCATCACAAAATTAGTTTATAGCAAAGAGGGAATGAAGCGTAAGTAAAAAAAATTAGATTCAAGAAGAATCGTGTGGAAAGACGGATTGGTTAACGTTATAAAAAAATTATTGAATATAATAGAGTATGAGTAAAATTTGAGTAGGCTGTATAAGAAGTAGAAGTAATTTGTTGTCTGTGAAGAGTATTGCCATTGCCAAAGGAATTATATATATATATATATCTGATAGACATATCGAGTATCGGATCAAAATAATCATTGACCATTTTCGTTTATAATATATATTTTTCATATATGTTTTACAACTTTAACTATTGCATAAAAGTTGTACCCTTTGCCTGCAAGACATGTGTGGACCTGTGTCTTTCTCCTATTGATTTATATATAGTTTAATATTATTTATTTTGTTTATTTTATTTATGTCATTTATATACTACGTATATATTTCGCAAAATAATAGAATTAAATAAAATTATTTCATCAGTATTTTTCTTTATTATTAGTATATTCTTTTTTTTTTTTTAAATTGTATTGAACACAGTGGAAAAAAAAGAAAGGGTAAATATCGCTTCAAAAATATCTTAAGGTAATTCCTTAGATCTAAAATCATTTAAATAGTTCCTGAGATCTAAGATCATTTAAACCTGACATCTAAGATGAGATCTAAGATCAATTAAATAGTTCTTTCGTCAAATAGACTTTTCATAAAATAAATCAATCGTAAAATCATTCAAATGCAAAATGTCATATTATGTACACCTGATGAATTAAAAACTAGCTTAAAAAAAAAAGTATACGTATAAAATGTCGTTAAAACCGTTTTTAATTAATTAACTATATAATCAAAATCAGATCATTATGAAAATATTGAATTTTAACTATAATAATTTTTACCAATTGTTAAAATCTAATTAAATTTTTATCAAGGTAAAAAAAAAAATACCTAAAATATTTTCATATTTTATTTTTTTATAATTTTTCATTCATGGTTTATTTTTAGGATTCGATATCCGCTTTAATTTCTGGCAACATTTATTTTAAAACAGTGGATGTTAATTTTTTTTTTTGCATTTATTTTAAAATAAACGCATTTTGTTTTTTTTTGTTGTAGACTTTTTCTTTATTTAAAAAAAAAAAAAAAATGAAATAATACTGGACGCATCTGAATAATATTTTACGACAACATTTTGTAAAACCTCTTTGAAAATGTATTTAAGTACAATTTTTCTTTGCAGTAATTATCGTATTTCATAATTTGTAATAATTTTTATATTTAAAAATTTTATTTAGTTTCTTTATCTCAATTTATTTATTTTATATATTAAACTCTCTTTTCTTAGTCTTTTTTTAGTCTTAGCATCAATTCCAGGAAGGAAAATTAGAAGATCTTCTAAAAACGTGACCAATTCATCTAGTCTTAGGATTTTTTTCCTTTCCTACTTCCTTTGGGACCATAGATTTTCCGCAAACTCTTTTCATTTGTTTCAATTTTGTGGTATTACTTTCGTTTGTGACTATGTCTTGTTCATTTGTGTTATTTCTCATTCTACTGTACTACACCATGTATTCTTAGGTCTACTAACATTCCTATTCCCTTGGAAATTCCATTCCAGGAAGGAAAATTAGAAGATCTTCTAAGAACGTGACCAATCCATTTAGATTAAAAAAGGAAATATATGTAGTGTCTTAGTACAATTTAAAAAAAAAATCGATTATTATTGTCTTTATCCAGAATTAAGTTTGCAAAGCTATTTACCAAATTTAATTTCAATCTAAAGATAGTATTTCTTATTTGTCAGATTTCTTTTTGATTCGCTATGGATTTGATACATTTTAACTATACTCTTTTCTAAATTTTTGATTAAGAACTTAAAACTGATCTTCTACACTATTCTTCTGGATCATTTTTTGTAAAGTGCGAAAAACACAATTTATTCTTCTTTTGTTAGAATTTCATTCAATATTTCTTGGAAAATTATAATTATTTTCACTTAAATTCCTACGCGTTAAATTTGCCATAAATTTTTTGTTTTTTTGTGCGAAAAGAGTTTTTTTTTTGAGACAACGAAAAAAAAAAAAAAAAAAATCCAAGGAAAATTTCAAACAAAGATTTATTATGTTAGCCAAAAAGTATTTAAAATATAAAATGAAAATATGTACATTTATATTCTCTTATACTCTTTTAGGATCATTACAGCAATGAATTTTTTGTTTTGTGATAATAACGATGAACGAAGAATTTTAAGTACAATTTTATTTTTAATTCATAATTTACTTTAGTTTATATTTTTGTTTTTCTTTTTTTTTTGAATGTACATGGTCGATTTTTTCTTTTATCATTCGAGAAAACTGCATCGCCTTTCGTTTCATAATTTTTTTTTTTTTTTGGTAACGTGAAAATTAATTTTTTTTTGTAGATTTTTCAAATATGACAAAAAAAAAAAAAAATTCGGGAGTTTTTAAAAACTATTTTTCAAATTTACTTGATTTTTAAATAAAAAAAAAATTTAATTTAGAAAGCCTTATATTGTTTGTTTTTTTTTTTTTTTTGCTTTTTGGTATTGGTAAAATGCCAAAAAAGGTGGGTGAATGGATACGGATTCGTAATGGTTATTTAAAAATTGAATTGGTATTTTATTTTAATTTTAATTTTTTTTTTCGCCAAAAATTTAAATGTGCGCAAATATTTGTCTAAATCTGTCATTAATCATCATAATATATATATATATATATATATATATATATATAGTGTAAAAAATGAAAATTAAATTAAAAAATATAAAAATTATTATTAAAAAAGTTTTTTGATCTTTTTTTTTTATCTTAAGATTTTATTATCATGTTCTTAATTGTAACATAGGGTAGTTAGTCTATACTAGGAAATAATAAAAAAGTTTGAATAAATTTTTAGACAAAAAAACATTAAGAAATTAAGAATGTTTCTAATATATGTAACATACATACATATATTAATTATATAAGCATTTACATTTAAGGTAATATGATTCTTCTAAAAATGTGCGCATACATAAATGCATTTTTACATTTATGTATTTTGAATTTTTTAAAAATATTTTTCCTGTCACCTGATGCATTTTCTATTGCTTTAATTTTAGAAAACATTACAATAAAATTGTATAAACAATTGACATAACATTATGGGGTCTGTTAGCGATTTTATTTTCTTTAAAAAGAGTCCACTAATTCTAAAATTTCTAAACCTAAAGAAAAAAGGGGAATTATTAAATTCTTGTTAAAGAATTGTTTTTAATTGAATGGTCAAACCTAAATTAAAATGAAACAACGTAAAATTTAATCTTAACCCGCATCAAAATTTAACCGACATTTTTATTTAAATAGATCGATATATCAATAAACGGAACTGCCGAGTTTCGGGTACGGAGAATCCGAGAGCAGTGCATCAGCGACAATTACACCCTTTCAGATGCACTGTTTGGTGTAGAATTATGGCTGATAGAGTTATCAGTTCATATTTTTCGAAAATGAAACTGAGCATCCAGAAACCGTCTCTGGGGCGGTATACCGGATCATGGTGGAACATTTTTTACGTCCGGTAGTTCTCAACATATGGTTCTAGAATCTAGATCATATCGCGACAGAAATAATGGCGATTCTGCGACAACTTTTCCATGAGCGAATAATTTCAAAAAATGCTGATTTCGTGGAGCCACCTCGATCCCCAGATTTTTGACACCTCCTGTTTTTTTTTTTGTGGGGTTTCTTGAAGGAATGGGTTTATGTCAACAAACCACAAAACATTCAGGAACTAAAGTAGAATATTCGCACAGATGAATTTCTGTTGTATCAAATAAAAAGTACAAAATCTTGAAACTTAAATCTTCTCATTTGTAAAAAAAAAAAAGAAAAATTTTTATTAATAGAAAAAAGCATATCAAATGAATTCAATGAACAGGAAAATATTAAAAACAAAAATTTTTATTTTTTTTGTTTTCTTTCTACCTTTAATATTGATAATTTTTGTTAAGTTTTCCATAAAATTTCACTTTGTAATTTTTTATTATTTTTCTAATTTTAGCGGTTCAAGAAATTCTACAAATTAAAACAAAATCAATAACACAATTTTTATTGCATTTTTTTTTATCCTAATTTTTGATTGTTTTCTGTTTTTTTGTTTTTCACCCCATTTTTTGGTGTTTTATTAAAAATTCATTTCACAAATTTAAATTTTTTTCCCGAAAAAAATTGCTACAAAAAAAAACCCCAAAAAAAAAAAAAACAAAAAAAATGAAAATTCCCAGAGAAATGAAAATAGAAAAAAATAAAAACTTTTATTGTCGTTTTTATGTTTTCTAGAATTTTTTCATTTTCTTTTTTTTTTTTCGAAACATTGTTAACACTTTCCACTTCTCAATTTTGTTTTTGTTGTTAGAAAATTGATATTAAAAAAAAAAAAAAAATTTTCGTTTTTTTTTTTTTATTTCCCACCCGGTATCTCTTGAGAAATTATTTAATATACCATGAACTCATTTTTAATAATGTATTGATTGCATTTTCGAATTGATTGAACTTAATTTTCACTATTTTTTTTATTTTATTTTTCTTTTTTTTTTATTTTATTTTTCTTTTTTTTTTTTTTGAAGTGGAAAACTATTTAAAGACAAAAAAAAAAAAAAAACGTATAACCGTATAACTTTATTAAATGAATTTCCACGAAAATTTTATATTCGTGTTTATATAAATCAATGTGTTATGACAAAATCATCTACATACATACATAATTATAAATGTACAAATATATATATACATATATATATGTATATGAGTATATTTTTTCAATTGAATGAATCTCTTGTTCAAAAAAGAAAAAATACGAAAGGAAGAAAAAACGAATAAAAATATAAATCGCTATCATTTAGAAAAAAAAAAAAAAAATATTTTCGTAAATGAAATGATGATAACTATCAAAGGTTACTTAATAGTTATAAGTTAATAATGCAAAAAAAAATAAAAGAAAATATACATATATTAAAAAAAAAAAAAAAAAAATGAAAATTTATAAGTGAGAAAAGACATGATCAAAATATTTACTTGAATTCTTAAATGTGAACTTTTTCTTTCAAAAGAGTTGCGATTAGCTCTATTAGGTTTTCCAATTGAATGGAAATATTTAAAGCAGTTTTAATTAAAATCTTTTAACTAGGCCTTTAAAATTGGGGTGTTTGAACGTTTAAGGGGTGATGGTTGGGTCACTAACCTTGTTTTATAGATATCTCGTAGGGATTAACACCTGCTCGAATGAATTAAAACAGTTAATGCCTCCGCTCAAAGTTTTCCAGCGAGAAACAAGGCGGGCAGCAGAAGCTCATCCCTACCATGTAGAGATTTCAAGATGGCGAAATACAGCTTATGGAAATTCGTTTGTCATGCGCACGTCCCGCCTGTGGAACCATATACCATCGCATGTGTTCCCTAAAGTTGGTAATTCTTATGTGTACGATTTACTTAAGTTTAAGAAGAACATTAAAATCTTTCTTCAAAATGTCCCTCAAAATTTTCCTACCTATCCCCCATAATCCAAATTTCCCAATTCCAATTTTCCTAATTATCCTTCCCACATCCCTATCCCCAAAACCAAACTGTAAAAAAAATCTCCACCAACCCTCTTAAAAAAAAAAAAAAAGTGTAAAACGGTCGGCATCCCAAATATTAAATTTGTTTTTTTTGTCTTAAAATTTTGAAAAGAATTTATAAATTTCGCTTCAAATATTCAAAGTTATACTCAATTTCCAAATAAACGTTTTCCTTTGGATCAAATCTCAGTATAAAAAAGAGCAATATATTTAAATTATGTATACTTTAGATTAGCCCAAAACTTCACAAATGATTTTAAATAAAATTTCATATTAAGTACAAGACTAATTGAAAGTTTAAATTAGGAGTTGTCTAGACAATTTCGTATTACCGGTCTCCTAAAATAACAAAACACTTCTAAAATAAAAAAAAAATGCGGTACAGTCATGTCCAAAATGGTAATGGTAAAATGGTAAAAAAAAAAAAACAGTACAGTTATGTCCAAAATGGTAATATATGAATTACCATTTTGGACATGACTATACCGCATTTTTTTTTATTTTAGAAGTGTTTTGTTATTTTAGGAGGAACAAAAATAAAAATAAAAAAAGAAAAGTTAAGTGTGATCATCAGTTATCTGGAGAAGATCAAGTAATAAAAATGAATGAAGTTGTTAAAAACTTTTTCTTTACTTCTAAACCGAATCAATTATATTTGTTTTAAGAGTCAATATTTTATGATTAATACATATAAGCGTAAAAAGCGTTTTAAATTCAAATTTTTTAGAATTTAAGTATAAATACAGATTTATGCGCTGTAAATTTTCATCATTTTTGTAAATTCAAAGGTAAAGTTACCATCAACTATGATCGAATAACTTTTCGAATAAATACGTTTTGAAGGTACGCTACAGATCTAGAGACTAGTCATTATTGACGCGTTAGCTCAGTCTTCATTAATAAAAAAAAAACAATGGTAGAGTTCGGCATGATACTCTACAACTACGTGTATATTTGTTTGTCTTAATTAGAAAACGTTTCGTCTCGTCAATGTGTAATTGGTGCCATTGTACGTATCGGTGTTTTAAGTATCGATTGCGTTTTTGATCGTTCAACAACACAATTTAAACAATGGTTTTTCAATTTCTTGCTTTAAAATTTTTCCTATCTGTTGGAGAATATTATAAAGTTCCGAAAAACTTTAGCTTCCGTTTTTTTTTTTTGCAAATTTACTAAAAAAAAAACTAGTCTTTATTCATTGCAATACAAAAGTTAAAAACTTGTGGTATCCTATAATTTGATCATGTTTTTATTTTTTATTGACACAAGTTTTTTACATTTTTTTTTTTTATATTAATTTTTTTTTTTTTAATACACTAAAGTAGTGTTAAAGTTCAACGTTACTATAATAAAAAAATTGATACTCTTTACAAAAATACAAAAATACAAAAAAACAACAAAAAAAGAAAAAAAAACCCTGCAAATGAAAATTGCGAATTGAATAATTTTACCTTCAAGAAAGCTTCTGACTTTTTCATATTCCAAAAGAAAAATATCGTCAATAACTCTTACAATTTAAAAAAAAAAAAAAGAAAATATAACTAAAATAAATTTTGTGATAGAAATATATTAGTAAAAAAAAAAAAATAAAAGGAAAAATTAAATAAAATCTAAAAGAATCGAATAATTTTTTTTTTATTATATATAGCGTGAGACATGAGACGCTCGAAAAATAATACTAAGTGTCAGCTGACACGAAATTCTTTTTCTTTTCTATGTTTGTTTATTTTTTTTGTTTTCTTTCTCTGTTTCCCACCTTCATCTTTTTTTTTTCTTGTGTAGGGATTATTTTTAGGTTCAATAACAACAACAACAAAATTATTGAAATTTTGTAATTTTGTTCTATATGACAAATTATAGTTCTTTAGTGTGATTTACTCAATTTTTCTTTCGATTATTTAGTTTAAAGAAAATTAAAACAATGTTGTAAATTCCTGTGGTAAAGTTAAATTCCTATGAAAAGTAAAAGCTTATTTTTTTTTTTTTTTTTTAAAATTTGGAAAAGTAAATTTCAAAATGGTGTTTATAAATTTTGAGAATTTTCTTAAAACAAAAATTACCGTATTCAATAAAAGTTTCAGAAATATTTTTTTTTGGAATGATTGAAAGTAAACTAAAAAATTTTTGAGTTTGAAGTGACAGTATTTTTAAAAGATAAACAATTGCCTTTTGCCTAGAGTATTTTCCTAAAATCGAATATTAAAAGAATAACTTTAGAATTGATCGCCATAAAAGGAAAATAGAAAACCATTAATTGTTAGTTAAACTAATTAAAAATTTTTATAAAAAAAACTAAGTAACTTGATTTTGTCACTATGGACTTTTTTTTTTTTCCACATGCCATGTATTTGTTCTAAATATGTTTCTGTTTTCTAAACTATTAGTCTTTTTTTTTATTGTTTTACTTTATTTTACTGTTAAAAACGAAATTATGGTATCTCTTGTATACAAATAATATATCCGAAATCGTTCTGAAAAAATATTCAGAATTCCAATCCTTCAAGTTCTTCCAATTTTCTAAATCATATTTCACTAAATTAAGATAAGATATAATTAATATATAAGATATATTAATTTAAGATATTTTTATTTTGTAAAAGTCGCTTCAGACTATATGTATTTTATATCTGACATGGCTGAATAAAAAACAGAAGAAAAACAGCTGATTAAATAAATGTCAATTTTTCCATATCATTTTTATTTACGTATCTGACAATTTTGACAGTTTTTTAAATAAATTTTATAAACAAAAAAAAATTGTTGGTTTTTTAAAATATATTTTAATGGAAAAATTAAAATTAAACATGAATAATTTGGACAAATTTCTTTATTTTATAATTTCTTTAATTAAATCCGTTTATTTTTCTACGACGAAACACTTCAACTGTGAATATATGAAAAATATCAAAAATACATATCAAAAGTCAGATAGAATTAGAACTGGTTCTAAAATAAAATTTACATATGTAATGTCATCTGACATGGCAAAAGTTTGTTTTTGTTTAACGTTCACACTATCTGTTTTTACAACTGACACGCTGTAAAATACATATATGTACTCCGAAGCGGCCTTAAGTAATGTTCAATGTTAATGTCAATTTCATTTTAATTCGAAATAAAAATTCACCTTAACCACCGTATCTAAATTAGTTGTAAAACTGTTATATATATATAGTAGAGATGGTAAGTATCTATACTATTTAGAACGTTTTCAAGTATGATTATCTATAACAATATTTACTAGAATTCTTTTCAATATGATGCCCCAATTAATATGATGCCCCAATTAATAGATGCCCCAATTATAATATACAATAAATTGAATTTCTTTCTTAGCGTTTCCTAGGTTTAAAGGTAAAAATTTTCACCTTCTTTTCATCATTTCATGTGACAGTTTTCACTTATTGGAGTACAATCAGTGTGTAAGTGTATATACAAGTATATGTACAACAATCTATAATTATAATTTAGTAGTTTTCAACCACTCATTACGTATTATGACATTCCGTTAAGTTTTGAATACAAGGTACGTATTTGGATACGATTTTTTTTATTATAAAATCTACATTAACATAATATAACATACATAATAATATGAATCATGATTTTTTTTTTGTTTTCTTTTCGAATCAAGAATTTTTTTATCCCATAGGAATATTTTGTATTTTAGATGATACAGTAAAATATACTTGCACATCAGCTACAGGGCTCCTAGTAACTAATATTTGCATTTTCATTTTTCAAAGAATTCATTTTTATGATTTTTTTTTTTTTTTTTTCTGCAAAATATAATTTAAAATTAAAGTAAATTTTATTTTTTAATAATTTATATTAAATAAAAAAATAATAAGCAAAAAAAAAAAAAAAAAAAAAAAAAGAAAAGAAAATATAAATATAATAAATAAATAATTGAATTTTTAAAAGAGCACATATTATTATGCATATATGCATATAAATAGAAGGTCGTTCTTTATTTTTGAACTCAACTCGTATAGTGAACTTTTTAAACACATATTTATGTATTTTTTTTTTCTTTGTATGCCGTTCGTCCTTTTTTCTTTATTCATATACTACCATATAATGTAGTTTTTAGTTTATTTTATTTTTTTTTTCTTGCTATACAAACACTGCACTGTATAATAACAGTGGAAAATTTTTCATCATTTTTAGTTTAATTTTTTTTTTTTTTGTAACATATTTTGCAATTTTCTTTTCTTTTCTGTGTACACCTCAAAAATAATTTTACCTGAAACCTCTAAAATATGATGAACTGAAATTTTTCTATAATAAGAACTTTTAAATAAATAAAAAAAAAAAATCAATAAATATCCATTAAATTTATTATAACTATAGCGAAAAACTTTTTTTTTTTTATGTGTATATAATTTTCAAAAAAAAAAAAGAAAAAAGTTTTATACATAATATGGATAGTATGGTATCATTAAAAATTTATAATAACCTGATATAAAATATAAAAACTATAATTTAATTTTCTTTATTGATTTTTTTTTCTTTTTTTTTTTTTGCTATATTATAAGAAAAATTAATGAAAATATTGAGAAAATATCATCAAAAAAAAAAAAAAATTATATAATATGCATGATTATATCAATGTGTATGTATAATGTAAGTAAATGTTGGAAGGTCATATTTTAATATTAAAATTAAGTCAAAAGTTTTTTTTTTTTTTTTTAATTAATAATATTTCAAAAATTAATTAAATTATATGATCTTTAAAATTAGTGTTAATATATTAATTTAATTAGTAATTAAATATATTAATATAATGCAGAATTTTTTTAATTGATTGCTTTTATCTTTGTATTAAAAAAAAAGTTCAAACATCATATCATACACCCACCCGCCTTATTTTCGATTTGGTTAAAATGTTAAATGAATTGAATTCTGAAGCTGTTGACAATTTAATTGAACTTTTGAGCTATTCTATTGATCTATTGAGAGCCGAGAGATTTGATGGAAGTCTAGTTCAAATTCCACTTGAATGCAAAAGAAGAAAAAAATCTAACATCATATAAATCCTGTTTTTTATTGCATTTCTTTGCCACATGTGACAAGGAAATTACACAGTCTTTTCTTTTTTAGGCCACTAGGCCACCGAGGACCCATCATATAAATCTTGTGGACGAGATTTGTGTAATATTCTCTTTCTCTTTAGTATCATCATGCATAGTATTGGGTTTTCAAAGTTTCAATATACTTAAATAACTTAGAAAAATATGTACGTATATTATTTTCTTTGTTTAACGAAAATGTAAAAGATTTTTTGTTTTTTTTTTATTTAAAGGCAAACTTTTTTTTTGTTTGTGAAGTTTGTTAAATTTTGATTTTCCATGGCGACATATTCTAATCTAATCATATTCTTCCAATATGCGTTATAAAATCTGCATATAATTTCAATTTAATATGCTGAGTTAGTTTTAAGTTAATTTTCTTTAATCTGATAAATCTTTTCTTCTTCTTATTTTTTTTTTTTGGTGCGCTGTACGTACTGTGTTTGTGGGTTCCTTAAAGTTTCCTTGATTTCGTGGTTTATTTGTTACACACAATTCCAAACTCATTATTTCTTGAAGTTCCAATTTGCAAGATCGAGAATGTAATTTATAAAAAAAATTTATTGGGATAATTAAGAGATGATGACTGAGGATTTCTATACAAATGTCAAAAAAAAAAAAAAAATCACACATAAAGATGATGATCCAATTATCATGTATGATTTCTATACAAATGTCAAAAAAAGCCCACATAAAAGTGATAAACCACGTCGCTTTGATCATTGTTTTGACGTTTGAATAGAGTACATTAAGTTAAATATGACAGCTCCGCAAAGAAACTAAAAAGTTGCGCGAGAAACACCGTATTGAAGCGACCCTACAGTAGAGCAACTTTCTGCTTTTATTCATTTTAACAATCAATTTTATTATTTTTTTTTTTGTCAATTGACACTTTAATTTTCATAATTTTTACATATTTTTACACAATTTAAATTTGTTTCATAAATCTACGCTATTATTTTGGTCATCAATCATCATTTTATTTAAAAAGATGATTGATGACATTGGAGCAACGCTAGTATAGACGCGTGACGAGAAAAGAGCATTAAATCATAACCTTAAATTTTTTCTAATTTGTGTTAGATGTTTTTAATCAAAAATTAAGCCACTTTTGACATTGCAATAAAAACGGAAAAATTACATATGCGATGCGATATGAACTATGATCTCCAGTTTAGCCAAAATAAACGTATTATAGTGTTAAATTTTTAATATGATGTTTCACTCTTTTGAACTTATTGCAGTATTTAAAGAATTTTACAAATTTTTATATAATTTAAAACTTTTGTAAAAACTTTGTTATGAAATTAATTTCAATTAAATTTGATTTAATTTAACTAATTGAATCTTTTTAAATAAAAATATTGATGTCAATTAATTTTTTCTTGATAAATTTTTGAAATTTATTCTTTACATTTTTGTTATTTTTTCAATATTGACAAACAAATAAATTAAAAGTATATTAATAAAAAAAAAAAAAAAAAATAAGAAAAAATAAACATATTTTTTTAATTGATTCATAAAATATAAATATATGTATATTAATATTAAAATCATGATTAACTTTTTTTTTTAATTATTATAAAATTTCCCGTTAAAAAAAAGAAAAATTAAAAAAAATTCTGATTATTTTTATTATTACGATATAAAAAAATTTTTATTTAAGAGTATGATATGTAATTCGAATTTAAAAAAAAATTTTTTCAATATTGAATGTATATTTTTTTTTTTAAATTAATTACAAATAGATTAATTAAGATTAATTATACAACAATTTCAATTAATTATTGGAAAAAAATATTAAGGTAATTATAATTTATAAACTGACTACTGTTACATTTGAAAATTTATTACAATCTTATTAAGTTTTTTTCTGCGTATGATCCATGGTTCCATGATTCCTCTCTTTATTCTTTTCAATTTTTTATTACATTGTTAATTGAAGAATACCTACATATTAAATCAATCAGATTCATTTTCTTTAGAACAGAATTTACAATTACGATTAATGCAAGATTACGATTTAAAGGACCGCAGGTATTAACCTGAGCTTAAACTCAATTCTCATTTTTCATACAAAAATTTTGCGTTTGAGCGTAAAAAAATATTGACTTTGTATGGGTAACATTAATATGTTAATAGTAATACTAATGAAAATTTGTCCCCCTTTTACTGAATATAGTTAAATAGATGTATATGCGAGATTTTCAATTATGAGGGATTTCATATTTGGCTACAAAATCAGAATTTAAATAAATTGTTTAGTTGGAGTTTGAGGGCGGCAGCAGCTCCCACTGTTTTAAATGCTTTGTTGAAATACGTATATACAAAATAATTAGAAAAGATTTTAAAATTAGCGTTTCAATAATTTGTTCAGGGGGGGGGGGGGGGGAGGGGGTTACAAAAATTATTAGAAGAGATTTTAGTTGGTTTCAAAATTAGGGTTTCTCTTTTTTCCAGAATGTGTATAAATATCTCTATACGAGATTTTGAATTAGGAGAGATTTTTAATTGGTTACGAATTTTAAGCATTTAGAATATGCATACCATACATATATGTCCTCCATACATATATTATGTTATTTAATATTATTTCGAAATTTTTCAAAAGGATGTTTTTTCCAAAGTAAAAATTTATATTTACCCTTTTAGACAAAATTGATTTTTTGCAATGTGATGTTTGCAATATGAGTTTAAATCAACTGTGCTATACCTGTTGGAGTCAACTGAGTTTAAACTCAAATTTCAACTTTTTAAAAGGTAAAATTTGAGTTGAAGCTCTGTTTTAGGCATTCATCCCAAAATCTCAGTGAATTCAATAGACTTGTATGCAAGCTACAAAAAATTCTTTTGGAAATTCTCACGGTAAATATATGTTAAATTTCATATTTTTCAGAGCAAAACCTTTAAGGAATCTTCATCGTTAGCGGCTCGTTGTCATTATTCGTTCAACCTAATATATGAAAATAACTGTTGTTGTTTTTTATTTAATTATAAAATGAAACCTAAAATTATTTTACTGTTATTATTGCGATGCATATATTAAAACTATATACATATATTTATTGATTCTCTCTAATTAGACAGTATTTTTTTTTAAAATGAACTGAAAAAATTAATGAATAGAAATTTAATATTCAAAACTATGGTTATATGTCAATCATAATATTTTAACATATCGTACTTTTCAAATTGACAAAATCATTATGGTAGAAATATGTCATTACTTTTATGAATCCTTTTATTAAGTTTTTTTTTTTTGTTTAAGGTATTTAAAATTTTTAAATAATTATTGAACAAATTTGAAATAATTGATGAACTTACATATTAGACGAAGAAGTGTATGGAGTAGTATACTATGTCAATTCAGGGATATCCGCACAAATATAACATGTATGTTCTTTCCATAAAATTTAATCATCTTTTAGATATTTAACTGAAGTATGTATTGAGATATATTTATATAAATTTCGGGATTGTATAACAGTTATTCAACTTCTTTGTGTCAAATCAACCAAGTTTTACAGTAATTCTTGCAATAAACCTAAATTTTTTTTTGAAGTTGTAAAATTGTGCTTTAATACCTGTCTTAATTTAGGAGATATTTGCAAGTAAGTGAACTTACTATTGAAATTAGTAAGTCTAAGTACCGTTTACTATTCAAAGTATTATTGGAGCTCTTAATAACGTTAGCGCCAACTGGGATCTGGTTAGAAATTAATAAAATGAACCAAAATATCTGTGTTCAAATTTATAAAAAAATTGGAAATGGAAACCAAAAGGTAGTATAACCTCAACTTTTAGAAATTTCAAATGTTTATCTTTTCAAAGTATCAAGATATGAGCAGATAAATTTTGCAACTGACCAAAAACTAATCGTTAGATTGATCAAATTTTTCAGAAGTCGTTGGTATTATAAAACTTAATTTTTTTTTTTTTTTTAAATATTCAGCTTGTATAAACATTTGACCTTTGCTCATATAAAAAAGAAGTTTAACGACAGTCAGTTGAAGATGCTGCTCTAGACCAATTAAACATTGCAGAGCTTATTTGGCATGAAACTTAACTTGTTTTGATAAAATTTCAGATATCTTTCTTAAAATTGGACATTAAGTTAATACTCATAAAAAGAAAGAATTTATATGGTAGCTATTCGAAAAAGCCATTTTCTTCAATTTAAATCGTTAGCATCGTTATTTTTTAACTTATCAAAGGGCAAAGGTACAGATTACAATTCGACTCTGATCAAAAATATATGTATACTTTTCCATATCTATCACGTCTCATTTAAGGTGTCACAAATGTAATAGAAATTTTTTTATCCCATTAAACCATGCTCGGGAGGGTTCCAATTCCTATAGTTTTATTTTTATATATGTAATTTTAAAATAATTTTTTTTCACCTCTCTAAAAGGATCTAAAATTCAAATACATTTCAAAATGACTTGACATAATATACATATGTATAAGTTTTGTGAATCCTTATAATGAATTGTTAAAATAAGTGAAAAACTATTATAAAAGTTTTTCAAATGTTTGACATCAATTAAAATGTTAAATTATAAAAACAAGTTTCTAGGGAAATCAAATCAAAATTTAATTAAAATAATAATAATAATGTTTGATTTTCTTTTAAATTAAAATAACAATTGATTATATGTTCTTTTTATTTATTTTTATTAATTTATTTATTATATTTATTCTTGAATTTAAGATTTCAATAGAAAATTTTTATACTTTTAAATATATAATGTAATATAAATAATAACACTATCTACTTATGTACATATATATAAAACACTTATTGAAAATTTGAATTTAATTCAATATTGTTCTAAGGTTGAAAATTTTTTTTTTACCATAATTGTCAACTTATTTAATGTTTTTGTTTTGTGAGTGAATCTGTCGTTCAAAATCTTTAACTCCTTGTTTTGTTTCAAATTTTAGTATTTGAAAGTAAAGATTAGTCAAAATAACATATATAAAATTTTTATATAAACATTCGATTTGTTGTCGAATTAAAAGATAGTTCGGTAGTTTAAAGGAAGGTACTTATCGTTGAATAAACCCAAGGAGTGTTTTCTTACCTATAATTATCGGCTATTCAATTTTACATAATATAAAAAAAAAAAAACAAGTTATTGATGATGAAACTCAAATATTTTATTGGTGTAATTTTTAAATTGTAGATAAATGTTTGTATTTTGATCATTAAACGCGCTGATTAGGTAGATATACTTAATTCCTGTTTTTTTTTTTATGTTTGTTTTAATTTCTATAATGCCTGTAAACAAAAATCTTACTTAAATTAATTTTTGTTTACAAGGTAGTGCAACATAGTGTATAAGAAAGAAGTTCAAATTGAATTTTTACTTTAAAAATCTATCATATGTATTTTAAAGATGGGAGCCAGTTATCAAAACACATAATAGTTCACACTATGTTAACGTGATGACACTATTAACGCGTTCACACTATGTCAATGTGATGACACTATTACCTTTCCTTTCATATATCTTAAGAATTTCATTCAATAAATTTTTTCAGTTGTAAATGGGTTAGTGATATGTATTGCTTCTTTTTTTTCAACAAAAATTTTAATCGCAATAAAATTTTAAAGTGTAGTACTTATGTATCATTTGCTTTTATATACTTTTACAAATACATATAAAAAATGCAACGTTGGTTGTTGACATAATGAAAACTTAGTGTATACAATGAGAGCGTCATTACGTTGACATATTGCACTTCTTTAATCAAAGCATATGTCCAAAAATTACAATACAATAATCGTATGACACAAATATGTTAAAAAAGCAAAGTGAAAAGTAAATTTTTTTTTATTTTTAGGTGTAAAATAAGTTCATTACGTTGGCTGGACGATAAAAATATTATTTGGTGTATAATTTAACACTAAAATTTTTTTAACAAGTTCAGCAAGTAAAAATATTATATCATATATTATGACAATTATGAAAATACCTTCAATCAAATTTTAATTAGCTATCGTGGAAAAGAAAAATTTTCCCATCTTTTCGCTAAGTGTATAGGAATTTGAAGTATTTATAATTAAAATTTGGAGTAGGAAATAGTCTTGAAAATTAATCTTACAATTAAAGAAAGACATTAATAAAATTAACTGCTAATAAAAAATAAAACTCAGGAATTTCAATAGCCATGTATACCAATTAAACTTTTAAAACTATTCAAAAAAATCTTTAAAAAAATTAAATAAGGTTCAATGAAGAGTTTAACAAATTCGGATAACATCGCAGTAGATTATCATAAATCAGCAAATTATCATAAACTTTTAAATTTACTTTAAAATAAACTTTTTATTTAACACTAAAATTCTACAAAAATTTTGAAAACTGTCAGTAAAAGAATTCCTCATCTATTAGTACATACTTTAAAAAAATAAAATTTAAGAATAAAGAAATAAAAAAGTACCATAAAAAATAGAATAAAAAAAAATGGAAACAAAAAAAAAAAAAAAAGAAAACTGAAATAAAATTAGAAACTATACAGACAAAATAAACAATATTAAATGAATAAAAATTAACCACAAATCAATATATATATACATAATATACATATACACGTCATATATATATATATAATTATATTTATTTTAGATAAGTCTGTGTCTCAGACAAAATAACAAAAAAAAAAAGCTTAAAAAAAGGAAGAAGAAAGAAAAACCACAGAAAAAAATTGGAAAATTTATTGCTTTTCAAAAAGATGATTTTTTAGTTCTTTTTTTTTTCATCTTTACTTTCTCAGTTTTCTTTTCTTTTTTCTTTTTTTTTTTTTTATAAACACGTCATACATCGTATACATATATCAAAAAGTTTTTCTTACATTTTTTTTTTTGTTTTTTGAATTTTCATTTTTTATACTAGACGTAAATATAAACAATATTAAATCGATTAAAATAAAAAAAAAAAAAACTATAAAAATAAACATTGAAAAAAAAATTTCAATGGAAAAACGCAGCACAAAAAATATCAAGATAAAATTTTACATCCTTATCACAAAAATTTTAAATAAAAAAAAAAAAATTACATTATCAATGATATCGTATGTGTAAACTTTTTACATATAAATAGTATATGTATATATGTATAAAAATATCTAATTCTAAAAACTTGCATAAAAATACTTATACATATACATACATGTTATGGATATATATAAAATATTTCCTTACACGATTATTTTTCAGTATGTCACACAGTATGTCTCAATAATAATATTTCATAAATCTCGAAAAAAAAAAAGTTTATGTCATGTCTTCTCAGATTTTTTTTTCTTTTACTTTTTTTTTTATTTGTTTTTTTTTTTTAAATTCATTTTTCTTTTATGGTTTTTCAATTTATTCATTTTTCTTCAGTTAAATAATAGAATTACGAATCAATTTAAAAAACTAACATACTAATTTTAACATATGTATGTGTATGTATAAAATATAAGGACTTCTTAGATAATTTTTATGAGTATCGTTAGTTGGTATGAAATAACTGTAAAGTCATTCACTAACAATTTACCTTATTCTATAATAATATTTTTATTTTATTAAATATTTAAATATTTTGCTCTTTGAATACTGTTTTTCTTAGGATATGTCTGTCGTTTTTTGTTTTTTTTTTTAATGGATAAAAAGAGTTGCCGTTAGCCGTCAAATAAATAATTACATTAGATCGAAATTAAAGTAAAGATTAATGTAGTTTTTCTTTTCCGTAAGAAAATTGGAGTATCAAATTCACAATTTAATAAATGGGAAAAAAGACATTTTCTTTTGTATTAAAGTCTAGAATTACTGCAAATAGTAAATCGGGTACAGAGCTGAGTCTTAACTGATACACAGTATAATTGATACGACGTTCAGTATAGTGCTTTTATCCATCTATCTTCGATCATTATCAAAAAATACTTTTTGCAGAAAAATATATTTAATAGAAAAAATGTACTATATTTTGATTGAACTTACGCGGTAACACATTTCTATTTTGTAGTTTTTGTTATTTTTTTGTAATTATATGAAATATGTTAAAGTTTAAAAGAACCATAATAAAGCACTTAATGCCAATGACCAACACGATCTCAACAGTTATCGTCAACAGATTCTGACTATTAAACCGGTGTTGTATTTAACAGTTACAACTTATCTGAATTTGTTTATGTATTAGTGTAAATCTAATTATGAATTGAGATTTTCCTTAAGAAGTGTCTGGCATTTTATATCATGACAAAAAAAAAATTCTCAACCTACATACATTTTTTATTGCTCGTGTTTATGTATTTGTGAAAATGCAACAGATCAGACTTTGTCGAAAATTTTTCTTTTCACAAATAAATTCTAGGGATATGGGGTGAGAAACAAAGTCAAAGAAGATTCAAATGCAAAAGCGTCTAATACAGTGTAATCTTTGTAAACTATTAAAATCTTCCAGAAAATTTCGATTTTTCTACCACATCGTATCCAGAAAATAATTTAAGAAAAAGAAAAATTTAAAAGAAAGAATTCGAATTTTTAATAAAATTATACGATTTTTCTGGGTCTTTTTATTCTTAAAGAAAACAAAGAAAATCTAAAACGAAATTTGATATCTTAATACACAAATCAAAAGTGAGTGTACTTTTTAATTCCTATATTCAATTAATATTAAAATTTTATTTATTTACAATGAAATTTTTATAATTTTAGTGAATCAATGATCAAATTTGATCACTTAACGTTTCCATTAACGACAATAAGAATAAAAATAAAGAGAATGAGGAGGAGAAGAATGAACATGCTCTTATTAAAAGGTGCTTAAATTTAAAAGTTTTAAAGAAGATGGGTATACAACATTTTAAGCAAATCGGATAAATTCACTATAGAAAATTCATGTTCATCAGTTTAATAATAAATTATTGAACAGATAGTTTTTAGTAGTGTTCCCCCTCTAAGAAAAAATGCATATTTGATCTAATATTGGATAAAACGTTTTCATATATATAAAATATAAATTATATAATTCACAATTTAAAACCCAAGAATTTTACTATTAATTTGAAAGATTTAATCTTTTAAGAAAAAAACAATCTTATTTTTATATAATGACAAAAAAGTTATAAAAATTAAGATAGAAGGTAGATGATGAACACATGATTTTAAAGATGAATTCTTTGTTATGCAATTGATTTTTACATTGTGGATTTTCTAAACAGAATTTTTATAAATGTGTAAAAAAAAAAAAAAATCAATTTTTACAATGAACATATTTTTTTTTATTTTTGAATTGAAAAAAGGATGTCGACATACTCAATAGATGAAATTGAGAAATTAATCATCAATAACAAATAATATTATATAAATTGGTTATATGTACTTATATGTACTTCTATTTTAGTACAAATTATTAAATATTTCGTAACTTGGAAAGAAATGTTCTTCTTTTTATTCGACTTTTTTTTTTTTTTTTTTTTTTTGAATTCCTGCAAAATTGTGATATCAAAAAATTTTCTTTCTTGAAATTTTTACAATAAAAATCATTTAAAATAAAAAATTTTTTAAAATATTAGAAAAAGGATACATGAATAGAAAGTACATACACCGGTATATTATTATTTATTGTTTGTATAAATCAAAATATACTTTGATATGTATAAAGTTACGTAAAGTAAAAAATTATATATGTGCGTAATATGTGATGGTATACTACTAGACTTTGATGGGTAATAAATGTTAAAGGTATATATTAGAAATTAGGTAGATAAAAAGTATTTTCTTTTTTATAAGAATCAAAACAAAATTAAATAGTAGTATTTTATTATGTAATAATTTATTATATAAATGAATAAGTAAGGTTTAAAAAAATTGGAAAGAAAATTTTTGTTAATAACTTTTATTTTTATTCTTTCCGATTTTTGTTGCCGAGTCATCGTGTGTATGTTCCGGTAAAGATTTGTTTTTTCATGTAGTGAAAAAATGTCTGAAAAAATTTGTATTGTAAAAAATTTTTTTTTATGCAGTAGAATTTATTTGAAAAATTTTATTTAAAAATGCATCATTTGAAGGAGTTTTTTTTTTATTTAAAATTTATTAGCATCCATTATGAAAGTCTATACTTATTTTAGTTCTAAATAATAGTATTGTCAATTTAAATTTCAGATCATAAATTCTAAAAATTCGGATATTCAAATACGGTCGAAGTTAGATCTACTTTTTCATTGATTTTCCATATCACATTCCTTACAATTGAAAACACTTGTGCAGGTCCCCTCTTAATAAACCACATGCCTAACCATTAGGTTACCAAAACCGCCGTGCTTTTTTTTCGTAACATATTTATTTATATTTTATTTATATTACATACATAAATGTAATGCAATATTATTGAACCATCGGCTACTAAGGCCATTATAGGTTTTTATACTATTATTAAATTATATACTAATATTATTTATTTTGTTTATACTATATATTTACATTATATTTGGTCGTAAGGGGGGTATGTAAAGAAAAAAACACTTACGACATGTGCATGGATCGAACCCACACTCCTTCGGTTAATACGCCACACGCCTACCCACTAGGCTACCGAAGCTCCCAACATATATGATTTTGATGTTAAAAATTTATTGCATACTTCTAGGGAGACAAAAAATAAATAAAAACCATTTAATTATTAATTTTTTATTTTATTTTTTAGAATTTAGCAACTTAAAATTAATGCATAACAATTTATTCTTATTATTATAACGTTTGCCAAAAAAGTTTTAATAATAAATTTTTACTATATATCAAATTTTAAGTGGCTTCTAAAATTAAAAATATCTAGCTATTATAAATTTATTATATACTATAGGTTTCCTATATACTAGAACTGGCCAGTTGGTAACTTTCACTTGGCAACTGCGGACACTTGATCAGTGGACATTTCGCAAAAAAGACACTTATCAAAACAATATTTAACAAAATGTCTGTCTGTCTTTTTTGTTTGACAAATTTTGTTAAACAAATGAAACATTATATACTTTTCTCTTATTTTTCCTCTTATTGAAAAAAAAAACTTAAATTTTTTTTTAAAACCAATTTTTCCTTTGTACATACATATATATATATATTGTTGTTTTACTATCACTATCGTCATAAATCTCACAAGTGAAAATATGTGAAAATTTTCTTGTGTCAAAAAAAGCAACAAAATAACTAAACAAAAAAAAAAAAGAAACCGCATCAAAAATTAATTTTGAACTTTCCAACTAAAGAATGAAAGTGACACAAAATATAACAAATCAAAAAGTTGCGTCATCTTGAAGAATTGGGAAAATGTTTAAAATTGTTTTTGCTTCTATTTTATGTGTTTTGTTGCTTAAGTTTTTGCACAAAAAAAAAAAAAAACAACAAAATAAAAAAAAAACAGAAAAAATCATATATCTAGAATTGAAAATAAGCAAAAGGTTTGTACTATATGAAATAGTAAAGGAAAATTATTTTACATAAGAAAAGTGTGTTGTTGGAAAAGTTAGAAATGTTCTTTAAACTTAAAAAAAAAACAAAAAAAAAATAAAAATTTTTTTTTTTTCTTTCCTCATTTTCAATATAAACTGATGGCTGATTGTTGCGGGTTTTATATTGAATTTCATTTTTCTGCTTTTACTCCTGCCTATATCTATTCTATATTTTTTGGTTGTACTTTAATATTAAATATTTGAGTTTGTAATGTATATTTATTAACAGTTTCAAAAAGCTGTAACAGTTTTTTAACACTGTACCAAAAAGCAGGATTTAAGGCCAAGATTTGTCAGAAAAAAAAAAAAAATGATGATTTGTCCTGATGTCACCACAAATAATCATCATATAACATATTTATGTTATACGATATATGTATGAAATATATGATGGGTTTATCCTTGTTTATAATTCATATTTGTTTAAATATCCTTTAACGGTTCAGTGATCTGTTGTAAGAGTAAAATCGATTCAAAGTTTAAATTTGCAACCAAATATACTATCAGTTTTGTTTTTTTTTTTTTTCAATTCAAAAATTGTAGAAAAGATGCAATTTAATTTATTCTATATTTTGGATTTGATCCAGAAGTTAAAAACGAGGTGAGGTGATAAAATTATAAATATGATTTTCGTATGCCCTATTATAGTAATTTTATGTACGTACATGTGGTGGTATCCAATATTCATATATTTGTATATAATATTTATATATATATGTATAAATATCTATATATACATATATGTATTTATGTATTTTAAAAGAAATTTATTTAATGTCATAACTTTCATTTTATAGAATAAATTATATTTTGCAGTTATAGTGAATATGACAACATCTTGGGTAAATTGTTGTCATCATGAAAATATTTAACCAAAAAAGTTCCTTGGAATATAAAAGATATAACAAGGTAGGTAGAAGTATATAGGCGTTCATTTTTGAATTTCTTTAAATAATATAGAATAGAGCAAAAAATATGATGGTTGTTGATGATAATATGTTAAAATTTATATAGTTATCTCAAAGTCAGTCACAGTTTGGGCATTCCTTTCAAAAGTTTTTGAAACTTTTTTAGCTTACCTAGTGATAATGGTAAAGTTTTACTACAAATTCACACCTTTTGATGCTATAATATATATTTATATATATTTTTCTTTTAAATATATATATACATAATACATATATTATTTGGTTTAAAGACGAGAATTTTGTTTTATAGTAGAAACTTCATTTGACATTTATGAAATTCAAAAAAAAAAAAAAAAAAAGATACAGATACAGATAGAAAAAGAAAAGAGAGAGAAAAAAAACAAATTGAATGATAAAGGAAAAACTTTTTCAATAATTTTTTTTTTTAATGTAATGAAAATGTTTATTGGGGCAGAAATAAAAATATGCATATGATGTGAATGGATGAGAGCAAAAATAAGCAAATAAAAAAAAAAAATAAAAGAACACAAAAATGAATGAAAATTTTTTATTTTTTTTTTATTTTTGCTTCTATACTTTGTGCTGCGAAACAATGAGGAAACAACCAAATAGTTTTGTGTTTTTTTTTCTTCTGTTTTTATTTGTTTAATCCGTTTCTCTTCTTTTTCATAAATAATAGTATTGGTTTTTATAATGATATACGAATAATATTATATCATTGGTACAATGTAAAAGTCCGAAAAATTGTGGTATACAAGTTCTATGGAACATTTATATCACCCATATCATGTTAGACCGGTAATATGTATCTTGTCATTGAATTGGAGTTGATGAAGCTGAAGTTTTTTTTTTTGGACACAAAAAACTAAATAACTATGCTGTGGTTTATTGTGCCATAGCAATTCTATTGTAAGTTTTATAATTCCAACTTTAATTTGGTGACAAATTTTACTGATAAGTGTCACAAGTCTAACGTGATGTTGGTTTTATAATCAATTTTATTGAATTAAGGTTTTTTTTGATTTTATTTATTATTCTCTTCTGTTACTAAGTTTTGTTCTGTTACTAAGTTGTTGTTACAGTTGTTCTGTTACTAAGTTACTAAGTTTTGTTATGATTTTTGCATCTGAGTAATGTCGGTCGGGTAATCCAACTGACATTCAACACTTCCATATTACTATATTACTCTGTTAGATGCTATTGCTTTGTGCGTCTTATTATTGTTAGTTGAATTAAAATTTAAATTTCAGAAGAATTGTTTTAAACTAGGTTTTATTGGGACAACCAACTTTCCACATCTTATTCAAGAATCGTCATTGCTATATGATCACCTATTAACTATGATTTCGTCATCATTAAGTATAAAGATCACAAGCTTTCGCAATTTAATTTTTCTAAGTTTTCAGTTTCAATTCAAATTCTGTCGAAATCTTGGAAAGTACTATTGAACTCATGTTTTAGGATATTTTAAGTATATTTATTGCATTTATTTTATATCCTTTTGATATATATAACACATTTCCTTTTTTTTAAATTTTATTTGTGTTTGTATGTTTATTTTTTATTCGGTTTTTTATGAAAATCATTTTTTTTTTGTGAATTAAAATTTCGACTCACTCATATTTATCTCATTATGATATATATCACAGATAATAAAAAAAAAAAAACAAAATATAAATACATTTCTATATTGGCAATTATATACTTATCTGTCCTATATGAATTATATAAGAACGTCGGATAAAAAGGATATCGACCCATAAAAAAATGAAAAACCAAAAAAAAAATAAAAATGCATAATTGTGCTGTGAACCAGAATTTTTTGTTATTGAAAAAGTTTTCTTTTCTGTCTTTTGTTTTTATTTAATTTTTTTATTTTTTTTATTTTCTATATTTATTTATGAGATGACAGTCCCATAACACAAAATCCTTCAAAGGATATAAATAAAAGTAAAGATATAATTATATATATATATATATATATGGATGTTATATTTCTTTTTCTGTGCATTTTTTTTGTTTTTTTTTTTGATTATGTTATGGTGATATGAGTAGGATATACCTGTTGACAGTGTTGCATATTGCTTCCATATCCTTGCTATTTTTTTTCTTTTTGTGGTTATTGCAGAAGGATATGTCATGTTATTTTTTTGTTTTATCATTTTAATGAATATATTTTATATTATATATAATAATATTATATACATAATATACATCTATATTGTTGTTTTATATTAGGACATAGCAAAAACTGTTTTGAATTTACGGTTATAAACACACAACAAAAAAAAAAAAGTTAAGGGATAATAATAAAGAGAAAAATGATCGGGTTGTTGATTTTCATATATTTATTTATTATATATTATTATATTTTTTTTATTTTAGTTTAATAAAATGCATTCTTGCGGATAGATTGTAGCTATAGTTTGTTTTTTTCGTTTTAAAAAGGATTTTGAATAGAAATATAATATATCAAATTTGAATAAATTAAATTGTTTTTACTTATTAGAAAATTTTTTTGTATGTCGTCCTGTGGTCAAATAACTAAAAAAATTAAATTGATATCAAATTTAATCCTTTTGAGATATACTGGTCCGAATTTAAATATATTTTAAATTATTAATTGCTGTTATTTAATTTGATTTGAAAAGATATTTATCTTTTTTAAAGTTTTATTTAATTAAAAATTCCTTTTCCAAATTGACATAATTTTCTAATGATTAAGATCGGTTAAACAAAATGTAAATGAATATTCGTAAGTGCCCGAAATATTTTCAATTAAATTTTAATAATAAGAAACGAATTTTCAATTATTACATAAAATACTTAAATAATTTTTGTATAAAAAAAAAAATATATTTTAGAATATTTAATAAAAATATCTGCATTTTATTAAATTTTTAGAATTTGCTTAAATTAAAATGTTTTTGTGTTAAGTAATTTAATTTTTATTTTGTCTTTCCGCAAGTTATCTGTGTTTTTTGACATTTCCCATAAATTAAATATAAATAGCCTTAAAATATGCAATTAAATAAAAAAAATTATTCATTGAAACACAAATCTCATTTTTGATGTTAAAAAAGTTTTTTTTTTTTCTTTTTTTTTTTTGTATATTTTGTTAATTCTTAATTTCAAAGAAAAATTATAAAGATTTCGTTTAACTAACCGCAGGCTTTTAACATAATTTCCTGTCAAACAAAGACATATAATTTGTGTTATGGTTTCTTTAAATAATAGAAAATGATTTTTTTTTTGTTTTGTTTTTTGAAAAAAGAAAGAAAAAAAAAATTTTAATTTTTTAGTTAAAAGGTTGTTAAATATCTGTTTTCTTTTTATTTTTGTATTATTTCTGTGGAATCTGAAAAATGTACGGCTTAGTTCTTAATTCATAGGGTTTTTAGGAGAAAATTATCAGGGAAAAATTTGTGTTAGATCATAAAAAAATAAATAATACAATTATATAAAATTAATAATATTAGCTAGTCCCACATGCCTAACATAAAAAGCTTGCATTAAATATAATTTTAATTCTAAATTGGTACAAAATAAATAAATTTCTGTGTTAAGATGACAAGATAGGTTAAGAGATACAAAATAATAGAAATATGATCATTCAAAAATAAGTTTCTCGCCTTTTAAATTTTTCAAATGTTATAAAAGTTTTTCTATAAACACTATATAAATAATATACAAAGATTATTAAACATTAAACATTTTTAATATTAAATATTATGTTATAGTATAGGTAGCGCAAATGTAAACTTTAAGGAATGCTATATACCTAATAAAACTTCAAAATTAGTGCATTATATTTTTCATAATACAGCTAAGCTTGTAATTCTGTAAGAAATCTTATTTTCTATAATAAAATTATGCCTATATAGCAGTAGTAGCCGCAGGACTAAAAACGCATTATAAAATAACATGTAGTAAGCTAGAGAAATTAAACTCGGCTCGCAATAATGAAAACTCCTGATCAAATTACAATACTAAGAACATTTACAGGTAAATAAAGGAAACATCAAAGAGAAAATAATTTGAACAAAATGTCAATTATATTTTAAAATATTATTATCATATTTCCGCAAACATCAACTTTTACAATAATGCATATAGCTTTGATTAATGAATGTTTACTTGTGTCAAACATTTAATGTTCCATTAACATTTTCAGCCATTATATATTTCTCCTTTCCAGTTTCATATATATATATATTTTTTTTTTTTTAAATACCGAACCTTATATGAAAAGTATAGGTAGATATTATATTTTTCTGGTTTTAACAGATTTTATGATTCAACGTTTTATTTAATTTATATCGATTTTAATTTCAAATATGTCGTATTGTTGTGTTATGAAATAAAATTTTTAAGTATATTTTAAACGTAAAGTTAATTTTAGAATTTATCTAATTTATTTTTAAGAGTTACAATTCAAATTTCATAAGACTTTCAATTTGACTCTTTAAATTTTATTACTGCTTAAATTAAATTTAAACTAAATAAATTTGATAATAAAAAATTTCCTTCCCATGTTAATTATGACTTGTGTAAATGTTATGTAAATGTAATATACATATAATATATAACAGTAAAATGAAGTTAAAAAAATTTTGTTGTTAGTTATTTTATTACAATTATTTTTAATAGAAAATTTCATGTACCTAATTAATATACAATTTTATTTTAAATGAACATTTTTTCATATAAAAAATGATTTAAATGAAAGAGAGAGAAAGAAAACTTTTTTTTAAAAAAAAAAAAAGAACATGAAGAAAAACATTACAAGTATTTACAGTTAATAAAGCTTTTATACATTATTTTAATTTTTATTTAAAATTTTTTTTGTTTTTTTTTTTTTTTCCTTTTAATTTTTTTAAAAGTTGCAAAAGAAAAACATTTTTCTTTTATTTTTCATATAATTGAACCACATTAGACATTGTTTTGAAGAGTTTCTTTTGTACTTTTATTGTTTTGATTTTCTGGTTAACAAAAATATATTATCATATATCCTTGAAATGATAGATAAAATACCATTTTAAAGTTTTTGTTCATTATTCCTTGTATTTATTACGTATTAGGTATGAAAATATTGAATTGGGCTCGAGAAATAAAGAAATTAAATTTATCATATTAATTAGTTTATGCGACAATGACACAACCATCCGGAAGGAAAAAAAAAAAACAAAAACGAGTTGTGAAAAAAGTGTTTTGTACCTTATAAAAAATTTATTTTTCTTTTGCATCTATCACCTTATGCCATCCGTTAAATAATTTTTTTTTTTTTGTACCTTCTATTGTAATAATATTTATAATATGATTTTAATTTTTTTTTTCAAGCGTAAAAGTAGAATAATTTTTCAATTAATTTTAATTGATGTTGTTGTTTTTCTTACTTTATTTTTAAGGACGACCATTTACAAGTTTATTCTTTATTTAAAAAATTTTCTTTTTTTTCTTATGAAAATTTGTATTTTTAACGCGTATAAAATTGCAAAAAAAAAAAAAAATATTAAAAAGGCTAGGACATCTTGTTAAAATTTGTGGAGTGGAGACTAAAAGGAAATTTTTTATTGTATTGTACATACAAAAAAATTTGCTCATCCCATTTTTGATACGCCAATTTAAAAAATGAGAATAGAAAAGTGAAAAAAGTAGAAAGTAAAAAAAAAAACACGATGAGTGGCAATGACAAGAAGAGAGAGAGAAAAGAAAAATTAATGCAAATGTGTATATATACATATATACGTTTACCTATAATTATATAGTTGTTGTAACAAGTTAAGAGAAATAAATTTTAAATCGACAATTAATAAAGTTTTTTTTTTAAGATAAGTTATGAAGGCGGACAAGTGAATAGATGTTTTTTTTTGTTTTTGCCTTTTACAAAAAGAGTCCTAAGCAGAGGACTTTACATTAAAAATTATTAAATTATAATTATTAATAAGGTAAAAAGTTGAAGGAGAGCACAAAAAATTGAAATATTACTTTAGTGTGGTTTGGTGTTAGTAAGTAAAAATTGGTTTTGTTTTTTTTAAACCTATGGTGATAAGTTCCTAAGAAAAAACGAAAAGAGAAAATTAAAAGACTAGAACAGACCAATTTCTAATGAATTAATAAAGATTAATTGAAAATTGTTTAAAGAATGATTTTTTTTTTTTTTTTTTCTTAGGTATTGACAGGCGTGAAAAAATTTTCTATTTATCATAAAAATTATAATAGAAAATATAAATAATTAAATTCAATTTTTCATTTTCATTTTTATTAATTTTGACAAATGTTTTCAGAGCAGAAAAACTTATAAAAATATGATTGTTTTAGAAAATTGTAAAGGTAAATTAATGAGAGAATTTAATTTTCTTATATACATTGATTTTAAGATGTTGATAATTAAAATATTCATTTGCAAAAGAAATAAAAATATTTCAGATGGCATTTGTAAGTTATTTTTTATATGATTTACTTATAATAGTAGAAATTTCTTAATAAATTTTGAATTTTCTCTCATAACTTAAGAATTAATTTTTCTAATCGAAGATTATATTGACTATACTATTAGTATATACTTTATTTTCATTGGTTATATTTTCTTAGTTAACTTTCAGATTAATTTAATATATAGTTTAGTATTAATTTGTAGAATATACAAAAGTAAGATTTAATGGCTCTAATTTTATTGGGTTTGTCATTTGACATATGAATTATATATTTTCGAAGAGATTTTAGGTTTCTTATCAGACTTAGATTATAATAGTAAGATAATTATTTTAACTTAGAAAAATAAAAGACAATTTTCGTGGTAATTGAACATTTGACAGTTAGCTCTAGTACCTTCTAATTTATTTTTGAAACAAAAAAAAATCTAAATTTCAATTCAAAAATATTCAGATCAGGGAACCATTCATCTTTTAAAGCAAGTACATATTTAGAAGAACGACCATGAATATTTTACCTTTTTATTTTACTTAGAAATAGTTTACATATTTCTTTAAACCTTTTTGGTTTTTTTTTTTTTTTTAAAACCTTTTTAAAATTTTCATTTCAAATATATTTAAGATAATAAAAGAAAATCCATTTTGTTTACTTCTATATATGCTTTACTATAAAATATAAATTTTTTTTACTTCTTTTGGATTCTTCTATTTTTTTAAACGTTTTTCCACAAAAGAAAAAAGTTTTTATAGAATTCAGAGAATTGAAAGAAAGAAAAAGACAGAAAATCTTTAAAGAACCTCATAGTACTAATAGTATACATATGTACATACATTACTTAAATTTTAATACATAATTTATCAAAAATAAATAGAAAAAGTTACAAAAGAAAACTGAAGAAAAAAGTAAAAAAAAAAAACAAAACTTATATCAAGTATAACAAAAAAAAAAGGGCAAAGTTTTGACAAAAACAACCTGATTGATAGACTTTAATAAACCAAGTTAATATTAAATGAATAAGGTGGTTAAATAATAAAGAAAAAGATCTGAAGAGGTAATGATTCTCTGAGGGAAGGAACATAGATTTAATATAGAAGTCAGAAAAAAAAGTTCTTAAATTAATGAATATAGAAGAACAATAGAATCATTTTTATCAGACAAACTTACTTACAAACATACGTACAAGTATATATCTTAGAATTGAACTATTGAAAAAAGAGTAGAGAATGAAAAAGACAAAAAAAAAAACAAAGAAAACGTTCAATATATATAAGCTAAGAAAAGGATATCTTAAAATATATCAATTGCAAGAAAATAAGGTAAAAATAAAAAGGGTGAATATATCAAAACAATGTAATGCATGGACATGGACATAAATGGATAAAATGAAAATAGTGACATGTAATGGTACTATAATTTTATTTTTGTGTAACTAAATTAAGGGGTTAAAATAAAGTCAAAGTTAAACGATTCAACATTTTCAGTTTTCTTATTACTTTATATCTGTTATTGTCTATTATACCCTTTTTATACCCTTTTTACATTATGACCCTTTATCATTTAAACCTATTGTAAATTTTTTCCAGTAGGAAAATGATAGTAGGTAAAAAAAAAAAGATTTAAGAAAACAAAAATTTGTATTCTTTTTTTTTTTGCAACTGGTAACATTTGTGGTTTTTTTTATACTACCACATTTTTAAATCAGTTTTTTTGTTTTTGTTTTTTTTTTTAACATAATGAAATGTTATTTTATTATTATTTAATGAAGATTTTGAATGGAATAAGAATCATATCAAAGTTAAATTTCTTATTTTAAGTTATTAAATTAAAAAGGATTCTCTTGTCATTTTATAGATCAATACCATCAAGACCCAATACCAATTGAATGTTATGAAGGGGGGCATTTTTTTTTATTTTGAGTATTTTTGATACGTTATTAAATTATTTAAACCCTTTTTAAGAAATTGTTAGTATTTTCTTACAATGTGCCGTTTTTTACAATAACTGGTTCTATAAATTTTAAAATATAATTACATTTTCGATCTTTCTGGTCCCGTCATTTTTAATTTTTTGACAAGTAAGATATCAAAACTTATAATTCTTTCTGAAAGCAATTATTTTACCTAATCTTTTTTAATTTTTTATTTTTTATTAGTTGCTGATCACATATTAAATAAAAAATTATTTCGATTACTTATTTCAGACTATTTTAGAATCTTTTAATGTAAAAGGTAATATACCTAATGTTAACAAATTATAAATTTGTTAAACTAAAATTGTAGTCACAGCAGCACAACGTTGTTTCAATTTTAGCTCAACACAAGTTAAGGCAAGCGTTGAACAACCGTTGTCTATCGTGAAATGAGAGCTTATTTTTGTTGTATAAGAAATAAAATAATTTTGAAATTATTAAATATGTATAGAAAATGTTTCCGACTCGAATACCTATACCACATTCAGTGATTCGGAGGGTTAAACAAACAAAAAATTGTATTGGGGAGGGGAGAATTTAATTTCTGTGTACTAATGATCTTTATACGTCCAACAGATAAAAAATTATGAAGATTTAAAACGATTTAAAATCACAAAATTATGTTTCAATCTCAATTTTCTTTTGAAACACTCTGTACTTTGGCTGCTTTTTATACCTTATTTAAAATGAAGTTTATTAATTCTGTACTTAAAACTTTTTTTTTTCCTATCTCTCACCATTTCGAGATATGACACACATTAGTTCTAAATTTCTTATAAAATAAACTTTCCAACTTCCAACCGATTGAAAGTAACACAATTTTTTATTTTTACACTTAGACACTTTTATTGAAATTCCTCCTCCTTTTGCAACACCTCTAAATAAGAAACTTAGATATAGACGTATGTAAGTGTATGAATCGCTTCAGAATCGAAAAATTTGTCGATTAAGCTTTGTCCGTCCGTCCGTTCGTCGGTCAGCACGATAACTCAAAAACTAAGAAAGCTAGAGTAATGAAATTAACACAAAATATTTTTGGTTAAGATCCGATTAAAAATTCGAGTAGCTCACGAAAAACTAAATTTTTCATCTCCACATTTTTCATAAAAAAAATTTCAAAAGTTCTACACCGTTTGAACTAGAGCAAGTGAATTGAAACATTATTTCTAAATAAAAGCTATAAAAAGTAACCAAAATTCACTTCAGTCTTATGTCCAACTATCCCACCGAACTCCCTTTTAAATATCTTAATATGCGATTTTTTAAAATAAGTTTTAAGAACAAACCGATAATTAAAAGCCAAATACCTGTAATTCATTAGAAGTGTCAAAAGTTTAGTTTTGTAAAAATAAATGCTATTAGTATTTAATTGTTAAGAGTCAAAAAATTTTAATTAAAAAAATTAATCACAACAAAATAAAAAAATATACATACATAATATATTTCAAAAGTGGAAAATTCTGGAGATGCATTTCCATCATAATAGACAAAAAGTACTTTAAAATTATTTATTTATATTTTGTTTTTTTTTTTTTTTTTTTCGCTTTTTAAAGGTGAAAATTTCTTTGTTCCGTTTTCCTTTTAGTGGAATTATTCAAGTGAATATTTTTTTTTCTTGTAAAATTGTCTTTGTTTTAAAAAGTTTTATCAGAATGTTTGTTCAAAGAACAAAAATAAGAAAAAAAAAAAAAACCAAAGTTTTACTTTTTTTTATTTAACTTTATTTAAAAACAAAATGTATTTTTTTTTTTTTTTGTTTTAAAAAAGTTTAATGGAATATTTAATAAAATTGGGAAAATTTACTTTCATTTTGTTCAAACAACGAATATTAAGTACAAATTTTTTAAATGTTTTTTTTTTTCTCATAGAAATTTAAAATTTAATTATTAACTTATGATGGGGTTTGAGTGTTTTTTCTATCATTTTATACATTTTGTTTTTTTAATATTAAATCAAAAGATTTAACAAATTTGATTAATTTTAAAAATTATGGTGTGTTAAATTAACGCAAAAATAAATTTTGAATAAAATCTTGGAGTGTTAGATTATTACTAATAAAAATTTATTTATAAATATTTAATTTTTAATTAATTAATGTAAAAGTCGCAGATAACAGAATCGCAGAATAATATTTTATTGAAATAGTCAAGCGACTATCATATTTTTACTAATATATGAGTTACTAAAACTAAACTGGTACAGTATTGTAGAAAGAAATATTAAAAGCATTTTCAGCACAGAATACTACCAACTTAATTTGAGTGTCAGGATACGAGAGAATCACAGCGAATAAGTATGTGCTTGGGGGTTTGATGAGTTAGCAAATTAAAGATTAGAGCTTAATCTAAACGTTAATAATATTTCGACTGTCCGCAAACATATGCCTTACTTGAAGAAAACGGATTTCCACTTTAAGTGCAATTTTACCAAAAAAAGAAAAACTTACATTTGAAAAGTAAATATTTGCACTTAAAAAGAAAATTTGAACTTACAAGTGGAAATCCTGCTTCATAAAATGAAAAAGGTCTATAAAAAAAACTGTCAAGTTTAACATTAAAGAAAACTTTATTTTGATTTGGTTAAAGAACAGTTTATTACAAATAAGTGCAACTTCCAGGATGTGAGATTAATAAAAACCAAGTGGGTGAATTTGAGTTTAAAAAGATCGAAGTTTATACAACTTCTCTCTGAGCCGTAAGTCAAAATAATTGGTTGGTGTTATTATTGTGTATTGTCTGAACGGTGGACATGCTAAAAATTTGGATATACATATGGAAATTTGCAGAAAAATTTGCACAGCATAGAAAAAATGGAAAATTTTCTTTGCGTTTATTCCTATATCCATGTATAGAAAAAGATCAATGATAATTTATTTATTTAGTTGGTTTGTACAAGGTCTTTGTGGTAATTATGATTTAGGAATTATTGTTACAAAGCAGTTTTTCTATTACTAGAACAAACTGAACAGATGCAGTTTTTTTTTTTGTTGTACTTAGATAACTAAAGTTAATGATTAAGTACAAATATTATGATATGTATTTATTTATTAGATTTATTTAATTAATGTATGAAGTTTTAGTTTTTTTTATTTTATTTAATACTTTTTCGTACATTTATGAGGTTTAGTTTGAATTAACCAAAGAAAATAGATTCAAAAATTTTTTTCATACAAATAAAACTAATTTGCATAATATTATTTAATATAATATCCATATAACATACATCTAATTGTCAAATTTAAATTAAGGATCTCAAGGGAAAAATCTTTTATTTTTTATTTTTTTTTTTAAATAAAAGTATGATTATAAATTATTTTCTCTTGGGTATTTTAAAATTAATTTTTCAAAATGAAAATATTACATTATATTATTAGTCCTGTCAATCTAATTTAAAATCTTTTAAATTAAATTGATTCTTATTAAATTAAAATCAAATTTTCTTTTGAATTCAGTTCAGTTGAATTTAAAAATAAATATGACTAAAAATACAGAAAAAATGAATAAATTTTTTTTTTTAATTTAAAAAAAAAGAAACTAATAAAAAAAATTTAGAAAAGAAAAAATGATTTTTAAGGAAAAAATATGAAAGGTCTGTTTAAAGAATTTTATAAAATTGTTAGTTATTTTGATGATAAAAAGAAATAAGTACATCATTGTGTTAGTTTCCTAATATTTATATCCATGCGATAAGTATCGGGAATATTAAAATTGCTCCTGCTTTTGTAACACTTCGAAATAAGCTAGCTATATATACCTTCATCGGTATGGATCGGATAAGAATCAAATTCTGAGTCGATTAAGCTTTGTCCGTCCGTCCATCGACCCGTCCGTCTGTCCGTCAGCAAAATAACTCAAAAACTAAGAAAACTAGAGTCATGAAATTAACAGAAAATATTCTTGAATCAATTTGTAGGTTTCTTATTTTTGTTTTTGGTTGAAATCTGACCAAAAGTTCGAGTAGCTCTCGAACTACTTTTTCGTCTACACATTTTTCATAAACATTTTTCAAATGTTTTACATCGTTTGAAGTACATATTTTATTATACTTAGAGTGAATTATTCTATGAATGAAATATTTTTAAAGAAATATTGCGATGTATGGTGATATATGATGATATAATTTATTTATTTATTTATTTATATATGTACTCTTAGTGCCTCTTAGTATTAAATGGAACTATAAGCATTATTTGGAAAAGTTTTGGATTGATAATAATCGTTAGATGTTAGATTAGAATCTGACTTGAAAGAATCATACATAAACCATAGTTCCAGATATTATAAAACTCACCCAAATTATTTTAAAATAATGAAAAATTAAAAAGATAATATTATAGGCAGAGTTATAGACATTATAACGGGTTCGTACGAGTATTTAAGAGTTGACAAAAGCAACTGTATTCTTCCTCGTTTTTTTTTTAGAGGAAATGCAACTATCAAAAAACATTCAGTTGATTATTTAATTTATTTGTTACTTTTCCTTTGGGAAAAATTTTATTTTATGATCTTTAAAAATCAATGTTCTATTTTATTTGAAATTACTGATGATGTTTAAGAAAAGAATTAAGATTGGACGATTTAAGAAACAAAAAATTTTAAAGATGAAATTCTAAGACGTATATTCATGAGGGAAGGGTATTGTAAAGAAATATGACAAAAAGGAAAATAATTTGTAATAGATCGAAATTAATGTACAACATTATTTTTAAAAATTTAATATAAAGCACATCGAACAAATATAGAAATAAAAAACAAGAATATATCAATTCAAAATCAAGAGAAAACAAGAAAAACCTAAAATTAAAAGAAATTTTTCTTTTAACATTCAGGAAACCTAAAATTAAAGGAAATTTATCTTTTAACATAACAGAACGAAAAGAAATTTTTCTTTTGTAACATTCACAATAGTCCAATTTTATCGTAAATAGTTTTCTTTAGAAGCTGCTAAAGCATAAAGAAGCCGTTAAAGCATAAATAATTTATAAAATAAAATTTTACTTTTAAATAAACTTTTACAAAAAAACTCTGTCAAGGTTCTTTATTTTCTTCAAAAAGAAAAACAAAATATTACCCCCTTATAATTTATAAATACTTGATAGAAAATTCAATCTTTTATCAATATTCAATATTTAATTCATACGTTTTCTTCAAATTTTTATTTAAATAAAAAATGAAAATAAAAGCAAAAAAAATTACCATTAAATTTTGCAACATAATAAAAAAAAAAAAAATAAAAGAAAATTTCAGGAAAATATAGAAAAACTTGTGAAATAAATTGTCGTTTTTGTTTTCAAAACAAACAAAAACTTAACACACACATGTATAAAAAAATTTTCAATTTTTTTCATTTCTATGTTTTTTGTTTTTTATGTATAAAAACATTTATGATGACATATGAAAAATGTTCTTGTTATTACTCAATTTTAAAAAATTCTTCAACAAAATATTTTCGGTTTTTCTTTATTCGATAAATCTTAATTTAAGAAAACCTTTTTTTTTTTTTTATCTTAAGGTTTACCACCCCAAGAAAATGTTTATCCCAATTCTCAATTCTCATCCCTTTACTTAATTTTAAATCAAATTAAAGTTAAAACTGTTCATAAAAGGATAACAATTTGTATTTTTTTTTTTATATACATTTTTGTTGTAATTGTTTTCATTGAAACTTAAAAAAAAAAAAAAAAAAAAAATTAAAGAATTGTATTTTAAGATGTGAATTTGATGAAGTCAATAGTGTGTCGAACGTAATGTATGTATATAAAAATTGTATCATTAAATAAAAGGGTAACACCATCAGTAAAAAGTAAGAAAATGAAATTCTTTTAAAATTTAAAGAACTAAAAAAAAGAAAAAAATTCTAAGAAAACATTTATTTTTCCTTTAAAAAAACTCAAAAAAAAAAAAAAAAAATTTATTTTCTGGTTATTTGTTTTCCTTTCGTTTCTATATGTTCTGTAACTTCAAGAATAATAAAAATAAAGGGACTTCAATGAAAAATTAAGTTTTGTTTATTTATTTTCTTTTTTTTTTTTTTTTTTCTCATCCTTTTTTTTGTTTTAAATTTTATTTATTATTATTTTTATTTTTTTTATATAATTTTTTATTTATATTATTATGTTTTTTTTTTTTTTTTTTCGTTTGAGTACATTATCCTTCGGAGATAGGACGTAAATCATTTGAAAACGAAACATCAAATGGAGTGTGAGGAAAATGTATTTCAGATTTTTTTCTTGTATTATTTTATAGGTGCAATAAAAATGGAATTTGTATTCCGTTTTATTGAGAAAAGGACTGAGAAAAGAAACCATGATAGTAAAATAATGTGTAATTTTTATAAAAAAAAAATTCTTTGGGTTACCATTTAATAATAATAATATTTGATTAAAATATGAAAAATTCTTAGTATGATTTTCTTTATTTAGTAAAAACAATTGTTTTTCTATTAAACTTTGCTTTTTGCATACTAAACGATTTTATGTAAAATAAATATGATCCTTGAAAGTTTTTAAGATGATATCCTTTTTTTTTTTTTTCATTTTAGAAGTGAACTGAAAATTTTCATTTCCTTGTTTGTTTCTAAATTTCTTATATTAAATGAATGGAAAAATTTTATTTCTTTTCGATCAGTTTCTTTTAAAAAAGTGTTTTTTTTTTTTTTTTTGGAAAACTTCTCTATTTCATTTCCTAAATCTACTATGTATACTATATTTTTTTATTTTGTTCAAAATAAATTTAACGATTTTATTTTCAATGAATTTTTGTATAATTGGTAACTTTAATTTTAATATATTTAAAAAAAATAAGGATACCATAAAAAAAAAAAAAATGAAAATAAAAACTAATGCATAACAAACGAAGGAAGGAAATTTCAAATGATTTTTCATCAAAATTAAATAAAAATCTATATTGAAATTCGATGAAAGTAAACACATACTCAAACAAAAATATACATAAAATTACTTATATATATATATATATATGTAGTTAAAAAAAAAGTTTTATTTTTTTTTTGTACGATTGTCGTCGTCGTCTTTATATTCATAAAGAGTCCTTCAAACTCAATTATCCTTCAATATTGTAAGGTTTCTTATATTTAATACTTTTTTTTTTTTTTTTTTTTTTTTAATTTTAGTATATTATATTTATTTAAGTCGTAGTAGAGTGTATACGTCTACGTGTAAAATAAAAAAAAAAAAACAAGGATATGTTATTTTTCATACTGTTATTATTTTTCTTTTTCCTAAGAATATTTCAAGAATTGGGATAAATGGATAAAAAGAAATTTAAATTGGAGCAAATTAGTATCAGAAAAAAAAAAAAAAAAAAAAAGAAGGAAATGAAAAGAAATAAAATAAATTGAAGTAATAAAAAAATGTGTTTCAATGTATTAGAATTGTTGTTGTTTTATGTTTTAGGTCCTTGCTGTAGTAGAATTGGAAGCAATGTTCAAATATTTATCATATTTGTTAACATTTATAAAAAAACAAAAAGAAAAGAAATATTCATAATGATATTGGACAGATGTTTGTTATAAAAACCGAGTTTTAAAAAAGTGTAAAAATTTATTATTTAAAGATTTTCTAAATTTTTTTCTTCAATGAATTTAAGTTTTTAGTATTTGAGATTTTATAATTTGAATTTAAAGGTTTAGATTAGTGATAGGCAATTTGTTTCAAAGTAAATTTCAGACAAATTTCTCATTTATTCTTTTTTTTTTTGTTTTTATTGGGGCATAGGGCATTCAGAAATTTTTTTTTTCTATCGAACCTGTTCATTGATCATTGGCCATACGATAGATTTGAGATCATAATTTATTTAGTAATCTTGTCTCAGCCAACACGATTGTTCTTCAAGTTTTGTTAGATCTGTCAATACTGGCGTGGGCTAGGGATTCCATTCGCACGACTTAATTAGCTAGATTTTTTTTTATAAAGTTACATGTAATATTCCATGTTTCGGAGGCATACAAAAAAGAATAGATATAACATAGTACAATATAGTTATTATAAATCAAAAATCTAAAAAAATTAATTTTAATCATAAATCATGAAATCTTGAATAAATGAATTCTTTTCATCTAAAAATTTCTTGAAAAGTTTTCCTTATATTCTGAAAGTATATATTTTTCTTGTCTTCAATTTAAAATGAAAATTAATTGTTATTTTATTTTTAAATTTTAATTCAAAGTAAATTTTATTTATGAGAAAAAATTGCCTAGAATTAACATAGCAAAAAGTAAAATATAAAAAACCTGTCAGAAAAATAAATTTTATTTTACTTAAAATAAGAAAACCCACTTAAATGTGTTGTCAACTAAGAGTTTTAGCTTTAATTCTAAAAATTTCTTAAATTTACTTTTCAGATGTTTGATTTTTTCAAAATAAATTAAATTTAAGTACAAAAATCTTTTAATTTCAAAAATTTGTTTTACTCGAAAGCAATTCCTAATAATTTTAGATGTGTTCCACAAAGAATAAATCGTAAGTGTATGTATTTAATTTGTTGTTCTATAAGAAAAAACTTAAGGCTTTAAAAAACCTTTGGTAAAACTATAATTTCTAGTCAAGAAAAAAAAGTTTTTAATATTTAGCTTTGAGGATTTTTCAACAATTAAAATATAATTTGTTTAAGAGACTTCATTCCCGATGGTTCTGTGCCAGTCTTTAAAACTGATAAAAAAAAATATAATTTTTGATTGATTTCTTTTTAAAATTATTGAAATGAGAAAATTCAAAATTGAAATTATGAATTGTATTTATTATTGGATACCATCTAATATATTATGTAATTTCTTACTTATTTCTTATATTTATATACTTGTACATAAATATAATGCATTTATGTACACATAATGCCTTTTAAATAACTAATATATTTATTAAATGGTTGAATAAAAAAAATATTATATTCCTTTTATTTTTAGATTAATTTTTTTTTGTATTTATATTAGAAAAGCATTAAAGCAAAAATAAAAAAATAAAATACAACAATAAAATAAAATTATTATTGATTTTATATCCTATAAAAAAAAAACTTTCCATTAAAAAATCAAATAGGAAAACATAATATTTTATTATTTAGATTGAATAAAATTATTTAGAACTTAATCAAAAATTCTTATAATGTTTTTATAAAATTATTAAATTTATGAGCCCTTACCCAATAACATTTCCTTAAAATCGACTTTATTTTACCAGTAACTTAAATTTTACCAGAGACTTTGAAAATCAATTTTTAAAAATATAGAAGTTAAACTATTGCCTAGAAATTATTTAAATATTAAATTAATCAAAAAATTTCATGTTTTTGTTACTGAAAAATTTTGATTTTTGTTGAACACATACATATTTTATCGATATCTTTTTAATAACATCCTTTATAGTAGTAACAGCAAAGTATCTTATTGTATCCATCACCATTATTTCAAGCAAAATAGGTCGACCGCGAGTCTTATGGGATAAAACAAGCTCGTTCTTTATTTCGACGACTATAATTTTATACACCTTTGTATCAAATCTAATAACGATGTCTCACCTAAATAAAATCTAATAAAGCAATAAATATTTATTTTGAAATACCTTTACATCTTCCGAACCTCTTCCAGGTATAGGTAAACACAAACTAAGAGAAAGCACTAAAAAGCGGAAAGAAAATCTGTATGAGCAAATTATGGGGTGAAAAATCCGGGTTCAGACAATCTAACGAGCTTCGCCGATATAATATGTATCAAGAAAAGAAAAGAAAAGAATAGAAACAAATAATTAATTAAGTCCTTAATTCATTTTCTTCTAAAATATTTATATCATCAAAGAACCATTCATCTGTACGTTCCTTTTTAACTGTATTTTTAATTATATATTTTCATACGTTTCAACTTTAAAAAAATCAATATATATCTACTTAGATAAAAATAATGAATGCTGCTTATATTATTAAAAAAAGAAAAATTAAATATTTATTATTTTATACAGAAACAATTTTAATTTTTAATTATTTTATACACAAACCAATTTTTGGTCAATTTTAAAAAATTCCAATTTTAAGTCGTTAATAGAAACTTAAAAGCAACTACAAATAAAACTAAAATTTAAGTAAGTTATTTAAGAAATAAGTAAGTAATTAAGTAATAAGAACTTAGAACGAAGAACTTGTAAACGCGCGCCATACGTTTATACTTTGGTGTATACCGAAATATGACGGTACCCGGCGTTTGTCAATTTCATATATATTTTTAGAAAAAAATAAACTCAATATATAATTTTTTATTCAGTTTTTCAAGATATTGTTTAAGAAATACAATATTAAATACCCAATAATTTAAAAAATATGAATAAATACAAAACTACAACAACAAAAAAAAAAGATATCAAATCAAAATTGAAAATTTAAGTGTTCAAAATTTATACGTAGTTTCGGTGGTTTTCATAAATGAACACATATGGTGAATGAACACATTTTGACAGTTGGCAGTTCACATTTTTTTGTTTATACATATTTTAAAATATTTATCAATCATTTAAAAAAAATGTACAATCTTTTCTGTTCGTTTGTAAAAAAAAAAGTGTAAAATTTTCGATTTGATGGTAAAACTGTGAAAATGTTGCATTTTATTTGCAGGATTTTTTGTCGAGAATCATCAGTAACAATATTATAAGATAGAAGATAACCACAAAATAATTATATTATATTACAAAAAAGCAGATTTTGAATGAATGGCATTAAGTTTAATTTGAGTAACTCAAAACAATGCAGTTCGAAATTTCGCACATCATGACCCTATGGTGTATTTTAAAAAAATGTTTTGCGTATGTAACAAATAAGCAGGCCTATAGTCATTTATCACAATTTGTGATAACTTTCAAAAATTTTATTAACCTGATCAAGAGTATCAAATACATGAAAAATTTCATATCTATTGTGAATTTAATCAAATGTCAATTGATAATTTGGTATCTTCAAATATGTGGCATTTATCTGTTTATTTTGATAATTTAAATGTGATAAATGAAAAATTCTTAAATAAAAGAAATTTTAAAAAGATAAAGTTATAAGAATTTTATTTCTTTATTATAAAAAAATGAATTTATTATGAAAAATAAAATTTTATTTATTAGGTGTAAAATAGTTAGTAAAAGACAACTAACACATTTAGTTGAACTAATGGAGGAAAATTTGGATATTGCCTAAATATTTACCTAATTTAAACAAAATAATCTCTTTGCTTACTTTAAATATTTTTTTTTTAAATATCACAAACTTCAAATCTATCCCAATTCACAATAGTAAATTTTTATCACAGAATATATCAATATTAATTCACGATACGATTTTTCTTAAATTTTATCAATTACCTCCTAAGTGATAACTCACACTCACGATAGGCCTGAATATCAAAGTATTACATTAATTTCTGTTCTATTGAAAGACCTATTGTGAATTATACTTTATTTTTTAAATTTTGAAATACAATATCACCAACTAAAATTATATATTTAGGTTAAAATGTTCTTTTTTTTAAATTGAACTAAACGCACATATAAGTAATTAACTAATTACAATATTTTAAATTGTTAACTACTCTAATTTCATATAAAACTTAAAATTTTAAATTTTGTTCTCATTTTTCATTTACAATAGATAGATGCTGTCACTAATCATTTCAATTTACGATATTTAAAATACCACAAAATCTTAATTTATTTAATTTTTATGATAATTTTCATTTTAATCTCTAGACTATTTTTTTATGTCGTATACAAAAAAAAAAAAAAAAAAAATACTCAGATCTCCTTTTTTTTTTTTTTTTTGTTATTTGTCTTTTATGTCTAACGCATTGCAGTAGCAATAATTGCATTAGAAACAGTTTTTAAATTAGTTCAATTAAAAATAATAAATTAAAAAAGAAAAAAAAAAAAACGAGAAAGTTTTCCAAACCCATCTTAAAATACTTAACAAAAACACTATTAGCCTTTGCATCATTGCTTTGAAAATTTACTCTATATTTATACAAAGAGATGTATAAAGAGAATGTAGAATAATTTATTGTTAAAATCATTATTGCATAGGTACTAATGTCAGTTGCAATTTTGAGTTTGATTGCAACTTTTTTTTTTGTAAAATAGTGTTGCCGTTTAGTTAGAAATATAAAAATGCGTGTTAAATGTTTGTTTTTATCTCTTACGGAAAATTTTTATTTAAACTTATTAGATTAGGGTGATTTTAAATCTTAGTTTTTAAACGATTAACATGAATTAAATATCGGTTAAATTGGATAAGTATGGCTCTGTCAATACTAAAGAAATTTGTTTAATAATAAAAAAAAAAGGAGTAACTTATATGGTATAGAAAAATAAGTACCAAACTTAATTACTCTGACATGTTTCCAATATTATATAGTTAAACTCCATAGCTAAAATTTTCTTTTTTTTTTTTAAATTTTAATGTGTTTAATTAAAAGGTGAACATGGAGCATAAAAGATTACATTTATTTGCTATTATTGTTATAATTTTTAAGGTTAAAATTTTATATATATATATACATTTAGAAGTACTTTATTTCTATTACACATAAAAAAATTTTCATTCATTCGTTTAAATTTTCATTGATTTGATAACGAAAATCATTTTTTTTTTTACTATTTAGTTTTTTTATTTTTTTTCTTCCTCAATTTTAATTTTAATTTTATTTTTTTTTAATTTTTATTATGGTGTTACCAACCTGACAAATGATAGAAACACCAAAAAACCAATTTACATAACATTTCAGTAAACCCAACCAATAAGACAATAAATTTAACAAATTTGTTTTATATTCTTTGGCATTTGTTGTGTTGCACATGAGTATATTATATAGTAATTGTGTTACTCTATTAAAATTTATGTGTGTATTCAACAGTTACAAATTGCGCAAAAAAAAAAAAATAATTTTTTTTTTGCACCAAGTGAATGATTTTTTTTTTAAAATAGGGTAAAGTGGTATGTTGCATATTTCATAGAATGCACACAATAATTGTTGAAAGTGTTATAAAAAGCAATAAAAGAAACGAAAAAAGAAAAACAAATTAGAACAAATTTAAAAACAAAAACAAAAACAACAATAATAATAATAATAATGTCGTAACAAAATAATTTTAATAAATAATGGAAAAACAAATGAAAATTCAGTTTTTTTTTTTTTTTCAAAGTAATTTTATGTTTTGTTAAAGCAAAAGTAAAATTAAGTATGGAAATTGTATTAAAAAATATTTGATAGTTTGTCTTTCTATCCATTCATTCAAATTTTAGGGAGTGTTTCGTTCTAAAAAATTACTTGGACTCTTCAGTTGGCTTTGTAATGTTGTTAATACCTAGACAATTCATGATTTACAATTTTCGATTTCTCTTATACCTAAAAGAAATTTTATTAAAATCATCTGCGAAGTATAAAAGATCAATCGAAAAATTTATTCCATTCATTGTTTTTAAGTGATTAAATAAATTTTTGAAGCATTCTATAAATTCAAAAAATAATTTTGCTCAGATAAATGCAGCCTAATTTTCATTTTAGTAATAAATAAAAATATAAAGTCATATTCTAAGTTTAGTTCTTTTATGTCGAACTTTTGGCAATTTAATTTCGTATTTGAATATTTGAATATTTCTTGGTCTGTATGAGGACTTCTTCTACTATTTCAAAAATAACCTGAAATAGGTAGTATTTTTTAAATGAATGCTTGTTTTGATTGTTTTTTATTATATTTTTCGAAACTTTCTGAATCCGTATAACTGTTTATTTAAGATATACACAAACACAAATAGATTAGATTTCAGTTTAGATAGTGTCGGAATTTTAGTTAGTTTATTTAAATCGGTGAAAAATTTAAGAAAGAGAAATATTGTTTTTAAGTACTACAAAATAAATTTATGGTGGTAGTACTAGACTTTGGCATATATTGAGCATAGGACATTGCTAAGTCGCTTATTCTTCATATTTAAAAAATAAGCTTAAGTTTCTTTTTGTATTATTATTTTCACTAAACCATTGATTATTCAACTGTAACTATTGTACATTGCATTAAACCTAAATATTATATTTGTGCGCCATCTATTTTCTTATAATTATTATTATTTAAACATATTACGATATAAACTACTTATTACGATATTAATTACTTATTTTAGATTATGATCTAATCGAGATTTGAACTCGTAAATTTTTGATTGGAAGGCGGCCGATTAAATTTTTGATTGGAAGGACATTACACCCTTAAATGAATTTTTCTATTGATTTACAAAACTGGAAATGTTTCCTGTTTGACATTTTAGTTTGACATTTTTAAATTGTGTTTTAAAATAAGGCTTTTTCCAACTTTAAAGGGTTGTAACTCTATAATAGGTGGGGAGCTACATTAAAAAGTTACATAACAAATTTGATTTTTTATGAAATTTATCTATGGTTAAAATTTCATTACTCCATTTTGAACGGTGTAAATGTTTTGTAAACAGACGAATGGACAGATGAACGGACAAACAGAGTGAAACTATTAAGCATATTTTTTGAAAATATCCTAAAATCAAATGAAGTATGTACTAAGTTTGTATATGAATATTTTACTCTATAGCATATTTTGTCTTAATTTCGGATTTAAGTTCAATTTTAATTTTAATTATTAGTTTTTTTTTTATTAATTTACATATACATACATTAACAGTTTTACATACTACATGCTACATTTAACAGTTCGTTTCTGTTAACTGTTATATAAATTACTTTGTATTTTTAAACATTATTTTGTAATTTAAAATTCTATTATTGACAATTATAATTACAATTGTTTACAAATGTTTTTTTTTTTTTTAAATTAAATAATTTTTGTATTTTTTTTTTTTTTTGTTGTTGTTCTTGTTTGTTGTTGTTTCAAAAAGAAGGTTGCGAATGTTGCGCAAATTTTAATTAGAAATCGACAGATTTTTTCATTTTTTATTTTTTTTTATTTGAAAACGTATTTTCAACAACAACAACAACGACAATAATAATAAGCAAAACAAAACAAGAAAAAACAATTAAAGGGACTATAAAAATAACTTTGTTATATACGTCACACATACATATATAATTTTTTTTCTATTTGTTATGTTGAGTTTATAAAAAATTCAAACTAAACAACTATTATTGTTGTTGTTTATGTTGTCTTTTGTTGTTTATGTTTTTGTTGCAAAGTTAAATAGATAAGACATTAATTGAAATGTAATTTTATCTACTTTTCAACTTGTCACTTACAATTAAAAATGTTCAATTTTGTAATAGAGTTTTGGTAGTTATAGAATGAATAAGTGGGTTGGGTGGGTGGATTTTATAATGAGGTGGCATAAAATAGAAAAAATAAAGAGGAATAATATAATATAGATAATACAACTACTGAAATAAAAAATAAAAAAAAAAAAAAAACGAACAACAGCACAAAAAACAATTATAAAGTGGAAGGTTTTAGACTGTTAAAACAATTAAAAAAAAAAAAAAATTTGGAATAACGAGAATTGTTTATTAATATTTGAAAGTGGTATGGTATCAATTTTATTATTTTTCTTGTTTTGTAAATTAAAGTTTTGTTTTTCGGTTATAAAAAACAAAGAGAGGGAGATCTTAAAGTTAAATTTCAAGGTACCTATCATAATTTTTATTTGTGATTATCACGAATAGACATTTTTAATTTTGGCAGTTCGATTCTAAAGTTTTAAATGTTGTTAAATTTTTGATTACATTTTTAAAAATATTATTGAACTTGTTGCTTAATTCAACAGTTTAATTTTTTGTTTAGAAATGTTAAAGATTTTAAAAATTTTTCGTATCTTGTTTTTAGTTCGATTGAAGTAAAAAATTTTTATTTGTCGAAGTAGTTAACTTAAGACCTACATATTATCTTCTAAAAACCATTTAATTTTTGAAAGAAAAATTCATTCTAATAGTTAGTCCCACAATTAGCTTTAGCTTCCTTATTTAAACAAAAAAAAAAATAAATAAAATAAAATTTATATTGATTTTATTTTTTCAATCTGTTTTTTAAATAAAGGGGGATCGGTTTCATCATCTGTAGATACTATATACTAGCAGTAAAAAATTAAAAAAAAAAAAAAACCTTATTTAAAAATAAATAGTTAATATATTTCAATATGCTATGATGGAGAAATGAGGGAAAAATTTTTATTAATTTTAGTATATTTTTTTTCTATATAAATTTTAACTATTAATCTAATTCATTTTTTTTCTATCTTTTTTCATTTCAGGTGAGCAAATATATCCTGTTTACTTTGTTTTTTTTTTTATTTTTTTATATTCATTTGAATTTTAAATCTTTGTCAAGAGAAAAAATCATTAATTACATACCGGTAAGTTCTGTAAGAGTTTTTAAAAAGAAAAAACAACAAAAAAAACTTTTTTAAATGCATAAAATTTTCTCGCTTTCATTTTTGTTTTTTAGTTGTTTATTTTTTATTTTGTTTACTTCAAAAACTATCAAACACTTTTTTATTTATTTTATATTGTTGTTTAGTTTACACTAAAATTTTATTTCTGATTTTTTTTTATCCGTTCATAAAATTGCCTGCCCGTTTAGGTTACAAAAATTTTATATATGTATATCTTAATACATATAATGAATTGATTTAAAGTCGTGTTTTTGCAAGATAAAAGTTTTGAGGACAAATCAGTTAAAAATTTTCTAAAATTAAAAATAAACTGTCACTGTTACAAACCTTACTTATATGATTTTCATTTTACCGCCCTAAAAAAAAGTATTTGATAATATTATTGAAGAACAACTAACTGGTCAACATATAATAAAATCAAACTTTGACTTTATGAAGTTTTGATATTTTTTATTTATTTATTTATTTATATTAATATTACATACATAAATGTAATGCAATATTATTAAACCATCGGCTACCAAGGCCATTATAGGTTTTTATACTATTATTAAATTATATACTCATATTGTTTATTTTGTTTATATTATATACTATATATTTACATTATATTTGGTCGTAAGGGGGGTATGTAAAGAAAAAAACTTACGACCTGTGCAGGGATCGAACCCACACTCCTTCGGTTAATACGCCACACGCCTACCCACTAGGCTACCGAAGCCCCCGATATTTTTTATGTTTGAATTATTTCAGTTTTTATTTTAAGTTTAAATTGCATATCTGTAGGAGTAAATAAGGTTTCAATTCGAAACAGCTTCGAGTATGAGTCTCTAATACACGAAATTACTAAATATCGTTTTTAGTAGATAGTTGTTGTTGTCACATTGTGAAGATGTACTACACCCTAAGTACATACAAAAAGCTGCTCGATTATGATTGTGATTGTTGTCACATTATAAAGTTTATAGATATTTTATAAGCTGATGGTTAGGAAAATTATTTATAGCAAAAATATCATAAAATATGTTAGCATATAAATAATTTATCATTAGTTTTTAAAACGAAAAGAGTTCTCATCTGTTATTTAGTGTTTTGTGAATAATAATTTTTTTTTTTTGTAGTTTGTATTTTCTTTGTTTATTTTTTAGTTTAGTTTAATTGTAAAATTTTATCAATTTAATTTTTTTTTTTATTTTAATCCAGTTTCAGTTTACCAATACACTTTCCAAAAAAATGAAAGAAAAGGACCAAAAAAAGTTGGAATAAAAGAAAAAAAATATAGAAAATTCTTTTTGTATTCGTAGGATAAAAAAGTTTCTCCTATTTTTTGTTTTCTTTTATTGACTCTTTTTTTTTTTAATTTCTTGTAAATTTTCTATAATTTTTTTTTTTTTTTTGTATTATTTTTATTGTAAATTAGTTTTTTCTATTTATAATGCATTTTTTATTCTGTGTACTTTTTTTCTTTTGAAATTTAAATTTTTCTATTAAACACTATACGTTTATTTTTTTTTTTTTATATATATTTTAAAGTGTGTAAAACTTTTATTTATGTTTTGTTTACTGTTCCAGATATTTCTAAAAGTGATTTGTTTTGTATTTTACTTTTTTTCCTTGAGAGATAAGAGAAAAATGAGACAAAAATATATAACGGAAAGATAAAAAAAAATGAATGTTTTACATTGTTCTGAAAAGAGAAGGGAAGGGGTAAAAAATATCGAAAAGAAGTTTCCTATATGATTGAAGGATTAGTTGAATGTCAACATTTCTTAACTTTTTAGAACATTTTGCAAAAAAAAAAAAAAAAAATTCCTTATTAGTTTGATTTTTCTCTGTTTTAACATTTTCTCAATCTAAAACGTCAAATAAAAGGACATTTTTTTAGATTTATATAAATCAATATCAAATACAATTTAATTTAATTGAGTATTTAAATTTACCGTTATTTACCGTTAAAACAAAATTTTATAAAATGTGTATCCTTCATATTTCCGCAACGATTCTAGATAGAACCTTTATATTTTAATAGTAGAAAGATGTTTCATAATTAACATAAATTACCTCAGACAATTTTTTTTTTGTACTTCCCTCCTCCATGTTTAATCGCAATAATTAAAAATTGAAAATCTGCTCAAATTTTTTGAAAAAAGAATGTAAAAATGAATATATGTATTTACATGTGTGAGCTTTTCTTAATTATAAAGAATTTCCTTAATTGAAATTGAAGAAAGTGTCTTTTGATTTTTCTCAATTTTATCTTACATAAAAAAATTCTAAGGAAAATTAATCACAAATCACAGTATTCTGAACTGTTTTTATTATAATATTTTTAGAAAATGAACGCCTTTAAAAACTTTTGATATTAAATACCTTGTTTAACCTTGTTTAACTTGTTTAACTTTTAATTTTTAAAATTTTTAGTATAATTTTTACACAATGCGGCCACGAACAAAATCTTTTAAAAATATAATTTTTCCGAATAATATTTTTCTAAAAGATCTTGAAATTATTGCCGTTATTTAAAAGTAAAACGCCTTATATTTACAGATAAGATTTCAGAATAGAAAACCAGTTATTTCATATTTATCTTATTTTCAGATCTAAACTAATATAAAGATAAAAAAAACTTTCGTTATATTTCTCATAAAATCAAGTTTTCCTCGGAGAAAATATTGTTTTCAGCAAGTTTTTAAATGTCCCTGTTTTTTTTAAGGGTTTTTTTTCACACCAAAATTCAATATAAAATGAAAAAAAAAAAAAAAATAAAAAATTTTAAAATTTATTTTCAACTTAATAAAAAGTTCTATTTTCGAATTTTATTATTATTTTGATCGTTATTACTCTATTTATGATTAAAAAGTTTTAATGGGGGGAGAGGATAGATAGTGGTGGCAAGGCAATACTGTAATTTTAAAAAAAAAGTTAAACAGATATTTAAATAATGGTTATTAAAACTACATTGCACTTGTTAAATATTAAATAAAATGACAATAGGAAAAAATATATAAAAATAGGGAAAAGTAACTAATTTTAAAAATATTTATAAAAAAAAAAAAAGTGTTTTTTTTTTTTTTTTTTTGGTTATTTATTAAATTTAATTAGTTTAAAAAACTTTACTGCAATTATAAAACTTTCTTTTTTTTTTGTAATCGGTTTCAGTTTACAAATAATTTTATTTTGTATTTTAATTTAAAGTTTTTTTTTTTTTTATGAATATTTGATATTTAAAAAGTTCAAGTTTGGAATAATTATGATCATGGTTAAATTAATTTAAAATTCACTGTATTTAATTAATACACTCGAACATAATTTATTTATTTTCTAAGGGTAAAATAGTTTTCATTAAAAATTTAACTATGGTTCACTAACCTTTGTTTGGCAATCAAATTTTACTTATTGATTTGTGTCCAATATTGCAGGAGTGATTGTTGATCTTAAAAAAAAGTTCTTTTCTGTTATAGTGCAAACATTTAACTGGGTTTTTCTTATTGGTTTTTCTTTTTAGTTTGACACTGGAAGAAGATCGACCAATTAAACTGAAAAAGGTTATTCCTTATCAAGGAAGCTCGTTAGATAAATTTCGTTACGATCTCTTAACACTTTAGGGCACGTCAATCTGTAAAATAACTACAGTTTTCCTAATCGAATCGTATCGTTTAAAGAAATTTCATTAATCGTGTCCTTCATTATCCTTTTTTATATAAAAATAAATATAATTTTTTTTTATTATCCTTTCTATTTTTCATTATTCTTTTTTGAACCTTTAAACTAATTGAGCTCCAATTGCTACAAAACAAAAAAAAGAAAAAAAAAAAAAACTAAAAGTAATTTCGGGCGACGCTGGGGCGTCGTGCTATGCTATAGTAATTAAATAATTTCCTTATCGTTTTTTATTTAGTTTTTCATTAAAATTTAAAATCAAAAAACTTTTAGATTAACATTTAAAATTTTGACATTTTATGAATAGGTACATATATATATATCTATATACCACATTACATATATATTTTTGATTATTTAAGTTGAATTCACAGTAGTAATTCCAATAACAGTTGAAATTTAAAAAAAATATATATAAAAATTTATTTTTGCTTAAACATTTTTTTAATTAATAAAATAATGAAATGCCAATTAAATAAAATTATAAATAATTTTATAATTAATACAAACTTTGAACTTTGAATTTTATTTTAACAGAAACCTTAAACGTAATAAATATGTACCTAAATATGATATTTTTATTTTGTTATTTTGATACATAAAATGGTGTTAAACTTTAACCTATATGAAAAAGGTATTAAAAAGTACTTTTTTTTTGCAATTTCAATTATTTTTTAATGATCTGTTTAGTTATATTTATATATATATGACATAAGTATATATATATATATATATATATTCATTGGAATATTAATTATTCAATAGTAATTTTATTCAATAATTAGGTCAATAGAATAACAAATTAGCAACCAAAATAATAATATATATATATATATATACATACATACATACATACATGAATACATTTATAATAATAAAAAGAAAAGTGATAAAATTAAATTTCACTTTTGTATAGGTATTATATTATTGAATCTGATAGATACAATTTTTATTATCTTTTATATTTTCATATATGTATTATATGATTTTATATATATATATATATGTGATTTTGATTGTAAATTTTATTGATATGTAAGTAAAAATTTTTCAATTAATGTGCCACTCTTAACTTTTACTCTTAATATGTAATACGGGTATAAATATTTGGTGAAGGTATATTGTTATATAAATGGTTGATAATAGAGCTTAGGGGTAACATTATTCAATATCATATAAATAGACTCATTTTCATTTATATATTATGTTGATTTTTAATTGACTTTATTAAATTTGGTATTCCAGAGTACATTATATATATACACAATATACATATTGTGTACTAAAGTAAATGTAATATTTTTTTTTTTTTGTTTTTATCTATATTATTAAAATATATAGACATACCTTTAAATATATATACATATAAGTACATAAATATGTATCAAAATTAATTGGCTACCTTGTTTATTATAATATACATATATGTATATGTTAAAAAAAAAAATTAAAAAAAAAAAAATGTCTAATAATATTTTATTTGTTTCTGAAAATAATATGTGTTACGTGTTTGTTACCTTTAATAAAATAACAGTAAATTTAATTTTTACCTTTTTTTTTTTGTTTTTTCTTTATTTTTTACAATATGTTATATACGCAAAGTTAATTATGGATTAATAAATTTATAAAGGTTGTGTGGTCAATCATTAATAGTACCATTTAAATTAAATTGTAAAAGAAAACAAGAAAACAAAGAGAGATAGAAAGTCACAGAGTCAATTCAAGGATAAATTTGCAAAATTACATATTATATTATGGAGTTTTTTCTTTAGATATAATTTTTAAGATAGATTTATTGGATTTAAATAGATTTCTAATTTGTTTTTTTTTTTTTTTTTTTTTTGAACTTTGAATTACAAATTAAACAGATAAAATTTTGATATTAATTAAGATTTAAAGTGTTGGTAGGAAGTTGGTGATTGGTGGGTGGTTTACATCAAAAAATAACAATATATATATATATTTTTATTGTTTTGGAAAGATATATAGGTAGTTCTAAAAATATTGTTAGGTAATTATCATTTTAATTGAGTTGTTATTTTGATAAATGAAATTTAAGAAGTTCTTCAAGTATATAATATAAAATATATGATTGTGTTTATATGTGAATTTAATTAAGTTGAAAAGGTTTTTTTTTATTTATTCATACAATAATTGTTTTCAATGCTTTACGGTGTATTGTGTAACGAGGTGCTGTTGTTTTAAAATGAAAAAAAAAAAGGAAAAATAAATAAAAATTAACAAAAAAAAAAATTGTATGAAACTGTTGATTAATAAAGATTATTGTGTAATTTTATTGAATATATTTAGTACATATATTATTCAATAGACTTTTACTATATGTTATTAATTATTATAGTGTGTACTCATTTTTGTTTCAATACTTAGAAAATTGTAAGAATTGAAAAAAAAAATACAATAAAATATCTTTCTGTTATTATTGAAGATATTATACAAGAAGCTATTATAATAATAGTTCCCATAGTGGGGGGGGGGGGGGGGGGGGGGGGGGGTAACTTAAATAAATCATTTGTAATGTCTTTATTAATTATAACCTTAAATAATTATTATAAAGAATTATGGAGGTCAAAATCAAAAAAGTTACTTTTAAATATTTAATTAAGACAAATTTAAAAAGTCATATGTATTATTATTTTTTTTATTATGTACTAATAAAAATTAGATGTTATTTACTTATTATAGCGATTATAAAATGATTAACAAATTATTCTCAGTATTCATTTTTTATGAACAGTTGAGTTTAAAAATAAAAGAAAATTTTTTTTCAGTTCTATCTGTAACTTAAAAGGCAGCTATTAACACATTTGTTATATAATAATTTTTTTCCTTAAAAGTAACTTTTTTTTAATTATTTTTGTAAAATTTTATTTTGTCATATGGAAAATTTGAAATACAGTTGCTTTTAAAGAAAATCATTTTATTTTATTATATACATATTTGACAAAAATTTCTTAAATAAAATATTTTAAACATCCTTATTTCTTGAAGAAGTTATTTACCTGTAAAGTAACCAGAGCTTCTATCTAAATATACTTTTAAAATAATTTGTATAAATTTCAATAATTCTATTCGTTATAAATGATTTGTAAAGGATACAAAAGGTATTTTCCCTTTTTATGATTATGGTAAATCAAAACAAAAAAAAAAAAAAAAAAACCATGCAAGTAAGAAAACCAACAAAATTTTTCAAGTTTTTTTTTTTTTTTTTTTTTTTTTTTTGAGGAAAAGTTTTTCTTTGTATATTTATTTTTTGGTTTTCCTGTTTTCTCTTTAAATATATATACTTTTGTATGTACATTATAAACATTTTAAAATATTTATAATGTTTCGGATGTAAAAGCAAACAAAAATATGTTTATTTTTCAATAATAATATAAAAAGAGAAAAACAAAAATAATAATATACTTACTGTAAAAATCAGAGGTAACTTCAATAGAGAAAGAGTTTATTGTTTATTTTTTAAGGAAACTCAGTACAATCATCACATTTTATTTATGTATAAGAATATTGCCTCTGGTTATTTAAATTTTTTCTTTTTTTTTCATCATCTATAATAAAAATTTAAACAAAAACAGTCTCGTCGTAATTTTTTTAAAATTTTTCTTAGTCCTTCCAAATTTGTTTTTTTTTTTTTTTAACATTGTTTTTGTAAAATTTTACCGCAAGAGAAAAAAAAAAATTATTTGAAGGGAATCATTTAAAACAGAAGGAAAGAAAGAAAATCACATGACATTAATATTAAAAAAAAAAGTATTGAAAATCGAAATGTAGTAGAATTTCTTGTAAAGGAAATGATAATTTATTATTTCGGCTTAAAAAATCTCGCCAAAATTTTCAATTTATAATATATTTACTGGATATATTAGTATTTAAAACTTAAAACCATGAATTAGAATTGAAAAGTATGAAACTTACAATCGATAAAACCTTAAAAACTATCGTAAGAAGTTCCTAACAGAAATTATTATTAAACATTGCATATTTATAGGGGTCACTTTTTTTTTTTTCCAATTTTATTGTTTTGACTCATTCGAACAAAATAAATACGTTTTTAACATCTGGAAATTCTATAAACCTGAATTAAGATTAAAATATTAACAGCTTTCACATTATTATACTAGAAACGCTTTAAATTCTAATTTTGACTGTAAACGCTAAAATTCTAATGATTAATTAAAGCTTTCAAATTGTGAATAATGAAATATTTTTTTTTTGTACAATATTATTAAAATATTTTTATAATATTTTAAAGATAAAACCATTTTTTTTATAATTTTTGTAACATTAATTTCAATTTTTGTTGTTGTTGTTTTAAGTTTTAAACCATACTTCCTTTTCCACAAAAAAAAAAAAAAAAAAAAACAATTTTTAAATAAATAACAAGTAAACAAACAAAAACTTGTAAACTGTAAAGTTTTAATATTTAATGATATTTATCAGGTGATATTTTGCCATTATTTTTAACCTACATGTGAATTTTATATGTATATATGAGTATATGACATATAAATTTCCTATCAAACGTATTTACATCGATAGTGGTTTTGGAAAATTTCAAAAGTTGTTTTTGCTATTGCTATTGTGGTTGTTCTTGTTGTTGCTGCTGTTGTTGTTGTTGTTGGAAAATAATTTCTAATATCTCTTTTTATTTAAAAACCATCAATGAAAAATCGATAGAAAATTTTATGGAAAATATTTTATGAGCTGTTAAATATTATTTTTAATCCCTGGAAGCTACAAAACTGCTGGTATTTTTGGTTGCTATCAAAAAATTATTTTTGTTTTTTCTTTTTGTAATTTTGTTATTTAAAAGATAAAAGTTTTTCTTCTTTTTTGTTATTTTGTTTTTTTTTTTTTTGTAAACCACAGGAAAAATTGGTTTAAAGTATCTTTTTAAAATATCTTAAGAACACCGGAAATATCTTCTTTAAATATTTTTAATCTTAGCTAACGGAATTTACTTTTTGATGGTAAAATTTCTTATTAAAAGGTACGTCATCATCATCGTCATTAGTTTTTCAGAAAAGAGAAAGAAGAATTTGTTGTTTTTTTCTTTTGTATGTTTCAGACCAAGGTATATTTCAATATAAACGAAAAACATCAAAAAGAGAGAGGACAGTAAAGGTTGTAAAGTATAGACAAGTTTTGATTAGATAGAAAAATATTTTTGAAAATTTAAAAAAAAAAAAGTTAGAAAATTTTATCTGAGCTGAAGATTGTGTGAAATTGCAGACATTTCTGTTTCTGGTATGAGTTATAAAGTAGAGTTTATTGGAAAGAATATCTTGTTTTCTTCGTATATTGATTCTTTCTAACTTTAATCTTAAGAACATTTTTGAACATTACTTTATGTTAGAGTTGCATTTTTATATTTTGTTGTGTATTATAAATTATTTATAAATTGCTTCTTTTTTTACTTGAATTTTCATAGTGGTTTTGCATTTGGTTGGTTGGTTGGAAAAGTTAATAATGAAATATTTAGATGCTTTAATGAGAATTGTGACCATGGTAGCAGACTTTTTAAGGTTGAATTTAATTTTTGTTATATATGTACCTATGTATTTTATTTTTAAAACTATGCATATATGTGTGCGTATAATTATAGAAATATTGGATTTATGAAATTGAAGTAAAAATAACTATTAATTTAAGCTATATATATGAAGCGTTAAAATTTTATTAGTTAAAAAGGTAAAATGTTCTACTAAAATAACAGTTTCAGTAATATATTTTAGTTGCCATTTTTATTTACTTTTGCAAAGTGTTCATAGAATTTTAAAATTTTTAGTGAAAATTTGTTTTAGAGAAAGAAGCATGAATTAATCATTAAGAAAAAAAAAAAACAAGAAAAATATATGTAGTGGAAAATTGCAAAGCAATTGAAATTGTAATTAATAAAATATAGAAAAATTTTATTTGAAATATTTATGGAATAAAATATTTATTTAGTAATTAACAATATTGATGATTTCATTGTGGTGAAAAAAAAGTTTAATTTATTAGTGATTTTTAGAAGGATACTAACAATTATTAATGATTCTATGGAAAGGATAATGAGTTCAACGATTTTATTTAATGTTTGTCTAATTTATTTTTCAATTGACTTTTTTTTTATTAGGTTCCAGTTCGAATATTTAATTACGTTCCACGGAATTTACCCTGTTTTTTTTTGCATAGTTTCTCTTACAGAATTCATTTATATGTATTATTTTTTATAAAATTCTTAAAACTGGTGTTGGTTCTTTTTTGTTCGGATCATTTAAAATTTAAGGACCAACTGAATTATTTAAAAAAAAAAAAAGTTTTCTTAGATAGGTAATCTAAATAAGAATATTAAAAATGATTTTTAGTTATAAAATTTATAATTTTATGAGTTATAACTTTTTGTATTTATTTTAATATCATCGCTGGCAACTGTCTGTTAATTATAACAGATAATCAAAATTTATTTTTCATTTGATAAAAACAATTTATTTAATTTTTTGGTTAAAATCCAATAAATAAAATATTCATATTTTACAATAAAACACATACATATTATATTATGTACCTATTATGTTATTTTTAATTGCATCAAAAATTCTTCGTGCATGCATTTATTATAGGTACTAAAAAAAATGTATTTTGAAAATATTTTAGAAAATAATTTAAATAAAATTTTGTAAAAGAATTATTGCAAAAATTAAAAAAAAAAAAATATTTTCAATTCTAATTTTTGAACATAAGTTAAATAAAATATCCTTTTATAATACTAATAATGTTGTCTAAAGGATTTTTGTATATAATTAGTATTTGCTTTTAATTTAAGTTATTTTGTATAGAATTTGAGTATAAATTATTTATTATAATTTTTTTTTTTTTAATTTAACCCTTTTGTTGACTATCGGTATAATATTAAATTAAATATTTTCGTTCCAAATATTTTAATAATTTAAAAGCTTAAATAAATTCTATTTTTAATTTCAACTTCTCGACACGATATATAGTCCAGTTTGACAAAAATAATTAATTTTTCTGATCTATTCGAAATAATTAATTAATAAATGTCAATATTGTTAATATTGACAATTAATACATGTCAATTATAATCGTGAGATAAACAGGCCAACGGTTCATTCAAAGAGATGATCCTTGTAGATTCTATTATATGCAAATAGATTTTCCTTTCATTGGGATGTTTCAAGTGAAAAAAGTTTCTTATGATAATAATGTAAAATTTTCAACCTTTCACTGAGTATTTATTGGAACTATGTACCTATTTCTCCTAAATCTTCTAGTATATCTAAATTAGTAACAGAAACTTCAATATAACAGCAATAATAATTACTCAATAATATAACTAAATAAAAAAAATATTTATAGATTCAAAATATTTTCTTTTCAATAAAGGTAAAAAAAAAAAAAACATTATTGCAATAAAATTTATCGTTTATTTTATGCAACTATGCAATGCATTTATCTATTTAATTAATTTATCACAATAATATCTAATATATATATAAATTATACAATATATATGTGTATATTTTTATTTGTATATTTCATATATAAACCGGTATTATAAAATTATAATATGCGTACAAAATGTCAAAAATTATCCTTTGAATTTTATTTTTAAATGATATAAAAAACCACATTATCCTGTATTTTTTTCTCTGTTTACCTTTGTTTTTTTTTTTTTTTATTTTTATTTTTTATATTAGACCTGTTTTGTTTTTGAATGTTCAATTTTGAAATTTTGGTATAAATATGATACATACAATGTTAAACTTCAATTTCATATCAATTAAATTCTTTGTTGTCATAAATTATTGCATATAATGAAGTTGTAATTTATATCGTTGTCGAGATGTTCGATAATATCGTTATCGAAATGTACGAAAATATTATATTCAGAGTTATTATACACACATATATAATCGAATCCCATGTAATTGAATTAGAAAATGTTATGTTCCTTTAAATTTTTCTTTTGAAAATGCTTAAGCAAACCAATGATAAAAACAATTTTAATTTTCCCTAAAAGTATGCAACATTTTTTTTTTTTTTATATTTTTAAATTTTAATACAATTATCATTTTAATTGGGGCTTAATTTATAATGTAAATATATAGTATATAATATAAACAAAATAAATAATATTAATATATAATTTAATAATAGTATAAAAATCTATAATGGCCTTGGTAGCCTATGGTTCAATAATATTACATTACATTTATGTATGTAATATTAATATTTATAAATAAATAAATAAATAAATCATTTTAATTGAAGAGGCCTCAGTAGCCAAGTGGAGACAAATAATATTTGAATATAAAGGATTATCAAATAAGAGTCGTCGTATATTTTTAATATGAAATAAAAGCAAAACGGTATAAGATATAAATAAATTTTTAAGGGTTCGGTGGCCTAGTGGTGAACACATGGCTTTATTAACCGAGGGAGTGCGGGTTCAAATCCTGTACAGGTATCAAATTTTAATTGAAAACTAATCCCCTTGCTTACCAAATATATCGTAAATATAAAATATATAATATAAACAAAATAAATAATATTAGTGTATAAATTAATAATAGTATTCGCCCTTTAATGACCTTAGTCGCCCTTTAATGACCTTAGTAGATGGTTTTGTAATATTGCAATATTCTATGTGATTATGTAATATTAATATAAATAAATAAATAAATAAATAATTTTTTATTTATTTTAGATACTTAATGGTTCCATGACATTTGTTATTTAAAAATGATTTCATATAAATGATCGCCTCTGCAGTTTTTTAAAAATTCGTTTCTGGAATACCAGTTTTTGGTCACTTCACTTATTTCATCAATAACACGAATAAAGTTTGTTTTTAAGATGATTGAGTGTTTGTGATTTATTGGAGTATACTAATAATTTAACATAAACCCAAAGACAAAAGTTGTTCTATGTATTTAAATTGCATTAATTTGGTGTCCAGTTCACATTCACAGTATTTCTAAAAATTACACGGTCATTAAACTTTTGTCTCAATAAATCGATTATGTCACGAGATGTATAGCATTTTACACTTATATATGTGTATATAAGTACACTTATATATTTAAGCTTACACATCTTATTGAAACCACATATCGTCCAAGTCAAAATTATCTAATTCATATAAAAAAAAAATAAAAATTAGAAAATCCAATTTAGTGTTCATTTTATTGGCCATCAGTTTAACTAAAAAGTTTTTTGATCAAATGTTTCCATTTAATTTATAACTTTGTAAACCAATAAACAAAATTATAAATAAAAATTAAAAGTTAAAATTGTAAATATCAAAAATTTGTAATTTTGTATATTATTGGTTAAGGATTCTATGGTGTGTGTGACTGTGTGTTTGCATTTGATGTTATAAATAATCCTTTTGACATTTCATGGTAATTATGAAACAAATTTTTATTTTAAATTATGTATTTCAAATTGTTTTCGAGATAATAAAAACCTTTATTTTATTTTTTGTTTTACCAATATTTTTTCTATACATACATATTATCTTTTTTCAATCCCAATTTATTCCAATGTTTTAAATAATTGGTTTATTTATTATTGTGCGTTGAGAATGCATGTTTTATATGTTATTATCGAAAAATATTAAATCCTCTAAACTAAAATTTGTTAATTTTTTCTACTGTTTCTTATCTAATCAATACATAGGTTAATTTATGCATAGTAAAGGTTTTTTTTTTTTATTATATTATGGAACTTTTATCAAAACTTTTCAGGGATAAATGTCGGATAAAAAATGGATTAGTAATAAATGATTGCACAAAATTGTTGACATTTAACATCATGTAGAAGAAAAAAAAAAAAAAAAAAGTTTAATTTTGCCAAAAATTTAAAATAATTGAAATTTTTTGAAAAAATTGTTCTTAAGTTTTTATAGAGAACTATTATAAACGCGTTCTTCTACATAAAATTTTATTTAGATACAATCTTTCTTCTATTAAGAAAGTTCGTGTTCCTGGAATTGCTATGTTATCCATGTAGATAGTTATTATCGAAGTTATATTAAAGAGTTCTTATATAATTTAATCATCAGAATATTATTCGAGTTATTTGTATAATATATGTATATAAGGTATATAATAATTTTCGATTTGAAGCACCAGTATTCAGTATACCTGGTAACCTTTATGAACTTTTTTTATAACCAAATATTTAATAGAATCGAGATAGAACTGATCATCAAAAAGGATTATACTTATATAGAATAAATAATTTTTATATAAATTCCTGGATATATTTTGACAAAAGTCACAAAGTTGATTTCAACCTAACCCCGTGGTGGTATTAAGCAAACTGCGAAAATATCTCGGCAATTTTTCAAGTTTTGATGGGCTCTATGACCTGATTTTGAGAAGTTATTTTCGTAAACTTAACATGAACGAATAGGTTCTCTTACGTTTTGAAGATACACTACAAACCCAGAACCTAGTGATTTCTGACTAAGCTGCGTTAGATTAGTCTTCAACAATAAAAAAAGAAATAAATAATATATAAAAACTCCAATGGCATTTTGTCATTGTATATATGCTAAAACGTTTACATAAAAAAAATGTATATAATTCTGAGTACGGGCTACATTTAAATCAATTTTATTAAAAAGTTACTTAAAAGTATCGAAATGGCAGTATTTTATTTTAATAATTCAGTTGTAATAAATTTGTGCATCATTTATGGAATAATTTCATATCATTATTATTTAAATTTTTTTTTTTTTCCAATATTATTATTTTATATTATAAATTTTTATTTATTTTTATTTTATCTATATTTTTTTTTTTATGTAATTAATTATTTTTTTATTATTTTATTAAAAATATATTTTATGTAAATTCTCATGTTGGAATTTTTTTTAACAAAATTCTTTTAAATATTTTTATATAAATTAATTAAGTTTCATATTCCAATAGTGGGAAAATATGCTTTGAGTTTAGTAACTTTTATTTTAATTTTTAAATAATTTCGAAAAAAAAAAAAAAGTATATCATACAGGATGATTATATTTCAGTCTTAAATGTTTATAGGGTGTATTTGAGAGACCAAATTAAATTAAACATTTCTGCAGAAGGAGGGGGGGGGGTCTATTTCTCTCGGTTCTTGGGATAATATGAAGTTTTTTTAAAGTATTAATTTAATTTGTTCTATGCTAAAAACTACGGAACTAATTAATAAAGCTGAAATTGGAAATGTCATTTGCTCAATGCAAAATGAGCCATTATTTTACCATAGGTTTTCCGCGTTTAAAATTATACTATAAGAGCAATTGATTCGCAAATGACGTTTTTGATTTCAGCTTAACTTCGATACACTATCAGACAACTTAATATCTTCGCCTTTACATACTTTATATATGCATCGTTCAAAAGTTACAATAACAGCATTTAAACGAAAACAAAGAGATTTGTCCATATTCGTTTTAAATTTTCTTCCTCATTTTTTTTTTTTTCTCAATTATTTGTAATACCATAAAAGATCCAACTAAAAGATAAAATTGTTCTACACAAAATTAAAGAGTTTGTTTTTTCAAATAATCAAAAAAAATCAAAATATTGATACCTTAATAACATGTGGAAGAACATTAGAAACTTAAATGCTCATAACTATTGAAACGAAAAGTATCTGAAATATGGTACGACATTGTTTAGAAAGCTGAAATGCAAAATTTTCTGACCCGGGGTATCAAACTGATTGATTTGTTGCCCCACAGAAGAATTTTTTGTTCGTTTTGGTTCCCCAAATACATCTCATAAATATTTTAGACCGAATTGAAAATCACCCTGTAAATATTATATAAACATAAAGAAATACAAAAAAAAAAATGTCGATAAAATATGGTTTTTTCAGAATCAATGGCAATGTTTTTTGTTTTTAAATAGTAGAAAATAAAAATTAACTCAATTTTCCACTTCTTTGTTTTTTGTTGTTTTCATATCATATCATATTATCATATTTCACATTTGTTGCAATGTGCGTTGTTTTTTGTAACAATTAAAAATATAATTAAAAATTAATAATATGATATTAAATAATATTAATTAAATAAAACATTTATGAATTTATATAAGTATTACATGTATACACTTTATTTTATTATTTTGTTTTTTTTTGTTTTTTTTTTTATATTAATTTCTCGGAATCGTCACGTGTAATTTGTTTGCATTTTAAAATGATTTTAAATTTTCTCTTTTTGGTATATTTATTGTAAAAATAAACTACGCGTATTGAAATTTAACAAATTTTATAAATTTTTTGTTTTTGAACCAAAATAAAAAAAAAAATGTAGGAAAAAGCTGCTAAACTGATAAAACAATAAAATCTGTTAATACTTTTAATAAAACTCTGAATATTGAAATAATTGTTTTAATTTTGTTTTATAATAATTTAATTAGGCGTTTCCGATTTTTATGTTTTATCTATTTTTATGTTTTATCTATTTTTATGTTTTTACGTATGTTATGTGAGGTATAAGTACGAATTGAAAAATATTCTAACAATTTAAACATATGATTTTTTAATTTATGCTTATAACTCACATACGAAAAAAATATCAAAATAGAAATCAGAAATGTCTAAGCTTTTGTTTTAGTTTTAAATACTATTATTTTTGTCATTCACTTAGGGAATAATGCTTCTTTATCATTCGGCGCTTTGATTTGATCGGCGATCATAATTTGTTAAAATAAGCTCAGAGTTTGTTTTTGTTAGATATGAGCGTTTAGAACTTGTAATTTGTTAAGTTTAGAAACTTGTAATTAAAATTTTTTTAAAAGATCAGACTATACTGACACGGTCAGAACAAATATGTCCAGCACGATAAGCAAATAAAGTCAAAATTTCTTTCTTTTTTTTTATTATTTTTTTATTGTAAGTAAGTAATAATTTAATAAGTTGTAATAAGTATTATATTTTTTTTTATCAAAGAAAAAAAAAACAAATATTTTGTTTGACAAATATCAAGTTTATTCAAATCCTCTGTTTTTTTGTTTTTAATTCTTAGTCTATCAGAGGATGAACTGCTCAGAGTTTGATTAATTTTAATCCAAAAAAAAAAAAAAAAACGCCTGTTATTTACAACTTGAAAAAATGTCTTTCTGGTAAAAAAAGAAAGGCCTAAACGCTCATGGTTAATAAATTTATCAACTTGGCATTTAAAAGAAACCATTAATATGGAATGAAACAGCTTCTCTTTGTTCAGCAATCAATTTTGATCAATTTTTACAAAATTGATTCCGAATTTCCAATTAACAAAACATTAAAATGTTGAAGTTTTTGTTCTGAACCGCATTTAAAGACATTCTTTACTTATTTACTTTACTATTTACATTCTTTACTTTAATGATGGTATGTATGATTTTCGATACTTTTAGGGGTTAGAAGGGGGGGGGGGGTGTACGAAATTTTGTTATAATCAAAAATTTATAAAAGCATTGAGAAACATGAACATTTTTATCTATCTGTGTATGTGTACATACATTTTCTGTGTTATAACCCCTTGAAAAAAAGCTTCATCATTATTTTATTAAGAAAAATTTATTCATATTAAAAGTTTTAACTCTATTATTAATCATTAAAATTAATTAATTTGTTTACAATTTACAAAATTTAATTTTATTAATATGAATAAGAAATATTTTATGCGGATAACTAATTAATAACATAATTTACAATATGATTTCATTTCAAAATCATATTTACGAGAAATTATTATTATTAATTATATGGCGCTTCAAATATATTACAATTTCATCAAAATAATAAAAATTAATAATTTTTACATTAATTGCCTTTATATATTTTCTTATTTTACATTTTTGCTAATTTTAAAAACAATATTTTTTTTTTTTTTAATTATCCAGAGAATTTTTATACTCGCACTAACAACAATTTTTGTAGATTTTTTCCTTTTTTTTATTTGGGAGTAGAAAACATATTTTGGCGCGTTTTTTTATTTGTTTTTATTTTTAAATAAAAATTATGATAATTTTGTGCCTTATGGTGTTGTAAATTAATTAAAAATGTTTTTTTTGTGTTTTTTTTTTTTTAAAATGTAAAATTTAATTTAATTAACGCAATATTTTATTTTTATTTTCGTTTTATTTCTTGTGTTTTTTTTTTTTTTTGCAAAAATAGTAAAAAATATTGCAATTTTATAATGAAAATATAAAATATAAAAATGCGGTCACACTAATTAAAATGTGAATACATGTAAAAGATTGTGGAAAATATTTTATGTTAAATGAAAATCTATATATGGGGGATGATGGAAGAATAAATTATGATATAATATATAATTTTTCATTTTCAAAACTAAAAATTAAGTTTTTCTTTATGGCTACTTTAAATTTTTTTTTTTTTTTGGCGAGGGAAGATGGAAATTTCGAAAGAGACCCAATGTGATCAACGCGCAAATTTTCTTTTAGTAGTGTTGGACTTGATCCAATCAAACGCTATTTTCTCTTTAAACCAAATATTAAATTGGAACTTATGGTACAATGGTAGTGTTTGGCTTGTGGGTAATTGGGTAAAATAGTAATAAAGGAGATTGAGAAATATTGGAAGTTACTGGATGTTGGGAGGATTTTTTAGAACATAAATATATGTATTATGTATTTGATATCAAGTGTCTACGTAATACTTTATAAGTTTTTTTATTTTGAATTATTAATATTATAAAAGTATTTTAAATTAAAAAAAAGTATTAATTAAATTTCCATATTGAGCTTGAGTTGTGAGTGAGTTGTTATTTTTACCTGTACCCTTACCCTTATATAATAAATTTGTTTTGCATCAAAAAATTGACTATTTACTAATTACTATGAACTACAAATAAATATTTCTTTCTTAGATTTTTGACATTTTTGTTTTAAAACATTGCGCGCACGAATAGATAAATGACTATATTTATGAAACTTCGAAAAAATATTTAATACGTCGAAATTGAGAATTGAATTTTCGTAATTTGTAATAAAATTATCAAAGTAAACAAATTATTATATTGTATCGACTACAATTTAAGTGACTTTATATATAGGAAAGTCTAGTATTGTCTAATACAATTTTAAACATTTACCTACAACACAATTGAACAATATTAGAATCCATCTAAAATATAAAAAAAAAATCGTAACATATAAATACTAATTTCCATCCACACTTTTTAGTAAATCGTTTTTATTTACACTCATATTCTTGAAGACTCATCATTGAGGCGATGAAAAAATGTATCATGTCACGTCTAGCTAAATTTGTATTTCTGGAAGGATTGTGAAAATTTTTCTTTTTTATTAAAATAACTTAATTTAATTCTATAAATTAACTTTAAAAAAAATAAATAAAACTTAAACAATTAAAAATAATTTATAAATTTTATGCGTATCATTCAACATTTTTGAAATGATAGAAAATAGCTATCGTTTCGTAGGAAAAGTGTTCCAGAAATATAACACACGACACTTTTGACAATTGACATTATGTCAAATTAAAAACTATCATTTTTGAGTCTTGCAGAATTATAAAACGTCGCGTCAGTAAAATACACTTCATATGCTAAATCTTCAAGAATATGGGTGTTAATCTTTCGTTGCATAAAAGAAAACTGGGTTTTTTTTTTTTTTTTACAGAAGTTAATTTACTTGTAATTTAATTTTGACGAAGTTGTGAATAACTAGTACAGATTTTATGTGACTTAACGTTAATGAAGTTGCTGCCTTATATATAAATCCCAGTTTTAATGGTCATGATTTATCATTTATACTTAACTATAGATGAAATCAAAAATTAAACACTGCAACAGTGTTGTAATAATGTTGCTGGTCTTCTATAATGAGAAATTAATCATGCAACAAATAACATAATCATTTCATTAACACTGTGGCAATTCATTAAGATAACATTTATCAAATGTGAGCAACATAGAATTTTATGTTGCTACTACAAGTATATTTTCAATTTTAAGTTTTAGTTTTACAATTGACAATTGACAATTGAAATTTCAAATTTAAATTTAATTTTTGATTTTAAAATGAAAGGAAGACGAAGGTTATATTTTTATTATATTTTATTTTATAAAATTAAATTATACAAAGAAAGACAGAAATTAAATTTTTAATTTTGCTACGTTTGGAAAGAATTGTTAAGTAATTTACGCTTTTTCTATAGATATATTTTAATAACCGACTTTCACATAATTCCAAATTTTCATCAATCACAAAATGAAGGAAAGACTAATTTCATTGCAAAAAAACATTTTGCATTTCTTTGCTACTATTTTTAAAAAAATAAATTCTCTCTGTGTAACGCTACTTTTAAAAGTGTCGTAAAAATAAACATAAAAGAATCGCAACATTAAAGTATTACAACACATGTTACAGAAGTGTTTAAGCAACATTCATTTAATGTTACTTCTCATGGTTAATTTTTGATTTCATTCTGACTGCTGTTTTCCTTGCTGCCCTTGTTTTTACAGTCATTGGTTTGTAATTTAATTGAAGCTTTAATTTTTATTTCAATATCTTAAATATAATATGAAATATTTCAAATTTAATTGATTCGAATTTTTTTTCCACACCCTGTAATTTGTTTTTTTTTTTCTTTTCTTTTAATAATAATTATTCATTATAAGTTAAGTATGTACAATAAAAGTTATTATTATTTCATTTCCTTGAATATTTTTTTCTTATTATAAATTTTTTTGTTTTTTTTTTTTTCGATTTTGTACAAAATTTATTTTCCTTTTTTTTTTTGGGTTTTTTTTTTATAATAATATTGATGAAATTTTACTAATTGATTAATTACACAATCAAGCATAAAATTAAACTGTGAATAAAAATTCTGAAATAATTTTTTATTTTAAATCAATTAATTATATATTTGCAACAGCCCATTATTTATAGATGATGGGTCGGTTGTATGAAGAGAAAAGAGAAAGAAAAGTACTTGAAATTTTTGTAGTGTGTCTACAAGATAATTGTAGTAAAACTAAGGAATAATAAATAGAAGAGGAGGATAAAAGAGAGGGTGAGGAAAATCGATAGAATGAAAAAAAATTTTCTTATAATATGAATAATATTTTTATTTTAATTTTTTTTTTGTTTTTGTTTTAAAATATTTGTATAGCATAAAAACATAATTATCAGAAGAAGATGATGAAAAGGAGCAAACAGAATATTGATTAACATATAAAATGGAAATTGTACATAATTTTGTACAATCTTATATTAAAATTTTATTCATAAACATTTTGATTTTATTTCAAAAGATGTAAAATTTTAACACTGTTTCAATTCTTAAATTTCTTTTTTGCTTTTTTTTTGTTTTTTTTTTTTTTTTTGTAATATATTCATAAATGCTAACTTATGAATATTATTTAATGGTTAATACATATATAATTTTTAATAATCAGAAATTGCTTTAGGTTTAACGTTTTATTGTATATAATGTAAAATGAAAATGAAAGCACCATTGAATAAAAATGATAAAGTGTTTTCCCATTAAATATTTGCAAGTATTTTAAATGGAGCGTAAAATTGACCTGATCAAATTAAAGATACATGCATTCTTAAATACAAGTGGATATTTTTTTTTTTCTTTGTTTTTAATTAATTATAAAAGCTTCTCATGAAATTTATTTGAAAATATTCAATGGATATTATAAAACTTGTAGTAGTTATAAATTTGTACTATGTGTATTTTTATAATTTTTCAAAGTTTTAAATTTTTAAATTATGTATTTATAAAGGATATTTTAAAAAGGAATTATTAAATATGTATTTCCCTTAATAGTGATTCGTCCGTTCGGACCGTTTGTTTATAAAACTTCTATACCGTTTATAATTGAGTAATGAAATGTTAACCATGGATAAGTTTTTTAAAAAAAAATTTAACAACGGGAACAACGTTTTTTTTTATGTTGTAATAAGGAGTTTCAGCTTCTCAAAGTTTAAAAAATCTCTATTTTCAAATGTGTACATCGTAGCTGTTTAATAAGACTTCTAAAAATGCCAAACGATAGGAGATTTTTTTATTTTTACAAATAAATTAAAATCAAAATTGACTACATATACAATTTTTTTTGCAATTTAGTATTTAAATTTACCATTATGAAAAACACAACATTTTTTCTTTCATATCTCTGTAACGCTAATAGATAGAATTTTTGAAATTTTGAGAGAAAAAAACCTTTCATAATTAGGATAAGTTACCTCGAAACAAAAAAAATTGTTTTTACCTCTCCGTGTTTAATAATTATAAAAGATCAAAATTTAAAAAATTGCTATTTATAGATACGAGTAACGCTAGTGCGAATATTGAATGAAAATTTGAACAGTAATATTTTTGAATTAAAATTTACAATTCTGTTTTCTGATAATCCAAAATTAAATTTAATTTTCTATGTATACTTTTTCATGTTTTAACTAATGTTTTCTTTCTTTCCATTTGTATGAGGAACATGGATTTATTATAAGTATACCTAAGTCGCTTATTATTATATCCATTATTTGACGCGATTTGACTAAGTGTTTATTTCTTTTTAAACATTATTTTCACTAAGTCCTTAATTATTCGACTACAGCTATTGTACAAGATTATGATGGGGTCTCAGTGGCCTAGTGGGTAAGAGCGTATAAAATACGCTGTAAACACAGACGGAGTGTCTATTCGAATTCCACACAATCGTAAGAGTTATTTCGCATTGCGACATTTACAGCCACGCCTGAAAAGGAAAGGAAATTTTCTATCCACATTTATGTGGCAAAATTAAAAAACAAAGAAAAAAAAACATAATGAGTTGTGATTAATAAGATAAAAAATCATCTCAGATAAAAAGAGATAGCTCCTTCAAAAAAAAAAAAAAAATGACATTCGAGTAAAAAAAAGATAAAAAAACAAAAAAAAACTGATTTTCTTTTGACAATGGGCAATTCAGAATACGTTTTAATATTTATTACTAAGAACTCTTGTAGTAATTTTCTTATACTTTAATTAATTTTCATGTAGACAGCATTATTTTTTAATGTACTTATACAAAATTTGTATTTTTCATTATATTCGATAGTTTTATTAAATAAAGTATGTATGTACACTACATCTTTTACACTTCTCGATACTTATTTCGTACTTTTCGATCAATTGATAATAAAATTCATGTAATAAAAAAAAAAAAACGAAAAAACATATATTTTATTTTTAAATGTGTGTTTATTTGGAAGGGGGAGAAAAATAAAAATATTGTTAATCGAATGAATATTAAAATTAATTGAAATATAAAATAAAAAAAATAAAAAATATTGTTAACAAGAATTAAAAACATAAGAAAACAAATGAAAAAAAAAATAAAAATAATGAAACAAAAAAAAAATTTGGTTTTATAGTCATTTTCTCTATATCATGCATCATGTTTTTTTTTTTTTTTTTTCTCATCTTTTTTATTCACTATAAATTCTGCTTTAGTTTCGTTTTGTGTTGGGGGAAATGGTTGGATTATCATTTAATCTATGGCTATTAAAAGATTAAATTGAAATTTGAAAATATTGTTTGAATTAAAATTTTTATAGAATCATAATTGAAGATCTTTCTAATTTTTCAAACATAAAAGAACAAAAGAAAAATGAGTCCTTGTTTGAAAAACCAAACACAAAAAAAAAAAAAAAAAAAAAAACAAAATTTAAGATGAAACATACGAGAAGGCTGGCGTTGGCAATAAATTATTTTAAGAACCCAACTTGATATATTTCAAATATTTAAGGCTTTTATCTTGGCCTAAAAAAAAAAAAACAAAAAGATATAAAGGATATGAATGGATGGATAAATATAAATTGTATATGAGAAAATAAAAAAAAAATTTTTAAATGGCCTTTTGTTGGTAAAACTGGATTTTGATCATTTATTTTTGTTTTTTTTTTTTTGAAGTGCATAAAGAACAGAAAATTTTCATCCAGAGATATATTTATGAAGATAAAAGTTGTAAAAGAAAAACAATTGGGAAACTGATTCTGGAACTGACATTGATAACAAAAATTACATGTATATACTTGTAGTATACCTTAATAATCCTGTTCTTGTTGTATTTTTTTTTTATGTTGGTTTTTTTATTATTAAGTGGTTAGTTGATTTGTTTGGGTTTGACTTAAAAAATAATTGAACATTTATAATTTGGTTTTTGTGGTGAAATAAATGTTAAAATATTTCGATATAATGGAAAATAGAAAACAATAATAATTATTTTTTTTTTTTTTTTTTTCATTTAGTTTGACAATGAATATTCAAAAAATTCATAATTTTTAAATGATGAAATAAGAAATAAAAGAAATTATTTGATTTGAGATATTATATAGTTTTGAAATTTTAATTTTTAAATATATTAATTTTTTAATATAAATTTACATATTATTATTATGTTTTCTCTGATATTAAACAGAGATGTTTGACAAATTTACTTTAAAAGACAGGCGGAGGGTAGCAAAAAACAATTATGTACCTTCAAAAAACTGTCTTTTAAATATGGTGATAAAAATTTACTTGAAAGGTAAACTTAAATTATAAATTACAGTGTAAATTTATGGGTGCGGGGTGATCCAATTTCGATTTTAAGTTGCGAGTTGCAGAATTTGATTATAAGAAAAGTAATTAAATTATGTATAGAAACTTACTGATCTTATGATAAATTTTCATTACTTTCTTTAACGAATTTTTAAAAGGTTCCTAAAAATATCTTACAATGATATTCAGTTAACTGTAAATTGATGTTAGTATTTATTTTGAAACTTTGTAGATACATTTTAAAACAAAATATAAAAAAAAAAAAATTGAAATATTAAGAATGGTTAATCAAAATCATAGCATTTTTTGTTACTTTTCCACACTTTCTTTTATTTTTTAACTTTTTTATATTTGTACAAAATATTTTGAGGCATTTGTTTTTTTTTAGCATCTTCAAAAACCAATTACTTATTATATTTTTCATTTTTTATTAACATTAATTTCATTTTCTTCAATTCAATTTTACTTTTTATTATTATTTCTTCATAATTTTAATTAAATTCAATGTTTTATTCTGTAGCATATTTGTCAAATATTTTGTTAAATTTGTTTACTAGTTTCATTTTGTCCGTTCATTCGTACGTTTGTTTAAAAAATTGCTACAATGTTTAAGATGCAATGAAAGGAAATTAACTATTCAAAATTTTACTAAGAAATTCATTTTGTTAAAGGACTTTTTTATGTAGCATAACTGCCGAACTCAGTTCATATTTTCAAATAATTATATCTCAAGTTTTGCGTCAAATGACATGAAATTTTTCTTGCTTCATAAATTAATATCAATATCAAAATTATCAATTTCTTATTTAAACTTATATAATATAACATAACCATAATTATGCAAAACTTTCCTTCCTTTCTTTCTATAGAATACTTTTAATTAGAAATTTGAGAGGGGATTGAGAATTGACAAACAATTACATCAGAAGAAATGATTTTACAAGTACTTTCTTTTACTTCGAAAGTATGGGTCGAAAAGTTACTATTTTTAGACATCTACCATTACGATACCTGCGCAAATTATTGCTCAAAGTAAACTACAAAAATTAAAACTCTAACATTATGTTTTTTACATATGTTAGCAGCTTTTATCTAATTTATATTTGGATTGTCTAGAAATTGAAGAACGTATCTTTTGATTTTCCAAAATTTATTCTTACGTAAAAAATTCAAAAAGAAAATTGGTTCGAAAATAGCCAAAGTACTAAACTGTTATTATTGTTTTCTTCGAAATGTGTTGGTTGATTTTACATACTGCCTTGTTTTAAGATAATTTTATAAATTTTATATAGTTTTCATATATATTATAAAGTTGTTAAGTTATTATGTTATAATGGAATTTTCACAGCTATAATAAATAAAATAATGATTTCCACATAATATTTTGGATGTCTAACGGTTATTAATTATTATAGCAAATCCAAAAGTCACGGGAAAATGCTAAAAATATTTTAAAATGGTCTTCATATAAAGGATAAATAATTTACAATAAAAATTGTCAGAAAGAGACAATAATATAATATAAAAAAAAAATTTTTCTCTCCATTTTATGACTAAATTATATGAGGTTTATTATTCTATATAATATGTACATATCTCTTAACGGAATTTAGCAGTTCATTAAATTTAATGAAATAAAAACATTAAAACACCAAAAAAAAAAAAAGAAAAATTAAATAAATAAAACCAAATTGAAGTAAAAGAAAATATCGGAAATGAGTCTTTATTTTATTTAAGAAAAACCCGTAATATTTTTATAATACATAAGATTCGTATATTCAAGGATACAAAAAAAAATAAAAATTCCAATTTTGTTTTTTTTTTTTTTACGAGGACGTTGGAGAATATCGAAAGTTTCTCAAAGGACTGCATGAGATTCCTCTTGGTTGTGTTGGACTTTTAAAAACCACCCCTTTTAAAATCAAACTTAAGATGGTGGGTCGTTTAATACAGTAATATAATGTACAGTTTTGTTTGGGGAAAAAGTATGAGGGTAAGATTATTTTGGGAAATTGGGTTTGGGATAATTAAAAATTTGTCGAACTTTCAGAAGAAGGGTAATATTTGTAGGATTATGGATGATGAAGGAAAAAATTTGGACACTTATTTTGAAGTATGATATGGCTCTGGTGCTTAAAAATAGAATAGTTTGCAATATATTTAATAGAATAAAGAGATGTTGGATAAAATTTTTCAACGAATTTTAATTGAAATAATAATGGCTAAAACAACTAACTGAAACAGCTATATTTATATTGGTAAAAACAATCACATTTTTATCTACTACAGAGCTATTGCAAATTGATTGAATGATATGGATAGTTTTGATTTAATTTTAAGATATGTATGTTTTTTGAGGAAAAGTCAAATATCCATCAGAAAAATTGTGATTTCTTATTTTCCTGGTAGGCAACTAAAAGTTTTTTTTTATGCCGAAACAAAATTCTCTTAAATTAAATTATTATAATTAAGTATTTGAGTATCTTCCCACCTACCTTACCATGTTTTATAAAAAGAAATTAAATAACTAAAATAAAAATACCGGCAATTATCATTCTTTTAAAAGAATGACCAGTCTTTATTTCCATTTTATATTATGTATTAAATATATAATACTTAAATAAATTTTAATCAACTAAAGAAAGGATTAAGTTGAATTTAAATGTTAAATATTTTAGAATACCATATTAAAAATTCTTTGCTTTAATAACGCCTTCATAATGAATATTTTTAATGTATTGCTCTCATTTTGCATAATTTTTTGTATGTAAATTGTAATGCAACGTCCTAAAATGTATTTCAAAAATTTTGATTTTTCACAACTTAATTAGACATTTAATTTTTCGAAAATACAGAAATTTTAAACTTTTTAACTAACAAAATCAGTTATTTAAATTTTTGTGGAATTTTTGAAGAATTATTTTTTAGATACATTTACAAATTTTCTTCGTGAAATTTTTAAAAATTAATATTTTATATTTTAATATAAAAGTCCTTTTTAAATAAATTTATAAAATTTTTAATATTTTGAATTTTTTTTTTTTTTATTGCATTAAAAATTTTCAATAATTTTTTAAATGAATTTATTTTTGCATCTTATTTCAATTCTGACTAAAAAATTTTCAAAAATTTATAAAAAAAAAAACTAAATTGATTTTTTTAAAATGGTAATTAAATGTTAAGAGGTTTAAAAAAAAAAAAAAATTTAGATAGATAGAAAAAAAAAAAAATCATTTTACATAATATTTTAAGGATTGAAAAAATATCCATTTTAAAAACAATATTTTTTTGTTTTTTTTTTTATATTTTGGATATTCCTAATAAAATATCCTTTAAAATTTATAGATATATGTATATATATACTAATTATAAAATGTCATTTACATAATAAACTCATTTTTTAAAATTCTAATTAAAGTTTTATTATAGTTTTTTCAATCAATTCTTATAAAAATTTTTCCTTTAATAATTTTTTAAAATATTACAGATTTTTCTTTCTTTTTTTTTTTTAAATTTTGTCTATATAATTGGATTATCATTTTATAGACTTATAATAGGGTGTTCAAAATTAAGGTATCATTTTAATTTTAATAAAAAAAGACTTTTTTTGAAATATAAAATATATTTTTATTTTAATTTATTACAAATAGGTTCCGGTTAATAATGAAAAATTATGTCGGCCAAGTGGCCCCCTCTACTACTTCGGCAGCCTTCCAATCTTTTACCAAAATTCTGAATCACGTTGTTCAATAAACTGTTCTCAATGGTTGAAATCTGCTGGATAATGTTGTTTTTAAGCTCTTGAATTGTTGTGGGAATAATTGCTGTACACTTTCGATTTCACAAAACCCCACAAAAAAAAATCCAACGGTGTCAAATCACACGATCTTCGTGGCCACATCACTCCTCCTCTACGAGAAATAATGCGATCCTCGAACTTTTCCTTCAAAAGATCCATTGTTTCTCTTGCTGTGTGGCAAGTGGCACTGTGCTGTTGAAACCACATATTCTCTACGTCCAAATCATCAAGCTACCGCCACAAAAAGCTTCGGATCATCTCCCTGTAGCGATTTCCATTGACCGTAATCGCATTTCCATTTGCGTTTTCAAAAAAATATGGTCCGATGATTCCTCCTGACCACAAACCACACCAAACCGTAACTTTTTGTGGATGTAACCAGTACTAAGATAACCCTTGGATTCTCTTCACCCCAAATGCGACAATTCTGTTTATTGACGTAGCCATTGAGCTGGAAATGAGCTTCGTCGGTGAAGATTATTTTGTTAAAAAAATTCTCATTTTCTTCTTGTTTTTCGATTGCCCAAGAAACGAATTGCCGACGTAATGCATGGTCAGTTGGTTTTAATTCTTGCGTCAGCTGGATCTTATAAGCCTTTAAATGGAGATCACGATGCATAATGTTGAATAATATGGATGGTTTGATGTTTAATTGCTGCGAACGATGACGAATGGAAGTTTTTGGATCTTCTTCAACACTTCTGCTACATTCTCGGTTGAATGGCCACTACGTTGATAAATATTGCCTCTGTTATCAAGAACAGACAGGAACAGATGTTCCTTCGTGTAACGTTCCATATTAACTAACCGGAATGTATTTAGAATATACCTAAAGAAACCTCGTATAAAAATTCCAGGTAGAAAAAAAATGGCGGCAAAATCAAAATGATACCTCAATTTTAAACACCCTATATATGTACCTATATGTATATTTTTTAAATTTCACACTTTCTAAATATATATAATTTTTTTTTTTACAAAAAATAAATAAAATTGTCATTTAATACGGAACTTGTTAAGTATATAATATAAAAAGCAAATACAATCAGAAAATAATTTAATTATTTTATAATTTAGTTTTGTACAATTTTTTTTATATTAAATTTTTAAAATCTAATTTTCTTAAAACACAAAAAATAAAATAAAAAAAATAAAACTAATTTTTATTTGAACATACATACATACATATGTATATGGATGTACATAGTATAAATTCTAGACATATAAAATACAAACATTACTTTCTCTATAATTGTTAGCTTTCTTGTTGCGTATATTATGATATCTCCCACATCCTTTTTCTATAATACATATATGTATTATTTTATGTTTTCCAATCGATACTTCAATTCAATTTTTTCATTTATAAATATCCTATATCCTTATTTTCTTTAAAAGAAAAATATATATTTATGTATATATATAAAATGTAAAGAATATAATGCAATTTCGTAAAAAAAAAAAAAAAATACAGTTCTTTTTTTTTTTTTTTTTACATTAATCTATGTTGTCATTTAATTTCTTCCGGTCTTATAGGTTTTACGAGTCTCTCAGTCCCCACTATTCATTTAAAATACTTACATATATACTTATATTACATTTATTTATCACTCACTCATATAAACTCTATTTTCTCTCATCCTTTTTATAATCTAACATAATTTTTATTTTCTTTTTTTAAAATTAGTAGAAAATGTGAAGGCGGTCTACAGATTATATGAGTATACTCTAATGTTAAATACAGACTTAACAATTTAAAAAAAAAAAAAAAAAAATCCCTGTGGAAAAATTTGTCTTTTTCGAGAATACAAAATTTAAATTCGGAATTTGACAATAAACAAGACAAAATATACACAAAAAAGAAAAATGTACCGGGAAGATAGGCAAAGACAAAAACAAAGAGACACAGCTATAGATTGAGAAGGAAGAGAGGAAAATTTCTAATTTTTTACTTTGAGGAAAATAGTTTGTAAAATGGTTAATAAATACATTTTCTGTTTTTGTCTCTTGATAAATGAATTGTTTCATTTGTCAAATATAAATTCATTCATCTGCCAATTTTTTTTTTTTTGTAAATTTTATCCCTTTCTTATTTTTTTAAAATTGCATAATAATTATTTATAATAACGGTAAATAGTATTAAAATGTATTTACATATGTAAATCATTTGACAAACTATAGGTAGTACTATTCTAGTATTACATAATATCATTAAAAATTCATGGAAAGATTTGAAAGGGTAAAATTTGATAGTATCTTCGAGAGAGTACGGTGACGGTGTATATAAGAGAAACTCATTCAACCCTAAGATTAAGTACCAACAAATTTTATTATGGTAAACTAACAATACCATATGCATGAAAAAGAAAAAAAAAACAAAACAAAATGAAAAATAAATAAAAATTGGATAGATATAGACTTAGATTTTATATGTTAAAGATAATGAGATTTTAAGGATATATGAGATAATTTAAAATATTTTGTGTAAAAATTATTTAATGCATCATTTAAGATGGGTGGAAAAGGAAAGTGAAATAAAAGGACCAAGAATATAAATTTTTATATGTAGTAGTGAGTGAAGCTAAACTAGGGTGTATTATTTTTTTTTTTATGTTTTTCTTTCTTTATCTGCTAATGTATATAGTATATGATATAATTGTTGTATCCGATTAGAAGGGTATGATTTCATTGATGTTGTTTTTTCTTTTATTCTGTTTTTCTTATATAAAGTAAGGATATACATTATATTTTTATTATTGATTAAGGTAGCCAAATATCTAATTATAAAAAAGAAAAATTTAATTGATTTTTTAAAAAAGCTAAAGTTTAAAAGGAAAAAAAGTTGTAGGGCTTATATCGAGCTTTGAAAGAAACAAAAAATATTCTTTGATCCAAATTTACGTTTATTTTTATTGTATGAGAATTGCTTTTCATTTACTTCATCCTTTTTTTGAATCTATTTTCTACAAATAGAGATTTACTTGCAAATAGGTCTACTACTACACTGTAATATTCTACGTAATATTATTTTAGGTGTGAAATTTTCAATTCCATTTTCAATTTGTAATAATATTTTAGATTAAATTTAAATTTTTCTTTTAAACATTCAGTACATTTAGAATGTATTCAAACATTCTAAATGTATTTTATCGTTACGAAGCGGGTTAAGTATTTTAAAATGTTTCAGGCAAGAAGAGTATATTAACACTTAGCAGTCCTTTCACTTTCGTTTTAGATTTAAATGATGTATTTTGTTGGTCGAATTGGGTTATCGTAAAAGTTGAAGAGAATATTGTGAATACGCTATTTATCACAATAGAAATTAAAGAATAAAAACGAATAAATTAATGTTCGGTAACTCTAATATTTTTTTTTAGTTAATCCAATAAGGAAGACATATCGATTAAAATAATAAAAAACATTAAAATAAAATAAAATCATTTAAAATGCTTTAATATTTACTTTATATGTTATTTTATATGTAAATATGTAAAATAAATTTATCTTTTTATTTTGGATTTTTTTTTACATTGCAAATTTTATTTTTCTTATATTTGTACTCTTTTTCTTTCTCTTTCAATCACATGTAAATGTCCATGTACATGTCCATGTACATAAGTACGAGGTGTCCTTTCAATATTATTTAGTCGTTTTTTCTGTTGCAGTTGCTGTTGAAAGTCGTTTGTTTTGTTTTCTTTTTGAAGAATTATTATTTATCTATCTATTACCTTTATTACCCCCGTTTTACGTCTCGTTTTTCCTAATTGTAATTTTTTTTTTTTTTTTTTTTTTTACTTTTTACTACTAATTGTTTTTGTTTTTGTTTGTTCCTTCTCAATAAACAAGCATGATGACGTTGAAAATGTCGCAAATTACTTATTTTAACATTGGTACCATAAAAATAAAGTAAGAAATTAGAAATAAAAATAAAAAACAATAAATGAGAAAATACTTATAAAACACGATCGATTGAAATTAAATTAAAAATGTAATTTCCGTTTACTTTGGGTAGAAATTTTCATTTTATTCTTTTGTTCTTATTTTATTTTATTTTTAATATTTTATTTTTCTCTCAATATTTATTTTAAATCTAAAGGATATTGAAAAAGAATTAATATATGTATATATATATATCAGTTAGATTAAAAACAAAAAAATAAAAAACTAAAAAAAAAAATATTAAAACTAAAAGGGATTGGTATGAAATTGAACAAATTTTATTTATTTATTTTTTTTTTTTTACCTACATATATTGGCAAAAAAAAAAAAAGAAGGGATAATAACATCATACTGTTATAAAATATTACTTTTATTTTATATTCTTAATATCTATAGATTTATTAGACATGTATACAGTTATTTAAAAATGAAAAAATATGTTCCTTATAGCACATTGCATTGATTTTTATTTTGTTGCCTTATTTTTTGTTATTTTTTTATTTTTTAATTTTGGTTACAACAAGTGTACCACTACCATATTTCTTTTACCCTATTTTTGATTGGTGTTGGAATTGGTTAGATTTCAATTTTACTTCCTTTCATTGCTCTTCAAATGATTATATATCTGGTAACTGGGATTTTTTTTTACAACAAAAAAAAAAAAAAAAGGATGATTCTGATCTGATATAAAGATACATATTATGCATATATTATTGTACAATAATGTACAGATATATTAAAAATAAGTCACCTGGAAAATGCATAATTTTAATCCACATATTATATATGATAGAAGGAGAAAAAAAAATTTAAAAATAAAATAAGAAAGGAAGAGGAAAATTTGAAAAATAAAGAAAAATAAAAGCTTTATCATTCTAAACGAGATCCTTGCAATAATCTAATGTTTATATATATAAACATATATATATATATTATATATAGGACTATAATTATATATAGGATATTCAAGGATATAAAAAAAATTACATTTAACAAAATTTTCTTTATATTTGGATGTTTGTGTATTTGGTTTTTATTTTCCTTACTAAGGTTTCAATATGCCTAAGGTATAACCTTTAGTGTTTCAATGTACATATGCATATGTTTTCATGATTTTACTTTGGTTTTAATTCTTGCAGTAAACATGTTAACGTTTTTTTTCTGTTTTTTGTTTTTTTTTTTCTATAAATAAAATGAATTTGGCAGATGATGGAAAATGAATTATTTTTTTTTGTGTATTTATATTTGGATAAAATAAAGATAAAAAAAAAAATTATTTTAAAATTAAAAAAGAAAAATATTTTTATTTAAAAAAAGTTCAAAACAAATATACTGGGTGTTAATGTAACTTCAAAAATGAAACTAATTTTTGGACACAATAGTCAAATAATAAAAAGTTTGTCGCGGTTGGTCATACAATATCATAATAGTATATTTGACTTAAATCTTAAAAAGATAAATTGCACCAAATTATCGGATCAGGCAGATTAATTATGTTTATTATATGTATATCTATGCAATGAATAAAAATTTTAACACATTTTGTTTTACAATTTCCATTCGTAATCCTTTTTCGGCCTAAAAAAAATTTAACTTTGATAAATCTGCTTGAAATTTCGGAGTATTTGCTATAACGAATAACGATAAAAATATAACTGATCATAAACAATAATTGGATTTAAAGGATTATGCGGATATACAAAAGTTTTATCTTTCTTTTCGGGTACTTATGAGACAAATTAAAAATAACACAATTTCTCACCTTAAAACAGGAAAGCCGAACATGATTTTGTCTTGTTATTATTTTATTATTGACAAAAATGTTATTAGTACACATTTAAAAAATCACCCTTTTGAAAGAATAAACAAAAAAATTTTTTTTTTTTAAATTTATTCAAATAAAATTCATTTTTTTTTAATTTGATTTTATTTCCTGTTTTAATTTTGATACACGGCAATAAGGAAAAAAAAAAGATATTGAAATTTCATTTAAAATACATAATGTTTTATTCACTAATTATTCTGTTTTAACGTTTATAACATTTAATTAAAATTTAGTTCGTTGAGTTTTTGTTTTTGTTTTGCAACTTTTAAAGAGTTCTCTTTTGAGAAATATATTATAGAGAACACAAATAGTATAGACGGCAGTACACATTTGGTGTCATTTATACGTAACGTTGATTGTTAAATATTTTCTAAATTCAGCTTGTGTAGAGTTGAGGAATAAAATTATTTCTTTAAATTTACTTTTAAATACAGCTTATACATTTGTAAGTAGAAGAGAGTTGCAAGAAATGAGATTCTTTTTCCTGAAAGAATGTTATCGGTTTGACTCTTCATGATTCCCATATACACTTTGTAAAACAAAGAAAAAATTTCAACAATTTTTAAAAATGCAAAAACTGAAAAGTTACCAAAAGAAAAACCTTTAATTTGATTGATTTGCGATTATGTATAGAAATTCAACTCAGCTTTTGTTTGTAATTTAAAACCTGTAAAATCTCCTCTTTTAATTATTTGAAATTTAATTACTTTTAGTGTTTTTTAAATTTATAATCAAAAAATTTAAGTTTTTTAAGTCATAAAACCTTAAATTTAGGCGAATATCACTTTAATATAACAGTGTGACAGTAGGTAGTACAATATGTATTTCTAAATAAAAATATAGGACTAAGATCTTTTAAATAATATGTCATATCACATGTCAAATTGATACTTCTAAGTTGTTGTGTGTCTTCACAAAAAAAAAAAATAAAAAAACTCGGAACAATATATTCGATCTATTTATAACTTATTTAAACGTATTTAAAAACCACAAATCAAGAAGTTCGTTTTAATTTGAGAAGAAATTCGGCTCAACAAATAAATAATAGAATAATACTTTTAATAGCTTAAAAGTAAACTTTTTTTTTATTTCCTTTTTTTTTTGATATATGTAATTTTTTATTTTTTTTATTTTATTGTATTTAGTTTGCATATAAAAATGAATTTTTTTTTTTTTTTTTCCTTTTGTTTGTATGTATTTGAAAATCCTTTTGATATATACAAATTTATTTTCTTTTGATCAACGGATCGAAAATAATATAACAGATTTGATTTTATTTTATTTTCTCTATTTTCTTTCTTCCATTTATATATATATATTTTTTTTTCTCTAATATTAAAAATTTTTTTTTTTTTTTTAGTCCATATGTGAATAAATAAATGCACAAACAAAAAAAAAAATTGATAAAAACATAATGTAAATCATAATAAAAAATAATATTTACGCTTAGTTTAATAAACATGGTTGATTAACGACATATACATATATATACATATAATATATGAATGTATAATGTATATTTACATATAAACAATAGTTTTTTTTTTTTTATTTCTTTTGTGACACATTTAAATAGTACGCAACTATTCGGGCATTGTTTTTATTCATTTGGTTTGAAAAGGCAACGAATGAAAAAAAAAACATTAAACAAGTCCTTTTGAAAATTGGTATTGCCAATAATAGTTAATATGCATCATATTAAAGTAGTGTATTAGTAAAAAAAAAAAATAAAAGAATTGTTACATTATTTGCTTTTTTTTTTTTTATTGGGGGTAAAAAAAATAAAAGATTTTTTTTTTATTTTTCAACATGATGAATAAAATATTGTTGAAGCATAAAATTCAATTTGTTTTTTTTTTTTTTGTTTTTGCTTTTTCTGTTTTTGTATATTGCATTTTATTTTTTTTTCCTCATGAATAGTTATTTCGTTTTTTTGAAATTTGAAGGTGAATGTTACAAATATTATATTGTTACCATTATTATTATTATTGTCACCATAAAACATTCAATGATTAGAGTTTGAAAAAGCAATCTTTTAAATTTATATTCATTTAAATCCTTGAAAAAAAAGTTTTTTCATTATTTTCGTATATATTTTCGTATAAATTTTAAAATTTTCTGAAATTTTTATTAAATAATTTGATTTTAATAATTTCATATACTTTTTGATTTTTTCCTCTAGAGCACGGGTCCCAGACTCTTTCGATCCGAAACTCACTATTTAAAACAGATAAATTTCGCGACCCATCTGGGTGGAAGACAATAAGAATAAAAATGTAGAGAATATTCATGTTAATAACAATTGTAATATGTTTTTAATATATGTATTTATTTTATTGAAGCAGAGTGTGATGTATGAAAAGAATGTGCGTGTTTTCTATTTTTTTTTTTTTGATAACATCAATTTTAATATTTGTTAATTTGAGACGAAGCGAGAACTTTGCCTCTTGACAACCAACGAACTTCTGTGTCAGAAGTAGACATTCATGTAAATTTTCCATATCTTCGCAGAGTTTTTGGAATAAACGTAAATGGAATCGTAATGGTTTGCTTTCAATAAAATTTATAATTTTTATGGTAATAGTCAAAACATTATTAATGTTTTAGCCTAAATTCTTAAGAAAAAAAATATGAAAAAATTCGATGTATCTAATGTTTTTTTTTTTTTTTATAAAATTTTATAAAAATTTATAAAAATTTATTTAGAGCGAACAAATATTTTATTTTATTGTTAATATTAAAATTTCTTTTTTAATTTTGTAAATATTTAAATCTTTTCAACACTTTGAAAAAGACTGCTCTAAAATAATTTAAACCAGCTTGCTATATGCTTTTTTAAAAGTTTTCAAAAAAAAAAAAAAGAAATGCATTCAAAAATTAAATCCATCCAATTTGAGGCAATTGCGCCTAATTTTGACCAACCAACTTTGTTTTTAATTCCCTAAATCACAAAAGTTTTTTTTTTTTTACTTTAATTGCATTTAAAATTATAAGTTGAAGAATTTCAGACTAATTTCAGTCGGACAAATTCGAGACCACAAGACTTTTTATAATTTAGATTTTAAAATCCCTATAATAATCAATCATCATAATCGTTATAATAAGTTTAGAGAATAGATATATTTGGTTTCGTCTCAAGTTGTAAACACTTTTTTAAATATGTTGAAAAAAAAAAAAATAGAGTTTACGAAAATTTATGTGGCTGAAGTAAAATTAATAAAATAGTATTTTAAAAAATTAAAATTTATAGTTATGCACAAAAACACTCAATTTTTGTTCTCTATATTCGGTTAAAAACAAGGTATTTATGAAATTTATCTAATAAAGATATTCACGAGATCTTGTATTGAAAAGAAAAGTTGTGTCGTCGTAAATTTTTAAAAGTCTTGATAAAATTTTGTATGAAAAATTTGAATACGACATCTATAAAAATTTAAAACATCTTAGCTTATCTATCTACGAGTATTATATAAAAGGCGTAAACGTTTGCAACAATAACATTTTTCATAGCAAAAACTTATATGTACTGCACGTAACAGAAAAAAGATTAAAAAAAATTTAAAATTTATAGCGCTGGGTACGTAATCCCGAAAATTGAAATCCCAAATTCAAAATCCCGAAAATAAAATCCCGAAAAATCAAAATCTTGAAAATCAAAATTCTGAAAATTTAAATCTCGAAATTACAAAATTCTGAAAATCAAAATCCCGAAGTTTCAAAATCTCGCATACATATAACATATATGGACATAAATATTCTGGAAAAGGAGAATACTCTGATTTTGAATCCAACTACTAATACAATATGCCCACAAATAAATAAGTATGTATATATCAATTTCTTTCAAAAAACATTAAATTTTCACATTTCCCATATGAAAAATAATTAATTTTGAAAATCCCGCATGCAAAAGTATTCAATTTTGACATTTTACTTAAAAAATATTGAAGTTTATACGAATTTACACATTTTTATGAAAAAAAGATTATTTTTGAAGGAACGGGGACTGTCGCCCCCCAAACCTCTACTACAAAAATTTTCTTTAGTTTTCTTAGTGTTGTTATCTACGTTTTTACGTTTATTTAAATTTATTCTTACTCTTATTGTAAAAAGTTAAGTATTCTTACTTACTGGAAGCATAATCCTCAAAAAAACGTTTTTAAGATAAATAAAAACTATATTAGAACAGAAAGATATTTAATTTTATTTCATTAAAAAGCTAAGTGACAAAAAACTAATATTATTTCTAAATTACCTAACTGGCGTTGCTACAGCAGGGTTTATCTAGTTATATATATTGGGTGATTGTTTCGTTGAATCTATCATATTGTTGTATTATATTTAGTTTTGAATTCAATTAATTTCGAAATTTACTATTAATTGAATTTCTGAATTTCTACAGAAAACTGTGTTTACATATGAGTAAGCTTAATTTAAATTTTCGGCATCTTTTTTGTAAGTGAAATTAATAATTCAAATTGTGGTCTAGTCAAATTCTTTAAAATTAGGTGAAATCTATTTTGGTGAAATTGAGTTAAAAATATCTTCACGCCATAGTGAGATTTCGGAATTATTTTTTTTTTGTAATTCATCAATCGAATGAAACAATTAAATATTTCGAATATGATGATTTCATCTAAGGCTGTATCAATTAATTTTTTAATAAGGAGAGTTTTAACACTTTTACTTTTTTGGCAGATTAAAAAATAAAACTAAGTTATAAAATACCAAAAATTAAAATTTTTACGAAAAGAATATTTTTTATTTTGAAATACAGATGCGTCGTTCATGTCATTAGTTGTAAAATGAATTGATTTATGGATAATTCGTTAATACCCTAATATTCACGATAACTCGGGGGGGAAATATACCTCTAATATTTTTAATGAAAATTAAGTAAAACATTTTTTTAATATAATATTTTTTTTATTTATAAACATTTTAATTTAATATCTAATTATTTCACTTTTTTTTTTCTTTCCAGGTAAATTTAATTGCACATAATTTTAAATTATATTTTGTGGGGTAAGAATTTATTTTAAAAATTAGTCAAATGCGATTTTATGTAAGTAGTTTAAAATTAAATAGATTTTAAATGATTTTGAATTAAGAAAATATGATAATTCACTATACTTTTCAAATAATCGTGAATCCTTTTAATTTGGTTTATATAATAAAATTTTTACCTTTTTGTATTCTATATAAAAATCAAGTTTAAGAGTAAAAAAATATTCCTTTTTGAATATTCTTTTGTAAAAATGTAAATTATAATCCTGGAAACATTTTTTAAGGTAATAAAAATTCATTTTTACTAGTTTATTAATTTATTTATTCATCCAATATATTGGTATTTTTGTTTTTGTGTTATTATTCAATAAAATTAACAATTTATTAATTAATAAACAAATTTAAAAGGATCTCATAAAAAATCCTTTTCGATTCCTTTTTTTTCTTTTTGCTGAAATTCTGTGGAAACGTTTTATTAAGTTTTCTTAAAAATTTTTTTTTTTTTTGTTTTTTTTTTAATAATTAAAAAAAAATTCACTTAATTAATTTTAATCCATACTTTTATCTTTTATTAATTAATGAATATTGATAAATATTTTTTTCTGTTTTCTTTTCATTGTGGTTATATATAGCATAAAATAAACTTATGTATTTATTTATTTTTTTTTTTTTGAAAAGTTTCTTCTCTCTATAATCATCTTTTAAAAATTACTTCATCATAGATTTATAAAAAGGATTCATTTAATATTTTGTTTTCTTTATACATGGATAACAACCTGTCGAATTCAGATAGTAAATTTTTATTATAAAAAGATTGATATTGATTGTTGGAATTAAGTAAATGATTGTTATTTAACTATCCTTTTTACTTTACTATAATTTATGCTATAAGTATTCTGAAATATTATATCACAGGTTATTACCTTAACAAAAAAAAAAAAATTAATAATTAAGTTTATTTTTATAGTAAAAAAAAAAAAAAAACAAAAAAAGATCGAAATATTGAAGGCACAAAGAAAACTCTCTACAGACTTGAAATATATGTATATATATATATAATAAATAATAATAAGAGGAAATAATACATTTATAGTTTTCATATAATCAGGTAATTAAATTTATCTTCTTTTCTTTCTACGTTTCTCACAAATGTCAAAAATAAAAATAATTTTTTTTTTACTTAAACTTTTAAAAATGAGGAAAAAAAAAATTTTTTTTTTTTTTTGCAATGTTAAAAAAAAAAATAAAACTTTTTAATTAGCGATTTTGTTGGATTTAAGAAAAATAAAACTCTTGGGTATAAATTTTCGTTTTGATACTGAACTAAAAGAATTAACCCAAGTTTTTTTTTATTTGGAATTTAATATAGTTGTTTAACTTTGTGTTTTCCTGAATTTCCTGAAAATTCAAACTTTCTTGGAATGGAACGAAAATTATAAAATTTCTCTTTAAAAAAATGCTTCATCTATTTTTAAAACTATTTTCTTCAAAAGTCTCATCTAGAGGAATTGCACATTATTCGCCCCGATAGTGTTATTTTTTAACCAACCAAAACATACTCTTTTTTAAATCAAACTTTAGGATGGTAATCTGGTTTATATTTTATTATAGCATTAGATGGAAACGTTTTTGAACAATTCTTGGCCCATTTCTTAGTTAAAAAAGTGCCAGTTTTATTGATTTGTTTTTATCAATATCGTTATCATAGTAATTAGATGTTCTCTGTTTTGTTTAGTTATTGTTCTTTGCCAATAATCTAATTAATGATCCTCTAATGTAACTCTATAGGCTTCTTCTAATGTTGATTTACTAAGAATTCGTCAACAAAAGTCAATTAATAAACAAAAGAAATCGTCATTCAAAATGGTAAAGTGTAAATCTACAGAGACAAAAATCTGTATTACAAGAGAAACTAAGTATAGTTCAAAATGTATCAAGTCCTGAAAGATTCATTTAGCTTATGGTTTGTGTCTCCAATCGACTACACACTTTTCTACAATTTCACAAATAACTGTTCCAAAGAAAAATTATAGTACCTATAACATTGATATATGTATAATATATACAATGACATATAATGTCAATTTGTCGTTTATAATGTAAATTGTAAATTTCATCGTTATTTTCAACTAAAAAAAAAAAAATCAAATTCAAATTTTGGTTATTTTATAATATACCTGTTAATTTTCAGAAAATCCTCTAACAGGAAAAATAATTTTTTTTTTTTTAATAATTCAAATTTATTGTTTTTTTTGTTTATTGTTTTCCCGTGAGAAAATTCCCTAAATGTTTAATTGTCAACAATAAAATCAGAGATGGAACTCCCAAAATATTATTGATCTAATTTAGTTGTTCAGATTTGTTCAATGATTGTTCAATTACAATTTGATAAAATATACAAAACATTTCTGACTAATTTTTAATATTTAAAATTATATTTAAGAAAATCCCGTTAGTAATTCGAGAATTCCCAATTGTTTCCCTATATAACTTTATTAGGCACATAAATAAATAAAACGAAGTATAATGGAAATTGATTCGATTATTAATTTAAAAGTTCCATCACATTTTTCTTCACATAATATTGATAAATATTTATTTTATTTATAACCGTTATGACTACTGTTTTTTTTTTTTTGTAAATTTAAAAAAAAGTGATTATAGAGCTTTAAGTTTAAACGAAGTTGAATTTTTCTAAGAAAACTACAAAAAAAAAGCGCGCTATCTGTTATTGATATTTGATACCTATACAATTTAATTTATTCTTATTTTTTTCTGTTTATTTTCTATAACGTTGTGATATATATTTTATGTCTGTATATATAAATATTGTTGTATGTATATCTTTTTGTAATAGGATCGGATTTTAAAAAGAAATTCTTATTTACCGTTAAATTTATTTATTTTCAATGTTTTTTTTTTTTTTTTTTTTTTTTGATAACCTTTACGCTATGAAAAACTTTTTTTTTCTTGAACGATTCTTATTTCTTGAGTGTAATATGTTTAGAGTATATGTCTAAGAACTGAGAACGAGTGGGAGTTATAAATATTTGGTGGGTTAATATTTTTACTGTAACTGTTCTTTATTGCATAAAATATGGTTTACGTTACGGTTTCGCAAACAAAAAAAAAAAAAAAACCAAAATATTTGTTTCTATTTTCTTAAAAAATATTTAAAATGTACATACATAGATACTAGAATAAATGTTAGTTTCAGGTTTAAAAATTTTTCTTACTTTTGAAAATATAATTGAATATACATATAATATACATATATATAATATCCATATTATATGTATCCTTAAGGAATCAGTGATGATATTTATATTTCGTCACCCTGTCTGTTACTTTAACATATCATAGTCAATAAAAGGGTTGAATAGTAAAACTGAGAAGGGTGTAAAATATAGAAAACAAGACTGTATATGAGCTGTTTTATTTTATAAATAGAAATATTGAAAGAGAAGGGTCACAAAGGAGACGATTACACTACCAGTGAACCAAAAAACTGAAAACAAAAGCAAAACAAAAAAAAAATAAATATTGAACGGACTAAAGAAAAAAAGCGAAATGAAAGAAATTTCTGAAAAGGGATATCTTTAAGATGTTGTGAATGGATATTCGTGGAATTGATCAATTTGTTTTAAATATTCTTTGGTAATTTCTAAACTCTTATAAATAAATAATGAAAATAAAAAGAGAAATAAAAAGAATCACAAAAAAAAAATTTTTTTTTTTTTTGAACTTATTTAAGTTATACACATATTTTATATAGTAATGATGGGTGTTCGTTTTTTGTAGTGAATTTTCAATTTAAAAATTTTCTTTTGGGTCATGTATTATTAAAATTCTTATTATAAATTTTTCAATGAATAAATTTAAAAAAAAAAAAAAACAAAACAAAAATATAAAAAAAAAGAAAAACTGAATTGGATATTACTGATGTTGTTTTTAGAACAAAAAAATATAGCTATATATATATATGTATATATAAAATTAAAATAATATACAAAAGGGGTCCAAAGAATTCAGTACCAGTATTAACATTAACAGTAATAGAAGAAGTAGTAATGACAGATGTATTAACAACAAAAAACTACCATAAGGTGTTTTATAATTTTATGAGGATTATAAATTAATGATGAAAAGTTGTGCTTTGCCTCTTTACTTTTATTTCTTGTTATTTTTATTGTTAACTGGTATTCAACTTTCAAGTTCAAGATGTTAATAAATTATGGTTCTCTTTTGAAAATGAAATTTAATTTTAAAAAGAAGATGGAAATTTTCTTTTTTAAGAAGATATTTTTGAACATTATTTTTTTTTTTATTTGTGTTTTGTTAATTTTTAAATTTAAGTTTTAATATAATTTTATTATTTTAAGTCATTTCCATGTTCGTTAGTATCATTACCATGATGTATTTCTGCTTTTTTCTCTATATATGCATATTCGAACAGATAGAGATCTTCATTATGGTAGCGATTTCATATATATGCATGCTGGCCAAAATAGTATAGGAACATATTATTGAACATATTATACAGACGTTAAAGAACATATTATACAGACGCCATTGAACATATTATACAGACGTTAAAAATGACAATTTATATTGAAAGTAATTGTGGTTGTATGAAACTGAAGTGTTGTCAGATTTGAGACTTTTTTGGTAAGGGACGCAAAGGAAAACATTTTGTACAAAACTAAACGAGAACAGTGTTATTAAAGATTATTAAAGATTGTTTATAAATTGATATATTGACCGTTTGATATTTTAGAATGATAATTTTTTTAATTTTAATATTACATATCACATAGAAATATGAAATATTATTTGACCCATCGACTAATGTTATAGATTGAATGCATACATCTTAAGTATATGTATATATTTATATTTGATTACAAGAGGGATTTATTAAGAAAAATTACTTATTTATTTAATAGTGCATACTAAGATCATTATACGTTTAATACTGTTATTAACTTATGTTGTAATATTTTTTTACCTTTTTTACAATATATATTATACAGTATAAATTTATTCTATATTTGGTTGCAAGGACGATTTTGTTAGGAACAAATACTGCTTCAGTATAGTTTTCCTATCAATTTAAAAAAATTTGTACCTATGTAGGATTTCAACCCTCACTCCTACTTTTAATAAGGAATATAATTAACTACCACTGAAGTTCCTAATCATTTTCGTTAGTATCCTTACTGTCAGTAATGCACGAAAGATTATTGCATATTTTTAGACATATATTACTATAATGCATGCAAAATAGCATCTTTATAAATTAAAAACTATTTTAACATCAAGCAATCCCGAAAAGAAAAAAAAAAATTTTTTTTTACATATATAGAAAGGCTCTCTTCAGATAAGAACTGTACAGAATATTAATGATCTCTCAACTGCTACAACAATATATACGTTAGTAGAATTTTTAATATACATTTTTAAAGTTGAACATTTATAAAACTTTAAATTAAAATAAGGCTTTTTCCGTTTTATGTCATCTTTTTATTTAATTTTTAATTATCTTTATTTTTTTTTTTGTTTGTCAATTTCCTTATTTTACTACAAAAAATAAAAAACAGGACTAAAACAAAAATGAAAATAATTTACAGTTACATAAGTACCAAGGCATTTATCTTATTAAAAACTTTTCTCATTGCTCTGTAATTTCCTTAGTTTAATATCGTGAAATTATCCTGGAACAGAAGGAAGAAATAAAACAAAAACAAAATTAAAATTAAAATAAAGAAAATTCATTTTTCTTTCCTACAACAAAAATGAGAACAGGAAAAATGTTCAGGTTAATCCTTTTTTTTTTTTCCTAGTTTTATACAATTTTTTTTTTTTTTTTAAATGAGCATCATGTTTTCTCTTCAGGACATTGTCGTTGTAATGCAAGTGTAATGCTTTAAATAAAATTAATGAAAGAAAAAGTAATATATAGTAGAAAATGAATGAAAGTAAGCGAAGAAGAGATAAAAATATAAGTTAGTGAGTATGAAAATATGTAGTATAAAACATCAATTAGAAAAAATTCAGTATAATATTTAAAACGCCTTCATTTGTACAATTTATTTGTTGGTATTCCTTTTTTTTTGTTTTTGTTTTTCTTTTTTATAGAATCCAACAACTTGTGTTAGAGACATATTAAATGTGCTTATATGTAAAGACGTATGTTCGAAAAATTGTTTACATCCTCTAATAGTATTGTGGTAGAATGAAACAAACCATATTGTGTTTACATATATATATATATTTATTGATGAAATGAACTAAAATTTTTTTAGAAGATTGAAAAAAATTTAAATGCAATTTTCTATGTACAGACATGTACAACATATTTTCTTATATTTTCCTTCATTTTGTGTATACATCAGCATTAATAATAGTACAACGTAACGTAACTAACTTTTCTGTTATGAAATAGGAAATAAATGTCACATCCCGTATAATTTAAAAATTATAAAAAGAAAAATAAGATAAAATAATGTAAAAAAAAAAAAAAAGAAAAAAATCTGAAAAACCAGAGAAGAAAAGTTTTTCATGTAATTTTACAAGACACAAGCAAGAACATTACCTAAAAAATTAACCATATGTTTGTACATAAAATATATATAACATACATTTATGCAAATACATATATATTTATATACATTTTCTATTATTAATATTATATTTAGATGTATATATATATATATATATATACATATATACAGAGGAATAAGGTGTATTGTAGAAATAATGAACTATATTTTAATAACAGTAGTTGCATTAAGTTTTTCATTTCATTTTAAGTAGTTTTAAAAAAATTGTTACAATTAATGTGCGAAAAATTAGTTCAATAAATAGGCATAAAAACGATATCATAAAATCGATAATTTCAATTGTTTTGAGAGTTTAGGTTAAATTTCTTATTTATCACATGTCGGTTTATTAATTTTTAATTGTACCAGTTATAACTTATACATTAGCTGTGTTTTTTTCACCCGGGTCAGTATCAAGGTTTCAAAAAAACGTTGTGGGTCAGTCAAATAAAAAAAATTTTTTTTTGTCATAAAAAATTGATTTTACATACCTTTTTTCATCCATTTTAAATTAAATATACTTGTAAATTATTTTTATGTATAAAAATAATATCTTTATTTCAAAACTTATATTAAATACTAAAAAATTATATTTTTGTTTCAAAAATTTAATATCGAAAACTATGTATGCGCCATCTTTTGTAATTTTATGTAAATATTTTTATACAGATCACAGACACAGACTACCGACATAAATATATGGGTTATGTTGTTGTTGTTTTTACATATTATAAATCAAACCTTGACCCTGAGCCGAATGAAATAAACACAACTATTGTTACATCTATGAGAGGGTAACTCGTAAAATATTTATGCTCTGTAACACAAACACTTACTATTAGTGAAACATGCTACTCTAAGAAAGTTTTCAAACAATGTTGGTTGTTAGTTTTTAAAACAAAAACGAGATAGAGAACTGAGGAAAAATTTATATAGAAAATACACCGACACAATAGTTAAGGGTTAAATTAAAATAACAGAAGAAATAGAAAATTTTTCATTTAAAGAATTGCAATCGTTTGCAAAGTTTTCAGACTTAAGTTTTTGGCTGGTTGTACCTGTAAGAGTATCTAAAATAAATATGGAGGTAATATGAACAGAAATGCTACAATTTTGTGATCAATCAATCAATCTGTATTTGTTAAACAATATCTTGAAACACTGAAAAAATAAATTCTATGTTTTGAGTTTAATTTTTCTCTGAAAACATATGAATTTGACAAACGCTGGTCGTGTTATTTCGATATAGGCCAATATATCAACGTATGGCCTATTCGTACATAGTATGTCGTACGTTCTTATTTAGGCTAAACACTTAGTAAAAAAAAAAAGGAATCCTAAATTTTCTCCATTTTTAATATTCCTTTAAATTTGATCTATACTTACATTAATTTCAACATTTAATAGGAAAAGTGTACAAAATTCTTCTTGAATGAAGTAAAAAACAAAAAAAAAAAAAAATTGAAAAGGAAAAATTTTTTTAATAAAGACTTTTCTTTTGAGTTTGTTTTTGTTTTTGTTTTTATTTTTGCTAATCTTTAATAAACAACCAGGTGTATTTTTATAAGTAAAATTGTCGCTTTAGGAGTTATGTGAGATTTAAAGAATAAAAATAGTTATCTATAGATATTTTATACGTATACATATTTGTATTATGTATATTGTTTCGTGTTATATGTGACAGCTGTGCGGTTTCCTTTATGATGTTGTTTGTTTTTTTTTGTTTTTTCTTTTGTTTTGTTTTTCCTCTGATAAGAAGTATTTCAAAAATTTCTTATTTTATTAAAGTTAATTCTTATCAAAATAAAATTATGCCATCATATTTGATAAAATGTTTAGTTTATAATCTGTTTATAATTAAAGTGATGTTTTAAGAGAATTTAAATATTATTTTGTTTTTATTTTTTTAATTTCGTTTTTTTCTTAAAGTTGAAAATTTAAGTTTTTTTTTCATCAAGATTTTTGCAATTTCTTAACTTTATAATATCTTAAATCTTAATTAGAGTAAAGTATTTTTATGGCTTAAGTTTTCAAAAGAAACAAAAAAATACATTTTTTTTTGAAATTATGGTTAAAAACTTAAAAATTCTTTTAAAATATAATAATTTATTTTAGATTTATGGATTTTTTCAAAAAAAAAAAAAAAATTTGTTTTTTATAGTGGATTTAATTTAAAAAAATTTACTGAATTATTTTGGAAATTTATTAAACATTTATTTCCTAAATATTTTTTATTATGATTATTATTTCCATGCTATGTTTGCGATGGTTTTCATTCTAAAGTATCAAAATCTTTTGTCTTTGGTGTTGGAATTTTATTTAAGCGTAGAGCAGTTTTTTTCAAAATTTTAGATGTTTAGAATTTTGTTTATTATAGATATAGAATTAATTGTATTTAATTATAAGACATTTTATTTTTGTACTGGTAGCACATTTAAAAAAATTTTTGAAAAAAATGTGCTTATTAGTTTCACTCCGTCTGTCCATCCGACTGTCTGTCTGGGTGTTATAAAACTTCTACACCGTTTGAAATAAAGCAATTAAATTTTAACTACGAATGGGCATCGCCAAAAAACTAATTTTGTGGAAGAACTTTTTTCGGTAGCCCCACCCGTTACGGAGCTACAGCCCTACAAAGTTAAAAAAAGTCCCATCTTTCAATTGTTATAACACAGATTCTATAAGGTATATTTTCAATCTGAAAACGCCAAACGACAGCTGATTTTATAAACTTTATATTTTTCAAATGGTTTAACTTAGAAGCTTGAAATTTTCAGAGGAGTTAGACCTTTCGAAATCAGTATGAGTTATTTCAGAAAATTTTCTTGTGTCGCTCCTCGTTTAGGAGCTGTAAGGGGTCAAAAACTGAAAATTCTCTATTTTTAAACACCTGTAACTTGGGTACTGGTCTACATTTTTTTTGAAGTAATATACAAAAATTAAAGCTCCAACATTATATTTTTGTTTGGGTTAATAATTTTTCTCAATTTTTTCGTACCAAAAAAAAAAAAAAAATCAAACAAAAACTAATTTCTTATCAAGATTTATTTTTCAATATATGCATCTACTTTTTTTACTCTAGGCTTATTATGGAATATTTTTAATTTTGGAAATGTGGTTTTTTGAAAACCCTTGGCTCTTTCCACACCTTGTTTTTTTTTTTTTACTTTTAAACTTTTTAGATAATAATATTTATTTTTTGTTTTATAAACACTACAGACTAATTAACTCTTTTTATAAGCTTTTAATTTGTTTTCTTTATTTTTAGTACATTTCCAAAAAACTCCTGTAAACTTAGCCACCTGTATTCATATTAAAAAACGGTATTTTTTGGAATTCTTTTTATTTTTCAAAATAATTTCTTTCCAACTCAATACACTTTATCAAAGGTTGTCTGAAAAATATGATTTTTCAAGTACTTCGATGTGAATATCTTTCCAGCAAGCCATTTTTTTAAATTCGGAAACAAAAAGTAATCACTTCGAGCTAAATCTGGACTGTGTGGTGGATGTGAAGCAATTCTGTACCATCATTCATTCAATTATACTGTTATCAAACTTGATCTGTGTAATGATGCGTTGACGGAAAAGCACTTTTTTCTTTGCTAAATGTGGTCGTTTTTTCTTGATATCGTCATTCAAGCGATCCAATAATGCACACAATAATATGTAGCATTTATTGATTTTGCTTTTTCAAGATATTCGATTAATATTATGTCTTGTGCATAGCAAAAAACAGTTGCCATAATCTTTCTTGCTGATTTTTCTGTTTATGCTTTCTTTTGCGCATTTCCCCTATATTCTATCCATTGTTTTTACTGATTTTTTGTTTCTGATATATAGTAATGGACCCAATGGTCTCATCAACAGTCTCAGACAACATAAAAGATTGTTCTTTGAAATGGCAATCATAAAAATTTATAATATTGAGAAAAAGATGCTATTACAGGAAACTTTTATAATTTTACATCTGTTAACGGTTTTTCTTAATTATGTAGAGTACCCTTCAAATTGAAGAAAGTGTCTATTTATTTTTAACAATTTTTCTTATAATATGAAATTCTAAGACAATTTTTCAAATTTTGTTGCAAGTCACAGTTCTAAACAGTTTGTATTCTCTTTTGGAAATGTAAGCTTTTAAAAATCGCTGGTTTACATTCTACTTTGTTTAATTTTCTTCTTTATTAATTGAGTACTTTGAGGACACCGAATTTGTCTCTAAAATTTCACTGTATCACAAATATTTAATTTTTGAAATGATGAAATTTCAATCATACATCAATAATCGTTATATTATGTATGTCCTTCTATTTTTTTACGTATTTAACTTCTTTTGTCATCAACGTATTTAATTTTGTAGCCCTGTGAATTTTGTAATCTTGTAGTTTAATTTCGTCTTGTTTTAACTTTTGACAACTTTGTATCCATTTAATTTGTTACGATTAACCATCATATTAAAGTATATCAGTTTTCTTAATGACTCAGTGAAAGGGTATTATAATGATTTTTAACTTTGACAATGAACTTATTAAGTAATACTTCTATGTTATATAAGATTTTCCAAATTCAAATTTAGATTCACTATTCCAAAAAAAAAAAAATTATTTCAATCGTTTTAAATGTGTACGTGTACGTAAGCAAAAACAAAAAAAAAAAGAAGATTTATAATTGAAATTTTTACAATTTTTTTTTACAATTTTCAAAACTTTGAAATTGCATTTTTTAATTAAAAAAAAAAAGAAAAGAAAAAATCATAAAAATTTAAAATAATTAAAATATAACTAAAATATTTTTCAAATGTCAACTAGAATTACACGATTATATATAATATTTTATCACAAAATATTATAATTATTCATTTAAATTATTTTTTTTTGTTTCTAATCGCTATAAACAACTCAAAACTTTTTGTATAAATTATGATGGTTGTTATTTTTTATAATTTATCATTTTGTTTTATCTGTTTTTTAGCGAATAGAATATTGTATTTAACTACATAAAAAAGTTTCCTTCTTCTTGGCTCTTATATTAAATTTTTTTTGTTTTCAAATAGTGAAAAATATCTCTACACTATAATTTTTCTTAGAATATTTTTTGTTTTTGTCCTTTTTCTATGACCATTATGATATATATATATATATTTTTATTGTTTTTTGCTGGATTACTTTTTTCGTCCTTTTTCTCTACAAATATGATTTTTTTTTATTCAGAATTCCACGTAATTATCACTAAATTCATTTAACTATTATAAATACTTGTATAGAAAAAAGAACTTGTATAAACCTTAAAAATCAGCTCCCATTGCACAAAAAAAAAAAAAAAAAAAAAAAAAAAGACAAAAAACAACAAAAAAAATTTTCAAAAGTAAAAAACAACTATAAAATTATTGTTAATGTCAAGTGGTTGGTTAATTTTTCAACCATATACTCGTAATATATAAGTCTTATCATATTTTCCCTTGCAACTGACATTAATTATTAACAAGTGAAATCTAAAATAAAGAGGATTTTATATAGAAAATCAACTCGTATTTAATTTTACACGTAATTATCAATGTTTGTTTTAAAAATCCCTCTTATAAAATCAAGAAAATTTAATTTTTTTTTTTTTATTATTATTATTGTCCTGTAAAGCGTAAAATATGGTGTATAGCATAGAATAATGTGCTTTTATTATATGTAATTACATCAAATATTATATTATCAATAGTATTAAATAATAAATTAAAAAAAGAAAAAATAAAAATAAGAAAAGAATGAAAAATAGAATGAATAAAAAAAACATTAATGAACAAACACTAAATTAACTATTGAAGACAAGAGTAGATTCATTAGGTGTAGAATAACTAAAAACATTAAAAAATCTATATAGAATTTAATATCTATTTATCTTTAAGCTACTTAACAATCTAATCATGACTCTTTTGTGTATTTTTAAAGGAAGGGATGATAAATTGTCATCATTATATTTTTTTTTAAAAAAAAGGGAAAAAAAAGCGACTTTTAAAGGAATAAAAAAAATAATGCAATTTAATGATGGTAAAATTTAAAAAGAAAAAAATTAACGTGTAGTTTTTTTAAAATTAATGTTTATTGTTTCGTGTCACATTTCAATGTTTCAAAAAATTTTAATTTGGTTTTTACTTTTTCAAGGTTAAAATACCATTCTTATACAAAACTTCCAAAATCCCAAAATTCTGTATAATATATTGATTTGAGCTTTTGTGAAAATTTTAAAAGTTTGAAAGAAAAATTACAAGGTATGCAATGTATAATGCATCCACATCCAATCGATTTGCAATTTTAATGTATTTAGGTGGATGATAATAAGTATTGCACCAAAAACATTATAATAATAATTTAATAAGTGAATTTTTTTTTACTTATTGAAAATTTTTTGGATACTTATCGAATATGTTTTGGTGCAACAGAAGCTTTACGAATAAAACTATAAATTGCAAAAAAATAAATAATAAGTGGTTGGTGCAATAGGGCCCAGGTTATGGTTATTGCTAAAGCAATATACAACCTTTGTCCGTTCTGTTTTCCTCTTTTATGATACTATCGTATAAATTTGTTGGCTTAATGGGTTGATTTGATAAGAAATATTTCTTGATTTAAGGGTTAAAAAATTTTTTTGGGAAACCCATTATAAAAACATTTTTGATTGTAGTCGATTGTAGTCGAATACTGAGTCCTAACCTTGAGTTCTAGTCCTAATTCTACCATTATACTACTAATTTTTGTAAACAATGAATTATATGCCTTAAAATTTAATCTTCTATTTAAAATAAGGTTCAAAATAGAAATAAGAAGAATTTAATTTACAAACTTGATTTGTTACTAAAAAATTTCTTACAATTTCTGAGTCAGTTAAGACATAACGTTTAAAATTTCATAATTTAATGCTCGTGATATGAGTTTACATATTGATTTATATAATTTGGGTCCGGTTATGCTTAAAAATGCAATTATTTTTATTTTGTATTGCAATTTTATTAATTATATGTGACTAGACTATTGACTCTGTTATTATGTTTGTTTGACTCCGTTCTTATTAAAAATAGATTTATAATACGATTTGCTCCTTGAAATCATTCATTTATTCTGTTACATTATCAAGTTGGAGTGCTAGCAAGTGAAATGTTATTTTGTCACGATAATATTTATTTTTTTGTACATTGTAGGAGTTAAAAGTGTTTTAGATTAGGTTAGATTACTTGAAAAGAGTCGTAAGTAAATACATCAACTTTTTGATATAAATTTATTATGCTCCGTTTTTCTCAAGTATTGTGAATTCCGCCTCTACTTATGATATTTCTGTCACCCTCTTAGAAACTGAAGATCTGTAGACAGTTTATTAATATGGCGTATTCGATAAATTAGTATGTTTCTAGGTATACATATCTTGCTTGGAGTGAAGCTCTACATTTTTTGAGTATGTATCCTGGAGATTGTTCTTCTTCTTTATAGAATCAAATAATTTTAAAAAGTTTTATTGCAAATCATTGTGGTTAACTTTTTAGATTAAAAATTAAAAAGTTTTATCTTTAAAAGATTAAAAAGTTTTATCATAAATTTAAGATTCTTATTGAAATTAAAAATGAGATCAGATTTTAAAATTTGATTATAAAATAAATTAATTGAAATTAATTTGCAATAAAAATATGATTATATATATATATTATGTATATTAGTACCATATATACATTAACATATTGAGAACATACATTTTATTTAAATTGAATTCAATTAAATGAAATTTCCATAGATTTTCGTTAAATTAAATTAAATTAATATATTTATTTTTTTATTGAATTTATTCATCTTGAATTACTTAATATTGAATTTATTTATTTTTTTTCTCAATTTTTATTATTTTATTTTAATAAATCTTGAAATTTATTTCCGCTTGAAAGGATATCCTTTTACAAATTAGTTTCCACATATTATTCTTGTTGTTACATATATACTTATTTATATTTATATATATTAAAAAAAAGTATATAGTATTTTAAATATAACATTATATAATCTCAATTATATTTAAATAGATAACCATATCCTTTTTTGTTTCTTTTTTTTCAATGTATGTGCAATCCACAAAGGATAATCTATTTGATGGAATTTTCCAAATGAATTGAATTTAAATAAAGAAGTCGACCATGTATCAATATCCTTTTTTTTTTTCTATATACATTCCAACATGTTCAATTATATTCGTATATAATATAATATATATTTATATATGTATATATAAGTACATTTATACACATAATGAGTATTATTAAATTCTTTGAATATTTTTTGATCATGTTCAGACTTTAAACACCTCAGTTACATTAAAAAAAGAAATAAAAATACAAGTCTGAATATAAAACCAATATAAAATCCACAAAATGGAAAGCAATGAAAGAAAATCTCTGGTATCACTTTGGTAAAATAGTTTTTAATGTTTTCCTTTTTTATTTGTTTCTACTTTTCTTTTTTGTTGTAAAGAAAATTGAGACAAAACAAAACCTTATAAAAGAGTACCGGACTATTAAAGTTTTTTTTTTTATTCGTATCTTACCTTGAATACTTTGTTTTTTAAATGTTGTTTGTACCATGATTATGTCACTTCTATGTATTAAATTTAGTATTTTAATCATATAGCTGGTTACCTAAAATATCTGTTATGTCCATCCAACTATTTTTCTGGTTTTTGTTATTTATTGCTATTTTAACAGTTTTAAATTTAATCATTATCCACTGTTTCGCTAAGGGAACATAATACATATTTCGAATTTAACATGCTAAGGTTAAAAGGACATTTTTTAATATTAATTTTACATAGTTTTTCTTTTTAAAGTTGAACAACTTTTAAAGAATATTTGCTCTAAATTATTTTAATTAAGACTATTGAAAGTTCTGCAAAAGAATGAACAAATGTTCTTCTAAAATTTTATGAATCTTTTTAAAAACATCTTAAAAACATTTCATACAATTTTTAAACTGTAAAATTTTTCAATTCATATAAATAAGGAAATGTGCTTTTTAAAGTTATTTGTTTTCAATACTAATATGTTTTAATCTTCTTTTAGTATTTCATATTATTTTATTTGGTATCCTATAAAGAAAAAAACACTATTATCACAAACACATTTTTATATACGGAATATACATAAAACAGGTATATTGTGTATTTATAGATTTTCTATTTTAATACTTTCGCTCAATTACATTTTTACCATATACCACTTACTTACGATTTTATAAAATAACCATTCAGTATATCCTGTTTTGTTATTATGTTATATTTTTTTCCCTTATTGTATCGTTTTTTTTTCTTTTGTTTTTATTTAGTTTTTTTCTGGTTATTGTATAGATGTCGTTCTTTATCGACTGACGACCAAAGGAAAATTAATATACAAAGAAAATAAAATAAGAGACAAAAAAAAAAAAAAAAAAAAATTAATACACAGAGACAAAACAAAATCAATTTCTCTGAAATAGCTTCCGGTTTTCATTTAAAGTGAAATTTAGTTTTCATCAAAACAACAAAAAAAAAATAAAAGTAAGAACAAAAACTTTGCAAAAAGCGAATGATTGGAAAAAATGATTTTAGAAAAAAGATGAAAATAAAAAAAACTTAAGTTAGGATGAGGATATACTTGTAGACTAGCCAAGTCTTCTTTTGTTACGTTTTTCTATATGTCTTCTTTAATAGTTAAATAATGTTGTTCGAATGAAAAGAATTTTTCGTAAGTGTAATATTAAGGTGATATTAAATTGTTATATCGGGATCATTTTTAAAAGTATATCTGCTAGAATATTCATTTTTTATTCATTATACATATTATAAATAAAACAAGGTAAAAGTAGTGGAATTGATTGGAAAGTTAAAGATTTTTCTTTTGTCGTATCGAAATTTCTTTTTTTAATGAAGATATAAAATTTTTATTAGTTTAGTCTTGCCAGATTGTGTTATTAAAATTGCAATAGATTTAACTAAATATAGTAAAAAAAAAAAAAAAAAAAATGGGGGTTCCTGAGACGACTATAGTTTAAAATATAAAGAAAACACATTAAAGGATGTTAAAAAATTGGCAATGAATGGTTTTTATTTGATTTTTTTTTTTTTTGTTTTGCATTTTGCATGGCAGTTAAATACATATGACAGTGCAATAATGGTTTAATGGCTAAAAAATTTATTCTGAAAGTAATGTATGCTTTATATGTATATATGGCGAAGAGTTTACCTTCTTTTTTTATATTTTTAGTTTTTTGCTTAAACTGTTGTAAAATTTTAAATTTTTTATGGTTTGTACACTGAAAATCATTTTAATTTAATTAAATGCATATATTTTTTTTTGTTAGAATAATATTTATACATTTTATAGTATATGCATTCAATTTTCTAGAAAAGGCAATAATGTTGTTTTAGAAAAATTTGCGAGTAATATTATAGTTTAATTGCAGTTTAAGTGTGAAATTAAATACATTGAAATAGTACATAGTATAATAAATACAAAGAAAAACAATTTTTTTTTTTTTTTTTTTGTTAAATTGTTTATTATCATTATTCTTGTACAAGCGCCTTTTTAGTCATTTACTTTGGATAGTATTTTTATTTTATTTAGTTTTTGCCAGAATACTTTAACACAGAAACATTCTCCAGTGAAGACTTTATACCAACATCTTATTATAATATCTTATCCAATGATAGATTTAATAAGCTGCTATATCATATAAAAACCATATCTTAATGATAGATTTAATAAGCTGCCAAAGGTCCAATTAAAAGAACATTATTATTCGACATGGTATATAGACGGCTTTTGGTTCAATATTTTTAATATTAATATTAAAAATTTAAAATCCAGAATATTTCTTAAAAATTCCTTATTATTTCTATTGCTTTAAAAAAAACTTAATTTGAAATTTAATTAAAACTAAAAATGATTAGAACAAAAAAAAAAACAGAATATTCTATAAATCCCTGTAGATTTAACACAACTTTACTACTTTCTAATAATTATTTCCTTCTACTAATTCCTACGTTCAACTTATTGTTTTTTTGTTTTGTTTTTATTAATTCAAAAAATAATTTTTTTTTTTTTGCTTAGTTTTAAATTTTTTTTTTTTTTCCACAAATTCATTTTTCCAGTCAAATTAAATATTTCATTATTATTTTTCCGAGAAAAACCAAGAACAAAAACAAAAAGAAAGAAATATAAAGTAAACGTCAAAATGAAATTATAAAAAAAAAAAAAAAATATTGTGATAATTTCATTGGATAGTAGGTATATATAAATTTTCCATCTTTTTCAGTTTTCATATATTAATATTTATTTTCCTTTTTATTTTTGTTTTTCTTTTTACCCTTAAGAATCAATCGATAGAAAACCCTTTAGTTTACTCTTAACAATATCTTACAAAAAGTTACTTCTTTCCGCTCCCATTTCTCTGGAGGGCTAATAAAATTTACTTAAAAAAAAAAAATGGAAAATAAAGTTTTTGATTTGAAAGAAATTTGAAGACTTTAAAAAAAAAAAAGGAAAAAACTGAATTCTCAAACGAATTTAGAATTTTTTGATTTGCTGTCCTGATTTTTATTAGAAGGAAAAATTAAAAATATAAAATGTATGTATGTCCTGATTTCTGTCAATTGTTTTTTAATTTTATTTTTTTCAATTTAAAAAAAAAAAAAATTATAATTTTATTAAAAAATATCTTTATAAATGCAAATGTCAATTATTATTTGAACAAATAATATTTATTTTTAAGAATTTCTTTCATTTTGAATTGCAACATAATTGACATGTTATTATAAAAATGTAGAATTTATTTCTGTGTTTAACTACTAATTGATTTTTCTGAATAAATGCTTTTATTGTTATAAAGAATATTCTTTTTTTATTAATTATTTGGTCGCAATTATTACAAAACACATAGGTACATTTTAAAAATTAAATAATTATCAAGTTTAAATAAAGTTTAAATGACGATATTATTACAATCTTAAGTTTTCTTTTTGTTTCCCAAAAAAAATGTTGCTACTGTTCGGACCATTATAAGTTATTTTGAACATTGTTAGGTAAAATAAATGATCGCAGCTACATGAAACAAGATATATTAAAGGAATAGCGTGTGGTACACCCTCTAAAAGCGTTTTTTTTTATTTTAAAAAATCTATGAAAAAAGTCCTTTACATGATAAAATACGCTATATAAGATAAAACCTTATATAAAATCTCCCATCAACAAAAGACCATGCGTCATAGGGTCCTTCTAAGAGATTTAAGAAGGTGTATGTTTGATTATTAAGATTTTTTAGTTGTATTCTTCTTGCAGTAGCCCTCATTATATGATTAAACATCTGTAAAATAAATAATTATAAGATACTTTATAATAGTTGCTTACAAAAAAGAGTTTTGTGCCTTTTATAGAGTATTTACATATATGTATATGTGATATTCTGAATTAGCAGGGATTTTAGAGTTGTACTCAAAATCAGGATATTCTCTTTTTCCAGAATAATTATGCACCTATGTACATGCGAGATTTTGAATTAGTGGCAGTTCTTTAAAAAATCATGGTTCTGTCTTTCAAGTTCCCAAATATATTAAAAATATTTGAACAAAGTAATACCGTAATATATAAATAAAAGATAAAAGAACACGTTTTAAATGGAAACACATTTTAATTTAAAAGTGCATTAATTGAAATTTAATTTTTGTTTTTTATACCAAAACATTTAAAGATGGTAATTAAACTTTTTTCAAATAGATTTCGTTGAAGGATCTTTGCTATTAGGAGATTTTATATAGAGTCTTTTGTAAAAGGATCTTATTTTTGCTAGTCTTCCATACCCAACCCAAAGAAAAATTTTTATCGACGATATTAAAAAATTATGTTTTTAAATTTATCTATTTACTTGCAAAGCTCTAAAAAGTTTTTGTTAATAAAAATTAATTTAAATTGAAGAAAATTCTTGAAGAATAAACATAATTTCGTTCTGTCATAATTTTGGGTTGTAGCGCTTTTAAAATTATATTAATTTTACAGTTTACAGTTTTGATTTTTATTTTGTGATTTTATTAATAATTTAAATCCTTTCGATGTTTCAAATCATTTTTAAGTGGGAGGACTTCTTCCGTTTTTCTATTATGGACACAATTTTTTACCAAAAAAATTTGTTTTGTGTTGATTTTAAAAGAAATAATAATTAAAATTAATTCTTTTATCACAGTTAAAGCAGCAGGACACAGTTTTTTTTCTATTTCCTTTAACATGACTATAAAAATAAATAGCTCTAATAGTCTAATCTATATGCAAGAAATATTCTTTTCATCAGAATTTTTTTTTTTAATAAAAAGAATAAAAATTATAAGAAAAAAAGAAAAAGCAGAAATACAATCTTTACTCTGTATTTGAGGAAAAAATCCATTCTAATTCCAAAATTTAATTTCTCATTTATATATAGTTTGCCGATATACACGTTTCGGAATGTCTTTTGTTATATAAAAAAAACGCTTGCTATTTGAAATTATTTAAAAGTACAAAAAAAGAAATAAGGAAAAATAAATAATTTGAAAATAAAAGTGCACCTATAAGTATGCAAAATTAAAAAAAAACGTATGCTATTAAATAGTATTCAATTATTCATGGGCCGGGGCTTCGGTAGCCTAGTGGGTAAGCGTGTGGCGTATTAACTGAAGGAGTGTGGGTTCGATTCCTGCACAGGTCGTAAGTGTTTTTTCTTTACATACCCCCCTTACGACCAAATATAATATAAATATATAGCATATAATATAAACAAAATACATAATATTAGTATATAATTTAATAATAGTATAAAAACCTATAATGGCCTTAGTAGCCGATGGTTCAATAATATTACATTACATTTATGTATGTAATATTAATATAAATAAATAAATAAATATTCATGGGCCTTGGTGGCCTAGTGGCCAAGCACGTGGCATATTAACCGAGGGAGTGCGGGTTTAAATCCTGCACGCGTCCTAATAGTTATTCCCTCTTACGACATTTACAGCCACGTTTGAAAAGGAAAGGCTGTGTAATTTTTTGTTCACATTTATGTGGCAGAGAAATGCAATAAAAAAAAAAAAAAATTATGTGATTTGTAATATTAATATAAATAAATACATAATAAATAAATATTCTAGTCTTTTTTTTGTAATATTAGAATTTAAATAAATAAATTAATTAAGTAAGTTAATAAAACATATACTATTAAAGAGTATACTATAACCTTACTCCGAGTTATTAAACACATGACGAATTAACCGAAAAAATATGGGTATTATATAAAAATATCCAGCACAGAAGTAGCAATAAAAAGGAAAATGACATCTATATGTATACAATGTAACTTAACTGTTACAGAGAATTTATAAGATGGTAATTTATAAGATAAGACGATAATTCTATAAGTCCTTCTAAAAACAGTCATACACCTAGCAATTTGTTATTAATATTTTTTAATTTTAAGATGAATCAAACCTTCTTTTGTTAAAGTTAGTTTTTGAAACATTAAATACAAAAAGTTAAGTAAATAAAATGAATGTTGGTTTAAAACGTCAACATATACTTTAAATATAAATTAAGAAATAAAAGTCAAAAATTAAGAATATTTATTTTGGAAATGTGTACTTTAGTCATTTTATTCATTTAACTCTATACTAGAAATATTTTATTTTTCTTCACTCTAACTTTAAATACGAAAATATTTCCTTAAGGATAGTAAAATTTTACTCTTTCATCGTTTTTGTTTTTCATTTTATATTTAAAAAAAAAAAAAAAATAATACTTGCGAAAAAAAAGGAAGGCGAAACCAAGAAAAAATTTTCTATTTTCATCTTGCCAATTTCAATTTTTATTCTTGTTTCTTTTTTTTTTTTTTTTGTTTGGTTTCGATTTAATTGTAACACTTTCAATATGAATTTAAAAATTTCTGGAAGGATTTCATTAAAAATGCTACGTATACTTATCATTTTCGTAAGTTAAATTATAATAGATTGGAAACATCTTCATTTTTATAGCAGTTGTATATATGTAAAATTAAAATACGGACTCGATTTTACAACTTTGTTAGTAAATTAAAAAAAAAAAATTCTTAAAACTTCTGAAAATGCTTTTATTCAAATTACAATTGAATTTCTATTTTACATGTAAATTTAAATACAGAAAAATAAGTTTGCTTGAATTGCTAAGTAACTTATATATACAGAGTATTATAAAGATGTTATATAATTGGCTCTTAATATTAATGCACCGAAAGGATGTAAGGCTCCCTTATTTTTTTTTTCTTTTTTTTATCCTGTCAATATAAATTAGATGAAACATCTAATTCCTAACACAATATATTAACTGGGGTGGTACGGATAGAAAAGGGTAGATCAAGGGTTCGAAAATATTGAATTGGAGAGTAAGGACTGTAACGGACAACGAATCCAGAAGTATCCTGTCAATATAAATGACAATAAATTTTATCCTGTCAATATAAATGAGATGAAGCATCTAATTCCTAACACAATATATTAACTGGGGTGGTACGGATAGAAAAGGGTAGGTCAAGGGTTCGAAAATATTGAATTGGAGAGTAAGGACTGTAACGGACAATGAATCCAGAAGTAACTGCGTTGTAGCAGTTGTTTTTATTATTATTATAATACGATATACATATTACGGTATTATTACGATATAAAATTCTTATACTAATTTTTTCTATATGATCCGGCCGGCCGGTCGGCCTTTAAACACAAAATGTTCCCATTGAATGACTGGCAACTTAATCACTACGCCATGTGCAAAATAAAATATTTTACTTATTTCTTTTTACACCAATGAAATACAAATTGTGTTTAATAAATTTTGTTGCTAGATTCATACCTAATAATAATTTTACTTATTTTACAGTAAAATTTAAGAAATAAATCTTAAGTAATCTCTAATAATAATGGTTTTGATAAAATTGAAAATCATATTTAAAAATACCGATCCTGAACCCCCGAATCCTAAAGTCATTTTGTATTTCACAGTTAAAAAAAAGAATTCTAAAAATTGTTCAAAAAATCTACCCAGTACACCTAAAAAATTCCTTATTTAAATTTTTCTTTATTATACAATAAATTTTGTAAAGAAAATTTTACTTACATTTTCTTTCCAATTGTTAATTTCTATTTTTTGTTTAATCAATTTTTCCTTTCTATTGTTAGCTGCATCTTTTTCAATTAATACAACAAAAAAAAAAAGCAAAAAAAAAAACTTGCAAGTGATAAAATAAAAAAAAATTTTTATTGAAATTCTTATACCTATATACTTATATAGAATCATTAAATTGACATTTCTACTGCTAATATTATTACAAGTACTATTTCGAAAACTTACTGTAAATATTAAATAAAAGTTAGTATTTATAGGTAAAAAGGAAATGAAGTCCCTTTTCCGTATATTCAAAGAAGAACTATTTGAATATTACAAAAGGAAAAAAAATAAAGTCCCGTTTGAATTTCTTTTGTTATTTACCGTTTTTTTTTTTTTTGTCTGTGTTCATTTCTTTTTAATTTTCGAACGAAAAAAAATAGTTTTTTTTTTTTTGCCACATTCAATTTTCATTTCTTTTGCACTAAAAATTGCCATTGTTTTTTTTTCGTTCTTTTTCTTTCTTATGTTATATTTGTTTTTTTTTTTTTTTTTTGTTATTCAAGTGCATTAAATGACAAATTTAAAAAAAAATAAATGAATGAAGCAGGAAATATTCTAGGTGTTTTTTTTTGTCAAGTATTTTTCAGTATTTGTCTTCTTATTTTTAAATTAAATCTTTAATGTGTAAGAAAGAGACAAAAATAATATGAAAGAAAATGCATTTTTCTTTCTTTTTTTTTCGGTTACTTTTATGCAATACCTTTCTTTAATACAATTGCCTTTCAATGAGTCTTGTATTCAGTTCTTCCCTTGTTTTTTTTTTTTTTGTTTTTTTTTTTTTGCTGTAGATTTCTTTATTAACAGTTATATTTTTTTTTTTTGTTTTATTTATTTCCTTTTTTCTTTCTGGTTAGTGTTTTTGTGCATATTTGTGTATGTGTAAATTTAAATTTTGTGTTCTTTTCAAACAAAGTTACTAATTGCGGTCACTTAAGTTTTTCCTTATTCGCATAAATTAATTTTTTTTTATTTTGTTGTATTTCTTTTTCTTTTTTTTTTTCCTAATTTGTGGTCTATTGAAAAATTGTTAAAGTGGACTTTAAAAAGAGGAGAAGTGCCTTTTATTTATTCTCTTGATTCCTTTAATTGTTTTAAATCTCAAAATGTTTCAATTTAAAATCACAATTTTTATCAAAAAAGAAAAACAAAAAAAAAATTGCATGTGTGTGTGAGTTTTGGAACATATGTATGTTAGTTTTATGGTATCTAAAGAGAGTTTTAAATGACAAACATAATTAAAAATATGTTTGAATTGAATGACATTTCCGTTATTTTCATGACCATATAAAAAAAAACAATTTTCTAACAGAATGAAAAGTTGTAATGATGTTTTATTAATAGTGAAATAGTACTGTTATGAAGACAATAATTGTGTTATCTATTTTCGAATTTTGTGTCTTAGGTGTAAAATTAGACAATCTTCGAAGTCATCCTATATTTGATATACATATGTATTTTATTATGGTTTATTAAGTTAACAGCTGAATTATAGTATTTTACATGGAAAATTTTCATAACTATATTAGAATTTTTACTTAAATCGCTAGCTAAAAATTTTGTTTAGAAATCTAATGATTCCAATCTAATGTAGACAACGGTAGTGTATGCATATATAATCACTGTAACTATATAGAGTTAACCATATTTAATCAAATAATGAAGCGATGTTTTTATTAATGGTTGAACTAATGATTTTATTCTTAAAATTAATATGATTAAAATGTTATTAAATATGAGAATAATAAAGAACTTTGAAATAAGTACGATATTATTCTATAATAATTTCAAACGTAAAAGAGCTCAAATGAAAAGCATTGGAAATTCGAAAGAAATATGAAATATTCTTTTGCATAAAGTCATAAAATCAAAATGAAGAAAAATATTTTAAGATTGCTAAGGTATCAATCCATATCATAATACTTATATTACAGAATCAAAAATTAAATATTTAATAAAAAAAAACTGTAATTACATATTTCTTATATAGTAAACACTTAGTTTTGAAGATTAGCCAAAGTCCTAGAAATTGCGGTAGAAACTTTTAAATTTAGTCGATTACCATTTCATGGTTTTTTTTTCTAATTTTTTTTTTATATAATTTCATATGTATATAATGAATTATGTATTTAGCAATTTCATACATGTATATTTAAAGAGATATGTATGTAAATATATTTATATACATATGAATCTTTACATATTAAACAAAAATCAATTAAACAATTACTATTTTTAGTATTTTCTTTATCATTATATTGCCATCGATAGTTTTTCATTATATTGTTTTTTTTTTCTGTTCTTTTTTAATCGCTATGAAATTTGAAAAATATTTTTACTATATATATAAATATATATATATATTTTGTTTTTACATAATTTACATTATTATTTTTCATTTACTGGCGGCGTTTAATTTTTTCATCGTATAATCATTTTATTGTTAAAACGTTTTTATATAATAACGTTTGATTTTTCTTAAATTTACGTGTACTTATATGTAATGGCGCTTGTTATATAAATATATTATAAAGAAAATAACATTACGGTAAATATATACGTATGCATTTTCTTTTTTTTTACTTTACTAATATGTTTAGTATATTATTTACCATATACTATATATGGTATTTTTTTTTTTTATAAAGTACAATTTACAATAGTGTCTACTAAATATCTATTGTTAAGTATATTTATCTTACAGATATAAATTTATATCACTACCAATAACTAATGTCATTTATTGTAAAGTTTTGGTTTGATGGTTTCATTGGTTTTCTTTCTGTGTTTATTCATTCATTCCTTTTTATGGTATACGCTTTAATATTAATAAAAAAAAAAAAAAAAAAAAGCAAAAAACTAGGAACAAAAATGCGCCCGCCGGAAAGGGATGATTGTAAAAAAAAATGTTGAAGGGAATATTATATATATTATATATATATTATATATATATATATATTTATATGTATATATGAAAAAGATATATGTATATTTATATATATGTATATAATATATATATGTGTATATATATTGAGACCTTTTTTTTTTTATAAATTTCTCTACATAAAAAGGAAGATATCCTGTATAGATACATATTTCATCTATACACATAATATATTGTACTGTTATGTAGTTTTTATAGTCATTAATTTGCACAAGATTGAATGTGTCGATAAGGTTTTCATTTTCGTGTCACTATTGAAAATGACTATAAAAATAGACACAAAACGTTAAATTTTTTTTTTTTTTGCTATTTTTGTTTTTTTTTTATATAGAATTCTTTACCGTTATATTCAATATGAGTTTTTTTTCTTTTTATCAGTGTTATTGATTTATACCTGGGAGGTATAGAATTTTTGCTTTGTGTAAAATCTACAAAAAAAAAAATAAAAGGAAAAAATTAAAGGTAAAAGTTTTCATTAAATGCGTATTTTAACAAAACAACAACACTATACAATAGGACAAAAATTGGTTTAAAGGAGGTTTGATCGTTAATAATATTTTAAATTTTCTTTCTGGATGTGAATTTTAAAAAAAGAAAAGGGCACACAAATATAATGGGTTTATGGTTAAATTTTTAAAAATTACAACAAAAAAAAAAGAAAAGATGAAAAAATAGTTTTAAAGTTTGTAAAATTTTCTAAAAATGGAGATGATATTGATATATATATGGTTACAATGGTTAAAAATTGAAAATCCTTTTCAAAAACTTTTTAATAATATTAATGTGAACAATTTGTATAAAATTTGAATCTATGTCAAGATAAGTTTAGGATCATATATAATGTATTAAATCGTTCTATAACATAGAAATTAAAATAAGATAAGATTTTAATCAATAGTTTTTATTTATTTTTTGAAATAACAATGAAAATATTTTAATTAAAAAGAATATTTAACAGAAATATTCTTTTTTTTTTTTTTTAAATTGAAAATGGTCTTGAAACTTAAAATATCTGTTATTTTTTGTTGGACGTCAATATTTCTTTTTTATTGAAATAGGTTTAATTTTTGATTATATAATTTCATTTTTTATTAATCCTTTGGATACTTCATCTTTTATGAGTTTAAGTTTTTCTATATTAAAAATAGCTTGTAACATCTTATCCTAATACATAATCGAAATTAAATTAAATTTAGTTTATTGATGGTTTCTATAGTAAATGCCAACTATATGACTTAAATTTTGTTTTCAATACATACTCCTTAAAATATTTTAAAATTTTTAATCCATATATAAAGATAAAAAAAAAATTTAATTAGATTTTTATAATTTATTGTAAAATAATTCCCAGCGATAAATACTTTCAAAAGGGTTGAGCTTGTTAATAATAGAGTTTTTGTGTCCTGGGATTTCTCTTTGCATACAAATAATACCATTATCTGCATAATATTTCATAAAGTTTACAGTAAAATCTAAAAATTAGTACCTAAAAAATTTTTTTTTGTCAAAATGTGTGTGGGTAGGTGTTTTTTTTTTCCGTAGGTGAGATGAAAATTTTTGAAAAATACTAATAATACTCCCATCGTATTGTCACATTCTTACTGAATAAACCCTTCTCCTTTAATCATTGCTAATAATATGGAATAAAGATCCTAATTGCTAACATGTTGTGTCATCGTTAGAAAATAAGAATTAGAAAGGATAGGTCGAAGATATGAAATCTTTGAATTGTGGAGTAGGACTACAAGGGAACTACTCCATCAACAGTTGCACAATATGCAGTATTATATAAAACCTTCCTGCATTAGCTAATGATTCAAGTCAGCTCCAATGTACCAGCTATTATTATTGTTTCATAAACATGTAATATGACCTACACTATCACTTGTAGTACGTATAAATTAAAATATTAAACTAAAAGTTATTACTGTATACTAGAATTTGTATATTAGTTGCATTTCGAAATATTGAACTTCTACTACATTCATTTTTCAATACTTATTGCATAAAATTATATTGAACGTCATAATTAAGTTGTTTTTTTTTTCATTTAAAAAAAAAAAAAAAAAAGCACTAATTTGTTTTTTTTTATTTTGTTTTTATCTTGTTTCTGGGTGTGATGCAACACTTTCTATCCTTTATTTTTTGTTGAAAATATTGTTGGCACCTTATAAATTGTTTTACTATTTTGTTATTTTAACTACTTTTATTTATTATACAAAAGTTACATAAAATGTATGTATATGTATTATGTACTTCAAAAAAAAAAAAAAAAAAACTTTGAAAACAGAGTTACTATTAAAAAATTGGTACACTCCTTTTAATGTTAATTTGTACAGGACACGACAACATGATTTTAATATTAAAAAAAAAAAAAAAACAAAAGAAAAACAAAATTATTTATTTGACTATACACACACAATATCGCATTGCATTTTACTACTGCAATTTTTAAGGTGGTATATATAGATTTGGAACAGTAGCAAAACAACCTATAAATAATGACATATAAAGGATCAAAGGATTATTTTTATAAGTCTCCTAAAATTCTATATATAATTTATAATCGATTTACCGTGTCATCACGAAAAAAAAAGAAAAAATTGTATAAGCATTGACGGTTAAACTGATTGTTAAATTTTTGTATTGAACATTTTAAAGTTTTTTTTTTTGTATGGTATAGTGAATAGCTTTTTTTCATTTTTATTAAGTGTTAAAACGATGAGAATAGAATTGTTATTCTTATCAAGTAATTAAGGACAAAAAATAGATGAGTCAACAAAAAAAAAAAAAAAAAAATTGTAAAAAATAGGTGTGAACTAATTATTTAAAGTTGTGGGAAATTTTATTTTCTAAACAAAACATAATTTTAGTTTTTATAAGGTTCAAATTAATTAATAATTGAAAAAAATCGAATTTTTCGTGTTAGGTATAGATAAGTAGAGAGGAACTACAGATACACACATATATCAGTTTAAATCTGTGATAATTTGGATTAATTTTGGTTCTAATTTTATTACAAAGGATTTTACAAAGTTATACTTACATTCTTAGCATTTATTTCCACTAACAAAATAAAATCAAGAATCTTCTATAACATTAAAATCAACCAGAATATATCCATTTCCATAATGAATTTTTTTTTTTCTACTTTTTCTGTCAAATCTTTTCTGTTTCTGTTATTATTTTTTTTCAGAAGGAAAATTTAAAAACCGAACACCATTAAATTTTAAGAATTCTTCATTAAAAGTTTATTGGTTTAATAAATTCCTGTTCCCGTATAAAACGAAAGCAACGAAAGTGTATTCCATTTATAGCTTTAAAACGTTCTTTTATTTTTTTCTTTAATTCGTTTGTTAATTTGAGAAATTTTTTTTGTTGAAATAATTTTTATGATTAAATTTTGAAAGTCAGAAAAATACAAAAAATTTATTACAGAACAAAAAATACATATACAACTGAAATAATCCTATACATTATAATATAACCGCAAATATAAAATTGTCCATTTTTCATATCATGAATAGAATATTTAGTGCCAATACGATTTAATTTTTTAAACTCAGGCGCCATAAATGAATTCCGCCCAAAATTTTAATTTTTTTTTTTTTTTTTTAAACAAAATGAAAATTAAAAAGAAAAAACTACAGTGTTTTTTTTTTTTTATTTCTATTTATGGGAACTAAATTTTGTCCAACTCCCATATCACCAGGTGTCTATTTATTTTTGTCATATACCTATATAAGATTTATAAATAACTATATATATCTAATAGTATATTTAATAGTATATTAGATGTTTAAGTTAGATAGTTAAATAGTATTAAAGACAAATGTCTTCTGCATAAAATTGAATAAAAAATAAAAAAAATAGAAAATAAAAAAAGAAATAAAAACTTATCTTAAATTCTCTTCCTGGTGATATTTATCAATTTTTACATGCACATATTATAACCATTTATTCATTATGTATATATATATTATATATATATTATACAGATCTATTTGATCTTTGTATTTATATGAAGTGCATTGTATAGATATATATATATATATATATGATGCAATTGAAATTCAATCTATAAAAATTGATTTTCATATCCTTTTTCTTTTCGCTCTATACAATTTCAACATTTATAAAAGAGAAATTGAAGTATTGGAAAACTGTTAAAGAATTTTTTAAAAGTTATAATTGAATTTTCTGTTATTTAAATTTATTAATGGACGACGACTGTTATAATTAAATTAAATACAATCTAATCTCAATTTTTAAATCTTTTTATTTGTTGTGACTAGGGCATCCAATACCGGTATACCGAAAACCGGTATCCCGGTATACCGGTCGTTTTTCCAATACCGATACCGAGCAATCAATACCGGTATATACCGGTATTTCAGTTTTTTTTCTCATCGAACAGAAAAATTTTTTTTTTCTCAGGAGGCTTTGACTTATTTAAAAGTTCGAAGAAAAACTCATCAAGATCAAACGAAATACACCATGATTTATTTTTAAAAATTTGAAAGTTTATTTATAATCTAGATGGCGAGGAAAATTATTCATACTCGTTTCTGGTATCGCTGTTGAATTTTTTTTAAATATTATTCTAATCTAGTTGAAGTTCTTTAATAACACTTCTTTATTATTATTGTTTTGTTTGTCTAATATTTATATTAACTTACGGTAACTTATTTTTAAAACATTCTTGAAAAATAACAAAATAGTGTGAATTAAATATATACTTGATAAATAATATTGAATAAAATTAAAACTATTAAAAGTAATTAAAACTTTAAAAGTGAATAAAAATTGTCATTAAAAAAAGATAAAAAAATCTCTATTTTTATTGTCGCGTTTTTCTAGCAGGTGAACATAATATAATTGTTGCGTTTTTCTAGCAGGTAAATATAATATCTTCGTATTTATACATTTTTACTATTTATTTTTTTTCTATTTAAAAATTATTTTGCTGCCCCAGCAATGGCTGATAAACCAAAAGTATTTGAAGATTTTAAAAGAGGACTTCAGGACAAAAACTCAGTGTGGCATTACTTTTTGCGCGAGAAGTCTGGTACTGTAGCGAAATGTAAAAAATGTGCTAGAGAAATTAAGACATGTGGTGGGTCAACTAGTGGACTCCATACACATTTAAGGACTTCTCACCAAATAAATTTATTGAAACGTAATTCAGTTGAAGTTTCAGTTTCGTCTTTTACTGATGGTGTTTCCACTACATCTGAATTCCAACTCGCTAGACCCAGAAATAAATTTTCAACATATTTTACAAAAAGCGAAGACGAAAATACCTTGCCGAATGTTTTAGCTAAAATGACAGCCAGCGATGGCTTGCCATTCAGAGTTTTTATAACTTCCATTGAGCTAAGAAAATCGCTGATAGCACGAGGTTTCGACGTTCCAAAATCATCCGAATCCATTCGTCAAATAGTCATGAAATATGCTATTAAAATTCGAAACTCGATAATAAAAGAATTATCAGAACTTCAACGGCAAGGAAACCGATTTAGTCTTACGTTTGATGAGTGGACTTCTGTAAAAAATAGACGTTATTTGAACATTAATGTTCATTCTCGAAACAGATTTTGGAATTTGGGTTTAGCACGAGTTAATGGACATTTCCCAGCAGAAATGTGTGTTAAGTTAATTGACAACATACTAAAAGAACACAACTTAAAAGTTGATCGCGATATCGTATGTATTACCACGGATGGTGCTTCGGTTATGAAGAAAGTGGGACGATTAATGTCCATCGACCAACAACTTTGTCTAACCCATGGAATCCAATTGGCTGTGGTTGACGTCTTGTATAAAACAACAGTCGTGGACTCGACAGATGATTATTTTGAATCTGATGAAGATAGTGCTGATGAGATTTCCGATGAATATATTGAAGACCATTTAGACGGATTAAGGATTTTTCAGAGCTCACCGAATACAAATGAACTTGCAAATAATTTGGCTCCATTGATAAGCAAAGTTAGAAAAGTTGTGAAGCTGTTCAGACGATCACCAACAAAAAATGAAATTCTTCAAGTGTATGTTAAAACTGAACATGGAAAAGAATTCTCATTAATCTTAGATAATAAAACCAGATGGAACAGCTTACTTTTTATGTTAGAGCGTTTTTATAAATTAAAAAATTCTATTCAAAAAGCCCTGATTGACTTAAATTCAGCTATTACCTTTACAGAACCTGAATTAGAATTGATATTATCAACAGTTTCTATGTTGTTACCAGTGAAATTGGCTGTAGAGGCTTTGTGTCGCAGAGATGCTAATCTTCTCTCAGTAGATACTACCCTGGCATTTATGCTGCAAAATTTGGGCGTAGGACCATTAAGTAACAATATGAAAACCTCCTTAATTCAAAGAATAAAAGAAAGACGCACAAATTTATCTTATTTGATACAATATCTTCATAAAGGAGATCAAGCCCAAAACAATTTTGGCCCAGATATCATATTTGATCGACTAAGTAAAACAGCTTTGGTAAATTTAATTGTGCATCTTATCCAGCGGCTCTCATCCGTCCCAGCTGAAACTATAGCATTACCATCCGAAACAGATGATGACGAAGATACCATAATGTGCGAAGACGAAATTTTGGACTTGACATTACAGGAGCAGCTAGACATGGCCATTAATAATGAGATGAAAATTCAAACAGTACCAAAAACAAATCGAAATATTAACGATTTGACTAAAATGATCCGAAAAGAAATTTCTATATTCGTGGAAGACGGTACACGTGGTACCAACTTGAAGTTGGTATACGATTATATTCTAACAATTCCCCCAACGAGCGTAGAAGCTGAACGGGCTTTCTCTTCTTCAGGAATGTTATGTACCAAAATTCGGTCATCTTTAAATGACGAAACTTTAAATAATTTATGTTTTTTGCGGGCTTATTTTAATAACAACAAATAATTTTTTTATGTATTTTGCTTTTTTCGTCAAATGAATTAATTTTATACTCATAATTTCTTTATGTATTTTGCTTTTTTCGTCAAATGAATTAATTTTATACTCTATATTATTTTAACTTAAACAATAAAATTTTTGAACAGTTTATTTGTTGTTTTGTGTTAACATTAATGTTTTTTTTTCAGTGTTTTCTAAATACCGGTATTAATACCGGTATACCGGTTTCCACAAAATGTGAATACCGAAATACCGGTATTCACATTTTGGTCCGGTATTGGATGCTCTAGTTGTGACTTACAACTTTACATTTTACATTTTATTTTTTATATTAGTTGTGTTTTCTGTTATTTTTGCTTAAGAGAAGATTGAGTCTGTTGAACGGTAGTTTGCTTGTGTAGGTACCTAGGTATATGCTATTTTAAGAAATATTCTCTTTCTTTTCTGAAAAAAATTTTATCAATTACTTAAATTTATTTTGCTTTAATATAAATTTTGTGTATTTTGTTTAAACATAAATAATATATATACCATATTTATTTATGCCTATCACAGAAAACGCAAATGTAATTGCAAAGGGAAAAAATCATACCCGCAAGTACCTATTTCATAGCAGTAATAAATTTTACTATCGTAGAAAACGCAAGACAAAAACGAAGCGGTAATGTGTTTTGACATTTAAAATGATCAAAAAACTTAACCTCATATTTTATTTATACAAGTGTATTTTAAAATAAAACATAATTTTGCATTAGTGTTGTATCGTATATCTGAGTAGAGTGGTTGAGTTGTTTTATCTGGAGTTTATTGTAATTATCCTAACACAATATTTTCAATGCTAGGATTTTTTTTTTAAAAAGCTTAAATGTATTTACCTGGTTAATTAACCCGTCGAAATTGCGTTTGCTTTTCTGTGATAGGCCTGTTTATACATATGTATACATATACAGGGTGTATCGCATAAGAGTGCAAATATTTCAAGAGGTGATTTCTGAGATTAATACTAGAAAAAAAATTAAATGAATTGGGGGGGAGGGGGATTATTATTAGTATTTTTATTAGAAATATTAGGACTTTTATGTTATTTTATTTTCTATTATTACTTGCCGAATAACTCTTGATCCAAATACTTTGCAGAAGCTATAACTTAGTCTTCTTAGTTATTATTTAGGCTTTCATCTGCTGAAAGATTTATTTTTTTAGGTTAACTAATTATTTTTTTAATTAGAGCTAAGAACATATTCAATTTTTAAATTTTATATAATTTTTTTAAAAGTAACGTTTTTTCTTTCAAAAATGCATTAAGTCATATAAAAATGCATTAAGTCTATTAAGGTACCGTTATTTTATGTTGTATTTGTTTTTTTTTTTTGTTATAGTAATATCAGTAGGTATTTAATCTATTTGCGACGTTTCGATGAATATGAGGCTTGACGTTTCTAAGAATTAGAAAGCATTTGTATTCATTTGATTGTTTTCGTTTTCATTACTAGGTCAAAGTGCCGGAACATTATTCCATTTTTATAGTATTTTATTAATATTTAATAATTTGAAAAAAAAATTGTATAGAACAACTGCACTCCAATAATTTCTTCTTCATTTAATTTTGTATTTTCCTTCTATTTCTTATTTTATTTTATTTTATATTAAATGTATTTAGAATCGTTTTATTTTTTAACCACATATACTTTTATTTTTAATTTTTCTTTGTTTTTTTCTTGTATTTTGTAAGATTGAAATCAACATCAAGATTTAACTACCAGTCCATAAAAGAGAATTTTTATTGCAATAATCTTTGGGATATGGGTGCATCTCTAAAATATTAAAAGACATTTTTAAAATGTATATTTATATAATATATGTATATATTATAAATATTTTAAGTTTTATATGTATTCTATAAGAATTAGAAGAATAATATATTGAAAAGTTGCATTTTGAAAAAAAGTGAAGAATACAAAGAAAACAAAACGAAACAAAAACAAATATATATAACAATCATTGAATCTTCTCCTATATTATTTTTCTATCTTTAGATTTTAATCTTTTTTTATTATTTTTATTAAAGAAAAAAAGAAAAGAAAAAACAAATATCTACATCAAGATATATATATCGTATATGTAAATAGAATTCAATACATAAGTATATCTAGATGTTAAATTTTTTCTTAAAGATCTTCAAATTTTCTTGTTGTTATTTTTAGTAGATTCTAAATACAAAAAAAAAAAATTGTTTTTCAACTTTAATGTTGGTAATATGCAGGTATTTATATGTTACTGATTTCTTCCAATAAAAAAAAAAAAAAAACAAAAACAATATTTGATTAGGAAAATCGAAATAAACTTAGAAAAAAAAAAAACAGAAAATAGATAGAGAGAAAAAAATTAAAATTGATCCGAAAAATTCTGAAAAATAATATGCATACATAATATATATATATATATATATATATATACTCAGAACTTGTTGAAAAAATTGAAAACGTCTAGTAGAGATTCATTTGTTGTTATATTTCATTCAGAGTTTTTTGTTTTCTCGACATCTTTTTCTAATTGAATTCCTATTTTATTTTAAAATTTTTCAGGCAAACAAAAATATTCAAAAAGTATATAACATACATATAGGTATGCATATAAAAAAAAAAAAAGTTTTCCTATAGGTTTTTTTTTCTTCTCCTGTTAAATTCAGAAAAAAAGAAAAGCTAAATTTCTATATTTTTTTAATCGAATATAAAAAAGAATTGAATTACAGGGTGTAGCAAAAAATGTTGTTTCAATATTTAGTATGAATTGGATTGGTATCGTAAAAGGATACTATTAATAACAGACATATTTTAAGCACCAAAATAACTCTTATTTGTATTATATAAAAGTCTTGTTCAGATATTATGACTTTACATCTTATTGACCATTATAGTGTTTTAAAGATAATTTTTTGTTTAACTTTTTTCTTTATTTGAATCCCAAATTATTACATATCAGATATTCATAAAACGAGGTACATTAAAGAGGTAAAGATATTGATTTTTTTCGACAATATTTTAATTGAAAATCAAAAATATTTTTTAGCTACTTTAATATAAAATGTCTGCATAACGAAGCCATTAAAGAGTTTCACAATCATTTAACAATAATATTTAAAAATTAAAAATTAATGCTTTCTAAATCATAATCGTAACTAACGAAAATAATATTTAACATATCATTTAAATTATGTTGAAAAAATGGAAAAAAGAATAAAAGAGAAGAAAAAATTAATTATCTAGAATAGACTGGCAATCTAACTTTGTTTTATAGGTTATAGTGTTTTTCCTTAAACAACTACAAATTTAAAACATCAAATTGAAACATTAAACATGAAATTAATGTATTTAAATTCTTATAAATTTAAAGTTTATCTGACAAATTGATTTAGTTTTTAACAGTTTCAAATTTAAAAGAAATCATAGCTTTTAAGTGCCTTAAGAAATAATAAATTTATAAATAACTTCTTAATAAATTTCTTAACAAAACTTTTCAAATGAACATTTAATATTTGAGACTAGCAGAACAATTTTATACAATTCTAAAATTCAGAGACTAGCAGAACAATTCAGAAGTTCTGCAATTCAGATTAAATCTAGACTAGGAAAATATGGAAAATTTACGAAAATAAAAATTAAATAAAAGAAAAAGAATGAAATAAAAAAATTTTAAAACACTCTGTTAGTCTGCTCCCAATAAAAGTGATTTGAAATCAATCTAACTTTAATTTAATATATAAAAACTATTTCAAATTAATTTGTTTCTATATATATGTATATCTATCTATATCTATATCTATATCTATATCTATATCTATATATATATTCCTTAAGTTTATCTATTGTTATTTGATTTAATCAATAGAAATCTGAAGATAATAGCAAGATAATAATATTTAAATTTAATTATAAAATATTAATAAAATTTCTATGAAATATTTTTTTTTTTTTTTGATTTAAATTTAAAATTTAATTTTTAATAATTTAAAATTATTTAATATTAAAATTCTTTCTTGCATTTTATGAATATTTCAAAAAAAAAAAATTTCAATTTTAATCGTGTTCCATAGTATTAGAATATGTTATTAAATATAATTTATTAAAAATAGAAAAAAACAAAAAATGCATTTTTTATTTATTATAAAATATTAAAAGTTTTTTTTTTTTTTATTATGTATTTTAGAATTTCTTTTGTTTAACGTTTATAAATATTTGAAATAAAGAATTTTTGTTGTTGTTAAAATTGTTAAAATTAAAAAAAAAAAAAAAAAAAAAAATAGCTAAAGGTACAAATAATATTAAATTTTTCTTTATAATTTTAAGAAAAATTTATAGAAATGTATAGATATGTAGGAGGATGGGGTAGAGTTAATTTTTAATTAATTTTATTAATTTATTAATATAAATCTTATAAAATTCCAATCTTAAAAATTCTATTGTAATTTTTATACTTGTCTTCTTATATATTTCATTTATTTTTGTCAATTTTTGTAAACGTTTTAAATAACTTTCAATTCCACTTATATTTTCCTTCACATCTTTGGCAGAAGAAAGACAAAACAAAAAAATGCAGAATACATTTTAAAAACATATGCAAGCTTAAGATTTTTTTTAATCCTCTATAACTCCTAAAGTAAAAATATCGTATATTTTGATAGTAATTAAAGTACGATTCAAAGCCCTATCTAACTAATGCAATTATAACAAACCTTTAGTATACATTGATTTATTTTTGCAACCAAATAACTTTAAAAAAAAAAACGAAGAAGAATGTACATATACTTGACTGCATCAAATCTAGAATAACCGTTCGAAAATAAATTATATTTTTACCATAAAATGTATCTTTTACAAAATTTTAGAAATTATCTAAATTAATTAAGTGCAACAAATTTATGTAATTTTTAAAGTTATATGACTGCTACCCGAATCTGTTCCGCCAAAGCAAAAAAATTTAACAAAAGTTATTGACATAAAACTTGAATCATCTTTTAGAAAATTTCAAATACTTCTATAAAAGAAATTGTATGGGAGATATTCAAACCCACTGGTTGAACGTACTTAATTGATAACAGTACTTTTTACAAAAGTGAAATGGTAAAAATTTTAGAATTTCAGTTTCATTATTAAAATTTATTAATTTTTAAATTATCGCGTGGAAATATTAATGTACATGTGAATTAGCTTGAATTAAAAATTCGATTCTGAGCAAAAAATATTACATGCTTTGAACCGAATGTATAAAACTGAGGTTGAAGTTATCGCTCAGTTTTCCAAACAAAATCTACACCTGAACTCGTAGTTTTTGTTTGAAAATGTGAGATTTGAGATTTTCGTGCAGTTTTATGTATTTAACACTATGTCATATCTAGTTCATCTGTTTTAAGGTGTCACAAAGGTAATGGGAAATTTATTATATCGTGAGAAGTACATTCGTACGATTAAAATTAGTTATTGAAGTAAGCCAAATTTTGAATATTATGCTGTTAACCGGATATAAGTAAATCAAAACGTCAATCTAAAATAGGACAGCAGGCATTTCATTTTAATGAAATGATAATTTTACGATTTTTCATTAAATACTTAATTGATACATTGAATACTTAAAATTCTTAAGTGAAAACTTTTAAATTTTAAAGAATTTGTTTTATAGTAATTTATTCGACTGTTTTTTCTCTATGAACGATTTTTCGATTGTATTTTATTAATTGTTTTTTTAGATGCATTGTTTAGCTAAAATTTCTGCTTTTAAATATAAAATAATAATAACAAATATATAAAAAATAATATAAAATATATATAAATATATAAATTTTATGTATGTAAAATATATGTAATAAAAATTAAATTTTTTAAAATGCATTCTGTTGAGTCTAAGAAAAGTTTAAGAGCATATACATGTTTGATTTTTTAAAAAATTTTTTCATATTCTTTTCATTCTTGACGAAAACGTTAAAAAATTTGTTTTGCTTTTCATTTATACAACAAGATCAAAAGGAAATCATTAGATGATCAGATTGTTTTTATAAATTAGTTAACATATCTAAATTTTCTTTAATTTTTTTTTTTTAAATTTTTTCTTTTTTAAATTTAAATTGATTTTCATTACTATAATTTATTGTTTTTCTTTTTTCTTTACAGGTGAGAAAGTTTTCTTGTTCTTTTAATTAAAGGTTGGTATTGATCGATCTATTTATATTAATTTCATCATTTTATTAAATTATTAAACAAGATTTATTTATTTTTTATTTTTGTAAAAGTAAGTTTCGAATTGAATAAAAATTTGTTCTAAAGTTAGTTAGCTTTCTATCAAGAAACGGTGACCTGTAATAAAGACAAACGGTGAGCTGAAAAAAAGCCAAATGATGAACAGAAAATTTACATCAGATGTCATTATAATCAAATTTAAACACAAACGTTTACATTAAAAAATAAAAATTGTTAAATATATATGTACATATGTATATAATCTATTACTTTAACCGAAGGTTTACTTATATAACCTTTTTTCCATCAAATAATAACATAACTCACACATCTAATAAATAAATAATTAACATCTCATTTTAAAACTATCAAAACCAAAAAAAAAGTTTTTCTTTTGTTTTTATAAAACAAAAAACTTTTTAACTTATTTAAATACCTCAAATATTCAAATGAAAAACTTTAAATTTCCCTAGAGCCAGTTTCTTGTTTTTTTTTGCCTTTTAAACTGAATTTAAACTATTTACAAAATAAAAAATAAAACCTAATTATAAAATTCATTAAAAATAACAAGAACTAATTTTGAATTTAATATTTTACTATGACATTTTTTTTTATTTTTTATTTTTTTTTTTTTTTTTTTTTTGTGTTGCTGTAGGAGACATAATTATATTTTGTTTTATTTTCGTTTTTTTTTTTCCTTTTTCAACAAACACAAATCTCATACCCCAAAAAACTGAATAGATCATTTATTTGAAAACAAAAAAAAAAAAAAAAAAGAAAATAAGAAAAGGATATCTCAATTATGTCCTTGAATATCACATTATATTTTTGTGTTTCTTTTAATTGTATTTGTGTATGCGTATGTGTTTGTATATTTTATGAAAATGTACTTTTATGAAGGACATTCTTAAAAATAAAAATATCCTACAATTTATAAAAAAAAAAAAAAATCATATCATTTTATATAATATTGTAATATTTATAAAATATATTTTCAAAGATACAACAAAAACAAAAAACAAAAAAAAAAAATAAGTTTTACAATACAAAAAAAAGAGTTATTTAAATTTGGAATTGCATAAGATTTAAAATAAACACGACAAAAAAAAAAGGATAACGAATGAATTTTCATATGTCCTTTATGTTTTAAACATTAGGAAGAACCCCGAATTTCTTTCTCATTTTTTTTTTTTTTTTTTTTTGGTGTAATTTAAAAAAAAAATTAAACGTTTTATGTAAAGAATATTTTATGTAGGTTGTGCAAATAAGGAAAGTGAAAAAAAAAAATATAAACTATACAATAAACTCTTGTAAAAATTGTGTCATGGTTCGCCCACAGATTACAATAACGAATTATTTGGTTATATTTTTCTTATTTATTATATATTTTTGGTGGAAAATGTTCTTGAACAGGACAATAATATGTCAAGTGAATAAAAAATGAAATATTTGTTTTTATATATGTATGTATTGTAATTTACAAAAAGAAAAGTTTTTGCATTTATTGCTTTTGAAGGCTATTATTTTCAGAATTTCAAAAAAAAAAAAAAAAAATCGGTTTTATTTGCAGTTAATTTTTTAAGTTTTTGTTTTTTATTATTTTTTATTATCATAAATGTTTTATTAAACGTAAAGTAAATAAATTTTTAATATTTGTCTTTATTTTTGATTTTCAAAACTATATTTTAAATTATTATTAATTTAAAATCAATTTTATACAAATCGCTTAATAATTTTAATAAATAATAAAATTTTATAATTAAATAAAAAAAATAATTTGTCTCTCTTCAAAACTATTAAAGAGTGTCTTCATTATATAGAATTTTGATTTAATTTGGGTTTAAGTTTTTTCCTTCATTCTGTTTTTATCTCTTTAATATGTCTCCATCCCTTTGGATATTGGTTAATTCATCAGCTTTTCTTTGAGAGTTAGATTTGTGTTTTTGTTGAATTGTTCCAATCCATTCACTGCAGTTTTTAAAACATGACCTAGACTTATTATATTACTTTTAATTGGCTTTACATTAAGAATGGGCTACAAAATATCGTGTTTCTAAATTTGGTATCTAAAAATCTGGCATTTTAAAATATCGCTTTTTATACTCGTAATTTCACATATTAAAATCTCGTGTCAGAAATTTCGCGTTTTAAAACGAAATAAAGTTTTTGATTACCAGAAATTAAGTCGAATGAAATAAAGCCAAAATAATGGTGTGCAAAAATAATTGAAACGTCTTTTTCCAGAAACTAATAAAATAAATTAAGTAAAGGTAAAGTTAAGGAAGTAAAATTATTATAGAAAAATTACTAGTTATATGCATATATACATATTAAGCAAAAGGAGACAACCCTGATTGTACCCAATTATAAAATACATCTATAATTATAATTTAGTAGTTTTCAGCCACACACTACGTATTATGCATTCCGTTTCAAGCTTTGAACATCAGAAACTACATATTTTTACGATTTTCTACTACAAAACCTGTACATAATAATAAAACATAAACAACACATTTCATATTTACATTACAGTAGTATGGTACCTACGATAGTCGGTAGTAACAAACGTACACAACTGAATAACAAAAAAAAACACAAAATCCTCTCAAGTCTCGAGTCGACTCGACCTCAACGGCTCAAGTCAACTTTCAACTGGCTAGATGTATGAAATGTACTTTAACTTATGCATGTATAATGAACAAAATTTAAAAATTGATAAAAATCATTATTTATCACAATATGTATTGAAATTTTAAATAATGATGAATGATTGATCTGATATTAATAATCAATATGTATCTAAGTATCTATTTAAAATTAAAATATATAATTGTTTTGGTTTTGTACTTTTGTATTAAATTGTTGCATGTATCTCTGTTCCATGTACAATCTTAATCAAGGATTGTACGCCAATATATACGGTCTTTTCAGATGTTAAATTTTTCGCATTAGGGCAAGGTAAAATGTCCTCACTCACAATACCAAATAATCTAAATATACGTACACCAACTACAGGCTCTTTATACAATTTAATTCTGTTTTGGCGTTATTTTAAAAATAATTTCAGTTAGTGTTTTGACGAATTTGGTTTTGCTTTCTGATGATACGGATTGTACTTTTTCCATAAATTCTATTTTTCTAAACTGCAACTGTCTACTATATGAATTGGAATTCAACAAAGAATTTGACTACACATTAAGAGGAGACCCTAGTCCTAATTATATTTTTGTACAAACATATTTCAATCACAAGACATTTAAAATAATTATTTAAAAAAATAAATCCCTGCTAAACAAATTATTGGAACTCTGATTTTGTATTCAATTATTTTTTTTACATACATACATATTTCGTGATTAGTATAATATAATTTTAAAACCAGCTATAAAATATATTTGAAAAAAACATGTTAAAATTTTTCTTTTTTAAACATAGAAATTCGGCACGATTTTATTTTAGCATTTTTCTTTTAGTAAAAAGACTGGTTTCCTTGAAAATTCTTGTATTTTTCCATTTCTATTTTTTCTCGAGATTTTTTTAAAAAATTTTAGCAATACGCGAGATTTTGAGATTGGAAATTTTGACACGTGAGATTTGAAAACGCTAGGTTTATAAAAGCACGAGTTTTCGATATACGGTTTTATAAATTTATTCTATAGCTTCATTTCGTCTTTTAATTAAAATGTGTAAACAAAAACCTTTTGTTTTTATTCAAAGTTATTTTGTATAAGATAAAAATGGCTCTTTATAAGTATACTAAAATGGAAGAGAAAAACAAATTTACAAACTTACGATAGATTTTTTCAAATTTTCTTAAGATATCTTTTATATCTTTTTAAATTTTCTTAAGATATATTTTGTGTACGAAAGAAGAAAAACATATTAAGTTCGTTTAATCCTTGTATTATTTTCAAAACTGATAGCTTCATTTTAAATATTACAAATATGTAAATATTAAAATAATTTATTTGAAAATAAAATGCAACATCACTAAAATATTTCATTTGTAATATAAATTCTACAAATTGAAAACAAAATCTCAACTCATTTTAAGTTTAGGGAAAATATGAAAAATACTCGTATATTCCATATTTAAAAAAAAAAAAAAACAATTTAATTGACTTACTTAGATCTTAAAAGACGTTCTGTGTTTTTATATAAGAAAATCTTAGAAATGAAATTTTTATATTTTTTTCTTCAATTTTCTTATGTTATTAACTACGTAAATGCACCTCAAACATAATTTTTTTTATTTTTATTTTTATACAAATCTTTTATATTCAGACACACACATCCATTTTTAGAAAATTATTTACTGACATCCATATGTGTTCCCTGCAAAGTTTTTAGTATAGAAAAGAAGTTTTATCTAATGCAACATAAATGTGCATAAGATAAAAAGCTGTAATTGTTCATAAAAAAAAAAAAAAAGAAAAAAAATCCTTAAAAAAAATAAATTTAAAAAATTTTGTTTTAAAATTTAAACAAAGAACTCATAATTTTAATTCTTTACATTTTTATTCTCTTTTGTTCTATACTCGTATATGCTTATACAAATTATTGTAAAAGTAGTTAAGAAATCTTTCTGTTCATTATTCACTATAATATTCAACTTTAAGAAATCTAATTTTCTATATTTATTTTTTATTTTTATGTATATATATAATATATATATAGAAAATGGTATTGTTTTAATATTGAAATGTTTCTGATTCGAAAATGAAATGTGTTACCAGATGAAATAATATAAAGATGTTTTTTTTTTTGTTTTTTATATAGCATTGGCTAACCAATTTATGTAGGTGCAAAATATAAAGTCACCAACTAAACAGAAATAATTTCTCTAATACATGTTTTAATATTACACTGAGAAACATAATTATTATCATAGTTTTAGTTCACGCACTTTAATTGTTCCTCAAGGAGTCGATCCACCGAAGAGAAGAATAAATATGCAAGTCTGGAGTTCATATTTTTCACATCACACCTCTTAAAAAACAAATTTTAAAGAATTTAAGTGGACATAATACCATTTTAGAGAAAATAAATCCTGTATGCAACAAATCATTGACTTCATTGAGTCATTGCCAGATTATAAAATTTAAAATATAAAAACATAACACATGTGTTTTTAAATTTTGTTGAAAGTAGAATTTATTTCGTATCCTGTTGTGACTTGTCGTCTCATTAAATGATTAAAAATGCTTTAACAGATTGATGATTGCTTTCTTAACTAAAGAATCCTAAATATTGAAAATGACATTTGAGTTGCGGATCGAATAGACTTTAAACTCACTCGATTTGATCGAAGTATTATTGAAAACGTCGGTTAGGTACTCAAGAAATTGGTAAAATTTATCTGTTAGCGGTAGATAAAAATTTTTTGTTGTCAAATCTTTGTCATGTACAATCAATAAAATTAATAAACAAAATACACATTTTAAAGAATAAAATCTGGTAAAACATGTAAAAAATGGATTCTATCGCTTTATACGAAGAAATTAAAGAAAAAATTAGGAAAAATAATACAAGAAAACATGTAAGGAATATTGTAAAGGATAACTCAAAAATATACTGACTGTTTGACTGCAAAACAGTTATTCGATATTTCTATATAAATTTCTTATAAAATAAAAATAAATAAGTAAATATTTAATTTAACTTATTTTTTTTGTTATCCATACTGTAACGCGGTAAAATAATGGCGGATATGAAGTATAATAATTTGCCTGAAACACGGTTCGACTGCTTTTCAATAATACCAAAAAAGAATTACCTATTTCATTTTTGAAATGCGAGTTTTAATAATACCAGTTTCACAAAATCGAATGAATATTCGATCCAAAACTAAAACGCCGATTTTAATAGTATAGTCCCTATTGTAAAATCAAAAATCAAACTAACGATTGAATTTCGGCCCAATAATAGCTAAACATCTAATAGATATAAATAAGTATTGATATTTTTTAAATAAATTATTTTCATCTGGTAACACTATTATGTTACTTATTTTATATCTTAAGAATATAGTTTTAAGATGGATTATTTCAATAAGGAAATTTTTAAAATATCTTTTAAGTTTCTGATTAAATTAATCTTTTCATTATTTTTTTTTTTGCATAACATATGGATTCATTAGAATTATAAAAATATTTTGAATGCTCAGATATTAACAATTAGAATATATTAGAATTTGCATTATATTTTTCATTTCAAATGAATTTGCATTGTTTTGCACATGCACAAATTGCACATGTTTTGCATTGCACAGAAATAAGAATTTTACTGTCAAATTAGATATCTTCTGAAGCATACAAAACTCCATTTTCATATGTATTTTATAATGTTGATGACTTCAATGCCAAAGTTGTAAATAAAATGGTCCATTACGTTGTAGGATTATTTGTTCTTTGTTACCATAAATGAAATAGGTGAACCTTTAATATAGAATTTTGCTAGGAGGGAAGACTTGGAATCTTTACCTCCACGAAGACTTTACACTTGGAAATCGTCACTGCAAAATAGGAGAGAAGATATTCTACACAATCAAATCGATTTTATAATAGCAGCAATTTAAATGTTTGTGATGATGGAGACTTTTAAAGTCAACGTTAAAGTAAAAGTGACAATTTTTTCTATAAAATATAAGAGGTGCGCTTTTACTATTAAATTTTTGAGAATTTTAAAATGTTTTTTTTCAAAATTGTTTTATAATAAATTAAATTTAAAAAATTCAATTTTTGACAATGGAATAATTATTTATAAAATACAAATAGCATAAATACATAATATGTACAAAATATATTATATAAATAAAAATTTATCGAGTGTAAATTATTTATTTTATATCGACATTCGACTGGTGAAATACTTTTAAGCTAGCCAAAACTTAATCGTGAATAGTGAACAGATGTTCATCGTCTAGTTTTTGTCCAAATTTAAGAAAAAAAAAAAATATGTAAATATGGAATTCACTTTAAAATAGACTTCAACTTTTTACCAGGGTTTAATTTTAAAGTAGTCTCGTAGTGTACCCTGGCAAAAAGTGTAGTCCCTTATTGCAAAACGTTCCCGTCTTATATAACAGATTTTTTGGGAAATGTAATCTCCGCAATAAACTTTACAATCTTATATTACGTGAGTGAATAAAATTAAAGTTTCTCCTAAAATGAAATCGATTTTAAAAGTGTCGAAATTTTTTTCCTAGCAAAACATAATGTCGCGTCAGTAATGACTTAGTAAAAGGACATTAGTAAGGCAGATAGCATTTCGGTTAAAATTCATGTTTAAATTCAATTTAAGTAAATTGTTTTCAAATATTTTGTAATATTATGGAATACCTTGTAGTGGATTTTCGTTTTCTCAAAGGACAATGTTCAGTTAAATTTATTTTATTATCCTTTTAACGATGAAGGATAGCAGTTTATTTTTTTATGTGATGGTTTGGTTCAAACATTTTTTCAATTTTTTTTTTTTTTTTGTATCTTCCTTATTTAATTTATTCTCTTCTTAGCACTTGCATGAATATCTCTATGTCTATACTAATAATATTTTTTTTCCATTTTCTATATTTTCAATTTATCTGTTGGTGATGTTGTGTCGGTCGCTGTCGTCGCCACTATACTGTAATAACTTTACCTTTATTTAGTTTTTAATTTTATTGCCTTGTGCTATTGCTTAATTCTATATGGTTTTATACATATGTATGTCCAAATGACAAGTATGCAAGACCGCACCCAATAAATTCCTGTGGGAAAAAGTTGTAGATTGTTTATGTACGTATACATATTTATTATTAGTAGAAATAATGTCATATACATACTATTATTGGTTCTTTTTTCTTTTTTTTTGTGATTGAACATAGTGTGGTTTACTGTTGGTGTATGTTGCGTGACTATACTTTTTTTTGCATTTGTCTATTTTATGCTTGGTTACCCTACGAATAAAACACTTTAAACGTGGGTTGGTGATATATTAAAGGATAATTTTTGAAGATGTTATTAGTCCTTGGGTTTCTATTAAATTAGTTTTATGTTTTTCTTTTTTTTTTGTCTTGTATTTTAATGTTTTGTTGTAGTTTGAGTTTTTCTTATTGAGGCACGAATTCAAGTTTTATTTTTTTTTCTACATATAGTAAATAATGTTACAAACCATTTATCAGTATTTATTTTCTTTGAATGAACTTTAAATATTGGATGTATACATATAGGCGTGCTTGTATTTATAGTGAATAATACATATTTGTAAGTTTTATATCCTTAGTATAGTTGAGATCTTTCAAAATTGTGAAAAAGAAAAAAAAATAGTAATAAATAAAGAGTTTCTTGATAGTTTAATCAATAGAGGATTAGGTATAGTCAATAGTTATTTGTTATCTATATAAATGTATCTATTGAATACTTAAATAATTTTGAAATATTATTGTACTGTAGAAAGTAAAATGTGTATAGTTACGCATAAAAATTTTTTTTTGTAAATTCACGTTAATATAAAATCATTGTTTTTAGTATACTTCCAAAGGCGAAGTACTTAAAGAACTAGTGGAAGGATTATATGAGTTAATACTTGTTTATTAGTATCTTTATTGTAAATTTATAGAAGTACTCATATATACAGAATTATTTTGTGGTCGATGATGAACACTTGATCACCAGAAACTTTAGTATTATAAGAATACTTGCATATATTAATATGGTTTTTGTGGTGGTGAAAGATTTAACATTTTCTAGTATAAAGTAATGTAAATTATCAATTCACTTGTATCAAAATAGTTACTTTGGTCGAACCAAGTACGTAGCAATATGAAAATAACATGAACATTTTTAAGTAATTAATACATTTTGAGATTAAATAAAATTAATCTAATTAATTAAATAAAAAATTTAATTTGAACATCTAAAAAATACTCCAATTATTTAATTTACCTTTTTTTAAATGGGAAATTAAGGGGATGAATACAGTTGACTGTTGGAGCCTACTCTCGTAAAATATTTCAAATTACTGCTCGATTCTTGTTACCCAGCTTTGATTAAAAAAAGTTGACCCTTTTCTTTAGTTCATATTTTGCTTCTTATATCGTTAATATCGTGTCGCCAGTTTCTTATATCGTTAACCTTTTTCTGCAGAGCTTCGTTTTCTCTTTATTCAGTTATTGATGATTTCTTTTAAAGTATGTAGCTTACAATTTTATTTCTCTACAAAATTGCTACTCATCTCAAATAATTTGGACAGAATTTCATCAATTTTGTCATTCCACTTAATTGTAGTGAAACTGTTGTTATCTGGTGTGTTGACTGCTACGAGAGTAGAAGGGACATTTAAAATTCATTTGTGCTGTTGATGTTCCTTAAAAGGAATTTCACAGATTTAACACAACATTATTATTCAAAATGGAATTTTATTTTTTCGTTAATTTAAATTTTCAAAAGTTTACAATCGATTTTAACCGAATTAAATGATGATAACTTGCTCCAGAAACAATGTGGTTTTCGTTATTTTAATATGAGTGTTGTATAATTTTTAAGGGTTCACTCTTACAGGTGAAGTTTAAATTAGTTATTGTTATTTAGTAATTCAAAATTGAAAAAAAAAAAGAACATATCTTTTTTGTTCCTCCAATTTTTAATCAAAAAAAAAGCTTTAAAAAAAATCTCTCGTTTCCTTTTTTAACCTTACATAAAATATTTAGGATCCACAGGAACCACAGAAAAGAACTTACTTTAGAAAACTTATTTAAAATTCTTTTTAATTCAGCTTTTTAAAGGATTATTATCATAATTCTATAGTACATATTATATTTTAATTTTATTGCATAATATTTAATTACCTTTTGACAATTTAAATCAAAATATATATCCAAAACACGTAAATAATTTAAGAAGACTTTAAAACATCAAAACACAACAACAACAACAACAAATGAAACGCGGGAAATACTTCAAAAGAATATTTTCAATATATATGGTAATATTTTGATAACCAAAATTTTAATCATATTCCACATTATATATTATTATCTAATATATATTAGATATATTTTATATATTATATATATATATATATATAAAGTAATATATCCATACGTATACCTATACAGTCAAAATCGGTTATAACGACATTGGTTATGACAACATATCGTTTATTACAACGAATTTTAAAAGTCCCGGTTTTAAGTTCATATAATTTCAAACAAATTGGTATCGGATATAACGACATCGCTTATAACGACATATTGCTTATAATTACTTATTTTTACTTAAAAAAGAAACTAATTATCGGTTATAACGCCGAAAAAATTAAAACACAATAAAGAAAAATGCATACATAGAGTATAATAATAACTAAGAAAAAAAGCATCAGATTGACCTGTTACTTACTGTCACCTAATTGTCGCCTGACCGTTGTGCGAGTTTGATATTTCTAATATTTTTATTTATGTATGTATGTATGTAACATTAAGTTTGTTGTTTTAAAACACACCACAAGTATAAAATTATACAAGAAAGTACAGATATGAATGAAACTTTTAGTATGAATAAAAAAATGTAGAGTAGTTAGCTTTGGAGAAAAGGCTCTTATTGTTTGGCGATCGGAGTCTGGTTCTGGTAAATAAAACAATAAATACATACATATTGTTAATAATTTTGTGTTATGTTACGCCTTATGTTTTATACATAGGTATGTATGTATGGAAAGTAGGTACCTATACATATTATTAGATTTTTTTTCTTTTTGTTAAAAACTGTTTAATAAAGACTCGAATAAATAAATAAGCAAAACCTACATCATTTTATTTATAAAAAAATTCGAAATTGTTTATAACGACCTATCGGATATAACGACCAAATTTGCTGGTCCGCTCTATGTCGTTATAACCGATATTGACTGTATATGAATATTATTATATTAAATAAATATACATAAAAAGTTTACTTATGTAAATTATGTGCTTTAACCACTTATTAGATTTTATATATGTATATGTATATATAAAATGGAATTTTTTTTTTTAAATTTTCAAAAATTTTAAAACCATATTTTTAATAATACTTTATAATTACTGGAATAAAAGTTAACACGCACTTATTACAATATGCATCTCGGTTTATTTAAAGAGGAATAAAAACTTTTTAAAATTTATCGAAAATTTTGGTAAAAAACCACACACACACAAAAAAAAAAAAAAAACAAGAATATCAAACACAAAATCTTTTATTTTTATTTTTCGTATTTTTAAAGTCAAAAAGTTTTTGGGCAACATTTAATTTTTATCATTTCATCATCTTATTCTAAATCTCTATTTCTCTTTTGGTTGAAATAGTTACTAAACATTGAAAAGTTCAGTAAACAATTTAACATTTATACTATAGACATAAGTATTATGTATATAATATACATATATGAAACCAAAACTATAAAATTAGATGACAAAAATAAACATAACCTCAAAATTTAATAGAGATCAAATACAGAATCTAAACAAATTATCCACATAATACATATTCTTATACACATATAATATATACACATACATATACACATATAATATATATTATATATGCGCAATATGCACAAAATTACATTTGCTGTATTTATACTATATACTTTCATATCTGAATACAGTGATACTTTTTATTTATAACCTAGATACGTTAATACTTCTCGAATATTTCCTTTGTTTTCGTTTTCTTTAGAATCAATCAGTCACTTAAGAAAATAAACATATATAAAATCGAACAACATATAGGGTGTCGATACCAATAGTAGAGTATCTCATATTTTTGTAAAGTTTTGATTCCTGATAACTCTTGTAATTATGGTGTATAGGTATAGTATATCATATAAGCTTTATTTACTAAATGTTACACTGTTACAAGAGAATTATTATAAGCAAAAGGCAAAAAAAAAAAATAAAATAAAAATTGCTAAGCTTATCATTCGTTTTGTCATTCATTCCATTAGATGTTTTTTTTTACCGATCAAAAATTTAACTGTTTATTGATTGAAGAAGAATCACTGTATTTATTTATACATATATGCATTCATAGATGTATTTTAAATATAATGCACTTTTTTTTTATTTAATTTTCAAATAAGTTGTAACATAGGGATAGAGTAACAGCCGTCATCATCATTTAAAACCAAACTGTAATTTTTTGTCTCTTTTTTTTATATATTTTCATTTTTTGATTTTATTGTGTATAGAACCATAATCCTGTCTATTTCCTTTTCCTTCCAATTTTCACCAAATTTACAAATACTAGATTTTTTATTTGTTTTTGTTTTTTTTTTTTTTGCTACAGCATAAGTGACCGGATTTTATTCATTCCTTATTTTTTAGTAAAACTTATCATGTGAAAGCAAACAATTTTCAGTATTAGAGGGGGAATGTTTTAGTTGTATTAATAATTGAAAAAAGGATCCTGATGAAACAGTAATAGTGAAACATTAGATATTAAATAATTTACAGAGACTTGTTACAATTACAAATAATAAAAATCATATCATCCATCCAAATACTTTTTTAGCAATTTACACTTAATTTCTAAATAAGGTAACGAAAAAATAAAAAAATAAAAGCAAAAGATTCAAAAAATTTTACAGATGACTAAATAAATATTAATGCAGATTATAATTTAGTTTGGAAAAGGTTAAAACTATTTGCTTCTTCTTAACATATTAAGATTATACATATACATATACATATGAACATACATATTTGTCTGCTTAAAAACTGTTAAGACTTTAAATTTTTCAATGAAGTAAGTGGTATATTGTCGTTCTTCTAATCTATTCAAAACTGTTTGTTATGTGCAAATGAATGTTTCTAATTGATACAAACTTTTCTGGTGTGCATTTTGTTAATAGTTGGGCATAATATGCCAATATATCGAACATATTTTGTTAAATATTTTCAATTTTTAGAAATGTGTATATAACAGATATTTATGTAAAATCTGTTAGAGATAATACCGTTGAAAGTTGAGGATTAAATATTATATAAAAATGGAGAATTAAATTTGGTATAAGAGTTATAGTCGTCTCAGGGTTTAATCAAGTTATTTAATCAACTAAAAATCTTGTAAACCCAAAATGTTATTTTATTAATCAATTATGAAAGATACTTTATCTAACAATAAGACAAAAATTTTCGACGACGCAGTGGATAACAGAGGTAGATATAGTAGACTAGTTATAGTAGGCCGACATCTGAAAGAAAAAGAGCCCTTTATTTCGCTACATCTTAGTAGGATGCAGTCAAGTTATACAAATAAATAAACAACATATAAATAATGCCACTTTGAATAGCTGTAATTTTCTAAAAATTTTGCCTTAAAAAACTTTTTACAAAGTGCTTTAATTTAGAAAAAAATAAAGTTAGTAAAGGGGTTTACTTAATAAAACAAAGATCCTTGTTATCAATTTAAGAAAAAAAATTTCTCTTGAATATTTTGGTACCACGATGTTATTTTTTTGGTAGTTTCAAAGAGGCAGTTTGATGACAGTTTTGACAAAGCGTTTTTCTGACGCCGAACAAAAAGGAAAAACTATATACCAGTAGGATTTTTATTATGAAACATAAAATTATTTTTATTGCTCCTAAAGTTTCTTCCAACTACAAAAGTTAAATTTAACATTATAAAGTTTTAGTAGTAAGTGTGTTTATATTTATGTAATTTTAATTTCTTCAATTAATAATTCAAATATACAAATGTTCGTTCAATAATTTTTTAATTTAAAATATGTAGTTATAATACGTAATGTATATATATAAAAATTTTCCTATTGATTTTTCATTTGCTTATTAAAAAATTTCCAATTAATTTTCTCGTTTTTCTCAATTTAAATGAAAGAAATATCGCAATAGGATATAAAATTTATCTTTAAATTAACCCTTAAATGTTTGTTTTTATTTATGAATACAATATATTATGTAATATGTATATGTATATGTATTTGATAATGTATATTTTTATCTGTAAATTTTCATTGAATAGACAAATAAATTTTCACTGTTACATTTCTATTAATTTATTGTACATATGTAGAATACGTACATAATATATGCATTTATCCACACATTTATGTTTAATAAAAAAAAAAAAATAAAATTAATTGAAAAATATTTGCAAAATAAACGAACGATAAATATAAATGATTTACTTTATGATACTGTTAATGTTAAAATATATGTTTTTTTTTTTTTTTTTATCGTTCAAAATGCATACTGTATAGTAAATACATAATATACATATAAGTAAGATTAAAAACACACAAACAAACAAACAATTAAACATGAAAATAGAGTTGTATTTTTACAACATTTTTAAATTTTTAACATATTTTGACTTTTATTTCCCTATTTTGTTGTTTCTGATAGTTTACAATTGCACAATTAAGCTTTCCTCTTGCTATTCAATGATTATAGTGGTCAACACATCATTATTATTTGGTCATGTAATTAAATTACAATTTAACAAAAAAAAAAATTATATTTCAATTCATTTTATTTGTTAGTCGTAATAACCAGTGACTAACAATTATTTTTTATATAGGTAACCTTTACTGCTAGCTGCACCTTAATACCACCTTAATATAAACTAATAACAGTAGCAAATCTAAGTTAAAATTATGAATATTGTTAAAAAATTTCATGTTTTTTTTTCTGAAATTTCATAGGGATCAGCTGATGCAACTATGCATGATCTGATCAAAAATGTAGTGAAGTTTGATAACAATGAGAACTTTTTGTACTCTAATAATTTCTAATCTTTCTTATAATTGCAAACCTAACATATACATAATGTATTCCTGTTTAGTTTCTTTTAGTTAAAATTTGTGAGAGATTTTAGGTAGGCGTGCCGGTCAGTTTAAATATGTTGTTTAACGACATTGGTAACTCTCACTACTTATTACAAATACTGGGTTTTGAAATCTTTATTAAAGCAAAATTATTTTTTTAAATTATGCAAAGTTGGGTTCGATGGCGTTATTAACTGCTTGCCTGTTTTTTAAAATTTTAATGAACATATTTTCTAAATATTTTATTGCAATGAGAGCGACATATTCTACAGCTACAGATTCGATGAATAGAAATTTTTTTAAAATGATTTAACAAGCTTTATTTTTTAGGGGTTTTTAAGGTGGCCTAGTGGATAAGCGCTTATAAAATACGCTGTAAACACCGACGGAGTGTGGGTTCGAATCCCATACACGTCGTAAGAGTTATTCTCCCTTATGACATTTACAGCCACGCCTGAACAGAAAAGGCTTTGTAATTTCCTGTCCACATAACGTGTGGAACATTTCCTGTGGCAGAGAAATGCATAAAAAAAACAAAAAAGTTTTATTTTTAATTGTATTCGTTTTAAGTGATCGTAACATTCGAATACAAAATACATAAATGCATGCCCATATTTCAAAAAATGTTGTGAGCCACTCTCTTTCATTAAAATATGTATGGTATTTGTATACATATAATGTAATATAAGATTATTTTGTAAATTTATATATATTCATATTGTATTTATTGCGCATATGATGCAATTAGATATTAAATGTATTTGAAAATGATAGTGATAAATAAATAAAGAACATACCACAAAAATAAATGTGTGGTAGTGATGTATTTTATATTTCATCGTCATATTAAAAAAAGAAAAAACATATAAAAAAATAACAAAAATGTAAAATAAAATAATAACAAAACAATAAATAAATTGAAAATGGTTCAAGTGTAAAATTTATTTTATATAGGGAATCATTTTATTTTACATTTCCATTTTTCTCTGGTCAACATTTAAAATGTTGCAAATGACAAAAAAAAAAAAAAAAAAAAAAAAAACAGGAACTAAAACCCATTGCATACAATTTTTGGGTATGAATGTTGGGGAGTATCAATATGCACAAAGGGAAATAATATTTTTTATCTAAAGGATGGAAAAACCACTGTTATTGTCAAAAAATTTTTAAAACAAAATGAAAGTGTTTTAATATATATATATAATATATATACATATATATATGTGATTTTATTTTTGAAAATTTCACTTCTAAATAGATCCTTAATTTTTGGCAATAAAATTTTTAGCACTTAGATATTTTGTATTACATATGTACATATTTATATATATTTTATATATGCATGATGCTTATAAATATATATATTTATATGTTATGCAATATTTTATATATAATTTTACAAAAAGGTTTTGCATTTATTATACTAATTGAAGAGAATAATGATCACATTCATTGAATTAAAGGAGGGGTTGGTTTTGTTGGCTTTGAACATGTCATAATATAATTTGTTGCTGATGTTTTTCTTATAGGTTTTTTTTTTCTTAATTTTTTTTCTTTTTTTTGTTAAAATTTATGCCATATAAGTATAAACTATTTAATTTTGAAGCCCTTTTATATTTAAATATATACATATGCATATATCAAAAAAAAAATATTAGTTTAGATTATTTATATATGCAATTTACAAATAAGATTTTGTAAGTTTTTAAATATTTTTATATTATGTATTACTTCATATTATAGTCTAGCACGAGAGGAACCAAATAGCAATAATAAACTTTAATGTTATTTCTAATTTTAAAATGGCGGGTTTTTTATTTTTTTTTGAGAATAATAAAATTAAAGTTAGTTAAAAAAGTATTAATAAAAATTTAAAGTTCACTTTTAAAATATTCAAATATTTATTAATTAAGAGTCCAATTCAACTAATTCATATAATTAAAATAATTAAATAAAAAAATAATAAAAGTATGTATAATAAATATTAAAAGAAAATGTAATAAAAATGTTAAATTAAAAGTTTCAAATGTAAAAAATGTCATTATTTACAGAATTTTAAAAATATTGTAATAACTTTTTATAATATATAATCAATCATATCACAAAATATTTATATAATATAAAACATAGAATTTCTTATGTTCTTCAAGTTTACTGAACTCTTAAGTAAAGGCTTGTAGTGTATTCATTGCCTAGACAATTCACATATTTTAAATTCTTCTGCCAACGTGTATGTTTAAATTTACAGAAATCTTCTGTGAGTTAATAGAACTAGACTAAAATTTTTCGTTTCGTAAACTCAAACTTACAGTTTAAAAATGAAGAAAAAATGTTATTTTATTTTCTTTTAAAAAAATTAAATCAGTTTCTCTCCCTCTTATGGTTTTTCCTTTTTTATTTTTCTGGTAGCAATAAATCACAGATAGTTTTAAATAATCTGTTGAAGGAAAATAGTTTTAACACTACAATAATAGTTTAAAAAAATGGCTGTATAATTATACATAACAGATTGAACATTTCACAGTTTTTTTCTTTTTGTATAAAGTTAAGTAAAGTCAAATGTACTTATAGTAACACTGTTTTAAATGATAGGGTAAGACAATTAAGAAAATAGACTTGACTATTATAGAGATATAACTTTGGAATAGATTTTAATATAAATTATTTTTAATTGTTTAATGACAGTAATCAGATTTTTAAATATACCATATGTTCTGGGTTAATGTAGAATTAATAAATTTTTTTATTTATAGTTCGTAAATTAAAATTGTATAAAATAATAATATAAAAAGCATGTAGTAAATTTATTTTTTTACAATACCAGGATTAAACCAAATTGCACATTAGTTATCAAAAAACCAAATTTTTATTATTATCAATTATAAGTAGTTAATCATTTTAAAATTTAAATAGCTTAGGAATAAATTATACATTTTATACTACAAGGTGTTCCGTATAAAAGTGTAAATATTTTAAGAGCTGATTCCTGAGAGTAACACTAAAAAAAAAAGATTGTATGGATTGGGGGCAGTCTATTATTAGTCGCTTTCAAGATATTGGAACTTTTATGTTTTTTTTTTTGTTTTATATATTATTAATTAGCAAATAACTTTTGACTCACATGCTCTGTCGAAGATAACTTAATACAGTTTAAAAGTCTAAAGGTTTCAACAGCTGAAGGATTTATTATCATGGGGCAATTACTTTTTAGATTAGAGCTAAAAACATTCAAACATTTTATATTTTTTTAAATATTTTTTTTTTAAAAGTAACGTAAAAGTAAAGTAAAAAAAAAGTTATGTAATTTTTTCTCTAAGCCTTAACCGTTGTCCAGATATAAGCTAAAAATCAATAGAAAATCCATTCTACAGAACCATAACATTTTACTTTAAAATATTTTACAGTTATGAATGAATTTCAATAATCAAAAAAGAAAAGAAAAAACATAAAAGAATAAAAATATAAAATTTTAACATTTTTAAATTTCTTTTGTTAAATTTTTGTGGTTTTCTTGTTTCAGTTGTTATGACATAATTATATTTTTTTTTTTTATTACCTTTTTATTTTTTAATTGAGTGAATAACTTGACTTGGGCGACCGACAACCTTCTATATTACACTTCATTTGGTTAAACATATCATATTTCAATTTCATTATAAAATCCTTAACTTTTATTGTTATTTAAATTACCTACTATTTTTGCATATATAATATACATACATATATTTAATTTTTTTTTTTTTTATTAATAAATTTTAAAGAGCTCTTTCCGATATGTCAGTAACAAATAAACATAAAATATTTCAGAATATTGCACTTAACTTTTCATAATTGTTTATATGTATTTAAAAAATAGAAAAAAAAAACAGAAAAAAAAAAATAAAAACATTAACAATTATTGTGTGAGATGAGTTTTTCATATTCATGTTGTCCATATGTTCATGACCAAAAGATGTTTTTATACACAAAATATTAAATATTTGAAGTATATGTCATTATATTGAATTGAAATTGTCATAAACATAAAAAATATGCACTTAATACAAAAAAAAAAAAAAACGTTTTTACACTTTATATATTCATTGAATGCAATACATATAATTCCTATACATCATACACATATTAATGCATTAAAAAATCATTTAAAATAAAATAAAATTTAAATACAAAGAAAAAATCATAAAAAAATTCCTGACATGAAAAAAAAAAACAAAAAAAAAGAAATATTAAAAGGATTTGTATATAAACAATGATACCAGAAATAACTGACACAATTACTTTTTGATTTTGAAACTATGGAAAATCTTCCGCACGCTTTGATTTGTGGTTAGTTGTTTTTTAAGATGGTGATGAATTCAGATTTAATCAGAAAGGAAAAAGTGTATTATTTAAATTTAAAAAAAAAAATTACTAAATTTCCTTGTTTTTTATGTATCGTATCTGTAAATGTTTTTTTATCTTGAAGAACTTTTTATTCGGTTTGTTGATTTTATATTTCCAAAAATGTCTCACTTAAATTAGCAATTTTGTAAATTTGAAAAAAAAAAATTTTTTTTGTTAGTTTATTCCTTGCCACATGAATGTGACAAGGAAGTTAAAGAGTCTTTCTTTTCCATGTGTCGCTGTAGATATCATAAGGGGGAGTTATTTCCACGACGTATGTGAGATTCGACCCTCACACTTCTTTGGTGTTTACAACGTATTTTATACCCTCTAACTCACTAGGCCATCGACAACCACACTTATAAAATTAAACAGTAAATTAAGCACCAGTTAGTAACAATCCTTAAAATGATCTTTTTTATAGTTTTATCCAAATTTTGTGCATTTCATGATAAATAATTTACCATGCCTAGAACTTTAGTTAGTATAGTTTAGTTAAAAATTTCTTTTTTATTAAGTCTAACTTTAACTTATAATTAACTTTAAAAATTTTATATCATTATACTAATGAATTTATTTCAGTTTTAGGTTTAACAGTGATTGAATTCAAAGATTTTTAAAACAAAAGCTAAATTTCATTTAGTGATTTTTTAAACAAAGGATGGATGAAAAGAATTTCACCCTTTAGATAATTCTAAATCTAATTCTAATGAAAAGAATTAACGCAAAATATTCTTACACCAATTTGTAGGTTCCCTATTTTGTTTGTTTGAGATCCGACCACAACTTCGGGTAGGTCTCGAACACCTAACTTTTAAATCCCCACATTTTTTTTGAAATAGAGACATGAAATTTTAACTGCTGATAGATAACATAAAAATATTAATTTAATAATTTACAACCTTTTTTTGTAGTCCCATCCGTTACTCCTCAAACTTTTAAAAAGCCCTATTTTTAAATGCATATGTCTCATGTTCTACTTAAGATTTTTTCAATCAGAAAACGTCATTCGACAGGTATTTTTTGTAAATTTATAAATTAGTATCAAAATTGTACAATTTTTTTAAATTTAGTATTTAAATTTACCGTTATATGAAAACCAAATTTTGCATGATTTTTCTAACCTCACCACCCCCTGTTTATGAGGTATTAGGGCTCAAAAATTGAAAATTTGCTATTTTTAAACACCTTTAACTTAGGCACCTGTACACATTTTTCTTCGGCAAGACAAAAAAATTAAAGGTCCAGTAATATATTTGTACGTGTGTTAATGGTTTCTTTTAATTGCATAGGGTTTCTAAGTTACAGCCCCCCAAAATTTCAAAAAACCCCTATTTTCAGATGTATATATCTCAGGTTCTGTGTAGTAGTTTTACAATCTAAAAACACTAGAAGACCGGAATTTTTTTTATCTCCAAAGGACAATATCAAAATTATGTAATAGTTTCTAATTTACTATTTAAATTTACCGTTATGTTAAAACCAAATTTTGCATGATATTTCTTTTTTCATAACTCCAGCACGTTTTGAGATAGGAACCTGAAATTTTGAGACAAGAAAGAACTTTTAGAACTAGTATAAGGTTCCTCAGAAATTTTTTTGGTAGCGCCGCCTTTTTAAGAGTTATTACTCCTCAAAAATGTAAAATTTGCTATTTTCAGGCACCTGTAACTTAGGCACCTGTAAAAATTTTTCCTCGGCAAGACATGAAAATTAAAGGTTCAATAATATATTTTTACGTATGTTAACAGGTTTTTTTTAATTATATAGGGTTCCGGACTTACAGCCCCTCAAAATTCCAGAAAAGTCAATTCTTCACATTTTTTATACCGTACGATAAATAATTTATACATATGTATAGTATAAATTATTAAACTTAGGCATTATACATTTGCCGCTTAGTATTAAATGGTACTATAGCATATTTGGAAAAGTTAGATAGATAATCGTTATTCGGAAGATTAGAATCTGCTTTTGAAGAATGTATAAACATATAGTTTCAATATATATACAACCCACAGTTCTAGAAATTATAAAATTTCACCCAAATTATTTTAAAATACTAAAAAATTAAAAAAATAATATTATAAGCAGAGTGATAGGCATACTAACGGGTCGTACGGGTATATAAGAGTTGACAAAGGCAACTGTATTCTTCCCCGTTTTTATTTTTATTTTAAATATTATTTCTAATATAAACAGCAACATAAATTTATTTTTAAATAGTTATTTTATAATATTTTGTTTTTTTTTAATATTGTGTCTTTTTTTCTGCACCCAACGTATTTTATTTTAATTATTATTTTATTTTTTTTTTAGCTTTAATTCAATTTATGAAAATGAAATTGATTATGTATGTGTATGTATGTGCAAAAGGATAATTTTATCACACTTCTTTATTTAGAATGATTATTTTTTTAAAAATTGAGTATATTTTTTAATAGGATAATATGTATGATAGATTATTAATTTTTATGTTATTTATTTGTAATATTTAATATTACAAATCTTATATGTGATAGTACTATGGTACTAAACCATCGGTTTTACTGTACTAAAATCGGTTTTACAAACTACAATCAAAGTTTTTTTACTTCATTTACGCCGATTTGTACCGTGCACAAAAATTGTTACCGTAATGAAAACCTTTAAATAAATCGCTTTTATTTTTCGGTTTTGTTTATAATGTTTGATTATTCCGGAAAATTAAAATAAATTTTTATTTTTTGTATAATATCGAATTTTTGTTTTACTTGTTCAATCAATTTCTCTGTGCAATTATTTTCTCTTAGAAAAGAAAAAAAAATTGGAGAAGAAATTCAAATCAATAAGAATATGAGATGTGAATAACAAATATAACAACAAAATACATTTAACATTTCAAAGCGTATTTGAAAACGTAAAAGTTAAAAGTTTTTTTTAACATTCTCCTTTAGCCGCGTAGGTAAGGGTCATAACTAATGACTATAACAACTGTAGCACCTTCCATACAACTCGATTTTTAACGTTTTTATTTACATCACTTGTGTATGGCTACGAAAAATTTCGTTTGATTGTAGTTCTTCAAGATCTTTATACTTTTTATACTTTTAATATATTGTAAATATATTTTGTTGCTGCGAAAAGCGATTATTTTAGAAAACTACTTTGTAAGTATTTTTCCTTAAAAATAAAAAAAAAAAACTTGTATACTCTGTCCACAATTTGAACCTACACTTTCTCCATAATACTAATACTTAATCAATCAGCCATTTTTTGTTTTTTCTTTTAAATGTTTTATTTATTTACTTCTTTTGATTTTTGAAATACATACAGTCAGCCATCGAGGTTGCCACATATTAATTATCAAACAATTTTTCCTTTCAATATTTTTTTTTGCATATTATCAGGCGTAGTCGTTTGTTAATTAATATTTTTTGTGTCAATATACGTAGAATTTTCAATGAAAAACATACTTTCTCAAAATTAAAAATCAATGTGTAACAAATTGTAAAATGGTTAGTTTTAAATACACCTGTAAATGTATATGTACTTAACTTCTACAAACGGATATTTAACTATGATATGTTAATTAAGGTAATATTAGTTTTAACGTGTAGTCATTGAACTGTTTTTAATCAATTAATTTTAAAAAAAATGTATGTTTTTGTAAACAAAATAAATAAAAGAGAAAAACGTTTTTAAACATTTATCAAAGGAATTAAAAATAAAAAAAAAAATCAATTTAACTTTGCAGTGTGATATGTTATTTAAATTAAATGAAAACTCTCTATTAGTTTTTAAAAAATAATTGATATACTTGTATATATCTATATACATATAATATGTATATATGGTATTGAAGCATTCACTTCTGCTTTTAAATTCTAAGGTGTTTCTTATATAATTTTTTCAAATTGAATATATTAAATCAGTAGAATTCAAGAGCATATTGATTCCAAACCACTTCTGACATACCTTCGAAGAGAAATATATATATTTTTTTAATGCCACATAAAATGTGAAGAGGAATTTATATATCCTTTTCAGTTCAGCCGTTGCTATAAATGTTGTAAGGGAGAAGAACTCTTACAACGTGTGTGGGATTCGAACCGACATTCCTTCGGTGTTTATAGCGTATTTCATACGCTCTTACCCACTAGGCCACCGAAACCCCTAGATTGAAGTTTAAATACCTTATTTAATTTCATAGTTCATATGAAAATATCATTTTCTGCAATTTTTTTCTCATCTATACCTTAAATACTGCTAAACAAAATATTAGCATTCCCATTAAGTTGATTGGTTACGTTGAAAAATGTATTTTCAGAAATACTAAAAACAAAATATAAAATTGTATTTAAGGTTTTATTAGATATACATTTTAGGTACGTTAACATATTATTTGTAATTGTTGTTTATTTTTTTTTATATAATTTTAAAATTATAAAAAAAAAAATACACAAATGAGCTTAAAAAATGGTAGCAAAATACATAGCAAAAGAAAAAAAAAATTAAACAATTATGTTGCATAAATGAAGAGGAAATTGGATTTAAATGAATACGTGTCTGGTATGACTTTTAATACTATAGAATTCGTGGATGTTATTTAAATAAAATAAAATAAAATTTATCCTTTTTTTTTTAAATCTTTCATCCTTTTATATTAGTTTTCAATAATAATCGTAGTGTTATGATTCGTTAATTTTTTTTTTTAAATGAACATAGGATTAAGGAAAAATTGATTGACAAATTTTATAATATTTAAAAAACTTGGTTAAACAAAAAAATTTTAATTAAGAAATGTTTTAAACCTTCAATATTTTTACTTTTAGGATTATGATTAGGAAGATTATGATTATTACTTACTTGTAAGATTTTAATTCATATTCAATTTTAAATAATAATTGATATGCAACAACAACAGTACTAATAAAGTATTTAGTAAATATTTTAGAAAAAGTTTTTCAAATTATTTGACTCTGCCCGTTTCTAATACTAAAAAACTACTAATACTATTTCTAAAACTTCTATCTTGATACATATTACCATATCTTAATAGACTGAATAATAAAGTTTAATATTTATGTAGAATTTTAATTTAATTTTAATTTAATTTTAGCATATAATATATAATCTATGGGAATAAAAAACTAAAAATATAATCTGCTTATATGTAGTGATATAAAAACTATAAATATAAAAAAAATTTATTTCAAAGTCAAAAGAATATTTAAAATTAAAATTTTAAATACAACTATTTTAAAATTGTAATTTTATACAAAAAATAGAAACACCATTACCACTTATTTTAATAAAAATTATTTTTAATTTTTGAATATTTTCAAAAAACAAAATAAAAACTTAATATTGCTCTATTCTATATAGTATCTATAGACTATAGGAGTTTTATTTAAAATTTTAATCCCAAATGTGCAATGATATTATTTAAAATTTTCTCTCAAAAACAATTAAAAAAAAAAAAAAAGTTTTATAAAACTTTCATATCATTGAATAAAATAAAACTTTCCGTTTTTGGATGGCAAAAAAATATCCTTAGAATATTATATTAATAGGGAAAATTTAATTTTCTAACTAATTTATAAAACTTTAAAAATACATAATACAAATATTTTTTTTCTATAGATAGTTTTTTTTTTTTGTTCCGTTCTTTTACTTTCATTTTATCCTTTGTATATTATGTATTGGACTTTGTAGTGATATTTTTTATTTTTTTTTTTTATTTTGTAAATTCTTTTTCGTTTTTATATTATTTTATAACACTTATTAAAATTTGTATCTGTAGTAACTTTTTATTAAAATAATAAAGTACAATTTTATTAATAAATGGTCGACATAAATGATAAAAAAAAAAAACAAAAAGCAGAAGGATAAGAATAAACGTATAAAAAAGAATAGGAAAAATTAAAAGAGGATACAAAGATACAAAATCCTTTTAAAATATCACAAACAATTGTTGTTTTTGTGAACAAAAAAAATGTTAAAATTTTTTTTTGTTTTACCAAATTTTCATTATAATTTTTAATTTTATACTCAAAAAAAAACAGTTCGTATGACAGTCTATTTACTACAACTGCAATATAATTGCGAAACAAGGAAACCTTTAAATTTGAAACGACATTACTAAATCGTTTTATTATGTGATTTTGTCAATTATTGTTCAGTAGTTACTTCCGTTTATTTACTTTTCCTTCGATTAGTTTTTAAATCGCGAATATTATATCAGAATTTCGTACGTTACGTGGGTATGCCAACATGGCTAATGTTTGGCCATCACTTTCTTTAAACAATTTTTTTGTCGTCCTTATCTCAATAAAGTATTTATTAATCTTTCGATTTGTGGCTTTATTGAAAATTGCAGAGCAGATGAACTCACTAGGAAGCCGTACAAACCTTCAAATTCTCCAAGAAAAAGAGAATCTCGGGGTTCCTATCACAATTTGCAAATATTGGTCTGAACAAAAAGCTAATACACTTACAAACTGCAAGTGGTTGTCTATTAACACTTGCCCTGCGGCCAAACAAACCTATAGCCTACATTTAGATCTGAAACGGTCGACTAAATTCTTAAATCGCTACAATATCATGTCAGAAGATTACGATTTCCTTTATATGATTTTTGCAGAAGTTGCAAAAATGAAGAGAAAGTGGAATTAATCTTTCATCTGTTGTGTCTATGTTCGGCTCTTGCTCTAAAAAGAAGAAAGTTTCTGTAATAGAAATAGAAAATAATAGAAATTATCCAATAATTTTAATAAAATAGTTCAAACCACTGACTAAAATAATGTTATCAATTATCAGTCATGTAAACGTAGGTTTTATATTGTATAACATTTTTTGTTTTGTTATAGTATTTGCGTCCCGCACTGCCACAAATATACATTTTTTTTGGTATTTGTTTTATTAAATTATAAAATTTTGTGATTTTGTCAAAATCCATTCAAATCTATAATAGAATATCTTAAATATTTATTGTATATCCAAATAAATAAACAAACAATTTAATATTGAAACGTGATTTTCAAAATCCGTTTTAAATGAATTTCCCAAAAAGCAATTGTGTAATAATCACAGTTACCACCAAAACACTTTTTTATTAAAAAATAAGTTACGAATAAAAAATATTTTCACTTAAAATTCTGCAAATCTTTTAATATGGAGATAATTAACTTTTACACTTATATGAATCCCTTTTACATGTATACAATATATTTTCCTACTTTTTCACATACGTAATATAAACATATATATATATATATATATATATATATATAAATAAATATATTATATACTTTTAAAATTGTTTAATTTTAATGAAAAGTTACCAAATTTTATTAACAGCAGTAGAAAAAAAAAAATCCATTAAAAACTCTTCATATACAACACACAAAAACAACAACAACAACAACAACGATAATAACAGAAGTGAGCAAAAAATAAAAATGTTATTTGACTCTTAATATTATTGTCATCGTCATTTCATACATTCATATATAAATGATACTCTCCCAGAGACCTCAACAACAACAACAAAACAAAAAAAATAAAAACAAACATCGTAAACATTTAACAAAAAAATAAATACATGTCATGTATATATCTATATATATATATATCTTTATACACATATATTTATTTCTGTTAATTCGTTTAAAAATACTATTAAAACCTTTTAACTCCTTTCTTCCTTGTTTATATATATTTTTTTGTTTTTGCTTTTTTTGTATTTATTTTATTTTTTGTTTTAAATACATTTTAAGGTTTTAAGGGGGATAAATTCCCACAGAGCCCATAAAATTCTATTAGATTCAGAAAAATAAAATTAAATAAATAAAAAATAAAACAAAAATAACAATAACAAAACATTAACCTAAAATAAAAACAAGAAAAAAAAAAAAGTTTTTAATTTAAGACAAAAATCCTGAAAAACTCCAAAAACAATTTTCATCATTCCATCAGGATTTTGCAATTTTTTTTTCTGTTTTTATTCCTGTAATTTTTGTCCTTCATTTCTCTTGTCATCTAATGAAAATCACAACAACAACAAAAAGGAAAAACAAAAGTTTAGAAATACATACTTTTTTTTTCTTGATGCTATCAACATTTTTAATATTTTTATGTTGCTGTACTTAAAAGTATATAAGTATGGATATCGGAATGAAACTAAGTCAATCTCGTGTTGTTTTGTTTTTTTTTTCGTCTGTTTTATTTTTATACTTTAACTTTATCTTATATGGAAATCTAGATCATGGATCAGGACATAGATTGTAGTATTTAAATGTGTATATTAGATCTTTTTTTTTTAATTATATTAAATGTTATATTTACGTTTTAAACGAATACAGAATTTATATGACATATAGACATAGACAAGTAACGAAAGTAACGCATAGTGAGAAAGAGATAGAAATATAATATTGTTTAAATATAAATAAAGTTTTCAATCGTTTATACGTGTACGTATTTCTTTGGTTTATGTACTATCTATCTTATGTACTATACTATCTATCATAGTTATTAAAAAAATGAAAATTTGTTGAATTTTTTTATAATTCTAATTTTATAATTGTGCTTATTGTTTTTTCCTCTACAATTCCTACTACTTTAACATGTGACCATATTTTGTTAGGTTAACAATGACTAAGGTAAGGCGGGGATTGTAAATGGGCGAAATCAGACCATGCGTTCGGGTACCTCCAATACAACTCCCAAAACCGAATACGCATATCTTCGAAAATAATAAAGATAGGAACTTCAAATTTGATACGAGGGTGCTGTTTCCTAAATCACTGATTTGTTTAAAATTTGAGATGAATTGGAGTGATCGTTCGGGTACCTCCCATACAACTCCCAAAACCGAACAAGCATATCTTCGAAATTAATAAAGATAGAAACTGTAAATTTGATACCAGAGTGTTGTTTCCTGAATCCCTGATTTGCCTAAAATTTCAGATGAATTGGAATGGTTTTTCGGGAAATTCCACACACTTCCCAAGACCTTACAAGCATATCTTCGAATTTAATAAAGATAGAAACCTGAAATTTTGTACAAAGGTTGTAAAAGCATTTATTTTTTTAGCTTATATTAAATACCTAACTAAAATAACTTATGGATTTTTAATTTAATTTTAATTTTTTAGGTGTAGGGTATAAATAAGTCGGTTGCATCGACTTACTGTTACATTTACTTGTTTTTTTTCGATATTGTTCTCTTTCAATGTTGCTCGATATTGTTCTTTTTATCTGTTTATATTTTGTATATCCTTCATTTGCCACTCATGTTTTTTTTTGCAATTATACTCCCTTGTTTTTGAATTATGTGTTCGATGCATCTGTATTTTTCCTTTCTAATTTTTGTTCCGATTTGATGTTCTCCGCACATTTTCACAATTGCGTGTGAATTCATCTCTAGCTTCTTAATTAATTTATTAAAGATTAATAGATAGATTTTACTTCTATATAGCGATATTTGATACAATCAAATTGAGAATTCTAAAATAATATATATTTTTTGAGATCTTAGGAGATATCCAGATATCTAATCTCCCATTTACTACTGAATTAACGAATACATAAAAAATAGAATTATGGAGGAAGAAATAGAACTAAGAAATCAAGAGAGTTGCACTAAACATTCTGATATAATTTGAATTATAATTTTACTTATTACTTAAATAAAACTGTTATTAATTATTATTAAGTTTATTACTTAAAAATACTTAGAAAACTTCTTATAATTGGAACTCTAATATATATTTTCTGCTTATTTCTATTTTGATATAATTTTTAATTCAATCTGTCATCTTCACAATGTTTATTACAGAATATGAATTTCTAAGCCATGCATGCCAAGCCAACACATTCCACATGTGAATTTTATTTGCCTCAGTTAAAAATTAATTCATTTATTCTTTAATCCTTCAATCGCTATTTATTATCTTAAAATTGTACATTTTATATTTTAATTTTGAGCTTTTCCATATTGAAGAACACAATCGCTTTCATGTTCTCAATTGCTGCCAACCTATATTTTAAAAGTATTATTGCTAAAATTATTAAAAAAAAAAAAAATCAAATTTCTTTTACTTTTAAAAAGCGACAGCAAAACCTGTTTAACACATATTTTTAAATATACTTTTACAGTCGCTACGTTTATAAATTAACAAAAGCTTAATATTTCAAATCAAATTGTAAATTTATATTGTAAACTCCACAGTATATTATATCCTGATATATACTATCAGCGCCGGATCAAGCTTTTAGGGACCCAGGTCCAAAAAGGATTTTTAGGGCCCTATACTATCCTAATTAAAAATAAACTTGTTAGTACAATAAAATAACAAGTTTTGTTCATTTATAACACAACATAACATAACATATAGAAACAAAAATATAAATAATCCTAGAGTTAGTAATTCAGACGTTTATAATTTACAAAGTATATACTATAGTAAAAATTTATATTTTTAGCTTCATCTGATTCAATCGACAGTTATGCTAAAGCGGACAGCCGTTCTTGTGGCATAGTAGAACGAAGTATAATTTTAATAAGTTTTAACTCACTAAACGATCTCTCTGCGCTAGCAACGCTTACAGAAAAAGTTAAAATTATACGCAACGCAACAAAATGAGGAAAAACATCAGAAAATTGTGGTGTTAAAAAATTTAAAACTTTTAAAAGATTTTTGGTGTCAAATTCAGCACGAATAATGTTTTTAACTAAAGAAATTTCTGATATGATACATCTCCAGCATAACATCACACAAATTGTTTTCAAGAATCTTGTAATTCCGCGTCTGATGAATTTTTTAAATTAAATAAAAATTTAAATTTGGTACAAATTTGTTTTGCATCACCAAATCTGCTTTCTAATTCATATGAAACTAAGTTTATTAATGGAAGGATAAAACGAAACTTTAAAATTTAAAACCAGTAAACTGGAATTTCATCGCTACAAATTTCATCGAATAAGCTTTTTCTTTTGCGCAATCAAATCTGGCCAAATTTAGTTGAGTTTTTTTTAGTTTTTCTTGGTTTTTTCAATAAAATATCAAAAAATTTTATGCTTTACATTCTTTTATTTGGGGCCCCGGTTCTTTGCACCCCCCTTAGATCCGCCTCTTTGTACAATCGATATTTATTTACTTTTTTTCATTTTTATTAAAAAGCACTCGTAATATGTGAAGGATTTGAATTTCGAAATGCCAGTGTTGATACTCCATACTCTTAACTACTTGGCTTAATTCAAAGTTAAGAAACTAAGTTTAAAAAACCTCGTCTGTAGTATGTGTATTTAAAATTTTTGAAAAGTTTTTTAAAAACATCATCTTAGTTATGCTAATTTACTGAATTAAAGTAAAAGTTACTTAATACTTTTTATTAAGTATCGAAATAAATTCACACTGATATATTGAAAGAAATAAATTAAATAAATATTTTGTAAGTTAATATTTCAAATCCTTTAAAGGTTTAAATATATCAATGCATATGTAATTACATACATATATTTATAATATATTTACAACTTTATTGTCCTGTATTTTTAATATGTATTATTAAGTATGGTGTGATAAAGTTTTATTATTAAAATGTAAATATATATCTTTTAATAGATAGATACACATATATATATATATATATATATATTGTCGCGTCACATAAGATATTCATCAGCATCAGTGCATATTAAGTTTAATTAATTTAAAATTGAAGTGTGAACTTTTTACTTACATTATATACATGGTATATAGATATACATATATATATATAAATAAATATAACTTTGTATAATTAAACCATTATTTTATAGATATTTTCTTGTTCTTTAATTTCTCTTTTATTATTCAAAATCTTTTACTATTTATGGTATATCCGGTATATATATATATATAATTAAAATTACATATATTTATATATACAGTGGAATTATGATAAAATAAACAAATTATTGAAAGAGTTATGTCAACTAATAATGCAAATTTCGGCAACGATTACCTAATCAAAATTTCACATTAACGGGGAATTTCAAAAATTATAAATTTATAAATAAAAAAAAAACGAATATTAATGTTGCAATTGCAGCTTAACATGCCTTTTTTAAATATAGTTTAAAATTTAGTACACTGACATTAAATAAGTGAGATTATATTGAGATTATATATAGTTTATAAAAGTTTTTGTTGTTTTTGATTACGATTAAAGTACGATTTGTTGTTCATACTACATTTAACAAATCGTTTTTTTTTTTTTTTTTTTTAATGCATTTCTCTGTCACATAAATGTGGACAGGAAATTACACAGTCTTTCCTTTTCGCGACTGTAAATGTCGTAAAGGGGAATAAGTCTTACGACGTGTGTGGGATTCGAACTCACACTCCCTCGGTGTTTACAGCGTATTTTATACACTCTTACCCACTAGACCACCGAGGCTCCTCAAATCGTTTTTTAAAAAAAAACAATTTTATGTTCACTTTAAAATAAGTTCATATTATTCAAATTTCACTGTATTTTTTATGCAAATATTAGAACTTTTACATGTATTTATGTAAATAAATTAATTTATGTAAATAGGAAGTAAAAAGCAATCATTACTTCATGCTATTTATAAGTTGTAAGGATTAAAAGATTTTATTTTATATATGTGTATATATATGTGTACTTTATACCTATATATATTTTTTTTGTTCTATTATATTTTATATTGTGTATTATTAACATATATTTATTTTGTGTGGCAAGCGTATGTTTATATCAAAAGAATTCTAAATTTTGAATAAAATTAAGTTTACTTTTTCTTAATTCTTTGTGTCTGACTTTACGAATTTAAAGGCTAAAAAGATCTTTTATTGATAGTTCTTTTTTTCTTGAGATTGTTTTTATTTAAATTTAATTTGTTTGAACTAAGCCCATACACATCTGCCTCTTTTTTCTTGGCGGTTTCACATTTTGTATAGCTTACAAAAAAAAAAAGTGTCTTGATGGTTCTTATTTGTGTATATTTATCTAATTGAGACACATATTCATTTGAGTACAATGAAAGGCTTGTACTTCTGAGTCAGAGGATTATACCTTTGAGGAACATTTTAGGATTTTGGAATTGAGATCATTTTGAATTTAAAAATTAAAATGAAACCCCGTATTTTAAGATATTTTCAAGAGTGATATAACAGAAAAGTAATTCTAAGAAGAATATAGAAATAATAATAAGAAAATTATGAAAATCAGATAATCGTTTTGTCTGTTGGAAATTTTAATTTATTTTAATCATTTCAAAATAATTCAAACAATTTCAGTACTTACTGTGTGGTTATTTTTTCTTTTTACATTTTAATCTGAATCTTTTATATACATTTAAATGTAAACCAAACCATTTTTATTACACATATTATCTACAGTATATATCTATAAATACAAAATGTACCTATAGATATAAAATATATTATATTTTTAATGTTAAAGACATTTGACATAATCATTATATGGTTATTTTATTTCTTAGTTTTTTTTTTGTTATGGTTTTTGGATTCCTGCGTTTTGCACAAAATGAAAATTCAATCTAAGATGAAAATAGAGTCAAAGAATAAAAGGAAAAATTCATATATGTAGTTATATCTATTAAAGAAATTTTCTAAAATATTTTAAATTTTCAAAAATTTTAAAATTAATTTCATTCTTAATTTTTTATTTGTTTTTGTTATTCTTGTTGTTGTTGCATTTTCAATTTTCCATGAAAAACAATAATAATATATGTTTTGTTTGTTATGTTGATGGGGGGTACAAAAACAATTAAAACTATTTATTTTTTTTTTTTATTTTTTTTTTTTTCTTTTGCTTACAATTTAAGGAAGCCATAAATTTTGTATGTGTTTTTATATTAACAAAAAAGGATTTTTGAAAATGTTTTTTTTTTTGCCTTTTATTGTACATATATATGTTTTATCGTTTAATAATAGCCCGGTTCAAGACATAAATGAGGTTTTTGTAAGCTTAAATATAAAGTGAAAAATAGGGTGCTGGTTTGGTAATAGATTACATATTCTATATAAGAATTATTTTGTGTCAAACTAATACCATCAACTTTAGTTTAAAACTTTCTGAATAAAAACAAAAGAAAATGAATTAAAAATATCTTCAATGTGTGAACATTTAAAAAAAAAAAAAAAACAAACAAACAAAAAAAACAGAAGGAGAAATCAAAAAAAGAAAAAACTTTAAAATTCATTATTTAATAGAAAAATCCTTATTTTCGCATTTTTATATATATGTAAGTGTTTGTGTGCGTATAAAAGAGATGAAAATAAAACTTTAGAAATTATTTAGTATAATATTTTGTTTTTCGTTTTCCTGTTTTTCTGCTTTTTTTGTTTTTTTGTTTTTGTTTTTGGTTTTATGGTTTTGCTTTGATTTTTTGGGATTTCCTAAATAAAATTTTCAAGTTTTAGGAATTTTAATGTAAATTTATGGGTTTTTTTTTTTTCTTCTTTTTTAATGTTGTTGCTTTTGAAAATGGGTGAATGATAATGCTGGCAGTGATATATGTAGATATATATAAAATTATGTGTAATTTATTCCTTAAAATGAAAATTGAAATATGAAAATTTAAAAGAGAAATTTCAAAGTTGGTTAGTTTTAAGTTTGTTTTATTTTTTTTTTTTTTTTCTTTGCCAAAGCAATAAATTTTGTATTTTTGTTTTTTTTATTTTTTTTTTTTGAAAATAAAATGTTTAAGTTCTTTATTAAAATGTTTACAAGAAATGTTGAAAAATTGGGACTATATTATAGATATGACCTTGAATTTATTTTTTTTTTATTTTTTATTTTTGTGAGGTTGAACACAAAAAACGAAAACAAAAAAAAAAATATTTTTGTTTTGAAATAATGATCTTTTTGTAAGGATTAGAAGGATTTTTTTTTTTCAGTTTTTTTGTTTAAAATTTAAACCAACAAAAACAAAAATATCAATAATTTATTAAGTGTTTGTTTTCTGTTTTGTTTTTATCTTTTTGGGTGAATTGTTAATGGTTTTGTCGGAATTATGGTTATTAAATTGATGTTGTTATTATCTGTCGTATATTTACAAGTTTTTAAACAAGTTTTTCATAAATATAGATAAATATATGCAGATAATTTTAAAATGAATCTTTGGTTTTTAATAGTTTTCAATATTAATTAGAAAATTTGAATTTATTTTTTTTTATTTTTTTTTCTTTGGAATTCATATTAAAGAATTGAAAATAATATGAGAAGTTATTTAAATATAATTTGTTTTATAGATATAGTTCTAGAGTGTCGCAAAATTTTCGTCTTCAATTCATTATTATTGTTGAATTTTTGATATAAATTATGTATTTGTAATGTTCATATGTATTTGTAATTAATTGTTCAGACATTCAATTCTGATAATAATGGAATTTTTTTTTTTTTTCTAAGTTTTATTAACAGATTTATTAATAATATTAAAGAAATAGGGCTTAATGGCCTATGGTTTTATGACCCCGCACCGTTTATACGCTATATCAGTTTTCAGCTGATTTACACCGTTTATACGCTATATCAGTTTTCAGCTGATTTAATAATGCACATAAGTAGTTATAAGTTATGGTTTTTTTTTTTTTTCAATACTTTAAGATAATTAATTGATTATTTGAATTATGTATTTTGTTTTTGCTTTTTCTTTACTTTTCGTGTTAATTCTTTAGTAGTTTATGTAATAGAGTATATGTGACAGCAAGAGAACAGAACATTGGCCATGGCAAAGTACAATTGATCGAAATTTTAAAACAGACAATTTTGAAACATAACATATTATAAAAAGGAAGTAACCGGTTTCGAATCCTTATGTGATTATGAAGCAAATGGAAAATCGCACCTTTTTCACTTTTTTTTAACTATTTTTAGAGTTACCTGGAGCTGGAGAATCGGAGAATTTGGAGAATTTTTGATAATTTTAAAGTGAATTTTTTGTTATTCTATAATTCATTATTTTTTACAAAATATTTTATATTCGTTTTTAAATAGTTGTCAATGCTTTTATCATATACAGATGATATAAAAAGATGCTGAAATTCAGTTAAATTTTACATTCTTTAAAATTTTTATTTACGCTGATTCAAAAAAACATGAAAAATATTTTAAATTTTCCTCTAAAAATTTTTTCTTTTTTTTTTTTTTTGGAAATGTTTTTCTATTTTTATAAATATGTTTACATTAAGTTTATACATACATTCTATGAAAATAATCTCGTTAAAAATAATATAATGTTAGCGCTCTATTTAATGTAAGTTTTGTTTTTTAATATATCATCAGACCAAAACACAAAAATGGGGATCTATAAAAAAAAAAAAAACATTAAATTGAAAACATTTTTTTTAGTATTGTTTTTCAAACACTTCTAATTTTACAATAAAATTTGTTTCTTATTTTATTTTTTTTTTTTAATTTTTAAAAAAATATTTTGTATCATGGGTGTATGGTATTTTAAATAGTGTTTTAAGTTCATAATTCAACTATTTATTATTTTATTATGGAAAAATGTTTGCAATACCATCATTTAATAGCGTGTTTTATATCGAATTTTTGATTGTTTTAAATTAAATCCTATCAAATTCTTAAATATTGAAGAAAATATAAAAATCTACAAGTTATTTCATATTGGACCGAATTCCAATATTTGATTTAAAGTTTCAGCAACTGAAGAAACATTTAGAACTTCTGACTAATATTTAATTTATAAAATGAAAGGGATTTAATTATTTTATTTTCTAAGTTTGGTAGATTAGGTTTACTTTCCTTTTAAATGGGTGGAAACGGATTATGTTTATTTTCCCCCCTTTTATTTATCGATTTTAAACGGCTTTTTAATTGATCTTTTAAAAGGTCTCTTTGTGAATATAATTTAAAAAAAAAAAATTTTTTTTTTTTTTATAACGTTTGTGTACTTAAACATGAAATGTGAGAAAATATTTTTCAAAAAAAAAAAAAAAAATTTTAATAAATTATTTTTATGAGGGATTGTCGAATATGTTTAAATTTATTTTAAATTGGAACGGGGAGAATAGAATTTAAGAGAAACTATTTAAAATAATCTGTGAATAAAGTACAAATATTTTTTTTTTTAATATTTTCATGCTCAAATGGCACCATATGTACAAGTGCGATAACTTAAAATTAGAGGTTTTTTGTGTTTTTTTTTTTTTTTATTTCATTTTTCTTAATTGGTTGGGTTTTTTTTTTTTTAACGTTTCCTTTTTAACAATTATGACGTTGTTTGATTGTTTGTATTAAATCATAAAAAATACAAAAAAGCTGGGAGATATGAATTGTATTATTTTTTTGTTTTAAATTTTAGTACTTTAACAGTCTGCTGCGTAATAGAGGGAAAATCTCTATTAGAAATAATCCAATTTTTTTTTTTTTAGGTTTTTTTTATTTATTTTCGTAAAAAGTGGCAAATATTCAAATTCACACTCATGCTACTACATTTTATAAAAAGAATAATTAGTTGATTATGTAGATTTCGGATTAAGAAATTTTAGTAAAAATTTAACTGCATGCATTCTATTTAACTATTTAATAGATAAATTTTGTTATTGTATTTATTGTACAGTTATGAAGCCCTTTGTTTTATAAAAGATGACATTTTGGTTAAAATTTATCTCTTATCGGCATATTATGTATATATTTGTATGTACATATGCATATGTACTAATAGTTTTTATTATTTAATAGGGTACCTTTCCAACTTTTACAGTTACGGGAAAATGGCGTTAAAATTTTTCAAGAAAATTAAAAAGTGTTTAAGGCAACTGTTGCATAAGTCATCTTGAAACAGTGTAATTTTTGATTAAAGTGAATTATAAAATAATAAAGGATTGCATCCCACCGATGAAGGGGTGTAGATTTGACAACTTTAACTTAATAACTAAAGAAAATAAACAATAAATAATTAAGTTTATGCATATATAAATTAGAAGTGAGTATGTACTTCCAAACTTGCATTGCGCAAATTTTACACAAAATTTTGTTATATTTATACTCGTTAATGATAATTTCTTTTGGTGGTTGAGAAAAAATATAATAAAAACCAAAAATTTGTACTCAATTTTTCATTTAAACTTAATTTTCTTTTAAAGTGGCTTTAATTGTCACTTTAAACAAATTATAATTCCAAGTAGAGATTCAATAACTTAAGGTTACATTTTTCAAGAAAAAAAAAAATTCACGATTGAAATTTCAAGAGAGACGATTAAAAAAAAAAAAGTAAACATATTTTAACGACAGTTACAAATTGATTCAAGGGCACAAAAAAAAAAAAAAACAAGAAACACATATTACTAATGTTGTTCTATTTGTTTTATTATTTTATCCTTTTCACTTTTATCCTTTTTAACTTTTTTTTTTTTTTGTTTTAGTACTCAAAACAATAAATTTTTTCATTTATCCCTTTTTTTTTTTTTTGGTTTTAGTTGCGACAACATTTTATAACATTTCAAGCCAATTCAACCAGTCAATCTACCCATCAAACCATTATTAAACCACGTTACGTGATTCTGTCTGAAAAAGAAAAATTGAATACACGCCTTATAACCAAAAAAAAAAAAAACAAAGATAATAACTGGTAAATTCGCATAAAATAAGGCGCGATTCCTGAAATTGATCCTAAACAGTTTTTTTTTTGTTTTTCTAATTTTTTTTTTATTCTATATAAAATGATAGAGTGTGGGTTGTTGTGTATATATGCGTATTATATGTATTATAAAATGTATTATATGTAAATGAGATCACAATTCACAAGTTATATATGAAAATTAAAATGAATTTAACTGTTGTGTATAAAAACCATCACAAAAAAAAAACAATGTTTCTTTGTGGTAATTTGTTGTCATACAAACGCCACTACAAATCCATTTAATATAATTTTATTGTAGGTATGTTGCAATTTAAAAAAAATTGTTTTTTCTTTTTTTAAAGGGAAAGCAAAAAAATAACAAAATAATGAATTTTTATTTTAGTTTGTTTAAATAAGCGTTAAATAAAATTTACTGTTTACTTGTGATAAAATTATTTTAGAATTTTCTTTTTTTGAAATCCTATTTTTTTTTAAATCAATCCAAAAAAAATGTTGCAGGCAGTACTTGCTAGTCCTTTTGTTTTTGTTAAATTCCTAGAATTTATAATCAAATGTTAAAAATTTTCCGAAATTGATTGTCAATTTTTTTAAATGAAATTAATTTTTTTCATTGAAGTACATATATTTCATTCCTTTCGCGTTTAATCTGTCAGAAAAAAATAAAATCAGTACGTAAGGAATTTACAAAATGGCTAAAAAAAAAAATAATTACGCATTCAATCTATACTTGTCCAATTTCTACCTGATTTAAATTTTTGCATTTGTAGATTTTGCAGAGGAATTTACTCTATAGAGAGACTGGAGAATTTTCACTGCAATTGCTCCTTAGTTCATCAACGAATGGCGATAATATCTCGGTAGTTTCTTTTTTCAAAATTTAAGTGAATTCTCCGACATGAATTCCAGTACCTTTCAAAGCTTCTTCGGTCAGAATTAGATCATTTAGGTATAAATATAAGAAATCTTAACATCAACTCTTTCAGAATAGGTTCATCTTAGTTTTTAAGATTTACTACTGATCTATAGTCTAATCACTAGTGATTACTACCGCGTTAGCTCTTACTTCATAAATAAAAAATAAATTTGAATAAAAAAAACCTTTTTGGATAGACATATACTTATTCTTTTATGAAATTAGAAAGTATCCCACAATAGATGTCATTTAGTGCATGGGAGATGATAGGGGTTATTGAAGCAACACAAAAAATTTGTAAATTTTGGCAAATATTTTTATTAGACAGAACAGATAAAAGACATAAAATACTATATATACAAACATCATAAATACGAAATACCTAACAATATGTTTCTATAAACATATTTTGTTTTACTGACGTCATATTAAGTTGACTTGAAGCTCCGTTCATTATTTATGTATGGTTTCTACAGCTTTTTTTTTAAGTAAAATTTTAACGACATAAATTTCAAATAAATATAAGTTATATGCATTAAATTGAACAAACATTTTTATTTGACATGATCAAATCATAAATCATAAAAAAACAAAAAAAAAGGAGAAATTTTTATAATTTATAAAACAAAAAATCTAAATAATTACATTTTTTGTTTTTTAAATTGAAGAATTATAAGTGTTTTATTATTCTTTAAAGTACTTCTGTTTATTGTTTATTTTTACATAATTGTTTTCTGTTAAACAAGTTAAAGTCATAATTCATATTTTTAGGTCAATTTGTTTTTTTTTTTTTTGTATATTTTTTAAACAAAAAGTGAAGGAGGAAATTTTTTGGGATATACATATATGTACATTAATATGTATGTAAATGATTATGGTTCAACTTAAAACATTTTTTTTCTCGTTTTGTTATATTCTAGTACTTTTTCTTTGGTTTTATACATGGAAATTGCAATGTCAAGGAATTTTAGACTAAGCATTTTATTCAATAAATATTAGGATTATGAAATCGATACGGGTCTTTAAACCGCCTTTTAACTATTTGTGCAAAACTTGCCTGAGAGGTCAGTTTTAATAAAAGTAATTCCTTAAATAAGTAACTAAATTTTTATGCGTATTACAATATGATGTTTAATTTAGAAAAAAAATATTTATAATACGATAATACTTATGACTATCGTCGTCCACTTTTCTCATATTTTAAATTTTGAGAAAAAAAAAATTAGCTGATTAGCTGAAAAAATGTAAAACAAAAATTTTTTCCATTTCTACTTTTTGTTGAAATTTTCTAGAATAGATGAGCAATCCTGATTTTGAATACAAGTGAAAAATTCCTCCTTATTTAGTTATTTAGAATCTCACAAATATAAATTATCTAGAAATAACATATAACCCTTTTTGTAAATGCAACTCTAAAACCCCTCCGAACGAGGAATCTGACATATGCATATATATGCATGCATATTCTGTAAAAGGTGTATAACTCTTTATTATTAATTTTGATCTTATATAATTGTTATATTTCTTGTCCTATATACGAAGTTTTGTCAAGATTTTTACTTTTAAATTTTTTGTTTTATAACAAGTACATAATATATATTTGGTAATTTCTGAAATTGTTTAATTTGGAATTTTACCATATTTACTCTATTAAAGATTATTTCTTATCACCTAGTGATTGTGTTTTTCTAACCAACAACAGTTAAATCAAATTTTAACAAATCATTATATATATATAGAATCAATGATATCCATATCCGCTTCAATGGAGATCAACTTAAAGAAAAAGTTCATTATAAGTAAAATTCTGCTATTAGACCAACGTTTAAAATTTTAACCCATATAATTTAAAATAAATAGATGTATGAATAGTAAATAAGTTATTAAATAAAATGCGTAATAGAAATAAATGTCAAAATATAATAAAAAATCCTTTAAAATAAAAAGGATTTTTTTCTTATAAAAAGAAAAATTGATATTTTAGAATAAAAAATTTTCTTTTGTTTCTTTATTGAAAGTGAATTTTCTTAAAATACTAAAGAAATTTAATGGAAAGTAAAAGCAAATTTTTAACCAAAAACCAAAAATTCAGTATATTTTAAAAATAAACTATACTAAGTATATAAGAAAAATTTCGGTATTAAAGAAACGAATTGCTCCCAAGTGATTAGGTATGTTATACTGTCGAAACAATTTATTAATAAATGCATCTATATGTAGTTTGTGACCCTCTTAAAAAATCTGACTCTCAGAAATCTAACAACAATTTACCAAGTTGAAAAGTGAAGTGGGAGAGAATAAAATTTACAAAGAAATCGTTTTTTAAGTCATCTTAAATAAAGGAACTATATTGTCCTTGAATGAACTATCTTAAGTATTCATGTACATACATGTATTCTTAACATATGTGATATTTATATATGTATATATTTATGTATATGTTTATGAGTAGTCTATGTGGTCTTATATATGTAGTCTTTCTATTAGGTATATACTATTTAAGTGTTTAATTTGAAAAAAGGGGTGGTAGAAAAAAAAAAAAAAAAAGACCAGATAGAAAAACTCATTTAAAATATTGTTTGTATTTTTTTTTTTTTTTTTTACTGTTATACTTCCTGTCTCTTTCTTTTACATCGGATATCCCTTAAAGAAAATCCGTTTTACACTAAAAGAAAATATATGTATATATCTAAAGTACTTTAAAATTGATGATATTTTTTTTTTGTTGTTGTTTATTGGTTTGGGGTATATTTTTTTTTTAATGTTCTTAGGGAATCGTCACTTACCGATTCTTTATTGTTATTTCAATTTTTTTCTTCTCTTTTATTTTTATTATTTTTTTTTTCTTTTTTTTATGATGCATCGTCATTATGACATTAAATGTGGGCTATAATTTAGTATTAGATATTTAACTGTTAGCGGTGACTAATATTGGATATTGGATATTTTTATATGTACTCATATTAAAAAAAAAAAAATTTTTTTTATGAGTTGGTTTATGAGAATGTATATTTTTAAAACGGGGAGGCCATTATTAAAATATATACACATATGGTTTTTTTTTTTTTTTTTTTAAATTAATGTTTAATTTAATGGTTTAATTGTTCCTTAAAGCCAAGGAAGAAAAATATATTACAAAAAAAAAAAGAAGACTAGTATAATATTAAGTGCTTTTAAAAAGAAAATATCTGTATGTTACTAAAACGTAAAGCATGTATATTATATGTATGTACTTTTTAATATATTCGTTTTAATGCCATTATAAACCTTTAATGATAGGCTTCTGATACATTTTGTGTTATTTTTTGTTATTTGTGATATAATTTCATCTCAATATTATTAAATTTTATTAGAATAATTTTATGCAAGCCAATCAGTCAATTCTTCAAGGTGTATCTACGATTCTTAAATACATATTCTTCTTTTATTAAATAATATACATATACACTACATTCTTCGAAACTGTATAAACGATTAAAATTGAAGGTTCGAACTTATACTTTATAGTTTACAAATTGTATCTAACGCAATTCAAATGAAATTGTATGAATGGCCGTCTGCTAGTTAGATTTAAAATGTCTAAACTAAATAAAATATCTTATATCTTATGCTTTAGAAAGATTAACTAAAATGTCTTATGCTTATTTTTATACCTAACTTTTTAGAACAAATTACACGATAAAAAAAAACAAATATAACAATTCTTTTCTATAATAAAGAGTTTGGTTATTTTTGAAGTTTTAAAATCATCAATTCTAGAACTATATGTTGATCACAGGTAATAAATCTTAATCTTAATTAATAAAAATCTCACTCTTAGGAAATTTTGTTCTTACAATACCATTGTTTTAGCACTTAGCGACTTGTAAGAATTTTTTGCTTTTTTTCATATCTGATTGACTACCCCTCAATAAATGTTTTTAATGGCACAAAACAAAAATGAATTTTTATAATGGGTGAAATGCAATAATGGCATTGGCAACAATAAAATCATAAACCATAAAAATTGACTATAATGACATTAAACGACCGTGCATTTTAATCTTATCACTTTTTTCTTTCTTTTTATTTATTTTTTTTTTGTTTGTTGTTTTTATGGTGTAAATTTAATATTTATACGTTTAAAAGTTAAGTACTAGAATTTCAACTTAAATCGTTTTTCTTTTACCCTTAACCCCTTATACATACTTATCCGACAGTTTTTTTTCCCCCCCCGTCTTTTAAAAAAGAAAATGTATAAATTGTAAAAATTTATAAGTATCATAATTCGATAAGAAAATAATGATTGTATGTATTCTATTTTTTTTTGTAATATCTGAACTTGAATTTTTTTTATCACTATGTAAATGTATAATAAGATATTCTTAACTATGAGTTGAGCGTTAATTATACGATCAAATATCGTTCATATTATTATTATAAACTTGTTATTTCATAATTTCTTATATAAATTGAGTGTATTGTTCATTTATGCAAATAATAAATATCAAATCAATTTAATTGTAAATAAATAAATAACAGTGTCTATTTAAATTAAGGTGAGATATACTTTAGATTAGATAAGGAACTTTTTTTTTTATAAAGTAGTTAATTTAGAAAAGACCGATCGAAAGATTGATCGATTTCAATGTTTGCCCATAATATTATATTAATTTGCGTTTCTTAGCTGTTTTAGTCAATATTTAGTAACATAATTTTGGTTTTTAGTTACCTTGACAAAGTTAAGAATTGCACTTCCTTAATAGACTACCCTGTCGAATTTGTAACACTAATTGCTTTTCATATTCGTCGCAAAATTGGAACATTTTTACCCTTTTCTAGATATCTTATAGGCAAGGACCCTTGAACTAAAGTCAATTATGCTTACCATTAAACAATTTCACAACGTACAATGAGACTGAGAGAGGACAAGGTTGCTAATTTTTACACAGGAGAAATTTGTAGGTGGTTAAAAATTGGTTTTCGAAACTTATTCGTTGTGAGAACTGCTAGGATGTGGAACATCTTTTTAAATAAAGTGTTCTCCTCTGGCAATAATGTTCCATTCTAAGAATTCAAAAACAGTCTTTTTACTTTCATTTCTAATTTACCGTACAACTCTCTCCCTTAATATGCTATTACGCTTCTACTTTGCTCTCCCATTTAGCTAAACCTACATTAGTATGAAGAAATCCGTTGTTAGTATTTAGCTAGACTATAAAAAAAAATTCGCTAAACTATACGCAAGTGATTCAAATCTGTTTACTATGCTATAGTGCTGTCATTTGTTATATAAACTACTTATATTCGATTAAATTGTTGTATAATCGATTCTGGACACAAACCAATCTTTAATAAGTGAAGAATAGACAAAAACCAATTATTAAATTACATGATATAGTTTCTTCACAATTAATATCATATGATGTTAAAAAAGTAAATTTACATTTTTTTAAAATACATGTCTAAAGACATTATAAAAAAAATGAATGAAAGAATTTACTTACTTTCTGTCATTTATAGCAGGTTGCATTGTTTCTAATTAATATACTTTGATTTTTATTTTAATGGTTTTTGTTGTAAATGTTGTAAACTGTTTAAACTTTATGAAAAATTTTTTAAATTTTATAACACATAATTCCAAAAATCTTATTTTGCAACAAGTTTAAAATATCCTAGAGTAAATTGCTCTGAAATGTCATAAAAAAAAAAGACTGAAAGTCAATAATATCTGTAGTCAGAAGTTTATAACAGTTACGTGCAAAAATATCTGAATGCACTATGGTTAGAGTGGAAAACTTTTATTCACGATTAAATTCAAATTTAGTTCTCCATTTACCGACAAATGTTGGCTAAATGTATTCTTGCGTTTATATTAAATGTAAATAATTAACTAATACAATACATCTCAATACGAGCAAAATTTTAACAATAGGAAGTTTAACCTTTTAACAATAGCATCCCTAACCGAACGAACTCATTTAATGTAATTTAAATCAAAAATATCAATTTCTAGTATCTGGTAACATTACTGCCTCAATTAACCTCAATTTTTTTTATGTTCATACATATGTTCTATACTTCAAGAACTTTTAAGTCTCTACACTTCTGTAAATTTTTGTCACTATAGAATGAATTCAGCAACAGATTGTTGAAACAAAAAAAAAAAATTTTAACTTACTCTTTCTGTTTTTTAATTTAGAATTAATTGAAAGATACTTAAGAGTAAAAAAAAAATAAAAAAAAATTTTTCTATAGAAAATTATTTAAAGAAAAGCTTTCTATTTAGTCAATATATATTTTCCATTTTCTTATTCATTTTTCCTATTATATAATATTATTTAACTAACTTAAGGGAATATAGTAACTAAATATAAAATCAAATATAAACAAAAAATTCCAACATAAAATGAAGCGGACATGTACCTACAAGTTGTACCTGTAGGAAAAATTGTAAAAAATGCGGCAGTATAGAATGGGCAAAAAAAAAAAGAAAAAAATTTATCTTTGTTGATGTCGTATTTGATTATTTGCAACAAAAAGTGCTTCAGGTTGAATTAACTCATTCAAAAAAAAAAACGAAAACAATTTTTTTTTTTAATGCAATTTTCTTAAAACAAAATATTTTTCTTTATTTTTAAGTTCTTTTAAAAGGAAATGATAAAATAGTAAATTTAAATGACGCCATTTCCATTCCATTTCATTTATTATTTTTTTCATTTTTATTTTTTAAGAAAAGTAATTGAAATTGAAATACATACTGAAATATTGCACCACTCACTTGAAAGAAATGTGTGAAAAATTCCTAATAAAATTTTTATTTGTGGTTTTTAAGAAATTACATTTTGAAAAATATTTTAATTTTATAATGTGTATAATACAATGACAGACTCATTTATAGTGGTTTTATAACTTTATTAGTTATATTCGACTAATAAAGCTCTTGATAAAGTTCAAGTTAAATAATCCTTTATATTGTGACTGACATTTGGTAAATGTTTTAAGGTATAGGCAGTTTGTATAAGAAGTTAAGACAAGTTACTTCTAATATCATCATTTTAATAAAACGTGACGTCATGCAGACTAGAAATAAAAAGTGTGGTATTTTTTTAGATCTGATATTTTACTTATAATTTCTTTTCAAAAGAAAATCATTATTTTATAAGATTTAACATCATTTTGTGTTTTTAGTGACGATATACTATTTATCACTGAATAAAACGATTAAATTATAGTTATTTTTAAAAGTTGTATAATCTATTAAAATATACATGAAATTACTTAAAATGAAAATTTAATCGATTTAAAGTTTCTATATAATATTAATTTTGGAAAATGTTTGAAAAATTTAAATGAAACCACATGGGGAACCAATAAAACATTTATATTCTTAACTTTTTGCAAGTTGTTACAAATTTTATCCATTTAATATAATATAAATAAATAAAAAGATGTTATATAATGTACATACGTACTTTATTTTAATTTATTTACTATAAAAATTGCACATATGCTAACGGTATATAATGGTGGTGGAAAAAATATCATTTGGAAAAATTTTATGTCTTTTATTTGAATTGACTTGCAATTTATTTCCTTTTCTACATTTTTTTTTTTTTTTTTTGTTGGTAAATATATGAAAAAGATAGAAAACAATAAATGCAAGTTGTTTAAAAATTTTTTTTTTTTTTTAAATTAGTTATACAACTATTTTGTCATGTAAAAAACGAAAAAAAATATAACAATATAGTACGTATAGATATATATATATATGCACATATATCTAAAATCTATAGTATATATTTGAATTCTTAAAGAAAACAAAATAAAAATGCTATTTTTCTATTTGACGACGTTGTACAGGAAATAAAGGTAGCTTCATTTTAAAATTTAAGGTTAAGTATCTTAGAAATTTCAATGAAATTATCCAGTTGTATAACAGTTATTCAGTATATATATGTATATGTATTTATATTGTTTTGCATTTTTTTTTAGTTTACGAAATTTTTTTCTTCTGTACTTATTATTAAAATAACTTGTTGAATATGCAGTGTCGACATTTTTCTATCCTAATTTTTATATTTCTTGTTTTTTTTTCCTTTTCCTAGAATTTGTAGTTGTAAATACAAATATAAGATAAATTATTTAAATGTATTTAATAAAAAAAAAAACGTTATTTTAATTGCAATTTTAATTTTTTTTATATCTTTGTATTGAAGTACAAAATGAAATTGAATTAAATTGGTTCTAAAATTAAAATTGGTTTAAGGTGCTACTTGCAATAGCAGTTTCGATAAGCTTTTGTGATAAATTTCAATTATAAAAACAAATATGTAATTTAATAAACTCTCCAAATGTTATTTTTTTTGCATTTAAATAAATAATACCTAATAAAAAAGAGAAAAAAAATGTTTAATATGCCCCTGAAAATATGCAAATTTTATATAAAACTTTTTTGTTGTTTATATAGGACAAAACTCAGTCCGTCTAAGTAGAAGTAGAAAAGGGGTGACGGCTATACTAATTCTACAAAAATAATCTCTGTAATATTAGTTTTAGATAGATAAATAAATAAATACAAGAAAAATTTGCTTTCTTATTCATTTTTGTCTTATCCCGAGCGAAACAAAAAAAAATGCTAAATCACAACGACGAAAATAATGACGACCAAATGAATAAACGGTTAATTAAATAAAAATAAATACGTTTGTTTTCCTTAAAATAAAATAAACCTTAAATAAAAGTTTTAAATTGAACATGAACGACTTAAAAAAAAAAATGGGTATATTATAATATATTTTCTTTTTTCCTATATTTTGTTCCATATACATTAGTTTTTTTTTTTTTCACATTCCACAATTTTTATTGTTATAATGGTGGTTATTATTAAATACAACAAGTAATAACAGGATATTATGTAAGGATTCTCGTTCTTTTTAATGCACTTTGAATAATTTTGCAGTAAATTAACATCAAGAGAGAAAATCCTCAGTTTTCTTTTCCGCTTCGTTGGCATTGTTTAGTTTTTTTGTTTTATTTTTTTTTTTTTGTTTTTGGTTTTCTATGCAAAGAGTTTCCTATCTTGGCAGAATAGAACGGTTGTTTTATATATATTTTATTTTTTTCATTTTGCATTTTTTGTTTCTTTTTCCATAAATTTAATAAAAAGAGACAGAAAATAAGAAAAATTAAAGATGAAAAGAACTGAAATAAAATAAAAATATTGCAGGTGAAATTATTACAAAAATCTCTGATTAACAAGGATTAAAAGGATTAAATTATATAAAACAAAAAAATAATAAAAAGTGAAAAACAGAAAAAAAAAATTGAGTTAAAAAATTGAATTTTTAAATGCAAAAGGAAATATATAATATGTATTTTAACATTGTGCAAATCTAAAAGAAAAGTCTTAAAAATATTATAATTAGTTCTGGATTACAATTTAAGAAGGAAATAAATTAGGAAAATCATGTAATAAAAAAGAAAATTTTCAAAAATTTTGTTGGATTTAAATTAAAGTAAAAACTTACACAAACAGTGAAAAAAATTTAAAGATAGTTATTTTTTTTTTTTTTCAATTATTTTTCAAATTGTTGCAGTTTGACTTTTATTTGGGCAAGCTCTAGTCGAATTTTAAAGTATACCATAATTACAATTTTTTTTTTAATTATAAAATTTTAATTTACTTTTAATTTTTACTTTAAAATTTTACAATTTTTAATTAATATATTTTTTTCTTTCTTTTCAGGTAATTAAAAAATTTCTTTAAATGACAAAATCTTTAGTAAGTCAATTTTAAATTTATTGAATATATAATTAGTAATTACATATTATTATATTCTTTTTTAAATATTTCTATTCATTTATTTTTATGTTTTACTAATTAGACACAAACATTTTAAAGCTTAAAATTGATATAAAAAAAAAGGAGAAAATAAAGCTAAAAAGGATACTTAGAAATACATTGTACAAGATATTCTGTAACAGCTAAGACAATATGACAAATGTTACTTGTTTATACCGAATCGAGCTAATTTTATTTTATTTCGAAAGAAAAGTGTTTACTGTACAATAGAAGTCATATTTTTCACATTATTTCAAAGGCATTAAAAGAATATCCTTTTAAATTGACATTTCTGATCATTTATGGACAAATTACTAAAATTATTAAAACACTTTCTTTGATCATTATTGTTATTTGATTCATTTTAGAAAACAATTTTTTTTGGTCAGTTATTGTTGGTTAGTTGAGCTATTCCCACTTTACAAAATATTAAAATTTATTTATTTTTTTTTATGTATTTAATTAAATGATTTTAAAAGAAAATTAATTACAAAAATAAAGTGTTCCAATATAAAAATAATCAGTCTACTAAAAACAAACAAAAAGCAATAAAACAACTTCAAATCTTTTTAATAACAGTTAAAGTAATAAATTTTAAAATAAACAATAAAAAAAAACAATTTTTTTTAATAATTATAAATTAACTTTATTAATAATAAAAGAAAAACAATATATTTCTTTATGACTCTTTACTTTTTTTTCTTCTCTTCTGTTATACTTTATAAATTATCCTGATGTATTCTAATTAATATTCCGTTTAATATGAATATTAAATATAAGTAAATAAACAAAAACAAAACAAAAGAGGGTCAATTCTTCAACTTATATTTTTAATATGATGCTCTTAAACTTTTTGATCTACTTAAATGAACATTAAACTCTTTTTTGACCTTTTTATTTATGTTCAGATTACTACTATATGAAATTCTTCCTAAAAAAAATCAAAAAAACAAAGAGTGAGACAAAACATTTAATGCTATCTCGTTGTGCCAAAAGAATTCCAAAAAGTTCTTTTTTATAATATTATAAAAAAAGTTATCTTTTTCTTTATTATTACAAACAAAATGCAATACACTATGTATATACAATACAAAAAAAAAAAACCCAAAAAGATAAATTTTATAAGGTTTATTAAAAAAGTTTTCAGACAAATGAAACATAAACTAAATAACAAAGGAAAATAAAACACCAAAACAAAAAAATTTATAATAATCAACAAACAAACAAAAAATTGTTCTTTCAAACCACTTTATCTTTGCCAGTCATTCAGCAAATCTTCAAAGCGTTCAAAAAGAATGCCAAAAAAAAAACAACAAAAGAAAAAAACAATAAAGTTAAATTAAAAAAAAAAAGGATAATCATAATATAATATGATTAATTTTATTTTATAAACATTTAATAAATTCAAAAACTAAAATGAGTATCGCGCCTTAAAGTATGCAACATACTAGTTTAATTTAAACTTTTAGAGGGTATTGGTGATCAAGCGTTTAAGCACATGGCTTATTAATTTTAATTATTAATTATTATTTTGCGCGTTTAAATATTGTAAAGGTACTAAGTTTTTTTAATTATAGAAAAAAATGCCCTTTACAACCATAAATATGTGTTATATGTTAGCATATAAACGATAGAAATAGTATTACTATGGAAGTTAATAATAATAGTATTTAATTTATTATAAAATTTTACTAGCGGATTGTTTTGTTAATATTAAAATAAAAGTATTTTTATACATTAAACCATAAATGGTTAAATTGACATGATATTTCTTAACCTCGCAATATTTAGCGGCTTTTATTTTTTTTTTTAGATTTTCATCAGATTTCAAAATGTGTTTTTCAATAGTGGAAAAGTTGAAGTTCTGAATTTCTAAAGTTGTAATTGTTTTTTTTTAATAAAATAAATGTGGTTGAAAAAAAAAAAAGAATTTTTATTGTATGTATAGTAAATAATTCATACATATACTGCTTTTTTTTTAATTATGTTCTTCCTAAATCAATTTTTCTTAGTTCCTTTTCTGAGAACACAATAGTATTTTTTTTAACACATTTTCCAAAAAAAAATTTTGAAAAATTTGTTTTTTTTTTTCATTCTGTCTGTCTATCTGTCTGTGTTTTTACAAATCTTCAATATTGTTTAAGATTTAGCAATGATATTTTAACGATGCATAGGTCTCATAAACAAAACTACTTTTTTTTATATAGGCCTATCAATTACGGTGTTTGGGCTAAAGTTAGAAATCTAAAATCATAATTTAGTAAAAATTCACTTCTTTTGTATAGATATATCCCTAGAATATTTTTAGTTATAGTCTTGAAATTTGAAAGGAGGAAGATTTTTGAGAATAACCATAAGTTTCCTTAAAAATATTTTCATATTTTTTCTTTTTATATATTTTCATATTTTCTAATAGCTTATTAGGGGTCAAAAATTAAAATATCAAAGTTTTGTAACTTAGTTATTTAGTGCATATCTGTCGTATGGAAGATATAAAAATTTAAATTCCAATATTATATTTTGACATGTGTATGACGTTTTTTATTGGATTTCCTTTAAATTAAAGAATATTTTCTATTCTATGAAAAATGAACAATTTTCGTGCAAGAAAAGTAGAATCTTAATATGTTTTTATTTTCTTTTTAAAAATGTGCACCTTTGAAATCTTCTGGTTTTACATACCTACTGTCTTATTTGATATCTTTCAAACATTTAATATTATTTTTTATGATTATATAAATATATGATTCCATTAATCATTATTTTTTTTTTATATATATTTTATTGATAAACAATTCTGTAAAGATTTTCATTAGAAATATTTTCTCATAATTTTCTTAGTAGTTTTTCTTGAACTAAAAACGAAAAGTTCATTGTGTCATTATCATTTTTTTTTTTTTATTTTTTTCAATTTTCCCACCTCTTAAACGCCTTAGGTTATCATGATGTATAAAACATTTTTTTTTTAATTTGGTTCTAAAATTAAAATGCAAAACTATTCACCACCACTAATGTAAAATAATGAAAGAGTAAAAACTGACAAACAAAAATAAAAAAAAAACTAAAACAAAAGAAAAATTAAATACACAATTCTTTCGCAACATCTCGTGACTTTCACAAATAGTTTTTTTTTTCTATCAACAGAAAAAAAAGGTCACCAAGATTTCTTGTTGTTTCTTTTTTTTTTTTTTTTTAACATACAAATGGCCTTAATTAGCTTCAAAGAACTTTGCCAACAATATTAACTTTTGTTTAAAATGAATTGTCCCAAATAAGATTACCGCTCATAAGAAAATAGTAAATATAAACATCTGCGGCACAGAAGATATTAAAGAAAAATATGGAAATTGCTTTGTTTATTGAGAATAGGGAGGTGGTGATGCCATACAAAAAAAAAAAAAAAAATTAGTTAAAAGTTATCGTGACTTTGGAAAGTGACTATGGAAACTGATATATTATTAAAATCAAACGTAAGAAAGCAATGATTTTATGTATGTAGAAATGTTTTTCGGTATTCAGGGGTGAAGAACAATTATATAAAACTGAAGAAATAGTTTTTCTACTAACAAATTGTAAAAATTAGTAGGATTAATAATAATATGATCTTATAAATTTTAAATTAAGAAACAATTTATATTAAAAAGATTAACTTAACCATTTTTTGGAGAGTTATACAAGAGTTTTCTTCACACTGTTTGTTACAGTTTTATCGTATTCTCGGGTTAATTATAATTTTTGCAGAAGCTGTAAAGATGAAAAAAATGAAGAATCAATGTTTCACTTTTTGTCTGAATGCCCGACTCTTGCTCTAAAAAGAAGAAAGTTTCGGTGGAAATTCGTCTTAAATAAGCTTTTTGATCTGTCGAAGGTGATCTTAATAAATTTACAGCGTTTTGTAAGAAGTTCTGAATGGTTTAATTACGAGAAATACTGATCCTAGGGTATCACAACGGACCTAAGTGTACATCTGTAGCCCTCGTCTATTTACTTATAAACTTAGGACTAATTAACAAAATATTGTTGAGGACGCAAGAAATAGACTGATAAATAAGTCATATCCTAGCCAAGACTTCAACTTATAAAGAGAATATTAATTTTCTATACATTCATATACGTATACGAAAGCATTGAAAGTTTTGAATGGTACTATTGAATAGAATGTCATGCATATGCCTACAAATTTTCAAATGCAAACATTTTTTTTTTCTTTTTATTTTTTATTCGTAATAAATGCGGAAAATAAAAAAAAAATCTTTTAACATATTTGCATCAAAGAAAATTTGAAACTTTAATGAAAAAATAACAAAAAAAAAAAAAAGCACGAAGAAAAACAATAATACCAATGAACCCATTGCAATATGACGACAATTTAACAACTAGAAATAAAATTAAACTTTGAATTCAATAAGGCGTAGGTTTCATCCAAGAATAATGGTTATTCAGTAGCTTTATGAAGAACATCTGTGTGCGGTTTACCAATTTTCTTGTAGTATTACTATCTATGTATACAAAAGCATCCGCAACCCAAAGATTAAAAATATAAACTATTTTTTTTTTTGTCTTTTTGTTGGCTCTTTGCAAAAAAAAAAAGTCAAATTCCATTGTTGTCAAAAAGAAAAAATAATGTGACGGTATAGGAATAGGAAATTTCAAGAACTAAAAAAGAAATAAGGGTAAAAAATAAAATTCAAGTGATAATTGAAAAAATCTGTTACATTCGTTTTTCTTTTTTTTTCTTGTATGTGTAGGAATTTGGAAATGTAAAAATATAAACAAATTGATAATGTGTGTTCAATTCAATTCCACTATGATTGGAAAAAAAAAAAAAATATATTCACACACTTTAGATAAGTAAAAATTTTTTTTTTTTTTTTTTAGACAATTGTTACTTGGTTTTTCCTTTTCGTTTTTATTATATTGCTATTAGAAATACTTTTATATTTTATTTAAGATGTTTAAAATGTACAGATTATTACAAAGAAATTGTATTACAGAGTCGAAGCTGATGATAACAATTACAACAATAACAATGAATTAGTCCTTAGAATTATGAGAAAAATAATTGGAATGTTAAATCTTTCATAAAATTTTTCAAAAGAGCTGATGTTAGATGTTGAACTTGTCAAACATTAAAAAAATTTGATATAAGATTCGTATGAAGGTAAATAAACAATAATTATAAGCAGTGATTAGAATATTCTGAGTTCAAAGAATCTCAGTTTACTCTTAAAGTATATGACTCATATGTTATTGTTATACGATAAAGCAAATTTAGTTAATTATCAATATAATGCAGTTACATAATTAAAAGTATAAAAAAATTTAAAGATATAATGCAATTTAAATAACTGTTATCTAATAGTATTTCTTTCTGTATAGACTACCATTTTTTCCGTCCCTGTTGCAAAATTTTAATTCGCAATCTTTTTTCTTTACAATCAAATCAAAGAAAATAAATGAAACTAAATATGTCATATGTTGGCTTAAATGAAATGTTATTGAAATCTCTTTTATTTTTTATATCCTTTTTTTCTTTTCTTTAAGATCAAAATTACTTTCTTTTATTTATAGAATTATATGAATTTCAATAAAAGATAAAATTACAACATGTTACAAAACACATAGGTACCTATTCTTTTCATATAAAAGTAATAAACGATATGATATAGTTGTTGTATTGCAAAAGACAAAAAAAAAACCTATTAATACCTTTTACATACATACAAATTATATCCATATACATATATTGTATATACGTATCTATCAATGTTATCAATAGATATTTATGTTAAGTGCATATAGATTCTGCATTCTCAAACAATGATTACAGCATACTTAATTTTGAATTGTAAAATTACTTTATTGCTTTTTTTTTTGTCCTCCTCTTCGCCACATGCCACTTGATGAAGATGTAAATTAAACTATTCTTTACGGCTGCAGTTGTGGTACAATTATTATGTATGTAATATGTAATTAATAATTATATTATTTATTTGGTTTAGATTATTTTATTATGTTTACATTAAATATTGATCTGATCGATCCAGAGATCTTTAAGTTGAAAATTCGGAAACGGCCTCTGAATTGCGCCATTAGTTAAATACTTTATATATAGTACTTGTGATATGATGTTACGTAGCTACGGTTAGTTCAGAACTGATAAACATTACTTTATTTATATAGTTAGTGTAAGATTATCTCTAATTTCAAGAATTTTCGCTTTTAGCTTTTATCTAGAACCAAAGCAATTTTGAGGACAAAGATCTTTAAGAATTACCATAAGTTTCTTCAGATAAATTTTTGTACTTCTTTCTGTTCCAGAACTATTAGAGGCTTAAAATTGAAAATTCATTATTTTTGTAGACCTGGGCAAATTTACAGCTGTAGTTGTAAAGTAAAACTTTTAGCATCAACGTTATATTTTTACATGTTTTAATGTCTTTTCTTAATTCTATAAAATCTTTTTAAAAACATAAGAAAGTGGAAGTGGAAGTGAAAGTGCGCGCGCGCCTTTATTACCTTGTTTAATACTGAAAACCCACTTTATTTAGCCAAAGGCAAAACGATCAATTTTTTTCTGAATTTTAATTTATAAGTATTTTCTAGTAAAATAATAGTCCTAAAATAAAAGATAAAAACAAAGAAAAAAAATTACAAATCACAATTTTTCAAGTTAGATACAGAAAAAAAAAATGAAATGTTACTTTTATTTTATACCTTACTTTTATAATTTAAATCGGGGTTTTAGATATCTTTATTAAATTCTATAGTTTAATTTTAACAATTAAATAGCAGTAACGTAAAGATATAGTTAGTACATTTTATTTTTCTATTACCAAAATTTTACTATATTGTTTCTAGGTACATTTAAATTTTGGATCCCTTAACAAATGATATTTGTTATAACTTATACGTGATATCATAGTGGTTAATTTATTGCAATGCTATTATAACTGTTTTTTCAACTTTTATCTGTTTTAAGGTATCCTTCTGACCCGTGGCAAAATAAAAGTCCTTGTATCTAAAAAAAATTCTTATGTTTGTATTTTAAATAGTGTATTAAAAATTTGGTGCTTTAAACAAGCGTGGGGTTACAATCATTTTTTATAATGTTAATATAAACGTTATATATTTTTTTTTTTTTGCGTAATTTTAATTTTTTTTTCTTTATATTTGTTTTTTTTTTTTTATACATTTTGTGGCCATTGAAATTATTACTGTAAATTAACATTTTTACCATACAATTGTAGGTTATGACCTTTACCGTTGTTTCGGTTTTTGTTTTTGCAGTAACAGGTAGTTTTTTTTTGTTATGCATAAATAAAAGTTAAAATAATAAAACAAATATAAGAGTAAATGAAAATAAAAAAAAAAAAAAAAAAAAAATAAAAAAATAAAAAAGTTAATAAATTTCAATTAAAAAGCAATTATTATATGCAAGAATAACATAAGTGGGAAAGAGAAAAATGAAACAAACATCTCAAGTAAGATAGAAAAACTTTTTAATATCCTTTTAAAAACAGAAAAAAAGAAATAAAAATAACAAAAATAATAATATAAAATGTACGTGACTCTTTTACTAACAGATTTTTTTTAAAAATACTACTGTGGTTATTATTTTGTTTTATTGTTTTTCTTATATAGAGTCTGAGATAATTAAAGTTTAAAACTGAAGGACAACCCCCCGTCCTTTTGAAATAAAAACAGAAAATATAGGGGGAGAAGTAGAAAAAAAGAAAACGATAATTAAAAATTATTTATATAAAAGTTTAAAAAATAATAAAATTATGTAATAGTAAATTTAAATTAAGAAGAATTCAAGTAAAGTGAAAAGAAAAGAAAGGGGGACTATGCATCGTCATGTTTCAAGTGTATCCTGCAATATCCTTGTATATATGTACATAAATTAATTTTATTCAATATTATACTTGTTGTGTTCCAAAATGTAAATAATATTATTTGTTTAAAGGAAACTGAAATCATTTATAAAATTATAGTACGGTTTCTAAAAGAAAATTTAACTAGGAAAAGAAAATATAAAAAATTTAAATACTTTTTTCGAATTTTTAAAATTGAACTAATTAAATTTTGTTGTTTTTATACTTCTTTTGAATACATATATATGTTTAAAAACTTTTTGTATGTGTTTTTTGATTTGTTTTTTTTTTTATGGAAATTTGTAATTTCGCAATATGTACATATCATTCAAGTTAAGGTAATGTTATATCAGAAAAACTGTTCCGTTGTATATGTAAAAAGTTATTTAAAATAACAAAGTTATTTTGACATTGAAAGCACGTAATTGTACCTGTTTTGTTTATATCGACCTTGTTTTGATTGTTATTATTATATTGTATAGCATCGTTCATTGACGTGTATCAATTTGCATAATTATTTTCTCATCCTCAAGTGCAATCTATACAATTCAGAAGGATTTTATAGTTAAATTTTTATTTTTAAATCTGATATAAGGGGATTAAAAATAAAAAATTGTATTTTAAAGAAAATTTATTTTATTTTTAAATAAACAAGAAATTTTACGTAGAAGATGTATAGAAGGAAAAATACTTTTCTTAAAATTTCTGAGCCATTATTTCTGTAGACTTTCTTTATATATGGAATGTTTTACTTATCAGAGCATCATTTATAAAAACAAATACAATTCTCAAAATTTTTGAGTCATTGCATCAAATGCATAAAACTGAGCTGGAACTCAATTCAATTCTTATTTTTTCAAATAAAACTTATGAAGTCAAGAGTTCTTTGAAAAATTGAGATTTGAGTTCAAATTCATTTTTATTCATTTGATAGATTATTTCTGAAGACTTGCTTCGCATATATAGCATTTTCTAGTTAAATTCAAGTATATAGTAAATATTCTCAGGTATTTACCATGTATATTCAGTTTTTATGCTAAATTTATTCAGGTATTTACTAAATAAGTTCAGATTTTTTTTTGGATTTCAGAGTTTTACTAATTGAATTCAGATTTTTAATAAATAATTTCAGATTTTTTTTTTTTTTTAGAATTCCAATTTTTACCAAATATATTCAGATAATTTTTTGATTCGAAAATTGTAAAAATTAAAACCTTTCCATAGATAAACATTTAAAAATTCTAAAAAATACTTATCGTCGACTGCGATGTTTTACTATTTTAGAGAATTTTTAGTTTCTAGTAATATTAATTGGATGTTTGTAAACTAAAGAAGAAGAATTATATTGAAGACATACTTCATGAGATTTTTAATTTTCGATCAGCATTATTATATTATATTAATTGTAATTCAGGGTCCAAATCTCGCCTGATTTTTAATAATCGTCTTTTTTTATTCAGTGCTTTACAATTGCGTGCGTAGAAGTTTAATAGACTTGTACAATATCTAATTGACTTTTCGTATTTTGAAACCAAAAATGGCTTCTCTTTTTTACGAGGGTCAAGGGAAATTTTTAAAAGTCAACCAGAAGAACAATCAGACCGTGATTTCCGAGTAGTTTTGTATACTTTAACCAATACCACCTCATTTTAAAACAAAATTTAGGTTGGGATCTTCAATTCAAATGTACAGTTCGGTGTGCAAAATAGGGAATCTTATTTAATTTGTTGAAAATCTGGGTGTACATACACTGGTAATCAGAATTCAAGTTATTACATCTTTTGGTATTTCCTTATGCATACATTTTGTTTTTTTTTTTGTAAACCATCCTGAGATTAAATGCGGTTAAAAGTTACAGTAAAAATTTAGTTTATGTAAATAATCGTTATTGCTAAAAAAGAAAATACATTTCTACGTTGTTAGTTATACGTTACCTAACATTTAATGCTAATTTATTTACTGTAATACCAAACATTTCTCTTTAGAAATATTGTACCCAATTGGAATTCTTAATTAGATTTTCTTTTCTTTTTTTTTTTGCTGAATTAAAATCTAGAAATTTTTACATTTTTCCGTATAGATTAAATTTAAAAATTAAGAAAAAACGAATTATATAACTTAAATTACATCCATATCTAATTGTTCCTAAAATCTAATAAATAAAACAGAGAAAAAAGATAATTTGAATTAAACATAAATAAAAAAAATAAAATATAACGAAAATAAAAATCTAATATTGTGAATTTAATAAATCCATACAAATGTATGTAAGACAAGCACAAGAATAAGAACGACTTGGAGGAAAAATAAAAGAAAACTGGTTAAACAGGAAGAAATTCTTAGCAATTTTTTATATTTTAAAAGCATATATATATATATTTGTATGTATATCTTCATATATAATATATATCTATAATCTTTGAATATTATATTTCGTTTTTTGTTTTGAAAATAAATTTTCGTCAGGAATATCACAATTTGTTTTTTTTTTTTTGTTGAGGCGGCGGTTCAATATAAAAAAGAGTGAATGAAACAGAGATATTAAAACTTTGTTGTACATATTAAAATATTTTAACAAGAGTTAAAATTATAATACTCATTCATACATACATTGAGCAAATCTCTACAAGTATAACAAAGATCTACTCTACAAAGATAATATAGAAAATATAGTAAAAATCCAAGAATTTGGTGAACACTATTACCACAAACCAATAAATTGTCATCATCATTTAAAATCATGCTTTAAAGGAAAAAAATATAAAAAATAACTAAAACAAAAATTGTAATTGGTTTAGATTCATTTAACTGGAAAGTTGCATTATTAGCAGTATTTAAAAAAATTATTTTTCATTGTTTCTGTGTACATACATATAATCTTTAGTCTTTGGTAACATAAATTTGCACATACGTTGTATTAAGATACTATAAGTACCATTTACATTTTAATGGTATATTTATATTCCCAAAACTAGAATAAGAGGAGTTCCCGTGAAAACGAATAAGAAAAACAAAAAAAAAAAAAAAACATTTTTAATGGAAGAAAAAAGGAACAAAAAATGAATAGATATAGAGAATAACCGAATTCAAGACTAGAAATTATAAAAAAAAAAAAAACTTAATTTATTTTCTTCAAGAATTTAAAGAAATGCTTGGTTTTTTTTTTTTTTTTTTTATTTTTCTTGCATTATTGTAATAGTTTTTTTCTTTTTCCATTATTCTTTTAAATTGTATATACATATAACTATTATGTACTACACATTAAACAATACGGATAAAGTAAATCTTAGATACCTACTTTTTTATTTCAACATTTTTTATTATATTCTTTTTTATCTTTGTGTTTTGTGTGGAAGAATTACGTAAAAGAATAAAAAATAAATAAATTCTTGGTTTTGTTAATTCGGTTACGGAATCATTTTTCTTCCCTTCCTCCTTCCCTTTGTTTTATTTTTCCTTTAATATATTTACATATATATATATATATATATATATATATATATATATTTAAATTCCCTTCTTCATTTATTCTTTTGTTTTTTCTTTAGTTTTCCGATTAGATCTTAATGTGAGCAAGAAATCTGTATAAAAGAAGAAATTATTTTGTTATTTTGTTTGGAAAATGGAAGAAAATGCATTTTTTCTTTATAAAAATTTTTACCAACTAAAATATAGCTATTCATATCCGTCAAGTAATCTTATGGGAATTTTCTTCGCCTACTAATTATAGGAAGATGTAATTCAGTTTTATTAAGGTATAAAAAATTTATATATATATATATATATGTTTAAATTCTTGGAATATTATTAATTTTTTACTTTCCAATTTAAAAATTAATTGGAACGTGAAATCAATTTTTATTTTAGTTTTTTTTTTTTGGAAAGAAAATACAAAAATCAATAATTTAAAACTCATAAAAATTATCCTTTAAATTGAATTGTTTTAATGTCAATCCAACATTTTTAAAAGTAAAACTTTTAACAGAAAGTTTTATGCATTTTGATAGTATTGTTATAGTAAAGGTGAATCTTAAGTAACTTGAAGAATTAATTATATAGTTTTTTTTATAATTTAATATTAGAAGATTTTAAGTTACGATAAAATTAAATCTCAATTTATGTCGTCAATTGGGACAGGGAATTAAAAAAAGATATTTGAGAAAGACAAACGAACGATTTAAATGATGGAGGGAATGGTTCATTAAGATTTATCTATCTATTATTAATCTTTTATTCTTTAGGCGTTTGTAAATTAATTACAACTTTACATTTCATTATGCATCACTATTTTTTTTTGAACTTCAGGCTTGTAATAATACTTTTTCTTAAATTGTCAAGTTTTTTTTTTAATTATCGTAAGATACGTCATATATTTTAGAATTTTTTTTCTATAGAGTTTTACTTTTTTTTTTTTTATGTCAAAGTATATTTGAGAATTTAATGTATGTATATATTTCCAATTTTACAGTTGTTAAAGAGTTGGTTTGGTGGTAGGTTTGCTCTTTATTTTATCGTTTTTTTTTTTTTTTTGTACAATGCCTGAAGACAAAAATAATTCCACAGATTTTTTTAATATTCTACAGATATTATAAACTTATATATAAATGTACAAGTATAGAAATATAAAAGGAAGATAGAAAGATGCCAATGAACTCAAAACATGAGAAACAAATAGAAGCAAAAAAAACAACAGAAAGAAATGTAAAAAAAAAATGTGGATTCTCGTCTATGAAAAAAAAACTTCTATATTAAATATAAAAAAACGGTAATTATGTATGAAAATATGTATGTGCGTTTATAACAAACCGAAAAAAAAAAATATATTGTTAGAGACTTGAAGAAGAAAAAAAAAAAAAGTAATTCCTGTAATAACATTTTTACAATAATCACAAGTCCTAGTTTTATTTTTTTTTTTTGTTTTTTGTTTTTTTATTTCCACTATACCTTTTTCGTTTTTTTCTTTTTATTTTCTTTTTTTTTTCTTTTTTGAGGTTCTATTGCTATATCTAACATATTCAGATCATTTTTCTAGATGTTGCAGAAAATTAACTTACTTTATATTATAGTGTAGTAAATGCGGTGACCATTATACCAGTTTTCCGTTCTGAAAAAAGAAAATTAATATTTTCTAGCTATAAACGATATAAATTTTCTCTTTTAATATCTTAAAGGAGGGTAAAGAAAATTCTCATTTTGTGAAATACATATAAGTATTGGGTTGTTGGTAAGAGGGGCATTTATTTGTTGTCAACAATCCGTTAGACAATATTATATTTGATTAAGATATTGAAATTGACAAATTAAAATATCACATATATTGATACGATGAACAAAAAATTGAACTATTCTATTTATAAATATAAATTATCCAATTTTATTTTTGCATAACAGTAAAATTTATTCTTAAATTTATTTTCAATTCCAACGAAATTTTGAAAACTATTATATTTTAATTTTTTGCCACATAAAAGAATATTATATAAATTCATTACTTTGATTTCAAACACAGTACCTATTAATTGTTATTGATTTGTTCTGCGCTCTATCTTTTATTTGCGTTGGAATTAATTTTTTTTTTTTGAATTAAAAGCGTCGTGGAAAGTCTTGAAATAAAATTTTCCTAATCAATTATTCTTATTTAAATCAACTCTCGGAAATTAGTACCCCTTACACATACAAATCAATATGGTAACATTAATTATACTTAATGGTTTCTTATAAGAAACATTTTATGTCCTTATATGTGCGATCTGATACATTTTAATATGAATGTAAAACAACACTCAACATTGGGAATGTTAAGAATGAAAAGACAAGAGCAAAAATGATGTTAGATATGAACAAGAAGCAAGAAAATCAGCAACATCAACAAAAAGAAGAAGTGAAAATAAGGAAAAAAAAATTAAATTGTATCTTAAGATGTTAAACGTTCTGTAAGAAATAAAAAAAAAAAATAAAACAATCAAAAATCTAAAACTAAAAACTAAGAAAATGAAAATTTTACACATAACTATTTGGAAAAGCAAAAAAAAAAATCAAAATGTAAAAATGGAACACCTATTATCGCCTAAGTTTTTTTTTTTTTATTGTTCTTAAATGTTTTAGTTTTAAAACAAAAACAAAAAACACACACTTTTTCATTTATTTTTTTTCTTGTTAAAATTTTCCTTAAGTTAAAAAATAAAAAATAAAAAAAAATTAAATGAAACTATAACAATAAAATAAAATCAAAACAAAAAAAAAAACAGGAAAAGAATGGTTATTCGCAGATTTTTACATTTGATTTTTTATTTTATTTTAAATTTATTTTTTTTTTTAACTTTTTCAAGGAAATATTTATACTTTAGGCAAAAGAATCCATTTAGATTAAAAATGCCAGAGGAAATGTGTTAAAAAAATTTACCATCATCATATTATCTATACTCTAAAGGGACGATTTAAAAAAAAAAAATGGAAAACTAAATGTGTAGTTATGTAAAATATCTTTCAATATCTGTACCATGCTCAAGAATGTTTAAGAATAAAAAAAAAAAATTCTATGACATCACATTTAATTGGTGTCAATAAAATAGAAGTATTATATTTAAAAGATATATTTTTATAACTAAAACAGATAAAACGTTATATGTAGAGGGAGCGGGAGGTGGTTTTAAAAAAAAAAAATAATAATTTTTTCATGCATAAAATTTTAATGAAAATTAAGTAAATACACAGTTTTTTTTTTGTCTATAGTTTTTCTAACATTTACAAGTACACGTTATATTAAATATAATGTAAATATATATGTATTGTGTACATTAACATTTTTTTTCTTTCAATTGTTTTTCCTTTTGGCTTTGAGTTTCTTTTGTTTTATTATGAATTTATCACCAGTTTGAGTAATAAATAGTTAAGTATGTATATTTTTATTTGTCATATCACAAATTCTATTTAAAATAATAAAAATGGTTTCCAGATAAAAAAAGAATTATAATTGTTCTAATGGGCTCACAAGGGTGTGGATTTGAAATGTGTATGCTCGTATAACAAGAAAAACAAAAACTATTAAAATTGTAATGAAAAATTAAGTGTTGCCATATAATTTATTTATTTTTTTTTGTAAGGGTAGATGGAAATTATTAAAAGACTCTGTAGAGAAGTTAAACCATCGAGAGTCCTTTATGAGTGTATGAGATTTTAGCCCACTAAATACCACCTCCCTTTATTAGCAAACAATAGACGATATGACCTTCAGTACTCAGTGCTCATGCTTTACCCAGAGAATTTAATTATTTAAGTATTTGGCATATTGTGAACAAAATTATTAATGTTGAACTTGAACCTTTGTATATTATATATATCTAATTTTCGCAATTTCGGTGCTACAATTGCGATGTTCATACCACAAACTAGTATCCGTACGCCTAATTTATAAAAATTATAATTTTATAAACTTTCAATTAAAATTAATAAAAGTTTAGAAATTTGTGTAAATAACACTGAAGTGACACTAAAGTACTTTTTATGTCTAACTATTGCTTTATTATTTTAATTTATGTATTATAAACTATAAATATTTTACTTTCGCTATTATATTAACTAAAATAAGTGTTCGTTTCTTTTAAATTTATTTTATTTTATCGTTCACAATCTTTAATATTGCGTTGCCAAATTTTATCATTTTCATAAGAAATGAAAAGTTTTTATTTCAAGTAAAAAAACAAAATGATTTGGCAACGCTTAAATCTTTAAACAAATTAGGATTAGTTTAAAGAATTAAAAACAATGAAATACTTTTAATAATTTATTAGAAAATTAAATGTCATAATGAATTTGAAATTTTATTAAAAGAATAAAATATTTGTGAAATATTAATTCTTTGAAATGGGGGCTTACAATGCTTATAATAATATATAATAATAAACACAGTTTTCCTTTTATATATAAAGAAGTTTTTCTATTTTTAAAAAAATGTTTTTTGTTTTTTAATTTCCCATTTCAGGATATTGTTCCGTGAACTAAAACTTTTATTGCAAATTAATTAAATATTTAAGAATAAAATAAAATTTATTCCATAAAATAGAAGACTTACAATTTTAGGCCTATAAAATCGCTTTAATTATTATAGCAATTTAACTGTTGATCCAGCCAATGATGTATTGATTAAGATACCGGCCTTTTATTCGAAAAGTTTCGGATTCAAAACCCAGCTAGATCATATAGATTAATAAATATAAAATAGATTTTTCTTATAATATATTATTAATGTAATATGGTATAGATAAATAGATGGTGCAAAATAAATATTTGCCTTTCATAGAGTTATACAAAAGCTACAGCCGAATAATTAATGGTTGAGTGAAATTAATAACTCCAAAAACTGAAGCTTAGTCAAATATGAGTAATAAATGATTTAGAGGATGCCCTACACTCCTTATAGAAGTTTAAAAAAGAAAAAACATTTAACGGCTTTATAATTTCATGATATTTATTTTTATTTTCTTTTAATTAAATCCCGCTGCCACATAAATCTGACAAGGAATTTACACAGTTTTTCCTTTCCAGTTGTAGTTGTAAGTGGGCAAGTAGTATAAGCGACCTCACATTTCCTTGATGTTTTCAACTTATTTTATACGCTCTTACCAACTAGACCATCGAGACCCCAACAATCGTATATTATTCTAAACCTTAATTGAACTTTCAAAGATTTATCAAATGAAAAATTTTCTTGTCGAATATTGAGCCTATAAAATTAAAAATCTTTATGTTAATATTTTGTTTCATTTCAAACTTTTATTTTTTTCATTTTTTTTTTATTTAATTTCAAGCAACCAAAACCCATTTTCTTCTTTTTAAAAGTAATAAAAATCTTATAAAAATAATTAAAATAATAATAAACCTAATAATCCTTTTACTCATTAACAAATTTTAACATTCTTTCACTAGATTTCAAATTATATTTTATATTAATTTATATAAAGTATATAATATGTTTATACAATATATTTGTTTGCCACAAAGTACCATTCTACATTTTTTTTCTTTATTTTGAAAATACATTTACAAATTAACTTTATTTTAGTAATAACTCCATAAAAAAATCTTTTTTTTTTTTCTTAAGAATTCAAATTAATTTCTTTTCTTTCCTTTTCTTTATTAAAAAAAAAAAAAAAAAGATTATATTTACTAAAAACTATAAAATAATACAGCAAGGATGAAAACTAAGAAAAAAGTTAAAAATTGAAAAAAAAAAAAATAATATTTTAGCACGTAATAAAAATTTACATTTTCACAATGTTTCATTTTCGGTTTCCTTTTTTTTTCGTATATTTTGTCTGATGTAAAAAATATCAACAAAAAAAAAAAAAAACAGAAAAATTAAAACAAGCCAACCAAATCTTTATTTTTATTATCCTTTTTACAATACTTTTAGTGTTTAATGTTGGTTTCGTAGTAAAAAACACTTTAGCTTTCTTAGTTGCTTTCCATGATGTTTATAATCTAAAATAGACAGAATTAAAATAATGCTTGATTATTTTGATTCAAAACTTTACTACGTAAAATATAATATAATTTATTTAACCTTAAGTAATAGTATGATCCTTTTAAGTAACCTTTTTATTGTATAAAGCTAAAACACATTCTATTAAAACGCTAGAATAAAGTTGAAGTGTTTAAAATGTTATTTTTTAGACATTCCATAAAAGGCTGAAGTTCTTCTCTAAAATTAGAAAATAACCACAATTTTATCTAGCAAGTGACAATATTATACGAAATTCGAAATATTAATTTCATTAATGTATGAAACAAATATAATGGCTACAAATCATATGAAATTGAATAGGTGTAAGTTTAGTTATATAATCGATTTGTATATCTTCGAATAAATAAATATTTACAGCTATTATTAATAGCATAACTTAAGGGAAACTTGACACTAACAATTGCAGAGTCTCCCATATAACCAAATTTTAAATCACAGAATTATATGAATTACATTAAGACACTATAATTATTAGAAGAATAGCTTCTAAAATTCAAATCTGTGAAAGTTTTTAACTAATGAAAATGATATTATAACCTGTCATAATATATATATATATATATATAATAATTCATTTTCTGTTTCTTTTTAAAAGACAACATAACATTTAAAAATAATTTTATCTGAAAATTTTATATATTTTCCTATATAATGTTTTTTTTTCCTCCTTTTGTGCATTAATCGATTTTGATTCTTATCTAAATTGCCCTATTTCAGTTTAATTCCTATCATTTTAAAAAATGTACTCTTTTCCATTCAATTCCTTTTTACATGTATATATATTTAATACATTTGTATTTTAATTTGTTTTCTCTTATTTAAGTTTTTTGTTATACGACGGAATCACTTTTAATTTTACGAAAAGAAAAACCAAATACTTACCAAGATAAAATAACAAAAAAAAAAGGAAAAACAAAATCATATCTTTTGCAAATTTCCAACTTCCTTATGGTTTTAAATTGTGATAATGAAAATATCCTTTTACTATGTTTTTTTGTTTTTTTTTGGTGTTGTACTTACTGAAAAACCAAATTAAAAAAAAAATTTAAAGGAAAAATGGTTAAAAAAAATTAATTTTAACCAAAAACTGAAGGAGGTACTTACAGCAAACTAACACACAATCAATACAAAAAATAAATTCAAAATATGTAAAAAAAAATATGAAGAAGAGAAAATTAAAATTTTGTGGAATATATTTGTACATTTTATTGCCAAACAGCAACAAAATAAAAACCATATTATATACATGGATGTAATCTTTATCTTTTGACTTGTTATTGTATCCTTTAACGTGTATAAAATATAAATAAATAAACTTTGAATATAATTGTGTGTATAGATGCCAGTATGTATAATAGTTATATTACTTCGATATAAGAAGATAAAGTTTTTAACTATTGTAAAATAACTGAAAAATAATTTTAGTAAAGCAAAAAATTTCATTCGCTTTTTATTATACAGCAAACAGCAAATATATTTTTTGACGAAACTAAATTTTAAACAACTGTTCTGGTTTATTTCCTGTCTTATAACAATTTGTTGCTAAACTATATTCTTTTTTGCCATATTATAACATGCCTTTAGGCATTTTTTATTGTCAAACTAGCTGTTACTAACCAACATTTATACTTTTTCATCATTCTGTGATGAATGAAAAAGCCATAACTTAAAGCGTATTTTTAAATAGTATAAATATTGATTTAGGTTTAATTAATATAAGGATTAGATATTTTTTATAATTGCACAAAAAATTATAGAGCATTATAAAATTAAAAAAAAGAATAAACTTTATTTATTTTTTATTTATTTATATTAATATTACATACATAAATGTAATGCAGTATTATTGAACCGTCGGCTACTAAAGGCCATTATAGGTTTTTATACTATTATTAAATTATATACTAATATTATTTATTTTGTTTATATTATATACTATATATTTCTATTATATTTGGTCGTAGGGGGGTATGTAAAGAAAAAAAACACTTACGACCTGTGCAGAGATCGAATCCACACTCCTTCGGTTAATACACCACACGCCTACCCACTAGGCTACCAAATCCTCTAAAAATAAACTTGTTTTTCTTTATTTTATAAATTCACAAATTGCATATTTTCAGGGGTAACTTTTTATATACATATTTATTGCTAGTGTTATTAGATTTTCATATAATTGCGGGTGTTATTAGATTTGTTTTTTTTTTTTTTCAATTTTGGTTTAGTTTTTAAATTCAAAATTTCAGTGAAAAATTGAATATAAAGTTGAATTGGATACAAGATACAAAAAATACAAAATACAAAAAAAAAAACGGAAAATTGAAGAAATTTCTGTGATGTTTTTTTTATTAATTTCATATAATATTTACTTTCTTGCTATGTTACAAAACAGTTATGATGACTTTTTCGTGTCTTGTAATCAAGTAGTAAAAATTACTAAAAGTTAACAAAATGATTCTAATTAACAAAATTCCTATCTACTTAATTACACAGAAATAAAGACAAAAATATTCCTATAAAAACTAAAAGAAAAACACAAATAATTTTAAGATATGTTAATATCTTACTATTTTTAACATTTTCATTATTCATTGTAGTTTTTATATGTATATTTGTTTGAGAAAATTTGCTACTAATTAGAAATTATTTCAATTGTTATTACTTACCAAAAAAAAAAAAAAAAAACAAAATGTAACACTTAACAAAAATAAAAACAAAACAATAGTGAAAAAATAAAATACATGTATAATTTTATACATAAATATATAGTCTCTATTCAGATGCAAAAATGTCTAAATTATTTAATTCTCTTTTTCTTAAATATATTCTTATATTCTAGAACCAAACAGAAAATTTACAAAAAGTAGAAAAATCAACATTTATATTAACTATTGTAATTGTAATAAATAAGTATTGTTTTATACTATAGTAAAAAAAATATACCTTTACTTTTTCATCCAAATCACTAGAAATGTTTCGTTCTTATATAGGATACCACGAATATTTTTTAACTTCTATTTTCGTTTTTTCATTTATATGATATCTGTTTCCTTCTTGCGATATTTTCAAATAATGAAAAAGATCTAAGTACTCGATTTTTGTATACATAAACATTGCATCTGATTTAATATTTTTAATATTTTCTTTTTATTAGGTTTTTTTTCTCTATTCTTTTTTTCGTTTGTCTGGTATTCAGGGTACTATCCAGTTTTTCCTCCTAAATTTTCTTTTAGAATTGTTTAAAATATGCATTTGTTAAAATTGAATAGTTTATTAGTGTTGGAATAGTCGAAATACCAAAACAAAAAAAAAAAAAAACAAAACATTAATTGGACTATAAAAATAAATAAATCCTTTAAACTGGTTGTTTTTCGAAAAATTGTTTAAAGCCAATTGAATTTTTTGTAAAATCTAATTGGAAAATATTCGTTTTAGAAAGAAAAATATTATGTTTTATTTTTAGGAAATTAAGTCAATATGTATAAAGGAAACTGAAAAAAAAAAACTTTTATTTTCTCTTAAAAGCGAATAAAATTTTGCTAATTAAAATTTGTAATTGAATGGACAAATTGCTACAGAAAACTTATTTTTTTTTTATTAGAAATTATTTTGAGTCGTAGTGAATAAATTCCTGATTTTTAAATCAAAAGGTATTCCGTTTAAACACCAAGATTTAATATTTTACCGAATAAAACTTATCTAATATTTAAAGTTATATCGTATTTTAGAATTATTTCTTATTCTTCTATAAGAACATAAATGACAAATAAATAAAGAATCTTATACAATAAAGTATTTTATATACAGCCGAGTAATCAACTCAACAGCTTAGCGGAAAGAATTTTTCATGAAAGTAAAGCATAGTCTATTTATTATGAATTAGTTATAGTGAAGACTGTAGAAACAAATGTGAGTGATATTTTCTTTTTTTATTTCTAAAAATGCTTAACGCTTTCGAAGATTTATTGCCTCTACTTTAATATTAATAAAGAAAATAATGACTGTTTTGTTTTATTATATTATTCAAAATCTTCAACTACCAGTGAGTATTTCAACGTTTCAGTATTACAAAATTTTAACCATCCACCCTCCTTTTTTAACATTAAATACATTAACATAATTATTTTTATTTCTTTTATATATCACATAGAATAGTGATACTTATGCAAAGTATTGGATCCGCATTGCCTCGGCCAATAAGGCATGAGCTTAATTCCTAAGCCACCGAGGCTTGCTTATATTTATTTTTTATTTATTTCTATTAATATTATAAACCACATAGGATATTGCAATATTACAAACCATCAATATTACAAAACTAAGGCTATTATAGGTCGAATACTATTATTAAATTATTCACTAATTTTTTATTTATTTATTTATATTAATATTACATACATAAATGAAATGCAATATTATTGAACCATCAACTACCAAGGCCATTATAGGTTTTTATACTATTATTAAATTATATACTAATATTATTTATTTTGTTTATATTATATACTATATATTTACATTATATTTGGTCGTAAGGGGGTATATGTAAAGAAAAAAACACTTACAACCTGTGCAGGGATCGAACCCACACTCCTTCGTTTAATACGCCACAGGCCTACTCACTAGGCTACCTAAGCCCCTTATTCACTAATATTATTTATTTTGTTTATATTATATATTTCATATTTACGCTATATTTGGAAACAGGAGAGATTTATTTTCAATTATTAAAAGTTGCTACCTGTGCAGGATTAGAACCCGCACTCCCTCAGTTAATAAGCCACTTGCATGACCACTAGGCCACCGAAGCCCCCCCTCTAATATTTAAATATGTATTCAAAATATTTCTTCTATAAATTTGCATACTTTTAGGCAAACATTTTTTTTCATTTCCTTATTTTTATAAGTTTTTGTAAGTAATTATTTTTAATTTTTTATTTTAAATTATCGGGATAAAAAAAAATACCATTAAGATCGAAAAATTTTTCGTAAAATAAGATGAGACATCAACACTAAGAAATTAACAGAAGAATATTTTGTGCAAATTACAATAACAAAAAAGCATAAGGTTTTATTAAAAAAATAAAAAGAAGTAGAAAAATAATAATAAATAAACTAAAAATACAAAATCAACAATAGAAGAAAAAGAAAGAAAAATTAAAAACAAATGTGGATAAATCAACAATTTAACAATGGAAAAAACCATTCTTTTCCTAATTCAACAATTCTAAGCGACGATAAAATAAACGTTTGAATAAAACAATAAATAACAGAAAAAACAAAAACAAAAAACATTAAAACCTGAAAATATCTCCGGTTCTAAAATTTTTGTTTTCCTATTCGTTCATATGTACCTACTTTTTGTGTACAAATCATACATATGTATTTTTTTCCTCATTTTTTTTTTTGTCTTTTTTTTTTTTTCTTTTACCTTTGTTTGTTTACTTGTCTTCACATAAATTTTTACGGAAGTTTATCTTTTAAATGAAGCTGTTAAATTGCATAAAATAACATACTCTTAATTCTTAAGATTGAATGCATACGAATATACGATGATGGTACACACACACAAATACATATTGTATATAATTTTTTTTTTTTTTTATGATTCTCTTAATACTAACAATTTTAAAGTGAAATTTAGCTAAAAAACAAAGTAAATAAGATGTAGAAATAGAAACAATAGATAGAATTTCCAAAAAAAAAAAAACAAAAAATACAATCCACCGATTGTAAATAGTTAAAAGAGATAGTGAACAACAAAATTTAAAAGCTAATAAGAATTGAAGAAGAAATAACAAAATATTGAAGTGATGTACACAATTTCAAGACTTTTATGAATATGTTCAAGTTTTAGATGGGTTAAAAAACTTATTTAGAGAATCAGGAAAATGTATCTTAAAATTTTTTAGAATTTTCTTGTGTATATCTGTGTATTTAACTGGTTGGGATTGTTGTGGAATGCACTATACAATAATAATTTTTGTAATGTCATATGATGTGATGCAATATGAGGTGTGGTGTATTGTTTTTAGTGTGGTATGATATTTATTGTTGTATGTTATATTGTTTTTCGAATTATATGAATTGTCAATATTATTATTGTTTTTTTTTTTTTTCTTTTATTGTAGACAATTGTAGTTTAAAAAAAAAATTTTTTTTTTTGTTTGTCAATATACATATTATGAAAAGAAAAATATTTAAGAACGGTACTTTTATTTCTTTAAGGAATAAAAGTGTTTACATACATACATCGTTGAGGTGGGTATTTTTTTGTTTTTCAAATGGCAATGCACTTAAAAATTAAAGTGAGGCAATTTTACGGAAAAATAACCAATTTTTTTTTTTTTTTTTTTTAAATTTTAGCAATGTGTATTACAAGGGATTTACGATTATATGTCATAGATTATATGAAAGATTTTAGGATAAAGTTTTAAAGTTTTTTACTTAAATAAAGCAAAAAAAAAAGAAACAAGTACCTATCTTTAAACGAATGACGGTGGATTATGATAAATTGTTATGAATTAGAAAAGTTTTCGTTTGAACAAGAAATTTAATAGGAAAAGTTTTTTTGAAAATTTTCTAATAGTTTTTGTTTTTAATGTTTATAATAACTGTAATCGAATGATGCAACAGATTTTATATGAAGTTTTTAATGAGTTTTAATTTAATTTATACTTCGTTTTTTTTTTTTTATTGCTGTAAATTTTATTTAATTTCAGTTTTTCTTTTTTAACTTTTATAAAGATTGTGTTAAGTGTATGTATTTTAACATAAGAAAAAGGAAATAATTTCACAAACATATGGTTTTAAATTCCAAACAAATCAGATCAGGTACCTATAGTTTCGTTAGAATTGACAAAAAATTTTTAGTTAAATTTTACTGAAGATATATTAAAAACGAATATTATTTCATGTTCACGAAATAGTAATGATCAATGGCTCAAATCATTATTTGAATGTTGGAAAATTACTTTAACAATAACAGCACATTCAAAAAGGGGTTACAAATGGTTGGGATTATTTATTATTAAATATTTAACGTATTTAACTGATAATATGAATTATTATTTATAGACTTATAAACAAAATTCTTATTTTAAGAACTTAAAAACCTTGCTTAAAATATAAAATTTTATGGTTCATTATAATGAAATTTTGCAAAGTACCTTAAAAGTACCTTTTGAATTTTTTTTCTAAATTGAATATTTAAAAAAATTAGCTATACCTATACTTAAAAGTAAATTAATTTTCTTTATTACCTGTATTTTATATCTGCCCAAAATATCTGTTTTTATAATTTCATCAATTAATTACATTTTCTTTTAAACTTATAATATTGGATTATTTTTTTTAAAACCACGTGGTATTTAAACCAAAAAAAACAAGAAAAACCACATTTTTTTTACATTTAAACTAAAATTGATTTTGTATATAACTACAAAGGCTATCCGCTTAAGTATATATAAATTTAAAAACATTAAGTATAACATTAAATAAAAACAAAAGCAATTATTCTTTTAAAATTTCAAAACAAATCATTAAATGCAATTCATTTTGTTTTTCTTTCTGTAAACATCTCGTACTAACATATACAGAAAACAATGCATCATAACCAATTCTTTCAAATATCAACAAATGTACAATGGTTATTTTTTTTTTTTCATCTGCGCACAAAAAAAAAAAAAAAAATGAAAACATGGTATTAATTCCACGTGAGTTAAACAATAGAAAGCATCCAGTCATCCTACGCAATTATCTTTTTTTTTTGTGTTTTATTTTGTTCCAATAAAATGACTGCCCCCCTACTAATTCTAAATATTTCTTTTCATCATCTGTGAATCCTATATGAGGTCAATTAATTGTTTTTCTTTTTTTGCTTTTTTTTTTACCGTTGCACTTTACCTTACAAAAAAAACACAAAAAAATAAATTTTTTTTTTGTTGAAGGAAAGAAGTCTGCTTTGATGCAATCTCATCATCATCGTTATAATTATCATTATTTAAGATGGTAATGATACAAAATGATGAATGTTGTGTATGCCTATTATTATCATTAATTATTACTTTGGCTTATAAAGAAAATATTTCCTTATGTATTTCATAGTATATATGTATATGTTTATATAAAAAGCAAATTTAAATTCATTACAATGCCATCAAAAATCATCAGAAGAAAGAAAAACAAAAAAAAAAAAAAAAACAATAAATTATTTTTTATTTTTGCTTTTTTTATTATGTATCTTCTCTTTTTTATTAAATATGTATTATGCAACTATTTTATATTTCTTTTGTTGTAAATACCAATTATAATTTCAAAACTTAAGTCTTTAACCTCTTTATTTTCTTGTTTTTTTTTATGTAATAAGTATAGGTATATGCATATGTGTAAAAAATGTTTTTTTTTTTGTTTTTTTGTATGTAACTTGAAAGTTCATCATTTCTTTTTTATAAAAAATCATAAAAAAAAAAAACATAAGAAAAATCTTCCTCCCTTTCCCCTATAGCATTAAAATTACAAAACAAAAAATATCTTGAAGGTTACTCATGGTCAAGTTCAGTTCAGGTTATGTTTTAAGTTACTCTTGTACTTAAAAAAAAAAAACAGCAAAACAAAAAAACAGAAAATAGAAAAACGAAAAGAAAATGAGATGAAAAATTAAAAGAAAGAGTAAAAGAGACAGAATATATTTTTTTTTTTTTTAAATAAATGCTTCCAACAATTTGTTTTATGTATGACTGATTTTATGATTTCTTGTCTTGTGTTATGTGTACATAAGGTAAATACCCTTAATATGAACTCTCATATGTTATGTTATGGTTTTATGTTAAAAGATTTATATTGTTCTCTCTTGTTTTTTTGGTTTCTAGTTTTTAGCGATGCAATATACATATATGGTTTTTTTTTTTTCATTATATCTTTGTTTGTAACCACATTTTTGTCATATTTTTTTTTTGTTATTTATTATATATAGACTGGTTCTTTTTGTTTTCAGGTCGAATTATTTTTATTATAAAAACAAAAATGTTTATTTTTTTTTTTTTTTTCAAATTGTATAGTGGAAGTTAAAAAATGGTTAGGGTATTTTTAAAGTTTCTTTATGGGTTTCATATACATTTTTTTTTTTTAAAGATAAAATATAATGTATAAGAACAATTTGAGAACATGTCTGATGTCTGTTCTTAATCAGATCTTAAAAATTTTTAATTTAAGGCAAATAATTAACAAAGTTATATGGTTATGAACTGACTAGAAAATTTTTTTATATATTAATTAATTACTATACAATTTATAACAAAAAAATTTTATATAAACATTTATCATTTTGAAGAGTGAACGAGAGTGTGATTTTGAATTATATTTAATTGAAATTTTGTTTCCCAGTTTAGATTGACTTCATTTCTATATAGCTAAGGAAATCATGCAATTTAAATCTTCAAGTGTGTCTGTCTGATACTTTGTGTTATTAAAAAAAAAAAAAAATGCAATGCTTCCATATTTAAAACAAAATTTTTTTTGATGATTAGGAGATTAGGAATGGAAATTATTTATTTTTTTACCTTATTAGTATAAATTTTGTACTAAAACCTTTTAGAGACAAATGTAGTTGGTTGCCGTCAGATCATTGTTTTAATAATCTTTATCTAGAATTATTGTTTAATAGTTTTCTAAATTAGCAAAACTGCAATCTATACTTCAACATTAATTGTATTCTATCTACATATTAATATGTAGTTTAGAATTAAGATTTAATATGGGCTAATGTGTCTGACTACTCAGCCAATGTCTTTGACTATTTGACTTATGTTCAAAAAATATTTGTATAAGAAAAGTGATGGGCACCTGAATTATCGTTCTTGATATTTAATTAATACGGTTGGATTTAAGTTACAAATGTGAAATATTTTTGAACAGTACCATACCTATTAACTTTTGATCATTATAAATAAAGCTACTAAATTAGTTAATATTTATAATATTTATATTATATTTAATTTAACATCATTTTCTGTTTATTTTATTGTAAGAATGAGGTACATAACAAACTTTACAAAATAAGTCATATTTTTAAAGCAATTCATGTCTTACAGTTTTAAAAACATTTTTTTTTTCCCCTTTTTTTTTTTTTTTTGTGTTGGCACAGCACGAGTTAATTTTTGATGTGTCTGATTATTAGTGTTGTCGTTTTTTCAAAAATTTTCTTCTGCTAAAAATATTTTAAAACTTAAATGACTTCAATTTTTTTAACTGCTATTCAGATGAAATTGTATTAACGGCAACAAAAATTAGTAAATGCTGATTTCCGTTTGTTCAGGTTTGTCATAAAAAAACCAGTTTCAATTTTCTTCCAATATATAGTAGGTTTTTGTCATGTTTTAGTGTTAAGGTTGGTAATTGGAAGTCAGTCATATTTTCAATGAAAACTGTCTAATTACTGCCAAATAATACTAAAAATATATATGATAAAAAACTTTGTTGAATCCCTTTATAACAAAAACTTTTTATTCTTATTAATCAGTACATATTTTAATTTCGAAACGTTTTTACTTAACTTTCAATAATTTTTAGGACTTAACTTTTCATTAAAATCATTTTATTTCTATTTTACTATGTATAAATTTCATATGTCAACACTAATAAATTGTAATCACGTGAATTTATTTTGTGACAAGTAAATAAGCAAAAAAATAATATATAAGATTCTGATATATATAATATACACACAAATAAAATAAATAAACGAACTTTAAGAGGTTGTTGGCATCATACAAAAAACAAGAAAAAAAAACAAAACAATGAGAATGAAACTGAAAAAAAAAAAGAAGTATGAGACATGATTTTAATGTGGCACATCATTTAAAATTATATACACAATATAATAATTTCTCTTTTTTTTTTTTTTTAAATCTTCTATCTTTTTCACTCATTTTTAACATTTTATTCCCCTGTAATGGATCAAATTTACTTTAAGAAGTTTATAATCATAAAAAAAAAAAGTAAGAAAATCTACTATTATTACTAAATTTTTTTTTAATACCAGTTTTTGTTCCTATTATTATATATATGTATGTATGTATTTATATAGTATATCTTTAAGGTAAGATAAGATAACTTTTTTTTTTTTTTTTTGTTTTTGATTAATAATATTTATGCAAAATATCACGTTTTCCTTGCACAAGTTTTACCATTTTCTTCGATCATAACGTTATATACATATGTCTTCAATTTTATTCTTTTTTTAAACTCTTTTTGTTGTTGTTACTGTGATGTTGCTGTTTGTGTTCACAGTTCTTCTATTACTATCATTATGTCTCAATTTTTATAATGTCGATTTAAAAATGCATAGTTATTTTTTTTTTTTGTTGTTTTTTTTTTTTTTTAAATGATAGAAACTTAATCTTTATTTGTTTGTTAAGAACTTGTAGAATTTTAATTTTTATATAAGAATTATTATGATAGGATTAAAGGATTGCTATTTAAAAAAAAAAAAAAAAAAGAAGAATTTTGTAAAATGTAAATGTTCAACCAATAAAATGTAAAAGTAGAATAATAAATAGTGATAATTTATTTAAGATAGAAATGAGGGTTTTTTTTTTTAAAGTTAAGTTAATAAATTGCCTTCTTAAAATGATTTTTTTTTTTTATCGCAAACTTAAGTTTCCAAAAAGAAAAAAGAATAAAAAGTTTGTTAATATTTTATAGGTATAGGTATGGGACAAATAGAAAAACGATTATTTTGTACAGTAATTAATCGTAAATTTTTACCCAAATTAGATTTGTTGGATAAAAAAAAGAAGACATTATTAATAAGTTTGCCAATTCATATTTTAAAAACTAGAATATGCCAAATAATCACTTGCAGTTTTTAAATTTTCCGGTTTCAAATGTATGGCTATGCAAAAAAATTTAATTCGTTCTTTTTTCTAACTTCGGAACTTGAATTCATGATTTATTTAAATGACAATATAAGTATTTTATTTCGTACCATATAACTCACATTAGAAGTTTAGAAACTGAAAATAATATCTGATTCTGAATCAAATTAAATACATGTAATATTCTATGTATTGGTTTATTTAAAAGTGTAAAATTTTTGACATTCCCGAAGTTGCAAATTATTATTTATGGTGTTATCACACTCACTTTTTTTCCAGCTTAATCTTAAATTTTATTTCCACGAAATCTAAGAAAAGTATAACAGAGTCAGATATATAAATTATTTAAGTTTTCGCGCAGTATCACACTAACATGAAAATAGTAACAAAAAAATATTTGAATTGTTTATTTTTCATTTTATATTTTTATTTATAACTTAAAAATTATTTTTGAAAAAAAAAATTATTGACAAAAATTTAGTACAACAAAAAATTTTATTTTATTATTTTTATTAAAAACAAGTAAATGAACGTCAAAAAAGGTAAGAAATGTCAAAATAAGTACACTAAAAAGAATGTATAAAAAACATTCTTTTTTCGGACAAAAAAAGTTTCTAAAAACTTAGTTCACGAAAAAGTACACGAATTGAATATACAATTCATATATCTAACTCTTTCAGACTTACGCAAAATTTTCATATGATTTTTTGTTTCTTTTACTCAATTCTAAAAAGTTTAAGATTAAGCTCAAAAAAAAAAGTAAGTGTCATAACACCATTAAATAAATTCCAGTATGTCTCTTCAATATCAGATCTCACTTCGTCTCAACTATATTGTGATAATATATTTGTTATCTAGTGCGATTAATTCGGTTTATGTCCTACTGCATGCTACTTCCATATTATTTCAACAAAATAACTTTAAAATCTACTGAGACTTCAAATTTATGAAATAAAATTGAATTTATGATACAGATCAAGCAATAAAATGAAATGAGATTTCTCGACTTGCTTTCAAGAATTTAATTCTATACTAGTGTCAATATTCTCTCCTTTACATTATTTTACTACAAAAACATGTAAATAATGTATTAATGTTAGTTTTAATTCAACTGTTATGTCATTTCATATATAATTTATAATTTTCTATGACAAATTCTGTAATATAAACTAATGAATTCTTCCTGAAAAAGCAATAAAACAATAATAAAAAAAAAATGGTAAATTTATATGACAGATATATAATTTTCAAGTTGTTCTTAATTAGCGATTCGTCTCAATTCTTCCAATTGCATCACATGGCACATCTATAAAACTATCGTCATTTTTTTTTTTCCTTTTTTTTATTTCTTATTTATTTTTTCGTTTTGTATTTCTTTTAACAGTAATTGAATAAAATAAATTATTATAAAGTATTATTTATTTGCGAATTATTAAAAAAAAAAAGAAAAAAACTTCAATATACATTCATTATATTTTATTTCATAGTAAATGAAGATGAAAATGGTGACTAAAAAAAAAATAAATCTTAAGAATTATTTTTTTTTTTTTTTTATATATATACAATTACATATACAAAAACAAAGCGAGACATATAAAACAGATAGAGAAAGAAAATACCTATAAATTATAATGTCACGGTTCACTGTCAGTTCATAAACACCATTAATTTCATTCACAATAATAATGATTATATGATATAAATGATATTGATATTAATCATTATTCATCAGTATCATATATCTATCATTCTTATATTGTATTGATATAATAGTCACCGATAATCACTTCAAGATTTAAGTCTATTTTTTTTTTTTTTTTTTTTTGCAAAAAAATCATGTATTAAAAAAAAATCTTGATAAAAAAGAAGACGAAAAGAATATTTACAAAATTAAAAAAAAAAAAAGAAGAATGAAAGGAATAAATTTAGAGTGAAATTCCTTATCAAATGTTTTATTGTTAAATCAACTAACAATATTATTAGGAAAAAGTTGGATAATTTTTTTGTGATTTGAATTCTCATAACCTGACCATCCACTTTTCGTTTTTTTTTTTTTTGTTTTTTCTTATACGAGGGTCAGTGAAAAATTTCAAAAGTTATACAGAGAAATTGAATGTTGTTGAGTAGGACTTGATGATAGTGTTGGACTATATCCAACCAAAAACACCTCTTACATCAAACTTAAGCTTGGGGTGTTTAATACAAATGAACAGTTGAATTATGCGAAATAAGGATGTATGTGTTATGCGAGATAAGGATGTAGGTGGGAGATATTATGTAGGATGGGTAAGAAAATTTGATGGTACAAGAAATTTCTTAATGTTTTTTATGTACTTTATTAAATCGTACATATATATGAGTTAGCAACTTCGAGAAACATATGCGATGGTATTTCATTTCACAAACGATTAGATTCTTTATATTTGTATTTGTTTTTTTCATTCTTTACTATTTCGAATCAACTTACATGTACTTAAGCATGTAGTTATAGATTTTATAATTATAGATCTAAGAAGAGTTGAGGTAAAAAATTTCAAATTAATCGTGTAGAATTTCTATGAATTGTTTCGAAGAATCTCTTCTGGTTGATATTCATATTGTACTGAACTTAGAAGAAATTTAAGTAATATTGGAATAAGAGTTATGAGTTATGATCCTTGAGTTTAGCACATCAAATTTACTTTGTAAATTAAATTTTAAAAATAAATTAAATATGTCTTTTTTTATTTTAAATTTTTTAAGGATTTAAAGAACTAAAATTGAATGTAAGTATATGTATTTTATTTGCACTACTGCATACAAAAAATAAATTCCATATCAAATTTTCCGGAATAAATTCTTAAAATATAAAAATTATGGGGCTTTCCGCCACAGTACAATTATTATAAAGCAACAAAATGTTTTTTTTCTAAAATTTTGTTCTCATCATAACAATCATATGCAACAGCATAACTTCTTGTACTTTTATATAATTATGTATGTATATATATATATTTTTTTTTTTCCTATAATTCACAACATAGATTATAATCATAATAGTGATTATAAAATATTTTTCTTAGTTTTTGTTTTTAATTTTGTGTTAAAGATTTTCTCAATTGAGAATTTTCCGAGATTGAGTTTTTCGTTTGTTTTTTTATCGTTCTAATATTTTCAAAAATAACAATACAATTTATAAATAAAACAAAAAGAAAAATGAAAATGAAAAATTTTATACATACTTAAATAATATATAAATAATTCTTGAACTATTTTATGATTATGTTATTGTAAGTCTGAAAGATACTTTTAGAAAAAAAAAAATCTATTTCTTTCGCTATTTTTGTTTTTTTTTATTATTCTAAAAGAAAATAAAACTAATTGTTTAGAATTTTTTTTCTGATTTTAAGGTAAATATACACAGTCTAGAAATTAATCATTGTTTTATTACAGTCTTTAAGATTTTTATTAAAAAATTTTGCAATATACGAATTCTAAACAGCTTAAATTTACAGTCGATTTATTCTACCTTTTTAAGATGATAATTTAAATGAATTTAGTTATAAATTTAAGACATGTGTTAGTCCAAGATTTCAATAAGGGGGTGTTTGAAAAAAAATAAGGTAAAGGAAAAATAAATTAAATTAGTTTAGAAATTATTTACAAGATTTTTGATAGTAGAAGTAAAATTAGAAATAATAAATAGAAAAGAAAAAGTTTAACTGGTCAGTAAAAAATTTGGAATTCATTTATGATCTTTATAAAATGTTACCATTAATTGAACCTCATCAAAAATCTAATCACTTAATTTAAATCTATACACTTAATATTTTCTTTTAAGTTAAGTTTTTTTTTTTGAGTTATCTAATCATACATATTTCATTATACTTCTTCTAAAGTATCTGAAGGAAATATCTGACGAAAATTTAAAATTTTAATTGATAACAGCTTTACCCATATTTAAAATAAAGAAAAAAGTTGTATTAGGTTGTATATTTAAAGAAATGTTAATTAAAATAAGTTAAGTATGTAATTTTTTGAATATACAAAAAATTTTATAACACCTTGTAACATTTTACACGAAATATAAATGAAAGAAAAAACTTTCATTTATAAGCGAATGCGTCTCAAGATGATATTCATGCCATCATTAACAATCTTATTATTATTTTTTTTTAACAATAATTAATTTTCAAAATTAAGTTAATTTTTGGAGTATTTCGTCCGTCCAAACACTACTGGACTTCTCAGTAAGGTAACTTGCATAGTGTTGGAGTACCTAAACAACTCCAACTAAATTTTTATCAACCGCAGTTCTTGATATAAAATTTTTAAAAAATTAATTGCTAGATGTAAAAACTAGCTGGCTAGATTAAAAATGAAAATTTTACTTTTAGTATCTGCGAGATCTAAAATAGAATAAAAATTTAGAAAAAAGTTGGTTTTTGGTATCTAATTAAAATAATTTCTTTAAAATAAAATGAAAATTCTTTTTCCAAGTTCAATGACATACGTATTGATACTATATTTAAGGTGCTGAACTTTATGTTCCATTCTAAACATTACCTTCAAAATAAAAAAAAAAAAATTAATAAAATAAATCAAAATATGCAAAAGTCATCCGAAACTAGATAATATCTATATCTAAGAAATAAAAAGAGCCGCAAAATGATGATCAATCAAGATTAATGACCATCACTAATTAGATTATTATCATATAAAAATTTTCTAAAGATACTAATGACTCTCACCATAAAATATGCACTATTAAATACAAAAAAAAGAAAACAAATAGGTGTAATTTATGCCAAAAACTAGTGAATAGTGAATTAATACCTTAAAATGTTTAGTCTTATACTTAAAACAAAAAAGAAAAAACAAAAAACAAATAAGTCTATTGTTAATGATGTCTGAGAAAATTAATAATTATTATTTTTGTTTTTTCTATTCCTTCAACTCTAAGGTTTGTTTTTAATAATTTGCTTAAAAAACGAAAAAAAAAAAAAAAAAAAAACTTTAAACTTATTGTTATATTAACAAATAGATTAAAAACAAAAACAAAACATAATGTTTGTAAAACTAATTAAGACACTTAAAAAAATATAATAAAAAAAAATTCATTTTATTTAAAATTTTAGAAGTTATAATATATTTTGTGTAGGAGAAATCTAGGCGTTGTCTTTTTTTTTGTTTTAGTTTAGAATATAATGTTTTAGTCCAAAACCAGAACTTGTAATTAAAATACAACTAAGATTTAAAGATTTAATGAGTAAAATGAATGTATGATTACTATTTTAAAATACAACTTAAATTGGTTTTGTGTATTTTTGTATGATTGTTTTATTGTTACTAAAAAAAAAGAAAAAAAACTTTTAAAACGTTTAATAAGTTGATTGACACGATTTTTTGTTCAGTTTATCTTTTGATTTTTTTTTTTTTGTTGCTTTTAAGTCAATGTGTAACTGGGTTTTAATGTATTTTGAATAGTTTTTGTCTAGGTTCTAAAGTTTTAAAGTTTTATATAAAATGTTAATTATGTTTTTAATATAGAAACATATTCCCATATCACATTTAAACTTGTAATATAGTATCTTCAAAATTTCTCATTGAATTGGGATTCGACCCATGGACCTTTTAATTTTTTCTTGGATATAAAAAATTAAATAACTTTGATTAAACATTTATTATGCCAAAATAGAACAAAAAATTTCTTTAAGTCGAGCTTTAATTTTTACAGTCAAAATTTTTACAGTCTATTTCGTATTTTCTTTTACACTCTTCTATTTTAATTGTTTTAGGTTCTTCTTTTTTTGTTGTACTGTTAATAAATTTTAGGAATATTTTAATTTTAACCTTACAATATAAGATTGTCCTTATTCCTTATGTCTTAAGTTTCAAGTGATATTCCTTTTTTTTTTTTATATTACCTTTAATATCGTTTATGCCCGTTGTCATTGCACAATTTGATGATTCCTGTGGAACTATACCAATTTTCAAATTTACAACTTCCAAATTTACAATATCTAAAGAATTGAGGTTTTTTTTTTTAATATGAACCATTTTTACTGCTCTTTATACATTTGCTTTGTTAGATGTTTCAGTAAATTTCAAAGAGTTTTCAGTACACTGCACTATAAATAACTGCAAGATTAAATAATTGGAACACCTCTGTTATTTTCAATATTTCTTGCCATAAATTAATCTGTACTCAATAAAAATCAACTTGCGGTAGTAGTTGCTAATAAATAACAAACTTAATTTTGTTGTTCCTTAAAGATAAAAATGAATACAAATTTTTAATAACACCTATGACTATTTGTCTTGCACAAAAATCATTCCTGGGTTTTTTTTTTTGCATTTTATCCTTTTAAATAATTTTTAAACTTTAATTTTTAACTTTCGCAACCCCTTTTTATTACTATTTTTATTATATCATAATTTTTTTTTTTTTTTAGAAAAGGTTTTTATTATTCCGAAATATCCCATATAATTTCGAAAACGACTTATACAATATAAAAGATATATATATAAGCATTTCCTTATAAAGTAAATACTATTTTTAGTTTGTTTTTGTCTTTTCTATTTGATTGCATAATTTTTAAATATTTCATGTTGTCTTCTCAAAGTGGTATGGTATAAAAACCATATAAGATAATATAATATTTTATGTATTTTATTTATTTTTGTATTTTTTTCTTGTCGTCCTTTTAAATATTAATAAAGTGCGCGTTAATGGAATTAATTAACATGATTGTTGCTTGTATAGTCCAATGAATTCAAATTAACAAAATCAAGTAATAAATAATGAAATAAAAACAATTACAAAAGAAAAAAAAAATAAAAACACGAACAAAAAAATAAAGTATATAATATACATACATACATATGTATATTAAAAAGAAAATAATGTTTTTTTTTTTCTAATATTTTTGGACCCATTTTTCTTTTATTTTTATCTATGTAATTTTCCACTTCATTTGTCTCTTGGGCATATTTTTTCTTACTTTTAATTTTTTTTTTCTTTTGTTTTTTGTTTTCATGTGTTTGCATAAAATTAATTTGAGTTTTTATTTTGTTTTTCCTTTCTATATTTTACACAAAAAAAAAAAATTTAATTTTTTGAAATTAGTTTGATTATGGCAAGGAATATTGAAAATAACAGAGGTGTTCCAAATATTTTATTTCGCGGTTATTTATCTTATAGTACGATATTAAAGAATTGCTGAAATTTACTAAAAAGGGCCAACAAAGCAAATGCAAAAGAAGCAGTATAATGGTTCATATTAAAAACAAATCGCTTACAAGAATTTTACATAGTCTTTAATAGAAACTCAGTGAAGGGATCAAAAAAAAAGTTGAGGTGGAAACTTAATTGAGTACAAAAAATAAAAGTCTTAAACTTTCTAAGTAATGTTAACTTCATCAATTGTTCTCATGAACGCTATCAACTGCTTTACTTCAATAAATTCTATTTTAATCGTTACTGCTTTTTCGCTACGCTATGTTAACAAAAACACAACTCATTCCAGCCAACTCATTCTTTTTTAAACAAAGGATATTATAATTATGGTATGGCCTAAGAACAACAAATTGTTAAGAGTTAAAAAAAAACCAAAAAACTATATAATAGCAAAACAAACAAACAAAAAATAAAAACGGTTATTTGGAAAAAAAAAACAAAAACAAAAACAAAAAAAAAATTTAATGAATGGAAAAGAAAACAAAGCAAATTGAGAATATCATCCTTAAGGGAATTTATAAGCAAACATAATAAAAAATGAGGTTAGGTTCCGTTATTTTCTTCTGTTTTTTTTTTTTTTTTTCTGTTTTTGTATTTTTTTTATGAATAACTGTTTATATATATTATAAAAGTAATTTTACTAATTAAATATTGTCGTTTAATAACATTATGTTTTTCAATTAAAATTATAAAAAAAAAGGATCAGTTTTAGTTAAATTACATCCTTTAAATATCCTCTAATTTAATAGAAAATATTCAAAGAGTTTTTCTTTTTAAACGGAAACAATTAATTATTCTTTTTTCTTATTTTTTTTTTTGTAATTTTTTTTTTTTTGTTTTGTTTTTGTTTTCTTTTTGGCTAAAGAATTCACTATTTTTAGGTTTTATAATTATTACAGATACGAGTGTACGATTTACTTATAAATAAACAAAACCTGAATTTTCTTGATAAAAAACTTTTTTTTAAAAATTTTTTATTAATTATCTTTTGAAATCTATTTTGAAGGATAATGTGGTACATTATTCTAAATTATTAAAGAATATTTCACTTGATTATATCCCAAAAAAAAAAAAAAAAAAAAAATATTTTTAATATAAATTTAAATTTATAAAATAATTAGATAAAAAGGATTTGTAAAAATGAAATTAATTACATTTTCCAATTTATTACATCTGATTGTTTAGAAATATTAAATTATAAAAATTTTGTTAAATTAAATAAATTATTTGTAATTTTTAAATAGAATTCTGGTTAATTAAAAATGGTTTTAGGTCTTTATAAATAATCGTAGTAATTGACGTGCAATTTTTTTTGTTGCTATTCTTTAGTTTAACTCCCTCGCCCGATTTATTTCGAATTTTACACAGACAGACTTCGGTGTGAATAAACGTGCTTTGTTATAATCTGAGTTTCTATTGATGTCATTGAGAGGGAGGTCAAATAGCTCTTCAATTGTTGATAACTCTGCATTTGATTTTATGCTTTGCTGTTTTTTTTTTATTATATCTCTTGATGTATGAAGGCTGAAAGATCTAAAAATTTTCTCTCTAAAAGAAAAAGTATAAACCAAGTGAAAAGGAGATAAGGACTAATAAACGGTGAATTTTTAAGATTTAAAAAGATATTACTTCGTTGCTCTTTCTAAAATGGGTACATAAATATGTCGCATAAAATTATTGAAGCTGACATCGTAAAATATAAATATTTCATATGAAAAGCGGCTATTGTAATGAATTTTAAATATCGGGCTTGGGAAAGTGTAATTAAATTATATAACAACTATACAGAAACAAAAAGTTCTTAGAAAGAATCTACTACAATAAGTTGAAAATCATTTAAATCTTGTAAATAAGAAGAATTTATTCCAAAAAAAAAAACAATACAGGATCAATTTGTTAATGCAATTATTATGAAAGGTCCTATAGGTAAATATTATTCTGCATATTTTTTTTTTCTGCAAAATTTTCCTTTTTGCCAAAAATTGAATTCAAACGAAGCGTAAGCGATGTTATATTAAAACAGCTTATCTATCTTTTGATATATCACTCTACGTTTCAAGTATTTAATTCTATACGTAATTTTAAAATTTAACATGTTTAATATTTTTATAATGGGTTTTCCAATTTGAGTGATATGATTTCTTTTCAAAAAAAAACACGCTAATTGTTAAGGAAATTCAAATGTTTTTTATTTAATGTGAAATACAATTGATACAATTAAGTTCTGAATAAAACGTCATTCAAATGGCCTCCACGACTTCTTTTGCAGGAACGAATTCGATGAACCCAATCTTCGAGCACTTTTTTCACTAAATCAAGACGTATGTCATGAATAGCACGTTCAATATTGACTTCTAAAGTTTGAAGAGAGTCTGATTTATGGCTAAAGGCCAATGACTTGAAATAACCCCACAAGAAATAGTCTAATGGTGTTAAATCACAACTTCTTGGAGGCCATTCAATGTCACAATTTGTTGAAATAATCGAATCTCCAAACTTTTCTCGCAATAATTCGGTTGTTGCACGTGCTTTGTGGCATGTAGCCCTGTCTTGTTGGAACCAGATGTTGACAAGATTAATTTCTTCCAATTTCGGCCATAAAAATTTGGTTATCATCGATCTATATAGCTCTCCATTGACAGTAACGATGCTACCAGCTTCATTTCGAAAGAAGTACGGACCGATGATTCCATCAGACCAAAAACCACACCAAACTGTCAATTTAGGTGAATGTAATGGTTGTTCATGAATAATTTGTGGATTTTCTTCGCACCAGGACCGACAGTTTTGTTTATTTACCACACCACTCAGATGAAAGTGAGCCTCATCGGAGAAGATGATTTTCTTAAAAAAAATCGTTATCGTTTTCAAGTTGTTCCAAGACAAAATCGGTAAATTCACGACGTTTATGGTGGTCCATGATGAAATTGTAAACATTACTGAATACAATAAAAAAAAAATGACAGATCGTGACATACTACAAATGGCCGGAACGTCACTTAGAAATCATATCACTCAAATTGGAAAACCCGTTAGTTGTCCAAATAAATTTTAAACAGATAAAACTTAACAGATTTAATTTTGATGTTTTAAAATTTTTGATCTTTTTTTGCATGCATATTAAACGTTTTTCCATTGCATGTGAAAATGATGTAACAAAATATTTACATTTAATTCTGTTAAAAAAAAATTAACTACAGATTTTTCTTTTCTTTATTTTTTTAATTAATTACAACACTTATCTTATGACAAGATAAGTGTTATTTTTTTCTTTTTCATTTAAATAATTTTAATAGAATATGTATGTATAGATACTAAATTAAAACATGACAATTTTCTTTTAATTAAAACTTTTCCTAAAACTTCCAATCTATGAAATTAATAAAAATCGAACTTTTCCTAAGCGTTTGAAGTCGTTGAATTGAAGTATTGAAATTTATAAACAAGGAAAAGATGATTCAACATATAATGGAGTAGATATTTTGTAAAAATTTTTCTTTTTAATAATCGGAAACAATCAGATAGAAAAGTATATAAAATAAATACTATGTAAAATAGTGTGTAAAATTGCATAATATATTTCTTATCTGCATTTTCTTATTTCCTGTAATGTGAAGATTCCCAACTTAAAAACAGAAAATTTTCAATAATGGAAAAGGACTAAACTATATGTACGTAGAATTTTAAATATTTGAAGCGGCAAGACTGTTCTCGAATTGTATTGTGATATCAATTTTTTTATGAATTCCTTTCTACATTTATTAATTTCTTGTACATATTAAATAAATTTATAGTTTTTAAATTTTTCCTACCCTTTAATTTGTATATAATATATGTATAATGAATTTAATAAGTTGCAATTACTTTATTTATTGCATAATTAAAAATGAAGTCATGGAAATAATATGTAAAAAAAAAAAAACTGATTTTAAATTAATTTTTTTTATGAAAATTTGAAATAAAAAAAATTTAATATGTACTCAGTATATGTGTATATTAAAATGAAAAGAATTTGATAAATTTAAAATGATTGTAACAACAATAGTATCTTATCGCCATAATTTACTTAAGGAAATTTTTACATATGTTTTGTGCCAAAATTTTGTCACATTATTCTTCTTTTTTCTTTTGCATTTTAATTTCTTTTCTATAATTTTTAAATGTTGTCATTTAAGATATGTTTTGTTTTTTTTGTATATCTATATATATATACATATATATTATACATACATATATTTATTATATACATATATATAATTGAATTTTTTTAATATTTGTTGTTTTTTTTTTTTTTTTTTGCAATAAGAGCCAATTTTTCGTTTGTTGCATTGTTGGGTGCAATTTTTATTGCACTTTAAAATAATTTTTTTTTGTTTCATTCTAAAACGATTATTTTTTCTTTAAAAGAAACATGAAAGTGATTTTTAGTCATTATGTTAATTTTTTTTTGAGTTATTAATTGTTTAAGTCTAGTACACAAATTAATTTTAAATGGTGAAAGAAAAATACATAGTAAGTATTTTTTTTTTTTTTTGATTGATGGAGAAGTGTTAAATTATTTAAGTTTAGAGTTTATGAGAAAATATAAAATGATTTTGGCAAATTATTGTAATTTATTTTAACATAAAAAAAAAAAAAAAAAAAATCTCAGTTCTTTGTGACATATGACAGACTAAATAATAAATTACAAAAAAAAAACGATGTTTATATTTATTGTAAAAAAATTCTTATAATGTATATTTATTGGTTCTATATGTAGCAATGTATATAATACATATTAAAAATACAATTGTTTTTTAATCAATGTAAAATAAGTATTTAATTAGTAGCAATTAGTAGAATTTTTAGCAATTTACTTTTACTTTTTAAAAATTTAATAATAATACACTGGAATTTACTTAAAGGCCCTCCCATATAGACGGTGTCACATAAACATTTGGTTTTTACCACACACATAAAAATGTTTGATCAAACTTCAGTTTTTATTTAATTTAAAATGGATAGAAATTGCATGCGCCCGGCAATTATTTTAACGATTATTTTAAATAAAAAAAAAAAAAAATAATCGTAACCTGTGAAGTAAAGATTTGTACTTAAAAAGATACAAATTGTCTTGTCAAAGTTTGTTAGATGAAATTCGATTATCGTCACCATTAGATTTTAGCTGCTCTGAAGCATAAATATTTGAAACTTTTTAAAAAATTCCACTTTTGTTAATTTTAAGAAAAAATTTTTTGAAATAAAGAATTTAATACAAAATTCTACTTTTGTACCTTCATAGTTATTATCATCAACTCCACCGCCAGACTTTTCGCTGTTTTTAAGTTTTATATTCCTCTCCTAAATCGTGGCCTTATACTATTTAAATTTTTTTTTAAGTGCATTTATATTGGCTCTTGCGAGCAGTTCTTTATATTTTAATAAAAGCTTTTCTAGAGCTTCTATTTTTATACTGGTCGCTTTTAATTTCCCATAGAACTTCATATTCCTTCCACAGTTATACAAAGTCAATCCAGAATCTTTTCTCCGTTTTTTTTGTTCATTCTATAAAATAAAAAATAATGAAAATAAAAAACAATTCTTAGTGTATCCTAAGTATCTACCTACCTATTAACTTATATTTTTTGTCCGTAGTTCTTTCACCTTCAACATTTACTTTATATCTTACATTTTATATTAAAAATTTAAAAGTTATGCGAAGATTGCCACACACAGGCGAACATGTTCGGCCGAATTCAAAATGTTTGTCAAAATTTTTTGATATTTGGTGAACATGTTACGCGTAATACAAAAACATTATCACACACGGAAAAATTTGTTACGCGAAAATGAATGTTATGCTTATTGGGCCGTCTATTTGGCCGTTTATTTTTTCAGTTGAAATTTTTGTTTGATTCGAAGTACATTTTTGATCTCTTAGCTTCTGGTTCGTACTTATTTGAGAATATAGCTAAATACTCTTTTAGTTATGCAATAAATTTTTTGTGAACGTCTTCTTCTTGGCAAAAATTCACTCAAAAGTTTTTTATTATACCATCATCTTTATAACTATAATTAAATGATTTTATCTGGATCCAGTTAGATACATATTATCTTGCTGGATCGATATTAAATACGTAGATGCACAATGTTAACAAAAGGCTGTCATATAATAATATAACATTTGTACATAAATTTAAAATAATGGTTTTTTTTTTTAAATGGCTTTCATTTTAGTAAAGTGCTGCTCTCTTTTAAATTATCTCAGTACCCTCCTACATTAGTGAAATGCAATTTTATAATTTTTAGGAGAGCTGATGATATGTTCATTTTAAAGAAATTTACTAAATTGGGTTCAATCAATTCCAATAGCACGTAAGATTTTAATAACATGACATCTATTTAATTCGTATTTTATTTTTATTTCGTGTGTCCTGTTTTTTAATTGATTAAGTTTTATTAGTTAGTGTTTTACAGTTACTAGTATAGACTTATTTTTATAAAATTGGTTTTCTCGAGTTTGCCAATATAACCAACAACATATCTTCTTTAATTTTAAAGTCTTTTACTACATGAATATAAAATGTAAGCATGAAGTCTTAAGAATTTTGTCGAAAATTCGAAAGTGAAAGAAATAAGTTTCTTTTCTTACTTCAATAATGTTAATGATTATTGTATATATATATATATATATATTATATGTTATTTTTTAATTTCCTAAAAGAATATTTTTTATATTCTGTTTTTTCTTCACATGTTTGATTTTTACATTTTATTCTTAATTCAAATTTAATAGGTGTTGTTTAAATTTTCATTTTCATTGCTGATTTTTTCGCCGCTTCTAAATTTATGAACAAAACTCGTACAAATCATAAAAGTAATTTTTTTTTAAGCAAAAAATTTTATTTGTTGATTTAAGAATTTTGAGTATTTATTATATTCCACTTTGAATGTACTTTTCTATATATATATATATATATATATATATATATATATATATATTTGTAATATATTGTAACAATCATAAATTATTCACAGGATGTTTAAATATATAGGATATAAGTTGTAATTTTTTTTTTTTTTTCGGAATTTGTTTCAATCTATAAGAAGCTAAAAACGCAAATATTTGTATAATAAAAAAAAAAAAAAACAAAGAAGGTCCTAATACAAATTTTTTTTTTTTTATCTTTTGTCTATTTTATAAAGGGCAAAGGGAAATAAAATAAATTTTCCAAAAATTGAGTTCAAATACATATACCAAATTACTCATAAATACTTTTTACATATAAGCACGTACATTTTTTTTTTTTTTTTTTTTTTAACAAAATAATATTATTACATTTTGAAAGCGGTCATATAAATTTCATATTTAAAAAAAATAAAGTCGACAGTAAAAAAAATATCAAAACAAGAGAAGAAGAATTTCAGAAGTACGTGAATCAAATTTAACATGCAATTTTAGTCACTATTCAAAAAAGAAAATTTACACATACTTTATTATATTTATGATAACTATACACATATACAATGTTATATCATACAATTTTTTTTTATTTGTGCCTATTTTGTTCAGTGTTCGTTTTTTTCCAAGGGATTTTTATGATTATTGTTTAAGGATTTCCTCTTTCTGAGTTTTATTTTGAGTTTAATTTTATTTTTTTTTGCTTTAATTTGGGAACATATTTTTGTCATGATTCAATATTCGAATCTTTTTGTATGTTTCGTTTTTATTATTAAATTCAGTACAAAATAATATATAAATTTAATACATTTATACATAAATATATATACATACATATATATTTATACAATTATATTATAAAATTAGAAAATAAGAGTACAATATTATGACATAAGTATACTATTAGCACTAGATAGATTGGGGAATCTCATTACATTTTGTTTTTTTTTTTTTTTTTTTTTTTTTTTTAAATAAAAATAATCAAAAATTCAATGCACGTTTCCAAAAATATGCCTCTTTTTGCTTTCAGCTCTTTTTGTGTTTTTTTTTTATTCTCACTTAAATGTGTTATCCTTTTTTTCTTTTTTTTTCCCTTCTGTTTTTTTTTTTTCTCCTGCTATTGTTAAATAGAAAATAAAAAAATAAAAATAAAAAAAAAAAACATGGGAAATTTGGAATGAATTTATAGAAAAACGAATCCCAAAGAATTTGTCATTATTATTACATAACAAGAGGCAAAGTATTAAAAGGAAAAAGAAAAAACATATAATAAAAAGGAAAGAAATAGGAAACAGACACTCAAAAATCTTTTTCATTTTACTTTTTTTTTTTTTTTAGTTCAAAACTTTTTATTTTTTGGTTTCCTTTTTTTCATTTTTTTGCAATAAGTTCAATCTTTTTGGTAAATTTATTGAATTCTTTGGTTAGTTTCATAGCAACAGTATTGAAAAAGTAAACTTTATTGAAGAAATGAAAGCAACGGTAGAAAAAATATTTAATTTTAAGTGTTACTGTTTGAATTAATATAAAAATTAGTAGTAAAATAACTGTAGTTGAATCTTTAATGAATGTTCATTTCAGTTCAAAGTAATAAAGAAGAAAAAACAGATATTTTCGAAAATCAACCCAAATATTATGAAATAACTTTAGATGACTATTCTATTGTTTTTCTTCTATTCTAATAAATGTTGCAATTTTATTACTATTTAGTAAGCATTTTTTTTCAGCCTATTATTTACTAATTTCTTACAAGGAATTAAGAAATGAATCCTTGAATCGAAATTAAGTACAATCGAAAACGTTTTTGCATATTGTTATTACACAAATTCAAGTACAGAGTATATTTTTAATGGAAACTGATAGAGTGAAAGTTATAATTGGTGGTTTGGCTGGTTTTTTTTTTTATTTTACTTTTTTTTTTTTTTTTTAAATATCTTTTAAGATTCCTGAATTAAATTAGATTGAAATTATTACTTTTAAAACAACTGGTTGTTTATTTTTTTCATCCTTCTAAATTATTTTTCTTTTTTTTTTTTTAATTTGTTTTTCAAAATGAACATAAAGGAAAAATTTTTATATTTGATTCTGGTTATTAAGTTGGTATATTATGATTTATATGATGATTATTTCATTTCATTTAATTTTTATCATTTCACAAGAATTCATTATTCCCTTCAAAAGAAATATTTTTTGAATACTCTTTTTTGTTTTTTTTTTTTTTGTTTTGAATTAATGTGAAATACTCAAGGATAAAATCAAGCATAGAAAAAAAAAAAAAAAAACAAAATCACACAGAAAGAAGTCGCCTGAAGGATAATATACTTTTTATATTAAAATACGTACACGCACCAAAAATAAGTAGGAATAAAGAAAAAAAAAATTTTTTTTTAGTCCTTTTTGAAGAGTCCTTTTTTCGCAATAAGGATTTTTTTTTCGTAATTTAAAAAAAAAAAATTAGTGGTTAACAAAATTGATGTAAGCAAATTTGTTTTATATTAAATTTCGTTATTGAGTTTTCTTTCCTTTTTATCTTCTATCACCCTTGTATTATTATTTTTTTTTTTTTTTTTTTTTTTTTGTAAGGACAAAGATGAGATCATCTAATAATAAATAAAACGATAGGAATAAATTTATAATTTAAGAAAAGTCTTTACTTGTTTTTTTTTTTTTTTTTTGTGTTTATCTTGTTGAGTTTATTGAAGGAAATTCCATGGAAAAAAAAAAAAAAAAAAACAAAAATTATTTGCAATTGAAATGGAATAAGTATTTTTCAAGGGGAACAAAAAATAAAATAAGAAGTAGAAAGATGAGATAAAGTGTTTGGGATTAAATTAAATGGACCGAAAGAAAAGACAAATCAGTAAAAATTGGTACTTGAAAAATCAAAATTAAAATGGAAAAATGTTGAAGATGAAAGTCACAAAACAAAAAAATACATCAAACATAAATATTTAGTTTTAAGATTATCACTTTTGATTTAATCAACCCTACGTTAAAAAAATATAACATACATTCACTTTTTGATGAAATGTTAAAAAAGAAAAAAACAGGAATTTTTATTTAATTCCTTGATTTCCTTCATTGAAATTATAAATTATATATAAAGGAAGAATTATTTTCATTTTTGATCTTTTAAAATCTAAGTCATTTATCAATGTCACTGGTGTGTTTATTAGCTTATATGAATTACTAATACACATATACTGATTTATTAGCTTATATTATTGTTTAGATCTCATGTGAAATTATACATAATATGCATTTAAATTTTTCCATTTATGCGACTAAAGAAAAATTAGTATTATTATTACCTTTTACATTATTATGGAAAGAGTTAAGATTACACCTACTTTTTAAAGTATATATTTTTTTAATTCCTATTAATTTATGAAATAGAGTAGGTATATAAAAAAGTTGGTATGATAAGGTAAATTTATATATTTACTTTAAAAGTAAATATCCCCATTCTATAATTTCTATATATGTAATAGGTACAATTTTTTAATTCTTATTGGATCTACAATCTGAATCTTTGACGTAAGTACATATGTTAAATAAATTTTCTTTTTTGTTTTGTCAATTATATTTCAAAAATCTTTAAAACCTTCCACTTTTAGTCTAATATTATTTTAAATATTGATCTAAATTTAACCTAGTTTATTTCTTTTTAATTGTCTTTCAAATTAAGTTCAAAAACAAAATATGATAAAATCTTCATTAATTTAAACGTGATATTTTGTGCACAAATTTTTTTTTTTTTGTATATTACATAACAAAATGCACTTTAATTTAAACAAAGCACTGATGCACCTGTATTGAAATAAAAAAAAAAAAAAATTAATTGAATGCGTCAGAAAAATTTTCTTTATGGATTTTTTTTTTGCCAATCAAACATGAAAATTTTTTCTTTTATCTTTTTCAACCTGAGAGAGAATGATAAAAACCTTATGGACACTTAACAATATATATATATATAACAAAAATAAGTGTTGCAATTACATAGACTTAAATATTTTTTTTTTTTTCAAGCAAAAATTTAATCAATTTCCACTTTTTACATCTTATGTACTAGTTTTTTTTTTTTTTTTATTCTTTTAATTCAATTTTATGCACCCAATATGCCTATCATTTATTTAAGTGAATTTTGTTTGATTCATAGAAAGATGCAATTGAAATTTTTGAATGATTCTTTTTGTTATTACTTAAAAAAAAAAAAGAAAATAAATAAATTTTGTAAGAAAACAGACTGAAAATTTAATTATTTTTTAATTTGCAATTTTGGTTTTTGCTTTTAGCCTCTCTCTAATACTTTATTGATTACTAGAACAGAACGAAGAATTAGAAAATTTCATAATTCCATTCTTTATGAAATACTGAACAAAATTGATTTTCAAAAATGAAAAAAAAAAAAAAAAAAAACTACGAAATTAGTGTGTGGTTGTTGATTTTAAGTATATTATTTTGTTGCAACTATATTTTACACCATTTGATATAAAAAAAAAAAAATAAATAAAATTAATGGTAGTGGCAAGTAATGGTTGTTTTTAAAAATTTCATGTTTCAATAAATTTCAAAACCATAATTTTATTTCTTTTATATATAAAATAAAGTTTTTTATTGAAATGTTAAAAGTAAATTATGTATATGTAAACATTTATAAAATATATGTAAATACATATATATATATATATATATATAATAGCTTTCTTTTATGATTTTTCTGCAATTTTATTATGTTTCAAGTACTTAGGATGGGTTGTTTGAATTATAATTATAATTAAACTAAAGATATTCAACTTTAATTACGATGTCAAAAGTTGACGGAACCTGTCATGGTTAGTCATTCAGCCAAATTAAAGAGGAATATATTGTAAAAAAAAAGAGATAATCTAAAACATCCAAATTATGGGAACTCTTAGTAGTTTCCGATCCAATACCGTTATTTCCATTATATTCCACCTTTACAATGTGGTATTTACGGTGACAAAAAAATTATATAGCCATCTTGTACATAGAGAACCACAATTCAGATCAATGGTCAGGCATTGATATTTTTTTGTTTGCAAATTTTTTAGCGCATTCCTCAGTTGTGCCTGAAAGAACTGAATGTTGAACTGAATGCTTAAAAAATATTTCATAACCTTTCATAATCAATATGTATAGTCATTCAAAAGAGTGTCTCTAGAATTTTAATGCTAAACTTTTCATTTCTTGAGTTCAGAATTTATTAACCGACCTTAATATTTCATTAAATCCATTTAAATTCGGTTTGATTTATTATAAAATTGCAAAAGAGAATTGTACTACCATTAATCAAGGAAAAGAAATTGTTTTTGTTATTATGTATTATTATTGTTGTTTTTTTTTCACCTCATTTTTCAATTACTCACCTGTGTTTAACTACGCCTTTAATATTAAAAAAAAAAAAAAAATTAAAAACAAAAAAAAAACAACTCATTTTTGAATAACAATTTGAAAATTTTTGCGGTACACAAATTTTTCGCAATTGAGTTCTCGTAATTCATTCAACAGCATTATAAATTTTCTTTATGCATCACTAAATATACAATTCAAGTGTTTTGTTATGCTTATAGTTTATGTTCATGTTTATTTTGTGCAAATAACATTAAATCATTGTGGTCAGAGGTAACTCTATCTATATTCTATGTTGAAAATATTGAAATAAAGATTTTTGAGTAAATCGAATTATAGACAGATAATATCTAGGTGAAAATTAAAAGTAAATAAGTAAATATACAAAAAGTAAAAAAATAAAAAATAAATGAAAAATTAAACAAACATTTTTACAGGTAAAATTTACAACTTTGTTTTTTTTTTGTAAAGGTGTTGAAATTTGGAAAGTACCCACTATTGTTAATTATAAAACTTTATTTATAAAAATTAATAATAAAAAAATCATTTTTAAATTGAAATATTTTGTAGATACATTTTTGGATTGTTGTATATATATATGGTTATACGTGACGGAAAATCTGTATATTAGGGAACCTAAATAAAAAATAAAAGAGGAAAAAAAAAGCATTCAAATCAAAATATTCCAGTTAAATTATTTTCCCTCGTTTATGGCTAAATGTATCGACTGATTTTATTTTTTGTTATATTAAAACTTTTATATTGTATTTTCACCTCGTTTGACTATATACGGATGTTGGCCATATATTAAATATTTCTAATTTCTAATTGAAAATCTAACATGTTAATATCAAATATTTATGATTTTTTGAGTATTTATTTATTTATTCATTATTATTGCATATTATAAATAAATGTACAATAATTTCTTGGCATATTAACCATTTTTGAGTACTGATATCATTAAGTATATATATTTCTAATCTATCTAGTCGAATAACTAACATCATACCTTTAAATTTCACACTTTTCCTGATTCCAAAATGTCTACTTTCGATCCTATTCTGTCTATTTAAATAATTTAACATGACTTAAATTTTTGTGGAACATTTATTGGTTTTCGGACGGAAATTATCAAAAAAACACTCAAAATACCATCTATTATTGCACCAAATTTACTTTTAGTGTAAATAAATTTTAATTTAAATACCTACATAAATTGTTAAAACATTTTTATTATTATAATTATTTTGAAAGAATTACCATATTTACTATAATAATTTATATGTTTTTCATTAAGACTACATACATCCATATAAATGATAATATTTAGTTTTAATAACAGTAAAACAAAAAAAAAAATAAAAAATAAAAACTTTTATTTTCCAATAAATTTCAAATTTATGCCAATAGCAAAATTATTGATAAAAAAGAGAAAATAAAATTTACTTAAAACCAGATGGTGAAAAAAAAAACTTCATAGTACCTATTATTTTTTAAGAATTTTTCAAAATACATAATATTATGTATTTATATACATATCTATATATTCATGTAAAAATAAATAAATTTTTTTTTTTATATTAAGAAATATTTTTCATTTTTCATATTAACTTTTTTTAAAAGCAACAAAAAAAAAAAAATTAAGAACAAAAAAATATTCATTTCTTTTGTTTTTTTTTTTGTATATAATTTAGGTTAAAAAAGAAAAATAACTTCAAGTATATGCACTTAATTTATTCAGCATATGTTCACTTTATATAAAATTCTACATACAAACATCCATACCTACATTATATTTTTGTGAATCTAAATTTTAAAAAGATTCACTTAGTTGAAGTTAAATGAAACCGTTAATAATCAAGAAGAGATATGTATGTTAAAAAGATAGCTGGTAACAACAAAGAACAAAAAGAATCAGGAACATTTTATTTTAAGTATAAAATTACAAAATTCTTGTTTTTTTTTCTATTTTCCGCTAAGTAAACCAAAAATGTTCAAACACACCAAAAAAAAAAAAAAAAATAATAATGAAAAAAGTTGTAACTTGAAAGTTAATGAATATTTTCATCACATGTTCAGCATTGATTTTATTTATTTTGACAGTTTAAAAAAGAGCAGAATAAAAAATACGTTTATGGTAACCTGTCAATTCATCAACAACTGTCAAATTATAATAAAATATGTTATCGTTTTTTTTGCATTATTAATAAGTATGTACAATACATATGTTCATATTATAATTTTTTACGTGACTTGCACTAAATATGAAACGATTAATAAAATAGAATAAAATCTTAAATATATTAATTTATTAGAATATAATGTATGTAAATATGTATGTAGGCTCAATTTATTTATATACAAGAAAATTCAAGTGGAACATAGAATTGTTTCATATTAATTTCTAAATAAAATGAAACAGAAATTTATCCATGTGCATTCGGATAGTGTTAGAAAATATCTGAATTACAGCAATAACTGTCTATATAATACATATATAGGTACGTACTTAATATGAATATTCTGTTCTCTTTATTTGTCTCTATTAAATTTTTAACGTAATTGTTGATGTTTTAAAGGTAAATAAATAAACATTTTGTTTTGCTTTTTTATTTTTTGGTTTTTCAAATTAAATTCTGTTTTTTTTTTAAATTCTACTTCATTTTATTACTCTTTTGTATGTTTTATTTTTCTGCTATACTTATTGTTATAATCATATATTTTATTTGTACTTCCTTCCTTTCTTTTTCTTGTTAGGTGGTGCAATTTGTATTTTCATTTGTTTAAATTATTCGTTTAGTGATTTTTTTTGTTGATACTTTGGTTCATTTCCGCGAAAAAAAAAAATTATTAAACAAAATATTTTAAAATCAACATTGAAATTAATTATTATGAACTGAATTTTATAATGAAATTGAAAAAAAAAAAAGAATAATACAACAGGAGTGCGTTTCGTTTCTAACTCTCTGGTGTTTTACTATGACAGATAAAAATCGTTTCGAAATGTCGGAGTAGAATAAAATAAACTCTATGACGTCATAAATATCATTTCGAAACACCAGAATCGAGTTAATAGAGTTAATTGTTTTAATCCTACTCGCGAGGAGGATTAAGGGATAAGGAGTGTTGCAAATGTCAAAGTCTTATTAAATGTCCTTAGGTTTTTTATTTAAAATTTTAACATTATAAACTTACATATTAAAATAATTGTAAGTGAAATCGTTCAATTTAACTCTAGTCGTTTCGAAATGACAGAGTAAAGTTAACTCTGGATGTGAGTGTGGTAGTTAATCCTATAAAAGTGTAAACTCTACTCGGAGTAAGAAATGAAACGCAACGCAAGAAATGAAACGCAATACAAAATGGCGTCGTTATGTGTCATTTTATTTTACTAATAATAAAAAATTTTGACTTTTATCAAACAGGTTTTGTAAACATGCCAATAAAATTAAGCTAAACTTACACAACTTCAATCAATAATTTTATAATATTCTAATACCATTAACAGTAATTAACAGTTGCTAAATCTAAAGAAAAATTACAGATGTTTTACGGTCTGAATTAATTTTATTTTTTTTTTCTTCTTTAAATCGTTTTAAAAGGAAATTACAAATTATGTACATATTTGATAGATTTATATTATGTACCTACATACACTTAAGTACATATAGGTGATTATTTTTAATTTAAATAAAATATTTATTTATTAAATTATAAAATTTTGTTCAAATTTATTATGAGAACTCGGCATGTTGATGGATGACACATAACAAGTTGATCTTTTTATTTTGTAAGAGATACGACATAGAACAGATAAATAGATAAGCTGCAAAAAATTAAATTGTAATTTTTACAACCTCCAAGGACACAAACCCAATTATATGTATGTACATATATTAATAGATTGTAAAAATTAAAAATATTAAATAATTATAAGTACCTGCGTACATACATATATCGATTTTTTTGAAAAACAAAATTTATTTAATAAGTAATTTATTAATAATATATGTTTAAATTAAAAAAGGAATTAAAACAAATAAATTTCTCTTAATTTTTTATTCTTTTGAAATTATTATTTAAATTTAAAATTTATTTAATATTTATTTTAAAAAAGAAAAACACAATAATTTATTTTTAAATTATTCTGATGTGAAATTGTCTAGTCACACTCTTATAAATTTTTATTATTAATTGACTTGGTTTTTTTAATTATTAATTATTTATTAATAGAAATGTGAACTTTGTGAACTTCTAGGAAATTATTGTAATCGAATATACAACCATAATCCAAACAATTTGTGTTATTTTATTATGTAATATATGAAAAATATTAATTGGCAATTTCTTTTACGGTATAAATCTTTGTTCTTGATAGAAACAAAAAAAAAATGTGCTCCAAAATGTTGATAGAGTTTTGTGGTGTTGGTGTTTTGTTAAATACACATTGTTTATTTTTTTTTTTTTTTTTTAAATAAATTATTTTTGCGTACATTAAAAAAAAAAATATTTGGCCCTAGCACGTATATACATAAATAATAAATATTAATATAAAAACAATTACAAAATTATTTACAAAAAAATTTTTTATATATGTTATGTTTTATATGTATGTTTTATATTTATATATGTTACATATTTTTGCATAAATATGTATCCTACGTAACTCTTTGATTTTAAAGTATATATACATACATATATAGGCATATGTATATAAAATGTTCTTTTGATCGCATCCATTGTTTCGTTTTAAAAATTGATTGTGTGGGTGGTTTCAAATGATGCTGAGATATCGTAAAAACTATTTTAAATAAATTTAAAAAAAAAAAAAAAATAAGGCAGAATGTAAACTAAAGGTTTTTAAAAGCGCATATTTTCCAAAAGACAATAAAAGCAGTTTAGAATTCTGATTTGTGACTTGCATCAAAATTTCTAAATTTTCTGAGAATTTTATATGTATGGAAAAATTTAAAAAATCAAGAAACAGTTTCTTGAGTTTAAGAGTAGGTTAAACGCAACTTTTTTTTTAGTTTGAACTTTGAGGCTTTGAACTCAATTAATTTATCTTTAATTTAATTTATCTTAAAAGCTTCTTAAGATAAATTACCTCAATATATATGTATATATTGCCTCAGTATACGTCGGGACTACTTTCATACTTTAAAATTTTGTACACACTTATATATATGATTATAATCGAGACGCACATCAATTATGAAATTATTCATACGCGCTACATTCATGTGTTTTTAGTACTTGGCCTGTTTATTTAGGTCTTGGTCGTACATACAATTTATATATTATTTTATGTATTTGAGAGAAAAAAATAGAATACTACACACAATCAAGTTGAACGTATAATTGTATTTAAAATTTTAAAATTGTGTGTATTATGGTGTGCATCGATGTGCATGATCAATAGATAAAGCGAAAAATAAGTATATGAAAAAATTATAAGAATTTTTTGAGCTTTGACAGTTTTTAATTTTTATATTCACTAATACCTAGGCGAATTTTTACATGAAGTTTGAGTTCGACATACCTTTTAACTCTTAAGGAAACCTTTGATAATTAAGAAAACCTGTAATAACATAACATTGAGATTTTTTCTTCTCTTAAAATTTAAAGGCTCCATCTAGAAGCGTTACCGCGGAGATATGAAGGAAGCAGAATCTTTCTTGCAAAATGTTATTTCACATAACCATAAATGTAAATACTAATAAATTTAAAAACAATGTATAATTTTCATATTGATTTATAAAGGTAGAAAAACTTCTCGTCTTATATAACGTTTTTAGAATAACGTTTTTGAATAAATATTATGCAGTACATGAGTTATAAACATTTAAAAATCGGGCAAAGTTTGAAGTACTGTAGCTTCGTAATTGGTGAGGGAACTACATATTTTACAAGACCTACCCATAGTTAAAATTTCATTAGTCTATCTTATAATCGTGTAGAATTTTTGCAAAAGTTTTGTAGACAAACAGCAGTCGGATGAACGGACAGAGTGAAATTTAACCAATCATTTTTTTACAACCATTTTTAGCACAACAATGTGCTAAAAACTAAACTTAATTTTTTAGTCATGTAAATTTTATTAGTTGGTTAGTTGGTTCCACATTAATTCTCCATACGTTACGTTTAAGTGGCAAAATATTTTTTGAATTTATCTTACAAATATGTAGTTTTAAGTTTAGTTTCCGTGTAGTAATTAATATTTTTATGGTTTTTAATGTTATTATTACATACTACCCTTTTTTGTTAAGAATTAAAGAAATTTTTTTAAAACTAAATTTTTGTTAAATTTTTAAGAAAAAAATGAATTTTGCATAATTTAATATTAATTGCCATACTTTGAAAGGTATGAAGACAAAAATGGTTTGATAAGGATTTACAAATAACATCATTTTACTTAAAAATTAAAATTGTTAGAACTGAGAAATCTTTTAAAAGTTCTCTTAGAAATAATCAATTTCATATAGTTTAGAAGAAGAACTAAAAAATGTTTCTCATTTTTTTTTTTACATATTGTTCTTTAATTGATTTTTAAATATGTTACGGATCACGTTTCTTAATTTGCATTTTTTTTTTTTATGTATATTTTACTTATATATCTTTTTATTTTTTAATATAAAATTTTTATAGTTTAATAAAATGATTGTTTTTACGATGCCCCCCATAAAAAAATATTAACAAACAAAAAAGTTCTACAATTAAATTGTTCATGAACAATAAAAAAAAAAAATGATTTTAAGGTTGAGGGGGAAACAATTTTTTTTTTCTTTTCATCTACAATGTTTGTGTTATGGAATATTTTGATTTTTTTTTAAAATTTTATTAATATTGTTTTTTTTTTTTTTGACCATTTTATTAATAACAAATTAAAATTATATTAAAAAAAAAATTATAAAATTTATTTTTAAAAATTTTGTTTTCATTAATTTTAAGAATTTCAAGAAAAAAAAAACCAATTTTTGTTTAAGTCAAATGTAATAAAATAATAAAAATATGTACATAAAATTTAAAATTGTATTAATTTATAAAATTATCTTAGACTTTTTCCCTGTTAAAAATCATTTCAATCTGTTATTTTCATTATCTGTTAAGATAAACACAACATAACATAACATACTGATAAAAAAAATTTTTCTCATATTTTTAACATTTTGCTTGTATTGGTGTTAACTTTTGTTTTAAAAAAATTAAATTCATTTCTGGATAATATTTTAGAGTGGCGTATGAAAAAGTGTAGTTAAGTATTACAGGATCCCGGGATGAATCTAAATGCTAACCTATTTCAAACGATGAATTGTTTTTATTTAATATTCATTGTCATTTAAAATAAAGATAAAAATGGTGATGATGGTGATGATGGCAAATGAAGCTGAATATATCTATTAAAAGTAAATTTGTTTTCTTTTACCATTGTTGTGTTTCGATATATCGAAAATAATATTTTGGATCCACGTTTGAGACAAACTCTTTTTTTTTTTTTTTCTTAGACCACAACGAATACGTATCGCGTATTCTTAGATTTCTTTTTTATAATTTAGTTTTAAACGTTATTTTGAAAAAACTCAGCAAAATTTAGTAGCTAAACAAGGTACAATTATTTTCTTTTTGTAAATTCCAGAAAAGCACATCCCATATGTTAGTTGTGTGTTGTTAAAGTTGTTAAATGTCGAAATTGTTAAAGGTTGTCCGTTGATCAAATGTCTAGTTGTCCAGTTGCAGTTTCAAAAAATCATATGAGTTCATGATTCATCAATACTTACCTGTTACTTAAATTACATGGTTTTTAACAATTTTTATTCTAAGAAATAAAATGCATTTTTAAAAAAAACTGAACCACCCACCATTTGTTACACACATAATATTAATTTATTGTATTTGGACTTTTTTTTTTAGAAATACTTACATGGACTGGGAATTGGACTGTTGTAGAAATGCTTACATCGAACTCACTATCTTTTTAGATACCTTTGTTGGTAAAACATATTATTTTTTATGAAAACCAAATATCAGGCAAAACTTCATCAGGCAATACATACTTAAGTAATTTATAAGCTTAATAAACAAATGTCGGGCTTTTGCATAGGAACAGGTCTTTCATTTATTAATATTAATTTATCTTACCGAACATTTTCCTCTCATTTAACGTTAATTAAAATTTTCAAAATATTTTTTATCGATATTACAAAAAAGAAAAAAAAATAAATAAATAAATATAAAATTTTAACATGAAATTTCCATTATATGATAAAGATAAAATAAATATTGGTATGATTTGTGTTAAATAATATCTTATCATTAATGATATCTTGTTTTAGTTTTGTATTTTTTTTTTTTTTTTTAACTTGTATTGATAAAATTTTGGAATTTTGTTTTTCGAATTTGAAAAAAAAAAAAAAGTAAATAAAAATAAAAAACAACATCAAACGTATAACATCCAAAGATAAATTTATTACCATTCCCTAAAGTTTTTCTTTTATAGAAGGTGTTTCTTTTTTAAACATGTGACTTACAATTTTTTTATAATTTAAAAACTGGGACAAAACCTCGATTATTATATAAAATATTTTTTTCATTAAATTTTTTCAATTTAATTAGAACATAAAAAGTATTACATAACGTAACCGTAACAGGTTTTTGTTGTTTTTTTTTTTTGAGTAAAATTAAAAATAAAAAAAAAAACGAAAATATTTTTCATTAATAATTTTTTTTTCTGTTTATTTTTGTTTAAAAAAATAAAAAATTTTTTGCATAAATTTTATTTTTTGAATCCCTGTCTTCGTTAAGCTCTTGAGAACACAAATATGCGTTTTTACCAAAAAAAAAAGTTGTATTGTAGGGTTTTATAAAATTCAGAACAAAAACCTCTCAGCATTCTTCTAAAAAAAAAAAAAAAAAGCGAAAAAGGATAATGGTAAAAGTATACAAAAAAAAAATAAAAAAAGAAATATGAGCAGTATAAAAATAACATTATTTAATATTTGTATAACCTTAACATTTAACAGAAGTCCTGGAAAAATGAAAAAAAAAAAAGTTATTATTGTTGTTTTTGTACCGTTATTTTCACTTTAATACTTTCATTATTATTTTTTTATTTTTTTTATTTTTTTTATTCCATTTATATAACGGTATTATATTCTTTTTTGTTTTCATTTTTCACTACTAATGGATTGTTGATGCTCCTAAAATTTTAAAATAGATTTTTGTTTTGAATTTGTTTTGACAAAACAAAACCAAAAATAGAAAAAAATTGAGGGACAAAGCAAAAAAGGAATAGAATTTTACAAACAAATTAAAAAAAAATAAAAAAGAACACTCTAGTAACACAGTAACGAAAAAAATAACATTGAGAATGAAAATAATTTGCATTCAGCTGATGTAATTTTTCTCATTTTTTATTTGAAAAGAAAATTTGCATATATCTATATATATATATATATGTACCTATATGTATTTTTTTTTTTTAATAAAAAAAAAATAAAAAATATTATTTGCAACATTTTTTGTTACATTATATTTGCGCAAATAATAACTTTGTTTCATTTTTTTTTTTTGTTGTTGTTTGTTGTTATTGTTTTGATATATATTTTATATATTGTTAATACGTTTATAATGTTCTATTACCATATTTAATAAAACTAAAAATGATGAAAGAGAAATTTATTAGACAACTTTTTACAATTTGGATTACGATTTAGACACTATTCTTTTCAGACTTTGACTAGGAGATGTAGTTCTATATGGAGTTCAGTTATTTAAGTTTACTTAATCAGTTATTGTGATTAGAAATATGTACCGAATATCATTGATTAATTCGGAAAAACATTTTAACTGGAATTCAGATTTGGTTTCCCAATTTAAGTACGTTTTTTTTTTTAATTGAAGTTCAGACCATTCATCTCACTTTAGTTTCTTGCCAGGAAAAAAAAAAACCGTTTTTTATTTTTTATATAACAAACTAAAAAGATAAAATTAAATAAAAAAGTTTTCCAGGACATTGTTATTTATTTATATTATTTTATTATTATAGTTGTTATGTTATTGTTAAAAATGTATTATTTTACTTACTCTCGAGTTAAAATGAAACGCGTCCGCTCTAACATTACATGGCGTAGAACAATCTACCAAGAATTGCCTAAATATAACATTTTCTGGTTTGACATTAATAATATCAGCGCGAAACCAAATGAATTCTAAGATGAACGTGTCAAATGGAAGCCTTATGCTTTTAAGAGGAGTAAGAAATAAAAAAAATAAAACTTTTTACTTAGGTATACATAATATATTAATTAATTCTGATTTAATAAAACAAATAAGATTTAGATTAATTCTTTCTAAAATATTTTTGTGTAGATACTTGCCTATATAATATATTGTAAGAAGTCGTATGAAATATTTAAGTAATTTATTGTGAGAATCGTGGAAAATGTTTCCTTACAATGTGTTCACCTCTGACAGATATGATCTACAGATCTACATATTATATAATTTGAAACTTCTCAAAAAAAAAATCCTGGACATGTCTTCCAAACTAACTGCAAACTCTTCCTTATAATGTTATTCTCCTTCAATTCCTCTTCCCATTGCCAAAACTTCCAATCATTTTATAGAAAGGAATCCTTTTCTAGAGTTTGTGCCGTATAAAAATAAACTAAAAAAAAAATCCATAAGAATGTATTAATAAAAAATTAAATTTAAATCGATATCCTGAAATATGCAAATTATTGTATATATACTAAACAAGAACTGACAAAATAAGACACACTCTTAAGAAATGTTATTGCATAATATATGATCGCTTTCTTCTTCATCTTATCTTAAGAGGGAGATAAAATGAATTTCTTATTAACATTCGATAAGAAAATGGTTCCATTGAAAGTATCTATTGAAGTTTTATAAGAAGTTTAATTTAAATTTCATATTAAAAGTCATATAAAAACAAAATTATATATCTTATGGTTACAGGACGTTTAATATAAAAGTTTTTTCGTTGTTTTTTTGTTTGTTTTTATTTTTATGGATACATCTAATGTTATTCTTGTTATTGTTATTGGTGTTGTTTTTCTGTTACTGATGCTGCTATTATTTCGATGTAACATTTTTTTTTTTTTTGGTTTAAAGTATACTTTTCTTGGTATTCCAAAAAACAAGGAAACAAAAATAAAAAATATCAAAACATATTTTAAATATTTTTTTGTGTTCTTTATGGAAATTCAAACTTAATAAAAAGAGAATGTATAAAGTACCAAAAATTCTATAGGATATATATATACAATATATACATACATATGTACCTATATATATATTTTTTTTTATTTAGAATTAATAAGGTTAGTTCAATAATATGCAAAAATACTAATAATATCCATTTGTGAGAGGGGGTACATTTAACTTAAAAAATAAAGAAAAGTACGCAATTTGAATTTTTAGTGAAAAAAAATATTTTGAAACCATATTGAAAAGCTTCTGGATCTTTGGTTATAAAAAAAAAACGTTATGTATATAAAAATACCGCAGTGAATTTATAAAATTTTACTTTTTCTTTCCATAGGGATTTTGTGATTTTTTTATTTTAAATTTTATATATTTTTATTTAAAAAAAAAAAAATATTATATTTATTATATTTTTTAAATAATTTTTTTTTGTATTAAAATTATAATTTATTAAAATTAAAAAATAAAATAATATTAATAATTATTTTTTTATTTTTGTTACAGGTAATGTAATTTTCGCTTTTTAATTTAAATATTATAAATAAATTAAAGAAATATCTATGACATGATTATAGTTCTTCTAAATTGGTAAGTCTCAAAAATTATGTTAAAAGTTTTAAATTATTTCTAAGGAATATGGATACGTGCAAAATTCTATCTGAGATAAGGATTTAAAGGAAAATAGATTGTTGCTTTGTTTTAAAAGAATGTATATATATATATATATATATATATAAACAAATATAGTTAAGAAGGATTTTAAAGTTGGTTTCAAAATCAGGATTATGCACTTTTTCCAGTATATTAATATATATATATATATATGTGAAATTTTGAATTAAGAGGGATTTTATAATTGGTTTCATTATAATCAGGATTTCAAAAATTTGTTCAACGGCGGGGCAAGATTTTGTCCTAGTAGATTTTTGCAAAAAGATTTTCGAAAGAATGATTTTTTATGCAAGATTTTGTCGCATTAGATTTTGGTGTATAAGATTATGACTCAAAAACGTTTTGTCTTTCCTTCAACTAAAAAATTTGAATAAAATTATTGATAATAATTTGAAAATTAGAAATTCATAGAAATAAAATAAATTTTCTTTAGCAAACTCTTCGTTACGAAAGCATTAAAATTTCTTTAAGTAAGAAAATTTCTAACATTGGAAATTCTATATATAATGAAACTAATGAAATTCATTTTTTTATTATGTACCTATCAATAATTTAAGTTTTAATGTTAAAAGTTAATAATTTAAGTCGGGGGAACTGTGTATTGTGCAAGAAAATAGATCCTAGATTTAATTATAATAGAAACTAAAATATTCTAGAAGCTATAGAGAAATTATAAACGCGATCCTTGAAGCTACACTTAAAACAAGATGAGCAAGGCTTTATCTATCTTCATTGTATTAAAAATAAGCTATTTTTGCCAATAAACCATACCGACAATAACTGGATTCTTCATTTTTGCATATTGTATTATGGGATTAGAGTCCTCTCAATTCAACCTTTTTAAAAAAATTATTCACAAAACCCTTCACAAACAAACAATTATCCATCCAGAGATCCATCCATAAAAGAAGAAAATGTTATTTATAACAATATCTTAGAATTCTTTTAATGTCATATGTCATTTTGATTAATATTAATTTGTCTAAAATTGATTAAACATTTATAATGTTAAATTTTTATACATCTAGACTTTTTTTATTTCCATAAATTTGTGAAAAACACAACACAAAACTTTCGACAATGTCCATTCCGTATTAATTCAAAAAATGTTAAACTCTTTTTTAAAATATTTATCTAAACTTTTTTTTTTATTTTTAAATTTTTCTAAAATATTGTAGTGTCTGATCCTGAAGGAACTTGTTTTTTTTTGCTTTAGACTTACTAAGGCAATCGTTTCAATAAATTTTACATAATTTTTTGCCCTTCTCAATTTTCAATTTTTTTTCTATTTCTATTCGAATATGTTGATAAGTTAAGTTAAGGGGGCGAAAATTGATATGAATAGATAGATATAAAAAATAGAACTTAGTGTCCTTTCATCAATTTGTCGATTTTTGATACTTTTCAGTTTATACTACTCTTCTTTTCTTTGCAGAAAAAGGATTTTATTTTTTTTTTATTTTTTTTCTATTTCTTTGTTTGATGTCATTGAAAAGTGTTGTATTTTTTTGTTTGTTTCATTCTTTTTTTTATTTTCTTTTTTATTTTTCTGAAAAGAATTTAACTTCTGACATTTACTTAAAAAGAAAAAAAAAAATTAAATAAAAATAATGAAAACAAAAATAAACGAGGTCAATTCTTTAATTTTTCATTTTTCATTTCGTTCTTAAAATCTTTCAGTGATAGTTGATACACCCACTTTAACAGTGAAGTAATTGTATAATGAAAATATGACGTCAGAATTACTAATAAACCCATAAACAAAAAAAAATATGTATTTCATAAAATTTTAAATTAAATTCAATAAAATTTGAAATATTTTCAATTTAATTTAAAACATTTTAATATTTTCGAATAAAAGCTGAAATGTTTACTTGTGCAGCCGAAGTTTTACTACCGGAATTTTTCCAACACAATATTATCCATCACCTCCAGATAGAAGAAAAGGACAAAAAATTTCTGATAGTGTCTTATGCAGTATAATGAAAGTTTAGTGATTCAACTATTTCCATATCCATAATACCTATCACTTTATGACTATCATATTGTATGGTATTATTTAATTCATATCATTTTGCAGTAAGTTGTTTTGGTGATCGTAAGATGCACGCGAGAACATATGGAAAAAATTTGAATTATATTTTTTAAAAATATACAATGTTTTATGGATAATGGCCAACGGATATAATCGAGCGATTAAACAAATATTCAATATATAATCAGATAAAATGCACTGAAAATTTTATCGATCAGTTAACAGATAAGCTCAACAGTCATCTTATTATCAAATTAGAGAAAACGCTTAAAATAAGGCACTTTTTTAAATCGTCAAAAACACGACATCGATCAAAAAAAGTTTTCATAAACATTTTTCACACCGCTGTCAAAAATTCGAAAACTATTTTGATCAGCAAGCATTGACAGAAATCAATGGAATTAGGCATTTTTTTTTTTATCCTACTGTAAGAAATATTTTCATTTCATTTAGTGTTTTCAATTAACATGACTGAAACACGGAATTAAGAAAAAAATATTGTTTCAACGTTGACGATGTATTTGAATCAAAAATTTTTCTGAAAAATATTTTGCAGCTTAATGTTATTTCAAATTTCTAAAACTTTAATGATAATTGCAAATAATCGCTAAAATCAATGGCGCTAAATAAAAAGCAAATGTCATCAAAGCAAGAGAGCGCCAAATTGTTGACGTATTTTAAAAATACTTAATAATACATTTACTAATAGTGTTTTAAGAGGCCCTAGCTCATCTAGGTGATGTTGAGCCATTGGGAGGAAAAGGAAATTATAATATTTTATTTTTTTTCTTTCCTTCACAAAAAAAAAAAAAACCTTTTCAAATATATTTATTTCATTTATTATTGAATTTATAGTGTTTTTTATTTCGAAATCAAATTCATATGTATATTATTTATTATACAGCTATATATCTATCTAACTATCGTGATATTTAAACTTGCACAATACATTTTTTTTGGTTTTTTATTTATTTTTGTTTTAAAAAAAACCTTGGTTATCCTTTTTGAATGTTTTATGTTATTTTTTTCTGCTACTGAATTGAATGTGCTCTGATTATATTTGGTTTTGATATCAAATTTTTGAAAGGATCACTTCAATTTGTCTGACTGACTTTAAAACTTACATATCTATATATACATTTTTTCTTTTTTTTTAAAAAAAATTATTATACTCATCTTTTTTCTAACAATTTTTTCTTTTTTTGTTTTTGTTACGTTCGTTTTTTATTTCCCATCAATTCAATTGTTAACTTCTTTAACATTATGAAAATTTTTCGTTTTTGCTTTTTAAAATAGTTTGATATAGTTAGTAGTAGGTGAAAGTGTTTATATCATTATATTGAATTATTCTGTTTGGTCTCTTTTCTTTTTTAAAAAATAGAAAAACATCGAGAAAAAAAAATGGAAATAAAATTTTTTTCTATTGTTGAAGATTTATTTGATTTTGTTTTCCATTTCCAAAAAAAAAAAACTAGCTATCTACAATTTTTTTTTCTTTGGTTTTTTTTTTCAAGATTTTCCAGGATATTTTTTCTTTTTATAAAATTTTTTAGAATAAAAAAAAAAAAGTTTTTTTTCATTTTTTTCCCAACCTTTTCTTTTATATAAAATTTTTCTTATTTTGTTTTTTTTTCTCTTATTTTTTTTGTAGAAAAATTTCTTTCTATTATTAATATAAATTGAATTTTAAAATATTGAGGCTATCTTTATATTTTATGTATCGATTTTTTTTTTTTACCATATTATGATTCAAAATTGCATATTTACAGGGTGGGGTATGGGACTTGTACAATATTCAATACAATTTAAAAGAAAATTATTGTAGAAATCATTAAATAGACAGCATTTCAATTAGGTTAAATTTTCATAAACAAATATGAGTTATTAATTAACCGTTACAATCATTTTAAAAAATTTCGTCTAAAATGTTTTTGTTATAATATTTTCAACTTATCAAAATTCTTTAAACTTACACAAACTTAAAATTTTATATCATAGTTAAAAATGCTCATCCTTAGCTGAGTTGTACAATTCATAACGGATAAATGGAAGTGAAAAGATAAAGTGCCATGGAAGAACATTTTTCAAAACTCACCATATGAATGTTAAGGATTAAAGAATAAATTTTCAGTTAAATGCCAGCTATGTACTATATCCATTATTAAATCATGCCACACCAATACTATCCGGGCAGTCTAATTTCCAACGTTATATAGAATACTATTGAATAGTACAAGCTCATGTAATTCAAAATACATTATTGTAATTTTAAATTTAATTTTTAAATTTCAAATTAATTTTGTATATTTTTTCCAAAAAATTTATTTTTAAGAACTTGTTTAATGCATCCTATACCATTGATTTAAAATTCGTAACAAATTATTTAACAATATGATTGAAAAAAAAAAAAAAAAGGAAATATTCACTTCAGAATTATTGAATTCACCTTTTTTTTTCTCCCCTTCCCCTTTTTTTTTTTTTTTTTGTATCTTTTCTATCCCTTATTTCCTTTCGGAAAATTTATTTTTAAACTGTTAGATATTTATTACACAAAACATCTAATCATACTTTAATTTCATTTATTAGAAAAAAAAAATGAACATACGTGCATATTTTCAATCTAAAATATATAATATATATATACAACAAAAAAAGAGTAAAAGAAAAACTGAAAAAAAAAAAATAAACACAATATATCCTGCAAATAAAAATTTAATCAGGATCACTATCATAACCATTAACAATATATTGAATATATATAATAAAATTATAAATATATTTTTTTTTTTTTTTTAATTTTAAAAATTAATTTCATAGATATTCTTGATTTTCACTTGAATGTGAAAAATTCGGTTTCCTTTTTTTTTGTTCATACTTGATTTTCATTTAAAATTATTATTTGATTGAATGGGATGGGAAGATAAAAATTTAAGGGTTAAAATTGGCAACAATCAACTGATTGATTGTACAAATTTTTTCAATTTTTAAATTTAATAAACTTTGGTAGTACATATTTTGAAAAAAAAATTAATTTAAAAAAAAAAAACAAAACTAAAAAGCATTTAAAATATATTGCTATTTAAAACTTTTCTTTTGCTTCTATTAATCGCTTTACTTTTCAAATGTAATTATGGGATTTTTGTAATTACTTATGGATCGCAATTAATTTAAATAATTCCAGTGTATTTTATTTTTTTTTTTTTTGTTTTCTTCTAAGACAATTTTTTTATATGTATATATCGTGTTCGGACAATAGTGATGAAACGCACGCCATTTTAGCAAATTAGTCATATTTACCTCATAAGTTGTTTTCGCTATTTTCTTTATAGAGATAAAAATGCTCGAATACGATAATATCTTACTTTGGTAAAGTTCGTCTTTGAGCAGATACCTTATCTTTTTTCAATTTTTTTTTTTGACAAGATTCGTATTTGAACATTTTGAAAACTGATGATCTTAAATATCATAAATTTGCAAAAATGACATTCGATCACCTTTCCACCCGAACACCAACCAGGTATTATGTGCATAGATTTTACTAATTAATATTAAAAATTTGTTCAAATAATTAGTAACATCCTTAGTTTGTAAGATTATCCTGAATCATGGCAAAAAAAAAAAATAAAGATGATCCACTATAATGATTAGATTTGATTAAAAATCTATCTGAGATTAAAGTATATAATATATAAATAAAATTTATTTCTTGTGTGAATCCTTCAATTACGCATTTTTATTTCTTGACTGATTATAAAATGCTTATATATAATAATTAAAAATTTAATTAAAAATGTAATTTATTTTTAAAATAAATTATTTAGAAAAGATTGAAAAAAAGAAAAATAATCATTTATTTTTCTAATTAGTTTAATATTCTTCTTTCGTTTTAATTAAAGTTATATTTATAAGAGGTTTTTTTTTTTTCTACTGATTGAATAATTGAGTTAATAATTGGATCTACTTTTTCTTCTCTTATTCACTATATGGTTCATTATAGAAGGTAACAAAACTCTTGGACATTATTAGAAAATTTACTAGACAATAATTAAAAAAAAAAAAAAAAAAAAAACAAAATAAATAAATTTAAAGCCGCCTTCAAGGGGAAGATATTTTTAATCAGGATATTTAACACAATTACAATGAATTTTAAATTACAATCCTTATAATCTGAAGTTGTACAAATTACAGATAATTATATCTAAATGAAATTATATGTATGTATAATTTATAAGTGGGTATTTTTGTAAAAATTCAAATTAGAAAATTTTCAATTGAAATATAATTTTATTAAGTTCCGTTAGCTCAGAAAATTAACTGTACATCTTTTGAATTCTATTTAATATCTTTTTCTCATATATTGAAAATCCAGTTTTAGGCAACTGAATATAGTTAGATAAGTCCTACTTTTTTTTTCTTTTTTTTTTGCACACCCTCGTTGGGAATTTCAAAAGTCACCACCAATGAGATCAATTCACTTTGGTAATATTGAAGATGAACCAACTAAATGCCATTTCACTTTTAAACAAAACATTAAATTAGTATATAGCACTTGTATATTTGCTTCCCAGTGTATTTTAAAATTTTATTATAAGTTACTTTAGTTTATAGTTTTCATTCATACTAAATGTTTCTTTATAAAAAAAAAAAAACAAAATCTTAGTATAATTCAATTAAATAAAGATAAATAGCAATTGAAACGGTTTTTTTTTTTTTTAATATTTTTTCAAAATTTAAAGTTCTATCATTGCATTTTCTACACATTAAATTTTGAACAGTTTTTAAAAATTTAAATATTTAAGTCCTTAAGAAACAGTTTTAGGTCTTCATAATAATAGGAAATTTTTATTCAATAAACCTTTCATAAATAAAGTTTTAAAATTTTCCAAATTCTATTCGAATTTATTTTTGTTATTTAAGATGTTTTGTTATAAGTAAAAGATGCATCCAAGTAAAAGATACATTTACATACAACGAAATTTAAAATCAGGATATATTATTTCTTTAAAATTAAATAATAAAAATTTCTATAAAATTAAATTTTTAGTAAAATCATCTTCTACATATACATTGGATGACCTGAATTAAGGGCCTGTGAAATAAAGCCCCCGGGCTATTATTTTCCGTTTAATGAGAAATAACGCCCTGGGGTCTTATTTTTTTTATTTCGCCAATAGAGGAATTATTGTATCTTTTTTCTCTTTTTAAAGGTGTTTTTCTAATCATATTCTTTAAATTTTACATCCTTTTACTTATTAGAGTTTATCATTTTGATAAATTTACAAAATATAAAGAATGATGTATTAGATTTTTAATGAGGGAGAAGCAGGGGGATTAAAATATTCTTCTAAAATCGAAATTTATTAGTCCTTTTTTTTTTAAATTGAAAGCTAACATAGGGATAAAATTTAATTATTATGTTTAGTTTTTTTTTTATTGCCAGGATTAAATATAATTATGTATATATGGTTCTGAATCCATATGTATACGAGTATATATATATATAGAAAATTATAGTGATTTAATTCCCTGTGAAAGAAAAAAACAAAAACAGTAAAAAAAAAAAAATTAAAAATATTTTTTAATTGAATTTTTAAATGAGTGCAAATAGAAAATGGGATTATTAAAAAAATTCTTTAAAAAAAAAAAAAAAACAATAAAAATTAATTTTAATTGAATTAGTAGTTGTGAGGAAAAGTATTAATTTCCTTTCTTAAAAGTATAGCATTAAATTTATTTAATTAGTATGATTAGAGATAAATCACTACTACAATAATTGCAAAATATTTTAAAATTAAATTTAATTAAAGAATCAAAAAATAAAATGCATACTTTAAGGAGTATAAAAAAAAAAATTATTTTTTTAAATTTTTCAAATTTTTTTTATTAAATTTAAAATACCATTAATAATTAATTTAAAAATAAAATAAAATGAAAACAAAAAAATGAATTAAAAATAAATTTTAATGGTATTAAGTGCAATTTTTCTCATTTATTTGTTTTATATTAATTGTTTTTTTTTTTTGTTTTTTTGTAAAATATCATGAATTTTGTTTTTTTTTTTGCTGTTTTTTATAATTTAATGGTTTTTTATGTTTCAGCTTTTATTCAATTTTTAATGACTTTATACTTTAGTTGTTAAATGATTTTTGTATTATATGTTACACTATTCAAATCCGATTTACATTGATTTTATTTAATTTTTTATTTTCTTTACCAATAAAAACAACAAAAGTTACATTTAATGAAATAAAAAAAATATTAAGGGTTTTTCAACTTTTAATCCAATTTTAATAAAATATTTAATTTTTGTTTTAATTTAATTTTTATTTTTTTTTATTTTTTATTTTTTAATTTTTGCACTTTGTTAATTTTTAATTGATTGATTTAAAAGAAAAAAACAAAAACAATACAATAGCAAATGAATTCAATTATAATCTAATTTTTTATTTTATTATTTTTCAAATATAAATAAATTAAAAATATCAGTATATGTACATAATAAATGTACTATTAAAAAATAAATAAATAATTGAACATATAAGTATGTATATACAAAAAATACAAAAAAATTAAATATGTATCGTACAGTTGCAATCAAAATTTTCTTAAAATATTTTTTTATTTATATAAAAGTGCGATGAAAACATCGTTCGAATGAAAAAATTCGTTTCCCATTTGAAAAAATTGGTAGCTGTAGGTGTAGTCGTCCATTCAGCTGCAAACACTTTTTGCAGATGTCAAAGTCATATGTTTCGTAAAATATTTTTTGTATCTAGTATTTTTTGGTTTATATTTTTTTTTTGTGTTTGTTCCAGTATGAAAATCTAATTCAAAAGTAAAATACGTTTAAAATAATTTTTTATAAATCGATAATGAAGTTACCTTTAGAACAATGGAAAATTAAAAAGCGGAAATTTCAAAGGGTTTGCGTTCGGAAAGAAAATTGCCTCTAGATTTTTAAATTTATATCCTAAATATATAAGTTTATATATATAAAAAAATATTATTAAATTTATAACTTTAAAAAAAAAAATTATCAAAACAAAAATTATCTTTACTCTATTTCTTCTTCTTAACTGCTTTCTTTGTGAACACTATCTAATTTTGTGAACTTCTTTGTGAACTTCACTAATTGTGTCGAAAGGAATTTCATTCATTTTCCATTTTAACGGACTTATAGTATACACAAAAAAAAAAAAATTTAGAAATAAAAATGAAGTTATATGCTGCTGTGAATAAAATTCTGATTTCAGTATATCATATGTGGAATTTTTGTTCGTCGAAACATTTCAGTGGATTTCAGCTATACCGTAAAAATAAAAGTGTTCATTAATTTAAATATTACATATATATTACATATAAAATTACACTCGGACGACGATTAATATTTTAAAACAAAATTCTTTAAGGCTTTGTTTGTTTTGTTTTTTTTTTTCTTCGATTTACGTCGTTTTAAACATCATCTTTCCAGAACTGTATATAGGATGAGAATTAAACTTAAAGTCATAAATTAAACTTAAAGTCATAAGTTTTTTTTTATTTAATTTAATATATTTACATTAATTTAATAGTACATACATATTACATAACATATACAGTAGAATTTATTTAGATTTGAGTCATAATGTGTCATTCATTAAAAACTTAATAATAGTACCCAAGTAGGATCCTTCTTTTAAATAAATTTTTGTAATTTATAACACCGTTTATATTTCACTAAAATATAATTTTTATAGTATACTGAAATTTATAAGAGGTATTATGTTAATCGTTCAAAAATAGATGTAAAATAAATATAAAAATCAGTGTTTCATTTACTAAAACAATTTCTGCATAGTTTTTTACTGTTCTAGAGAAAAGTGCCTCATTAGCTACATATACTTATGTGTGAATTCCTTAAGAGTGGTAACAATAAAAATTAATAGATTTACACTTAATTTTCCTAATAATTTTCAATAACTTCTTTTAAGCATAATTCTTAAAATATTTTTTCCTTAACTGTAACATATAATTTATAAAACATACATATTATATAGGGTATGATAATTTTGTATCTTTTTTAACAATAATTAATCTGAACGTAAATAGCTTTAACGCCTCGTTCCCAATACCAAATCAATTGAACAAAAAAAAATCAGCAAAAAAAAAAAATATAAATAATAAAAAATTTATGTTAATTTCCATTATTTTACAAAGTCTATTTAAATTAATTGTTAATATGCGTGTGTGTATGTGATTGTGTTACGTTATTAGCAATTAAAAGTTAAAATCAATAATGGCGGGCGGTTTTAACCTTTTTTTATTTTTTTGTTTGTTTGTTTATGTTATATAAAATAGAGACGCGCTTACACGTTGATGTGTACAAGTACATATAATGTAATTTTTATTGAATGCAGAAAAAAAAATCATAGTTAAAATATATGAAGGTCGTAACAAATAAACACGCGCACGCACACACATAATCATATATATAAAATCTATACCATAGAACAAAATATAGTGTCATATAGGGTAAATATAAATTAATTGTTTTATAGTTTTCATTTGGCAAAAAAATTAAAAAGATATAAGCCAAAAGCAGAGAAAAAAAAAAAGAAAAACAGTTAAACTTTATAAAAGTTGGCAAATAACATGCAGATAACAGAACATTAACGTAGAATATAACATATATACTTATGCAATGCAAATAGCAACTTGCATACATACTATATATGTATGTATATTTCGATTTGAACTTCAAAATTTAAAATTCTTTTCGTATTCATTACACCGACCGATAGTAGATTTTTTAATCAATTACTAATCTAACAATTTATATTTCTCTTTAATTTTATTTACTATTTTTTTTTTGTTTTTAAAAGGTAAGTATGTAGTTAGAAAGAGATAATTATAATAACTTTTTAAATATTTTATTCATTTGTGTCTGGTCTGAGTATAACACTTAATTCAAATAATGTCGTCGATGGTTTTGTTGATTGTTTTGTTTTACTTTACTTTGGAATTGATTTGTTCATTTATATAAAATTCTAAAGTTGTCAAATTAATATTAAATGAAAACTTTTACCGTTACATTATGCGTCAAGATTTTATGTCTTTTTCTTTCTCATTTAATTTATCATCTGGTGAGTGGTGATATTATATCATTGTAAATTGGAATTTTTTTATGCTTTGTTTTGTTTTTATTTTTTTTCTCTTTTGATATTTTATTTCAGAATTAACAGTAAAATGAAATTTTTATTTTGTGGTATAACAACAAAATCAACAATTTTTTGTAAATTTTAATATAATCCTGCGTGTTAAGGTTATGTTGTGGTTAATTTTTTGATATTTTTCTTTTATTTATTTTTAGAACATTTACTTTTAACTTTATTTTTTTTTTTGCTTTTCTTTTATTTATTTTTCATCTATAAATTTGATTTAGAAAATTAGATTATATGTATTTTACTGTCTTTGTTAAGAATCAATCATTCTCTAACCAAAACATGTGTATATTAAAGGTGATTTGTTGGTCGGAATGTATGATGATTATTTGCTTTAACATATGAGTTTTCCTATCTAAAATTAAATGTTACCGAGAGTTACATTTTAAGAGGAATGTGATATTAATTTTGTAAATTGTGATTAATTGAAGTGTTTTTAAGCATATAAAATTTATATGAACAGGTCTAGATTAAGGTGGTTGAAAATTGAAAATCTTGAAATATTTATAAAAAAAAAAAGAAAATAAATTCATGTTTCAGACAAGTAAATAAAAAAAAATTGTAACTTTGAAATTTTATTTGCTCTAATAAATAAAATAATTAAATCATAAAAGCAGTTGATGTCTGGTAATTTTTTGGTTTTTTTTTTTTTTTTGGAAATGGTAAAAAGAAATGCAACTTCAATATAAATTAACGATTAGTTCATGTTTACAGGGAGCATATAAAAGTCATTAAATTTTTAACATATGTTTTAACAGTTTTTAGAATATTCAATATTTAGCTGCTGAATTAATCTCATTAATCTCATCCTTAATAATTTCCAAATTTCTTTTAATGGTAAAACACTGACAATATAAAAAAATTTCTGTTCAATCTAATTTTATTTGAAGATACGTTTAAATTCCTATGTACAGAGTGTACAAAATAAAATAAAAAACTTTAAAAATAAAAATATTATAAGCATTTCAAATCTGTCAGTCCACGTTGGCCCATCCTATATAAGGTATAATAGTTTATTTGCAAATTTGAATCCTTTAAAATTTTAATAAGGAATCCTTGATCTTTACGGAATGCACAAATTAAAGAATGTTGATTCAGGTGTGTATTCATTAAGATTAAATTCCGAAAAAATATAGAGTCATTATCATATAGTTAAAATACATACATATATGACAATACTATATACTAAAATATATAACAATTAAATATATATATTTGTTTTTACATGAATAAATGGGTAAAAGCAAAAAGTTTGTTTGATAACTACACTTAAAATTGTTATATAAGAATGCAACCACTTTTTTTCTATCACTGCAGGCACATTATCACACTATTTAACAAATATAAATAAATTAGTTTTCATCTTAGAAGTTCTTTGCAAACATATCAAGAAAAATTAAACAATTCTTCTGCTTATCTTTAACCAATTTTATTCTATTCTAATTTATTTTAAACTGCTTAACAGTTTCAACATTAAGCCAATTAATCATAACATTGCAATACTTGAAAATTTACAGTTATTCAGTGTTTATATCATATAATTTCCAAAATATATATGCATATGTATGTAAACAATATATCGAAAATCTTAACTAGTGCAAACCACTATTCAAAACTGTATTAGATTTTTGATGTACTGATTCCATAACAGATAAACCAATTTTAATATGTCTTGTACTTGTCACAGCACCTAAAATTCTTTCCACAGTGTACTTACAAGTAGTTGCAAACAATAATGCACAGTGTTAAACGTCATAGCACTAGACTTTATAAATATTTATTGTTATTTAATAAAATTATTTATTTAATTTTTATTAATTTTCTTTTTTTTTTTTTTGTTTTTTTTTTTTTTTTGTAAATATCTAATAAATTTTTTAAACACTAACACTTTTAATTTTATTTATTATGAAATTTCAATTTGCAATCTGTTTTGTTTTTTAATGATTTTCCAACCACATTAAGTTAACTAATGGATATCTGTTCATGTCATTCCCAACATAATAATATGTAAGCATTCGTGCTTTTCAAGATAATTTTATATAATTTTAGCATTTCTAAGAAAATTGTTTTAATTACCCACTTATTGAAAATTTTTATTTGATTAGAAAATTTTAAGTTTTGGCAAATTTTGAAAATAATTACATTAAATTAAGTTTTATTTTTAATTAGTGTATTTTGCATAAGAAAAATAAATTACTTTAAATAAAAATTTTTAATTATTATTTTTCAATAAATTATTGCAAAATCTAATAAATATTGAATTTTACATTACCTCTATTAATATTTTATGTAATTATTTATTTCAAAATGTCTTTATAAATTATTTGAAGTATTTTTTGAGTTAAAGATTTATTTTGGATTGACTTCTATAACTATGTTGCATTTGAATATTGATATTTTTCGAATAAAGTGTCCAGATAGGGGGTAGATTTAAAATGTTATGCAATTTATTTCTAATTTGATCGGAAAAAAGAAATAATAGAAATATTAGTTCAGACTCAAATCAATTGCATTGCTTTAATTATGATCCACGTACCGCAACGGATGAGCGAACTTCAATAAGAAAATATCTTACTACAAAGTTTCAACTCAATCGATATAACGGCATAGATAGAACAACGAAAAAACTAAAAAGGTGTTACAGGTTCAGATGTCGCATAATGTAATTATTTTATTCGAGAGCTAATGAATAGAAAGGGAAAATATTGCCAGATGGTTTCCGGGTTCAGCAAAATATTCCTACAAAATTTGATTATAATCAAATAGTGTAGAAATGTATAAAAAAAGAACAAACAAACAAACAAACGTTTTTCTTTTTATAATAGATTACCGAAAAAAATTTTAACTTACAAAATGGGTGATAACTCTTAAAGGAACAATAGACACGAACACGAGAACCAAATCAATATTCGCAGATAGGAAAAAAATGATTTCGCTCAATTAAAACATTTTGGTCGAACGGGAATCAATTAGAAAGCAGTATATAAGATTTAGATGTGAAAAGTTCTTATAACTTTTTGAGTTAAGTTGTTCAGAATATCCCATCTGTCCACATATGGATAAAAAACCCTCAAATTTAATATTAAGAAAATCTTGCTATCACATGCAATTTGCAGTACAACCAAAGGGTTGTGGTGGGATTTGACTTTAAAAAGATCCAAATACATAGTTTCTCTCTCTAGACCTAAAATAAGATATTTGGTTGGTGTTATTATGAGCCATTGCCTTTACAATAGAAGTGCTTCAAAATTAGTTATGCACGTGAATCTTAATTGTAAATTTTCGACAGGAATTAATGTGATAGAAGGCTGAATTACTTTCTCTGCACTTATCCTAGTCTGTTCACGAAAAGGCGTCTGGTTTATCCTAGTCTGTTCACGAAAAAGTCCTGGTAGCTTTTTTTTCCAAGCTTCTTGTTTTAAAACTTCTTCGGTCAGAGTTGAATCGTAGTGTCATAAATTTTGAGAAACTTAACATCATCTCTGGCCGAATAGGCTTTCTTATGTTCTGAAGATAAGCTACAGATCTAGAGTCTAGGATTACGGACGCAGTAGTTCAGCCTTTATTAATAAAAAAAAAATAAAACAAAAAACAGTCTTCTGTATAACACCTCTTTTACATACATTTATTAGATTGTATTGTACCTTTTATTTTTTTTTTTTTGAAATGACTTAAGTATATATAAATTTATAAATTTACCACATCACACCACATTATAACACTTTCTTAGAAAATTAAAATTTAAATTATTGCAATAATTATAAAGTGAAGGGCTATTGATTTCATTTTGAATTCAAAACATTTTTTTTTTGTTTTTTTTTTAAACAAAACATTTTTATTTTGTTTTTAAGTTTTTTTTAACGAAAGAAAAGTAAAAATTAAATTTTTCTTATAAACATGAAAAGTTTACTAATTACTGACTACTGTTTTGTTAAAATGCTTTTTGCATGCTTCAATAGTAATTTGTCTTTCTTTTGATTTAAATAATTTTCCATCGTTTTTTTTAAAGTCAATGACATCAAAAACCAAAATAAAACTTAAAATGGAAACAAAACAGTTAAAAAGTGAAGTTTTTCCAAAAAATATTTTATATACCTATTTTTTTTTCATTTTGTTGTTTCGGTTTTTCTTTTTTTTTTTTTAAGTGATTTTAATTTTTGCTTTTAATTATATTAAAGGTTTAATAAAGCGTTTTGATATTTTTTTTTTCGACTTATTATATTGCATAACTAATCAATTTGTTAAAGTGTTTTTTCATTATGGTTTTTTTTTTTTAGATTGAAAACATTTTTTTTTGTTGTTGTTTTTTTTTTTTTAATTCAGCAAGTTGACTTTCGTCTTTCTTCATTAGACAAAATTAAAAAGGAGGCAATCCCTCCCTTAATTTTCATATGATTTTTTAAAAGAACGCGAACACCGCGAAAAACCAAAAGAAAAAAACAAAAACTTTTTTTTTTTTTTTGATTTAGTCATGTTTAGATTTTGTGTTTTTTTTTTTCTTCACTTTAATACTGTGCAGCTTTTCATGTGGAAAAGCATTTGAACCAATGGTCATTTTCTTTTTTTTTTATTTCAATTTTTTATTTCAATTTTTTTTTATAAAAGTCAAAAATCTCTTTGTTCATCCAAGCATTGGTTGTTTTTGGGTTTTTGGCTAGGATTTAATAAGGTTTATAAAGACTTGTGTGTTAAGCAGAAATATTTATTTGCGTGCATGACTTAATTTACCATTTGAATGGATTTTTAAAGTAACTATCTTTAAAAACATTTTATTTTATTTTTAATTTGCTATCGGTATTTCAATTTATTTAAAATGTGTTTTTTGTTTGTTTTTATTTTTTTTTTTTTTGGTATAAGATGATCGCGTTTTTTAAGATTATTAAAAAAAAAAAAAAACAAAAAAAAAAACAAATTCATATTTGATATAATTTTAAAAAAAAACAAAAAAAGTAGTTTGTATAGTTATTTTTCGATATCTGATATTAGAAACTGGAATCATCGTCCAATTCTCTAAAAAAAAAGTATTGGTTTATTTTTAAAGTATGTAACTATAAATAAAATATGACCATTACATAAATTTTGTATTTAAAAGAAATGAAAAAAAGAAAAATATTTAAAAAAAAAAAAAAAAAAACATTTTACAAAAAAAGAAAAGAAAATCAATAAAACTTGAAAGTAAACATGTTAGCGTTATCGCGTTTCAAGTATATACCATTATAATTTATTACATAAATAGTTAAATTTGAAATGAATGGTTAGATTTTTTAATATTTAATAACTGGTATTATTAAAGTGTTACGGTGCAACAAACAACACTCTTTGATATTTTCTTGACCTTAAACATTTTGAATTTTATTCTTTAAATATTCTCATGTTATTTAAATTTAAGATGAGTTCATTATATGAAAAACAGAAAAAAATCTGTTTATATTCTGCATAAATGTTTTTTTTTTTTTTTTTGCTCCTTCATTTACGATCGTAGAACGAATCACGAGACGAATTTTAATTACATTAAAATATTTATGTTGTTAAAATCTCGAAATTCAGTCAATCGTTAGATTATAATTACATGTACTCGTATATAAAAAAAAATGTTATTTTATGAATCTGAATATTTGATAAATGAAAAAATTTGCATTTCTGCGTAACTTATACGTTTATGAACACACATAAAAGGAACTAATATGATTTTCAGACAATTTTTTTTATTTCTTTACTATAAAAAGTAAAGTTAACATTTTTTTTTGTAGTAAATATCATTGATATTTAAATGTCTTTAATTTCAGATAAAACAAAGAAACAAATTAACGGACAATTAGTATAGAAAAAATTTAAAAATGAAATAATATTTAAATAAAACAAGGTAGAATAAAAACTAACGGATTTTAAAGGTGAATATTTTTCATTTCAGACCATAAAAACAGTTTAGAATATTATCAGTTGCACCAAAATTTGTAATTTTTCTTAGAATTTTATATATGAGAAAAAAATTGTTGAAAATCGAGAGACACATTCTTCAATTTTAAGGCAATCTTACATAATTAAGAAAATCTACTAATACAAGTGAAAACATAATGTTGTTGTTTGAATTTCTGACTTTTATTTTGATAAAATTTGTACACGAATTTTAGTTACAGGTATCTAAAAATGGCAAATTTTCAAATTTGGTCCCTAGTAGCTCTCTTAAACACAGAAGGGAGTGGATACAATAAAAATTTCTTAGGTAACTTATGCTAATTCTGAAAGATCTTTCTTGTGTGTTCAAATTTCAAAGTTCCATCTAGAAGCGTTTCGGAAATATAAAGGAAGCGAAATCTTACAAAAATTTTCGTTTACATAACGTTAAACGTAAATACTAAATTTTAAAAAATTTTATATTTTTCATATTGATTTGTAATGGTAAAAAATGTAAAGGTAAGTAATTCTACATTGTTTAGCATTTTTAGATTGAAAAAATGTTAAACAGAACCTGAGATATATACACATTTAAAAATAAGGGATTTTTCAAAATGTGAGGATTTGTAACAGATGGGAATACATAAAACAGTTGTTTTACAACATTAATTTTTTTTAAAAAATCTATACATGGTAAAAATTTCATTATTCTATTTTAAACGTTGTAGAAGTTTAAACAAATGAAGAGACAGACGGACAATTTGAAACTAATAGATAGAAAATTTTAGATTGATATTTAAAAAAAAATTTTATATTTGAAAAAAATTAAATCACAATTGAAAAATAAATTAAATTGAACATAATTTTTTTATTTTCTATACTTATATTAAAATGAAAAATAAATTAAAATTAATGCAGTATTTAAAGAGTGCACTCCTTTATTATTCTTATTTTTTTTTTTCTTTTAAATATTATTATTATACGGTTATTTAATATCTAATAAGTGTAACAGTTAAAAGCGCGTCATTAATATTAGATTATTTATTATTAAAAATTTCTATATTGCATAAACATTTAACTATAGTATACATTTATACATATTATAAATTTGTATATAATCATTAAAAAAACGCGATTATTTATATACATATACATTTAATAAAGGTAAGCAGGTGAATATAAAAAACCGAACTATATAACTTTGTGCAAGAAAAAAGAAATAAATATAGATAATAGGTGAAAATATTCCAAGAAAATTTTCCATTTTTTATTAAATGTTCTTATAACCATATTAAATTAAAGGCACCATTAATAAGTAAATTCTTCAATCTAGATAAATCAAAAAATTAATTTAAAGAGAAAAAAACTTGTTTCAAAAAAAAACATACGTATATTACTTATAATATAGAAAATGAGAACATCCAGACAAGTTTATTTAAATACCACTGAATTAAACATTTTATAAGTTAAATGTTGGAAAAATTTCATGATGTAGAATGAAATTTTGTAAAATGAGAGTAAAGCAGGCTTTATTTATTTATTTTTTTTTTCTTTTATTAAATTCCGCGACCGACTATCTGTTAGATAAATTTAATTTTTATTTAAGTAATATATGACAGAAATGTAGGTAAAATACCTGTTTATATTAAAAAAAAAAAAAAAAATTAAATACATATTTAGAGCAATAATAATACATTTTTCTTCTATTCAGTTATGTGCGATTCAAATAAAATAAAAGTAAATTGTTTTTTTGTTTTTTTTTTCTTTTATGCGAGTATCTAATAAAATTAAAACTTTAACTTTTAAAATAAAATAGGAGGATTGGATAAAATGCACAAGACAAAATTACCAAGACAAAATCCGCAAAAACAACATCCCCAAAATCAAAACCCCCAAAACCACCAAAACCCCCAAAGACAAAATCTTTAAAATTAAACCTACCAAAAAGAATAATAATAATGTTTTTTGTGCATTTAAAAATTAAAAATAATCAATTAAGTACATTATTTTACTTTGGTAACATATTTATAATATATTATGAACTTGAATTATGTTTTGATATTAACATCAGTGAAATATTAAGGGTTTTTTTGTTGGGGTGAACACAAATTTTTTGAAAAACTCTAAAAATCCTCTTAATGCACAATATTACATATAATACACATAATATAATAAATATTCTGGAAAAAGGGAATATCCTGATTTTGTGTTTTAACTCTAAAATCCCTCTTAATTCGAAGATATAATAAAATTCAGATATAATGTATATATATTATATAAATATTCTGTAAAAGGATAATTCTGAAAATATTCTGTAGAATATCATACATTCATATAAACAAATTATATGGTATTAAAAGGGGCGGGAATACCCAGATTTTGAATTCAACTCTAAAAACCCTCCTCATAAAGAATTTCACATATGCATGTATATAAATATTCTGGAAAAAGGCGTACCCTGTTTTTAAAACCAACTTTAAAATCCCTTTTAATTACTTTTTTTTTTTATATATTTTAACAAATAGGACAATTTGTTGTTACTACAATTTTTAAATGCATTATTTATTTTAGGGATTTTGTTTTTGGGGATTTAGTCTTAGTGGGTATTTTGTACTTATCCCAAATAGTAATATATATATATATCTATTCAAGTTTTAAATGACAATAAAAAAAAAAATTAAGTGTTTTTAATTTTCTATTGAAGAAATTTTTCAAGTGCATGTGAAATCATTTCTGACATTCAACAACAAGAACAACAACAAAAAAAAAAAAACAAGTAAAAGAAAAACCTAAAAAAGAAAATCTTCACTTCAAAATGTCATTATATTCAACTTTTTTTTATTTATTTTTTTTTTTTTTTCCATAATTGTCATTTTTGATTAAAATGAAAATATTATATGTGTATATTGCAATAAAATAGTAAAAATACTAGAAATTTTCCCATCGTATTTAAGATTTATAGTTATAGTATTTGTTTATATTTGATTCTTTTAGTAATTATTATTATATTAAATTTAATTGGAAAAACTTGAATGAAATAAAATAAAAGATTAAAGAAAATTTTGTGGAATTTTTTTTTTCGTTTTTTTTTTTTTTTTTTGTAATTATCCTTCTTGGACTAAATAAAATCAAAGAAAAACAAATTAACAACATTTTTTTTTGATCTCAGCAGGAAAATGTCTGTTTTTTTTTTTTTTTTTTGAAATTTTAAATACTTAAATCTATAAAGACATATGATTGAGAATGAATTGAAGTATGCTTTGATGATTAGTTAATAGCAGTTTGTTTAATGTTATACATATAACTAATTAAATTGACTTAGAATATTATTATGAAATTAATTTTTTTTTTTTTTTTTCTATTTAACTTTTTTTTTTTTTTTTGATTACATTCAGTGGCGCAAAATATAGAAGCTTAACTATATATGTTGTGGCATTGAATGAAATCAAAGAAAAATTAGGCGGTCAAGAAAAGTATATTCCTATATTTATTACGTAAATCCTTGTAAGTATCTTTCTATAGGATAAAATATTAAAAATTTTGTGAAATTAAGTTAGTTTAATTCGGGTAACCTTAAAAAATAATTCTGGTCGAATAGATTTTTCTATATTTTTTAAGATGCTAGGATTACAGATGTAGAGTCTAGTGATTACTTATGCGTTAGATCAGCCTTCATCAATAAAAAAAATTAAAGCAATTATTTTAATTCAACAATTCTATTAACTCATCAGAGATTGCTGTGAATTTTTACATATAGAACTAGCCAAAAAAATTTTGAAATTTGAGAGTTGTCTAGATAATTTAACACTACATGCATACTGAAGAGTTCAGTAATGGTAAAGAACGAAGTAACCCCTGTTATTATATTAAATAAATTGTCCAAATTTTTTTATTATTAAAATGTTTTTAAAACTTGTTTTTTATCACAAAATTGTTAATTCTGCTGCAAAAGTGTTAATTCTGCAAAGAATCTAATTTTAATCTTTTTCTAACTATCAACTTTTCTAATTTCTCTTCACAATTTGACTATAGGGTATATATGGTTAACATATCTTCTACATATAGCTGATTTATTTTTTTCTTTTAATTTTTAAAACCTTTGATGATTTTTTTTATCAACATTTTTTTTTTTTATTGTCCATGATTCACCAATATAAGTTTCTTTAAGGAATATGAGAAAATTGAATGGTTGAATCAAAATTTATTAAATTTTTCAGGGACAGAAAACAACTTTTTGACATGTGTACACATGTATCAGTTTTTTAATAGTACATCATTTTTTTTTTTTTATAAAGTTCTATTATTCTCGTACATTGGAAATTCAAATAACTATAAAGAAAAATTAAAAAATATTTAAACTACCGATAGCTTTTAATGAGAAAAAAAAAACAAAGTATTTGACCAAACTCAAAAAAATCAAAGAATAAAATGCGATGGGATTATACTTTTTGAACTTTCAATTCAATTACTTAGTTAACTTTCCTTTTGTAAATCTTTTAATTAATATACTATTTTATTGTTTTAAACACTCACAATGCATGGTGTTTTGTTCCCAAAAACTAACCACCATTCAAACAATTGATTACAATAGAAAAATATAAGCATTAAACCAGAAATTTCCGGTATAAAATAAAATCTAAAATTTCCATATCGTATAGAAAAATAAAAAATTCTAATATAAAATGACGTCATGCTTGTGAATCAATGACTTCAATCAAAAACAGTTAACTCAGTTAGTATATAATATATTAAATGTATATATTTAAAAAAAAAAAAAAAAAAACAGGAAGGTAACAATATTATGTTAATGATTTTTTTCTTTTTAATTTAAAAAAAAAAAAATTTCACGTTTTTAGCACATCAAAACTAATTTTATTTTCTTTAAATTACGCACGAAAAATATAAATATTACATCTTTATATTATATATAACCCTATATAACTTCATATAATAAATATTATCTTTCTTTTTTTGAGTTTTTCAAAAAAAAAAAATTAACATTAATTCAGTTATACTGAAACATTTAAATTAATCATACGCATAGTTATATTAATTTTAACCTTAACTTTTCTTCATTTCAATATAAAATTCCCAATTTAACTCCCAAAAAACATTTAAAATGTAATCATACCGTGATCGTATAGTAAATACAGATGTAATTCGTTTTTATATGTATTTAACAGTATGCATACAAATATAACAATTTTTAAATTCTAATTGATTTGACCTAAAATTATAAAAGTTCGATGGCCTAGTATTTTACCTTTTATTTTCTTTCTTTATTTTTTTTTCTCTTTCTCAATCACTTCTTTTTAATATCAGATTTTAATTTCCTTTGTTTTTTTTGTTTTCTTTTTTCTGCTTTTTCTGTATTTTACTTTTGAGCAGTTGTTTTCTCATTAATGTTATTTATTCTTAGATTAATATGTTAAAACTCATCTCAATATTTTCCGTTTTATTATACAAACTGCCATTTTTTAAAGTCTGATTTATTTATAAATAAATACATAATAAAACTATAAAATATTTTAAAATTAGTTACCTACTAGTTACTACCTAATATATAACAATAAATATTTTATTTATTTGCTAAGTAAATTCACAATAGTTTATTAAAAAATCTATATATAGTTAAATAAATAATCAAAGAAGTGATTATTTAATAACAAAAGAAAGAGATAAAAATATGTATAGTTACAAAAAAACAAAAAAAAAAAAATCAAAGAACAGTAATATATCATTATTTTATTCAGAATAAAATATACTCGTATTATCGATTGTAAGTGCATTACATATGTACGTATACGAAATTCTTGGTTAACCATCAGTTAAGTTGAGTTTTGCTTAATTGATTTTACTTGTTTGTTTATTAACTTGTTATTTTACTTTACATTTAGTTTACCTGCCGTACATATACAAATTGCTAAAAAAAAAAATTGAACATTTTGAACATATAATACAAATCCACTGAATTCCAAATAGCCACAAGAGTATATAAAACATAAAACAAAAATAATGATCCGCAATCATACAAAATACATACAAAAAAGTTTTATTTTATTTTATTTTTCTATTTTTCTTTTTTTTTTTTTTTACCACTTATATGTGAATTTGTAATAAAAGCTCACTTTACAAATCAAGAAAAACAAAAAAAGAAAAAAAGAACAATAAAAAACTAAAAAGAGATAGCAATACGAGAAAAGAAAAAAAAAGGCTAAAAACCAAAAGAAAAAAAAAACTTGTTATGAATATTCTTTTGATGTGAATGAACTTTAAAAATTCTTTCAAAAGAAATTAAAAAAAAAAAAAACAGAAAAAACAAAAAAAAAAATGGCATCAAACTGTTTTGATATAAAATGAATTTTATATATTGTTATTAGCCTGTATATTATACCATATGTCTATAAATCTGAATTAGAAACAATCACATATGACAGAAAAGAAACGTATATGTATGTACATATGTTTAACTATTTCATTCTTTTAATTAAAAAAACAAATATAAGAATCTCGAAACACGAATACAGCCGAAGAATATAATTTTATAATAATAAAACAATTTATTTTTGCTAAGTGTTAAAATATGTATATGTGGGGCCTCGGTGGCCTAGTGGGTGGGTAAGAACTTATAAAATACGCTGTAAACACCGAGGGAGTATGGGTTCGAATCCTAGACATGTTGTAAGAGTTATTCCCCCTTACGACATTTACAGCCACGCTGTGTAATTTCCTGCCCACATTTATGTGGCAGAGAAATGTATTAAAAAAAAAAGAAAAAAATATGTATATATGAATGTGTTTTTTTTTATTAAAATATATTAAACCACATAATTAATACTTCATTATCTAACAGGTGTTGTAATCGTAAAGTAGCTTGTTAATAAAAATATTCATCCAGAGCCCATGTTATTATAGAACCGAAAATCGAAGAAATAAAAACTTTTGTATATGTATATCATATAACAAGAACTTCTTCAAATCATCGAATACTCTTTACTTATAAATTTCTGTTCCCCGATTTGTATTATTTCTAATAATTTGAGAAAATGGTTACACATTTTTTATAATATTCCCACTCTTTCAACTTAAAAAATTCTGCTTTAAGCTCTTAAATATTCTAGCTTTTAAACCACGTAAGTATAGATTAAAATTTCTAACCAAAAAAGATGATCATCTCTCTTAGGAAAAAAAAATCATCAATTGCCTTTAAAATGAATTTAATGAATGTAACTTAATCCTTGTTTTTTTTTTTATCTCCTCCATGTATCCCCATATTTTTCCTTTCGTGCATCGAATCAACTTAAACAAAGCCTACTTTTGTTTTTACTTCCGATGTAGTAAATGATAGTTGAGCATTTGTTACTACCATTGATCTTCTGATATTCTTATGTTCTTGATTACACTTAATTTTTGCCTTTCGCCTATCAACCCATGAATAGATAGCCCTTGTGTTATTTTATTGTGTTATTTATTTTATTTTATTTTTTATGATATAGATACATTTGTTGAGTCTTCAAAAAAATAAAAAAAAATTAATTATACATTTTGTTACTGAATTAAAAACAAAAAATGACTGTAAAAGGTTTTGTGCATGAATTGAAAGTAATTCAAAGAGCATAAAATTTATGATTATTATTATGCTTTGTTATTTGTTTTTTTAATTTTTACTTTCTTACCTTTATCCATATATAGCTTTTTTTTTTATTATTTTATTGTATAATTTTCATGCTATAACAAATGTTATGCAGAGCATAAAAAGATTCAAAAAATTTGGTAGTAACTGGTAATAGTAAAGTTATAAAGATTTTTTTTTTATTTGAAAATTAAATATTAAATGTTTTCTTCCCTTTATACCATTTTTTTTTTTTTTTTTTTTTTTTTACTTTATATGCATAAAGAATATATCTGTATATATAATTTTACCACGTTTTCTTATCACGGATATCTAAGTTCCTCAACAAGTAAAATCATGAAACTTTGTAATATCCAAACGGATATTAATTTCATATAAATTATTAATTTATTCCCAAGTGGTTTAATTCGAAAAATATTGTATATATAAAGTTTTTGTGGAAGCAAGTGTTTCTTTTTAAGCAATAAGAGAGATTTTGTAGAGTAAATATGGCATAAATCTTATAAATATTGGTTTGAATAGTTGATTAATTTTACAGTATAAGATAGTTTGAAATCTGGTTAAAATTTAAAGGGTTAATAATAAAATCCTTAAGATAAAATTTCCAAATCAAAAATTTCCAAGACAAAATTCTAAAGATAAAATCTTAAAAAAGAAAATCTTTAAAAAAAAACAAAATTACCGGAAGACCAAATTCCCAAAATTCACCTTGTAATCAAAATTTAAAATCTGGGACGTTTTTCTACATTTTTATAAATTAATATTTAAAGATCAAGAACTTAATAACGAATTCACTGTTACGCACTATTTTGAAGAACATAAATTTTGTTTTGTGGAAACTTCATACAATTCTTTTTTTCAAGATTTTGGAGACTTGAACCATGAAATCGTTGTATTTATATTTTTATAAACTGAAAATAAAATTTTACATGACGTCCCAACTATAAAATGTACTCTTTTTGAGTTAAACCATTTTATTCAAATGAATTTTTTTTTTTTTTGAAATGTATAATAAATTGTGGTGTGTTTAATTACGCGCTTCAAATATGTATACCATTTTCTGTCTGTTCTTCCTCATACCTTGCAAAAAAAAAAAAAAAAAAGTCATAATTACATATACATATTCATATAAATATACATATAATATACAATATATAAACATCTCCTCATGTATGAATGTAATTTAGAATATTAAATAAGTAAATGAATATGGGAGGCTTTAGCCTTAGTTATAATTCTAGAACTACGAAGAAGAAACAATAATGTTACCATCTTTTGAACTTTATTTAATGTTTTTTTTTTTTTTGTTCTGGTTTCTTCATGGCTTCTTTTACGTTTGTATGCTTCTCTTTGTTTTTTTTTTTGTACTTTAAATTACTTTTGTATTTGTATTTCGATATCATAAAATATGCAATCAAAGAAAAATAAAAAAATTAACAAAAAAAAAAAAAAGTAAGAACAAAAATACAAAAAAAAAAAAAAAAAGAAATAAAAAAGAAAAAAAAAAACCTAAGTTAAATCCAAGTCAATGGCTTCCCAAATGATGGTATTATTTAACATGTTTATCTCTTTTTTTTTTATTATACATATGTTATGTTATGTTCTAGAGTTCAGTGACGCAACTTTATAATAAAATAGGGTTTAGTTGTATATAAAAGAAATTGATTTCTAAAGAAATTTAATTCTTTTTTTTTTTGTATCCATTCTATAATTCCATTTTAATTTTATAATCCATGTATTTTAAAACTTAATCATTTATGGAATTAAATTTGAATTAGTCTTTTATTTTATACACTGGTTAACAATATTATAGATTTCCTTTCATTAAATTTACAATGGTTTGATTTTATAATAATTCATACGATTTTTTATTTTGGAGATTATTCGATAACACAAATATTCTACCATTCATATGAAACTCTTAAATAACTACCCAAGTTTAAGAAAAGTTTTTCGTGTATTTAAAATAAAATCTTTTTTGAGTCGCATATTTTTTTTATTGCTGTTGTTTTTTATTTTATAAAATTGAAAGTCCTTTGGAATATCTTCTTCGTCACTGTTGATCCTATATATAGTATTCATTACTCTCATCTAATTCCGTTGCTTTTTTTTTTGCGTTATCCGATCATATTATCAAATAAACATTCCAGAAAAGGCAAAGACAACAATAAAATAAAAATAAAAAAAATTTAAAAACTAAATCTATACCCAAATCAGATATAATATTACAGGAAAAGGTATATACAAAACACGTTAAATGAAGACAACAAAAAAAAAAAAAACAGTAATATTAAAAAACCAACAACAAAAAAATAAGGAAAAATCAGTATAAGAACAATAAATGTTCTTGTATACACTTAAATGGGCATACCACAAACATAATACAACACACATATTGTTAAATATAATAAAAGTACTGTTATTTTCAAGATTTTTTTTTTTTTTTATATTTTACCTTTGTTTTTTTTTTTTTTGTTATTTCTTATGTTATTTTATTATATTCAATGTGTTTTTTTTTTTTGTGTTGTTATTACCATTGTTTCTGTTGTGTTGTTTGTTGTAAATTTTCTTCGTTTATTTCTGATTATTTCCCCCTTGTTGATTTTTGTTTTTTTTTTTTTTGCTTTTTTTAGTTTTTTTTTTGTTCTTTCGTTTTATTTTCTTGTGTTTCTGTTCTTTTGTTTTTTTTTTTTGTTGTTTTATTTCACTTTGTTTTTTACTGTGTAATTTTAGTTATTTGTTTTTTTTTTGATCTAAGATATGTGTGTACTTGCCCTGTTATTTTCAAAGTCAAGGAATTATTTTCATTTTTATTGTTGTTGCAATTTTCTTCTTTAGTGTTTTTAAGAATAGAAAATGATAACAAATTAAGCACAATAATAACGATGACAATGACGACAACAATGATAGAACTGAAACTACTGAACTGAAAATTGTATACGCGTCTTGTATTTTTTTATAAAAGGAAAAACTGTCAACGCATTGTGATAGATATATATATACATACACAAAACAATTATAATATAAGAAACAAAAAAAAAAAGGAAAATAAAACAATAACATATGTACATATAATAATATAAATGATAATAAAACATCAAGTAACATTGACAGTAATACAAGATTCCGATTTAAAAAGAACAAAAAAAAAAAAAAAAAGAAAAGTAAGGAAAAGATGGCAAAAGATAGGCACAGCACAATTGACAATATAGAATGAAATAGTAAATATAAGAAAAGGGAAGGGATTAAAATGTGTATGGAGGAATATTATAAATGAAGTTAGTAAAAAAATAAAGGCAATATAACATAAAATATACATAAATATATCTGATATATATTCGATATTGTAAAAAAAATATAACGTTTAAGTAAATTATATATTTGTGTAGACTTAATGATTGCAATTTGAAGGAATGTAAAAAAAAATAGAAAAAAAAAATAGATAAAAAATGTGCGCGCGTAATCCAAAGCAATAATAACAATAATCCAAAATTCAAGGGTAGATACAAATTTTTTTTTTTTTTTGTTTTGAACTTGATTTTATAAATTTGCCGGATAAAAATCGAACAACAGGTAGCTGGCAGCAGTTCTATTACAAAATGAATATATTAACACCATTTATATAATAAAATGAAGAAAAAAATTATAATAATTTAAAAAAAAAAAAAAATAAAATAAATACATCATTCTACCATTATATTAACACATAGTATACATGGTAATAATCACAAAGATGAAACCAAAAACAAAATTAAAAGAAAAACAAAGTAAACTAAGAAAAAGAAACTATAGATATATATATATTTTTTTTAAATTAAAGAAAAATAAATAAAAATAAAAATACGATTAAATGAGTGCAATCAGATAAGATGATGATAATGATGATGAAACAGCAATACTATAGTAATAAAAGTGTAAATTGAACGATTTTAACTATACATATATACCTATAATTGAGAATTCAATGTAATTATTGTATATACCTTTTAAGTTTCAACTATTATTATTTGAAAAAAAAAGAAAAAAACAAAACATAATGATTTTCATGTTTTATGAGAATGACATTTGTAGTACGAAACACTTCTTCTTCTTAACACAAAAAAAAAAACGACTTAATAAAAAAACTTAACAATTTTCTATTTGGAATTTTTTTGCATGAATTAAGTAAAAATTTAAAAAATAGGCTCAGATAATTATTATGTTCTTACTTTATTTTGAATAGACCTACGATTGGTTCACACATTATATTATTTAGCTACTAAAACTAAAAAAAAAGAAAATTCTGACTATAGCATTATTATTTCTTTGTGTCTTTTGTTTAAGACAATCATAATTATGAGCTGACGTTGCAAAAATGCGTTTATAAATTTTTTTTTTTTTATAGTTTTATAAACATGTCATAAAAATGAGTGACTTAATAATATTTTGAATGAAAATAAATGCATGGAAAATGGAAATTTATGAAAGGAAATTATAATCTACCTAATTATATAAGGATATAAAGTATAGAAATTATATTTTTGTAATATAAAAATTATAAAGACGTGCTTACTTATATAAGAATGTTAAGTTTTTGATAAAGAACTTAAAGTATATATATATAAGTAATAAAATTTTATAATGTAATAATATAAAAATTAAAAGATTATGAAAAATTGAATTTATGATGAGTAAAAAAAAAAATATTATATTTTCTTTACTTTGCGAAACAAATTATTTATTAATGGCGAGACCAGTAGCTAAAATATTTATTATTATTTAATGTAAAATTAATGATTATTAAAGTATTTTTTTTTTTTTTAATTTTTGTAATTTTAAATTTTTACAATAAATTAGGAACGATATTAAATATTGGCGCGGGGGAGGGAAGGGATTCAACAATTATTATCAGAACCAACAAATATTATTTCACATTTCATATAATGATTGTGGCTTACACATATTAATTGATTTTAAACTGTTTTTACTACTCTCCCTTAAAATATATAAATGATTTGTCTTATTCCATTGGTGACTTTTGATTTATATCAATGTCCCATCTCCCATCAATTTTTTAATGGGACTTTTGTCTCATTAAAGGTAGTAAAAATTCCCATTAAAATAATTGTATAATTGAATAATTTTGCAAATATTAAAATATACCATATATAGATAAATTATATATTCTAAACTATTATATATTCTATAAACTATTATACGTATTCTAGAAAATGGTATATATATATATATATATATTCATATTCAATTTAAAAATCTTACAAATACATATATAAAAATATTTTGGAAAAAGCGTATAACTCTGATTTTGAATTCAACTTTAAAATTTCGCCTAATTCAGAATATCGCATACACATATATACAAAAATTTTGCAAAGAAAATATAATCATAATTTTGTAACCAACTCTAAAATTTCTACTATTTTATATTTTTATACATAGTTTGGAAAAAGGGGTAACACTGTGGGTAAAATTCCGATTATACATGTGAGATTTTCAATTTGGCTACAAAATGGGGCTTCTAATTATGGGATTTCTGACACGTCACCTATATAATTGATGATAATTTCAATAGCATTTTTATTATATTAAAGTTTTCACTTAAAATGTTATTCAAAACGTAGGCACCAATGTAAAACCAAAAGCAATTAAATAAAAAAAAATTTTGTATTTAATTTGATGATCATTAAATTTAATAAACAAATTCAATTCGATCGAAACTATACTATCTATTTGTTTTGTTTGAAACTTCTTTGTCTCCTTTCCGCTCCCATTTCGTGTAGGTGAGATAGAGGTATTTTTTTATTTTCAACAAGATTTTAGTCGTATATAGATGTTATGCATGCTAGTAATTTGGTGCTTCAAAGGGGAAGATTACATTAAGATAGGGTGGTAAAAAAAAATATACCAGTCCATATACCAATATACAATATTGTACCATAGGACCTTCAGTTGGTAAATGTTTAATTCGTGATTGTGGTTTGACTATTAACCGTCAATCTCTTTTAGATCGTTTATCGATCGTACAGCTGTTTTCATATCTTCCACGATCAAAAGCTTCCACCAAAGTTACAACGAATGTTTTAAAAAGCATTTTTTACCGATTTATATCAGAGTGAATTACCACCCATGCTTTTTTTACCAAAGTGTTGGTACAATCAATTTACATGCATTTTGTAGATTTTAAAAATGTTTGAACTTTTTATGGTACATATGTCCACGGTACCACGCGTAGCGAAAATGTTAAAAATTATAAAATTTAATTTGGCTTTAAATCAATTTTACATATAATGCAAAAACTGTTTGTACCTAACTTGTTAGATAGAAGATTTCGTTTGACTTCAAACATTTTTAATTACTTTGAACGATAACCAAAATGTTCAAATTTTTATTTTTTTTTAAGGAAATTAATTATCCATTATCCAATTTTAAATACATATATGGGAGGTTACTTTTTTAATAAAAAAATAAATTTATATATAATTTTAATAATAAATACTTTTTTATGTAAAATTTCTAAATAATTATATTTTTTTTTTTTTTTCTTTACAGGTAAAGCAATTTTTAACATCTCTTTTTTTTTATTTATTTATTAATATTAAAAGAACATATGGCATGATTATGGTATTTCTTAAGTGGTAAGTCTTAAAATTATTTTATGAAATTTATAAACCATTTTGTCAATTTTTAAGCAACATAACATATAGAACTTCTGTTATGTTGATTATGAATATCTATTGAATGTAGCCTGGCCAAGAACTATAATATTAAAATGCTGTATTCCCAAATTAACGCTTAGAGTCTTTCAAGCTCTGTCACATGTTCTCTATTTGTTCCTTAAAAAAATAATTTTATTTTTTTAATATTATTTCCAATAAGTGAATTACATTAAATAAATTAACATTTTTGAACCATTTTTGATTTAAAAAAAAATGACGTTGTTAAGTGATGGTTAAACCTTAGTTTTTCAAAAGTCAGAAAAGTATAAATAACTTTTTATCATTTGCAGATAAATTAAGAAACGACACTTTTGGAAAATTTATATTCAAATATAATGTTATATACAAATTAATTTTAGAATATAAATCTATTTATTATTATCTGTAAAACATATTATGCAGAAAGTATGTATGTATATGTACTATTAAAAATCAAATACATTTAAATTTAAAAAATTTCACTTTAATTTCAAAGTGATAATCATAATCAGATTCTTGTTTGAAACTTTGTTAGTACTACTTTTATTTATATAAAAGTTAGTTAATATGAACTTGTTTAAAATCTTTATTGTATATATATACATTGAAAAATTACAATGAAAAAGTTTGTTGTCTTAAAACAGATTTTTCACAAAACAAAAAAAAATAAAACATATAAAATAAATAAATAAATGAATTTCAAGAATCAGAATCTTATTTCAAACAACAAATAACAAAACATATCACATTTTTTTTCGATATTATCTTTATACTGTACACCTCCTCAAAACTTTTCGATACCTTATCTATGGTTGTCATTATTTTGATTTTTCGTGATTCAAAATCACTTAACAATTCTATATACGTATGTTATATTTTAACTGTAAATTTCTACAAAAAAAAAAAAAAAACATATTTGCTATAGGAGTAAATACTAAAATGATTATTCTATATAACTTTTGTTAAAAGGTTCTTTTTAAATTTTTAACTATAAAAACATCAAATTTAAATTAAAAACTTTCTTTCCAAATAAATGAAAACTGATAAGACAGTAACTAAGTGATTTTTAAATACTTTTTTTAAACCACACAAATGTATTTTAAGTAGATTGGTTAGTTTGACTCTTTTCGTCTGTCTGTCGGTTTGTCTGTGTGTTTGCAAAATTTTAACACCGTTTGGAACAGAGCAATGAAATTTCAATAATGGTTAGACATCGCAATAAAATTAATGTTGTGGAACTTTTTTTTTTCCGTTACGGAGCGTTACAGTTTGCGAAAGTTCGAAAAAGTACAATATATAAATTGTTATAACAGAAGTTTTCTATGTTTCGGTATTAACGAATATATTGTGGAAATTCACTTCGCCGTAATTGTGTACTCAATAGATTATTGATTCCTTTAAAAAATTTTTTGTAGAAGAATTTTCTCTAATTCTTGGTTGTGTTTATTCAATTTAACTAAATCTAATAAAAAATAGAATATAAACTACCAGCATCTGTAAATGCATAGTAATAAATTAACTATATTAATTAAATTATATTAACGCAGAAACAAAAGTTAATAATTTTTATTTCATAAAGCCAATAAAATACTCCGGGAAACGCCGGGTACTCTGCTAGTATATTATAAATCTATTTTTTGTACCTAGTCTTTGTCCAACAGTTATTATGGAATATTTTTTATTTTGAAAATGTGCTATTTTGAAAACTCTTGGTTAAATTCGGAGGTTGTTAAATCTCTCAAACTCAATTTTTGAAACTTGAAGTTTTGAGTTGGATCTTTAGAAATAAGTACTAGTCATTTCAAAATATGTATTTTACATCGATAAAATTTATGTACGCTTCCCGTACATTTGCGTCGCTTCCCGTTTCGGTAAGGGATCAAAAAATCATTTTGTTTTAAACAGCTGTAATTTGAACACCTGTCCAAATTTCTTTTTTTTTCAAAAATTAACATTAGGTTTTTATTTCTGTTAACAATATTATAGGGTGGTTACCTTAAAATTGATGAAAGTGTGATTTGATTTTTGCCAAATTTCCTAATGTGTTTTCCTTAATTTTTATATTATTATCAATTTATTTTTTAATGTACCTAGTCTTTGCCCAAACTTATTATGAAATATTTTTTAATTTTGGAAATGTGCTATTTTAAAAAACCTTGGTGTTTTCATTACTTGTTTTGTGATTTTTACAAAATTTTTTAGAAGAAAATATCTAAATATAAAGTTATACGACAAAACAATATATGTAGATAGATACCAATTAATTGTTTTCTATACAAAAAAAAAGAAACTAAAATTAAAAGATAAAAAGAAATTTGGTAAATTTAACAGCTACATTACTAAATTAAATTGTATCAAAAAGTTCGGTATATATAATAGCATTGTACACTAAAAAAACTGAGAAGAAAAATTAACGACACCGTGTTTTTTATTTTCTCAAACTTTTTAACGATAACGACAGAATTCGCTCATCTTAACTTCCTTTAAATAAAAACGAAGAAAAAATTATTTTCCTCCTATGCAAAATGCAAATACTTAGTCATGTATTTCTCTTTTATTATCTCACTTCTCTTTCTCTACCATACCATATCATATCATTGAATTGAATTGAAATTCTCTTATCTATTTTTTCTAATACATACTGTTTTTTAACTGACAAGGTAATACAAATCAAATTAAGTAACATGAGAAACATGACAATTTTATTTGTCTATTTGTTTATTTGTTGCTGTTGTATTCTTTCTCACCTGTTCTCCTTACTATACATAAACATACAAAAACATAAAAAAAATATCCATGATATAAACTTGACAACAACAATACGAAGCACTAATATTTACTATTTACATATTTCTATAATATGTACACCGACCCAACCGATATTATCATATCATACATAATAAATCATACCAAAAAAATATGTATCATCATACAAGAGTGATTATTATCTTTTTATACTTGAGCATAAAACTTAATGCTACACGGTCTACTGAGCTACAAATAATTTTCAAGTTATTTTCTTTGCAAGTAAGAAAACAACAACAATCATTTATTTCGGGTTATTTAATATTTCCTTCTCTCTCTTCTCAATTACCAACAACCAACCAAACTAACTTACTCTTGTTTTATTATCTATATTCTATAATCTATATTTCTATATTCTATATAGACAATATTATTTTTCTCTCTTACTCTCCACTCCGCCTAACATTCACTTTATGTTGCTGGTTGATTCAATTCAGAATAAAATGAAAGCAACGTGCAAAATTTTCTTTAATTTTTCTTTTTATTTCAACCAAATAAATCTGTATACATGTTTGTATGCAACTATAAGTATATTATATTGTATATACAATGAAAAATTGTTGCACCTTAAAAAAAAAAAAAAAAATACATATCTCATGTTTACCGAAGCAAAGACACTACAAAACTTCAAAATAAAACTTTAATTCAATAATTTTATATACGTATGTTATTGTTGTTGTAGTTGTAATCAACTTGTTGAGTCAATTAACTTCGAAACAGAACTTCAAAATATGTTTTTATTATTGTTGGTGATTTCCTCAAAATAAAATTTAACGACTGAGTTTATGTTTCTTTTGTTTAATATTGTAGAATTTATTAAAGCAACATTACTACAATATAGATTTAGATTTGAATAGGAAAACCTATTAAAATTCCTTAATTTTATAAAGAGGGGTAGTTTATTTTTTTTTTTTTTTTGTTTTATCAAATTCAGAAGAATTATTTGTTGTTGTTCGTATCGGCAAAATTTTTTATTGCATGTACAAAATTTCTACAATAATATTCATTTAAATTTTTTTTTTTTTTTTGTTTGATTTGCGCAGTTTTTCAATTCTTATACATAATCAAAATTTTTATCGTGATTCATCGGGAAAATCTCTACACAAAATTTCTCCCATCGTTCTCTTATTCGATTTCTGTTCTGTTGTTTACTAAAGAAACCGAAAAAAAAAACAAGGAAAAAAAAGAACGTATAAACACGACAACAAAAAAGGATAAATCGTATATATATGCTAAATGCTAATGTTACTGAATACACATACACATTTAAATAAACTTTAATAAATACAAATGATGAAGAAGCAGCAGCAGTATGGTAAAATGCCAATTTGTAGTGTTTTACAAGCGTGTTGAATAAAAAAAAAAAAGATATATTTTTTTTTTCATTCTTAAATATTTGTTGTATCTGTTGCATATTTATAATATGACAACAGTTATTTAAATTTTTTTTATTTTGTAATGAGAGAATTAAACGAAAAATAAAAGAGAGAATTTCGGAATTAAAAAAGAGTGTGTGTAGTAGATTGTAGAACGAATAGATTTTCATGAAAATTCTCTACAAAATGAAATTATTTGTTGCTGAAAAAGATAATAAGAAGAAAAATTTTATTTAGAAATGTTTTTGCAGCTGAATCTATAATTTTATGATGATGTGGTGAATTTTGAAGAAAAATGCTTTTCTATTTTATTTTCATGTTTTTCTTGATTTATTTTTATGTTATTTTCCTGTTTTAAACAAAGTTCTTGGATGGATTCAATTTTCGGATAATACAATTTTCTTAAAGATGAAAATCCAAAAAAAAAATATGAGATTGTCCCTTTAAGTAATTATTTTTCTTGATTTTAAGTAATTATAGGAAAAAGAGGATCAAAGGAAATTATTATGAAGAAAATATAAAGATTTTTAAAAATCAATACTCCTTTTTCAATATTCATATGTTGAAGCTGCCAACTTTTACTAGATTAGATTCCACATACGAGTATTTAAAGTTCTGACAATAAATAAATGTTCATATCTAATTGTTAAAGTGTCTAATTATGTATTACGTACAATGTTGAGTTTTTAAATCCTTTTTGATTTGGTTGTTTTTTTTTTTTTCAATTTTTATAATTTGTCATAGGACGCTTATTTCAAAAAAAGGAATTAGTGATTTACTTCATTAGATTTGAAATAAAAGATGAACATCTATATTTACTTTTCTTTTCAAATTTGCGAGCATTAAAATTTGTTTAATTGTGACAAGCCTTAAACTCTCTAATTTAATATTAATTTGATATTTTCGTGTTTTTTTTTTTTATTTCGTTTTTTAATTTTCATAATTTTTTAGTCAATTTTCATTAATTTTTTAGTCAAACTTAATAAAAAACTTCAGAAAAAAAAAAATAACTTGTATATTCACCATTTTTATTTTATTTCACCAAAATATAAAATTAGCTATATAAAAAAAAATTACAAAAGTTCTGCAACAAATGTTGATAGATTTTTTTTTTTTTCTTTTAATGGATGGAATCATTCCACTTTTAATCATATGTTTGCATCTTATTGTAGCTATAGATTTTAGATTTTCCATTCAACAACACAACACATGTCGCTTTTATTTTCTTTTACCGTTATCTTAATAAAATTACTCCATTTTGACACGAGACATTGTTGTTATGCCGTATATTTGTATCGTTTTGTTGCAGTAATGTAGTATACAAACGATACTTACTCTGAGTCTCTATTCGTAAGAAAAGAAAGCAAATGTTTTTTTTTTTTTTGTGTAGAAATCATTAAAGTAAATGAAATTTTTTAATTCAGAAAATTGAATTCAGCAAAATTTACAACACCAACAACTATAGCAACACAACACAAATACCGACAACAACAAACAATATTAGCAACAAATAAAAAGAGAATAAAATAAAATAAAAAAAAAAATATATTAAAAAAATAAGAAAGAAAGAAAAAAAAAAAATAAATAAATCCGATATGAATAATATTTTTTTTCCAATAAGGAAATCTCCAATTAGTTCGCGATGGAACTTCATTCATAATAGACGCAGTCCGAATTGTGCAAATGGGAATATAATTTTATTTCGTTCGTTTTTTACATATTATATTATATATATATATTATACCGTAATATATAAATTGGAAAAAGAATTATTAAAAAAAAAAAAAAAAACAAAATAAAATAAAAAAGAGAATAAAAAGAATTTGTAAATTTCTTTTTTATTAAATAAATTATTAATTAAATGCAAAAAACACATTTAAATAAACCGTTGCGTTCTTGAATATTAGAAGAAAAAAAATCGTAAAGGGAAAAAAATTTAATTTTTTTTTTTTTAATTTTTATTTTATTTAATGTGTTTTATTTAAAAATTAAATTTTGTTTTATTTTTATCTTTTTGTTAAATTAAATAATAAATAAAACAAAAAAAAAAAAAAAATTAAAAAAACAGAAGTTAATTTTATTGGTTGGTATATGCAACAAATTATCACAAAATTTATACTCTTGCAGTAAAATTTTAATTTTGATAAAAAAAGATATAAAAAAAAATAAATAATATATCAGAGTTTAATAATCCAACAATAATTAAAATAAATTTAAAGAAAAATCTTAATTTATATTAAGCGAATATAGAATGAATATTTTAAATATTCAGTGAAATAAAAATTTTTAATTTCGTTCTTTTTAAAGTCAAGAATAGAAAAAAATTTTTTTGTTGGTAATGTATAAAAGTTAAATTAAAGAATATAGCAAAAAACAAAGAACAAAACAGAAAAAAAAAACATTAATATATACAATATTATTGCAAAATTCAATACAAAATATAGCAAATAAAAAAAAAATAAAATAAAATAAAATTAAATATATATGTATAATAATATACAACCAATAAAAATAATAATAACAACTATAAATAATCAAATGACAAATTATTTATTACACTGAAAATAGATCGATAATTTTGTAATCTAAACATACATATTATATACATACATAATATATATAATTCATATTATTACATATAATAAAAAAAAATAATAAAAACATATGTATTTTGGTTGGGATAAAATATAAAATATATAAAAAAAAAAAAAATAGATATATTTTTTTAATAATAAACAATAAGAAAAATGCAACAACAACAAAAACAAGAAAAACAGTAACAAGAAATTCGATTAAACATAAATTTAAATATAAAAACTAATATTAAAAAAAAAAAAAAGAATAAAAGAAGAAAAAAAATATACATAGAAAAATAATAAAAAAAAAGTCGTGATATATATATGTGAAAAAAATAACAACAATAAAAACAAATATTACACATAGTTATAAAATTGACAAAATCTAAATAAGTATAAAAGAAAACGAAGAATTAGAAGAAGAACATAAGAATATTGATATGATAGTTACTATATAATATATAAAAACCATATATTATATATATATGTATATATTTATTAATAAAAAATAATAAATAAAAGAACTAAAAAAACTACAAAAAAAAAAAAAGATAGAAAAATACCTGACAAAATATAATATTTTTTCAACGGTTTTTTTTTTTATTTTCTTTTTTTGTTGTTAGAAATCGTTGAATTTTTTTTTTGACTTTTATTAAATGATACGTTTTATTTTACCTGTTATTTTTACCTGTTAATGATTTAGTTTTTTTTTCATTTTATTAGTTGTGTATATTATTTTATATCAGAAACAAATATTTCGCGATAATCTAATTTTTGTTCGTTTTTTTTTTTTTTGTTCTTTCGTTGTTTTCGATGTGTCGGTATTTATCAATAATTGTCGGTGTATGATAATAAGTGTATAGTCTTTATTACAAGGAAAAAAACAAGAAGAACAACATAATTTAAAAAAAAAAAAAACGCGACATTTATTACACGATTATAAAAGAACATTTATAACCAACCAAAATTTATTTAGTAGAAAATATATTTTTTTGTTTATTATCCTACCAAAAAAAAAAAAAAAAAAATATTTTTAGAAAATAATTTGAATATTTGAAAAAAAAAAAAAATATATTGCAATATATTTTTAAAACAAAATAATAGAAAAAATACAATACAAGAAAAAGAAAATGAATTAGAATAAAAATTTTTTTTTTTTATACAATAAGAATTATTTTTTTTTTTTCTAATAATAACAGAAAAATTTTTTGACATCAATAATAATAAAAAAAAACATTTTCTCATATATAAAATAAAATTCTTATATATATATATATACATTATATCTACAAAATCTATACATTTATATATGTATATATAAAAGAAAAAAAAAAAACAATAGATGAAAAAAAAAAAGGTTTCCATTAACTTAAATGAATTCATTTACAATATTATCATATTAGATTTAACAGTCTAACAGTCAGTGTGTTTCAACAAAAAAAAAAAAACATAATAAAATATCACAAAAAATTTAATTAAAAAATACGGATTTTCATTAATTAATTTTTCTAATTATTCTCAATCATTTAATTTTTTAATGTTTGATATTGATTAATTTATTTTATATATTGATTGGACTTTAAAAAGAAACAAACATCTATTAAGAAAATTTTTGATCAAAATATAAAATTCATAAATTTAATTTCCAATTATACAGTATTTAAGAATTAATTTTCTTAATTTTCGTCGGTTATTAAATTTTGCAAATTGAGATTTTACTTCTGTTTTCTCGTTGTTTTATATTTCAAAAAAATAAAATTCTAAAATTGAATTGAATTACAAAAAATCAGTTTTCATTCAAATATTTATAAAATATTATATACTTACAATAAATTTAATTATACTTTTTTTTTTAATTAAAACTAAAACAATTTATAATATTAAAATTTTTTTTTTTTGTTTTCAATTAAATTATTTAAATAAATTTATAAATTTTAGTGAGGTGTGTTATAAAATATATATTTTTTTTTTTCAAAAAAAAAAAAACGTGCAATAATTAATTATACCATATATATAAATATATTTTTTATTAAACAAGAAATTATCAAAAATAAATAAAAATAATTAATTAAATTATTTCATAATTATATTATCAATTTAATTTATATTAATATCAAAAAAAAAAAAAAAATTAATAATATTAAAAAAAAAAAAATATTTATTATAAAATTCCTTTATATGTGCTGTGATATATATAACAAAAAGAAAATAAATTGAATTTAAATAAAAAAAAAAATTATATATATATATATAAATTAATTAATAAATAAATAAATTTTGAATTAAAATTTCATAAATAAAGAAAAATTATACTATATATATATATATTAATACAATAAATATTGTAATATTTAAAAAAATATAAAAAAAAAAAAAAACAAAAATAATGCATATATAAATTATTATAAATGTCTAAAAAATTAAAATAATTAATTGCTTATTTTTATTAATATTCAAATATTTATAATTAATTAATATATATTATAAAAATTAATATAAAAAAAAAGAAAAAAGAATTTAAATAAAAATTTGTTTTTTTACAAAATATATATTAAAAAAAAAAAAAATATAATTGTAATTGTAAAAATCTCGGCTTTCATTTTTATTTTTTTGTTTATTTTTTTTCATAAATTGTGTGCTTTATTTAAATAATCATATATATTAATTACAAAACAAAAAAAAATATATAACAATACAAAAACCATAAAAAAATATTTAAATAAATTTTATAAAACAAAATAAATACACAATTATAATTACAATATTATTTCTGTAATTTAAATACATTATAATTATTTGATTTTCAAAATAAATAAATTTATATATATAATATATATATATATATATACATCTATATTCAAAAATTAAAAATTAAAAAATTAAATGTAAAATTAATATAATAATTTGATTATATAAAAATTAAAAATAAATAATTTTCAAATTTAATTAAAATAAAAAAAAATTAAATTATAAATAAAATTATTTATTATATTATAAAAATACGTTTAAAATAACAAAGTAAAAATAAAGGAAAATTTAAAGAGTTTCAAAATATAAAAGAGAAAACAAAATTTATATTTCTTTTATATATATATATATAAAAAAAAAAAAAAATTTAATACTATAATAATTACAAATTACACAACAAAGAATTTAATATATTTATAGCTATTCTTTAATTATTATTAAAGTTAAAAAATAAAAAAAAACAAAAGAAGGGAAAAGTTTTTATTTTTCTAATTTTGAAGAAAAAAAAAAATATTTTTTTTTTTTTTTTTTTTGAATATTTCTACCCAACAAAATGGTAGTACTAGAAACAGCCGCCTTATTGGGCGGTCCATATGCCCAAGGAGCACCAGCTTTAAAAATGGTACAAAAACGTTATATTGGATTACATCAATGGTTGGGACCACTAGGTGCTAAAAATATTGCTAAAGATAATCGTGTTGTAAGTGAAATATTTATTTTCTTCATACCTATATTATTTGTAATTTTATTTCCAAAAAAAAAAAAAAAAAAACAAATTAAACCATTTATTAAAAATTATAGAGATAAATTTATCTAAGGGTTTTTGAATAATTATAAATATTTTCTTTTTCTCCATTATTTCAATTAAGTGAATTTCTTTTTCTTTGCACTCACCTAATTTGTTAAAAAATTTATTAAAGTTTTTTTTTTCTGGTAATTTTGATAAAAAACTCATTCATTTTCCCTAAAAGGAATTTTTTTTAAATATAATGATGCATCTTATAAGTGCACCCAAAAGTGCATCTTAAAATTTTTGTTTTATTGTTACAATGCAAATGTAATTTATGTAAAAGTGAGAAGTTTTTCTAATTAAAATAATACAGTTTTTCCGATTTAAATTACGAGTATATTTTCGATATTTAAACAAATGAATTTTAATAAATAGAATCTTTTTAATAAAAATTTGAAAAATTTAATTTGTGGATATATTCATTAATTTGACATCAAAATTAAATCGTATTATTTTGATATGAAATTCGTTCTCTTTTATTTATGATTTCTATATATTTTTTCCTATAAATTAAATAAATGTTATATGTTTCGTTCAACTATTGAACTTATAAGTGAAAATTTACTATCCTGAGAACAATTTTAGTTTTATGTTTTCCTTGTTTTTTAAATAAAATATTCTTAATTAAGATGAGGCATAAATAAACATATGAATAATGTTGCATTTATAAACATATAAACATATATATATTTTGTATGCATTTATTTTTTGTTTTGTTGCGCATATGAACCCTTAAAAATGAAATTTTTTTTTTTTTTTTTCTCTCTCTAATTAGTTTAACCAAAATCGGATGGAAATGAAAAACCAAAATAAATTTTGGAAAAAAAAAAAAAAAATCTCATTAATTATCCTATTTCCTTTTTTTGATTTTTTTATTTTTTCTTTTTTTTTTGCCTTGGTTCTTTGTCTTTGGTGTCATCAATTTTTGTTTTAAAAAAAAAAAACTATATGGACTTTTGTATGGAAAACTTCAATTTATATTATATAGAACACTTCTTCTGTATCTTATTTCGGTGTTAAAAATAAAAAGAATATAATGAACATAAATATTGATTTTGATTTTGAGTACATACTTATTTTGCTTAAAAATCCTTAGGGGTAATTTTCTAATTTTAGTTTTAAATTTTAAATTTTTTTTTTTTTTGCTTGAAGGGGGGAATAGATTTATAATCATTAAAAATTTTTTTAAATTATTGTTTGTTTATTTGTGATTTTTCATTAAAATAATTCAATTATCAATTTCTGTAAAATCTTTTTTAAATTAATTAAATTTAGTATATATAGAATTTTTCAAATGTTTAAAATCAATTTAAAAGTTATGATTTATAAATGAAAATTTTGCATTTAAAATCGAAAAAACAAAAAAAAAAAAAAATTGAATTAAATAAAGAAATCAGAAAAAATGATTTTTGAATAGTGTGAAAAATAAATTTAAAAAAGAAAATAAATGAGTTTAAATTGAATAAAACCATATAAAACGTAAAAAGAAAATCGTAATTAAATTTAATTGATAAAATGACACATTATTTTTTTTTTTTTTCCGGAATTGTATTCTATTTCTCTTAAAATCCATCAATGTAAAGTAAGTCCATCAAAGTTTTTTTTTTTTTTTGTGTTCCCATCGTATTTAGAAATTATCAACTAATGTTTTAAAGTTAAAAAGGAAAAGAATTGGTTTAATAAAATACTGACTGCATTTGCAGCACCCCTATATAAAAAAATCCCAAAATTTCATATAACAAATTACATTTAATAATTCATAGCACCCGCAGATTTTTATGAAAATTTTCTTTTTAATTTGTTGTTCCTCAATATTCTCTTAAAAAGTACAAATCGGTATATGGTTCAGTTATAGATTGTATATAAGAATAAAGTATATAATAGTAAACAGCAGGATGATTATATTGTTTTATTTTATCACAATATGTTGCAAAGACCAATTTATCATAGTATATCCTAATATCACAGTTTTTTTTTTTTTGAATTTCCTGTATTTTATTCATAATCACATATTTCTTATTTTTTTTTTTTTTGAGTTCATTTTAGTTTTGAAGATTGTTTTTATTTTTCTATCAAAAACCTTAAAATTGTTCTTTTTTTTTTGTTTTTCTTTGTTTTATGTTGGAGTGATAAGAAATGTAAAGGAAATACAAAAAAAAAGTGATTATGAGTTATTTAAAAATAATTTTTTTTTTCAATTTCATAATTTTTTTTTTTTTTAATTTTATCTAAAATGATTCGGTTGTGTATTGTGTATAGACTTTAAATTCTTGGGATAAAAAATAAAAGAATTTCAATTACAAAATTTTATATGAAATTTTTGGGTTTTTTTTTTATTTTAATCATTTTGTTTTGCGATGGAATAAAAATTATTTGCCATAAATATTAAAATAGGTGGTAGGTATGCATTGGTTATTTAAATTTTGTCTTAATTTTATATTTTCATAAAAATATTTTTCATATTTCAATTTGAGAGTCAAATGCTTTGGTCCATAATGCATAAAAATGAGCTTGAATTCGGGTTGGTGACCAAATCGAAATCCATAAATAAAAATTCAAAAGTCAAAATACACAAAAAAAGAAATCCATAAATTCAAAAATTCAAAAATGTGCAAAAAAATATTCCGGAAAAAGTAAAAAATACAGATTTTGTAACAAATTTTAATGTTCTTTCTAATTATTTTTATTGTATTCCTACATATTTCAACATAAAAAAATATAAAGCTGTAGAGGCTGCCGCCCCAGGCCACCACCGCTAAACAAATTATTGTATGATTTTGTAACCAACTCAAAAGTTCTTCCTCATTATCGTTTTTACATATATATTTACACTACAAATAATTTAAAATAGTGGGGTTGCCGCCCCCAAACCTTCGCTAAATTAATTATTTGACCATGATTTTGAAACCAACATTAAAGTCCTTTCTTATTATTTTTACATACATACATATTTCAAGAAGAAGCATTTAAAATAATTGTGGATTTTTTTTTTTTTACGGTAAAAATCATTATACATTTTGTTTTTTTTTTGTGGATGTTGGGACTCACCCCTTGAACTCTCAAATCTCAGTTTTTTAAACAAAAACTAAATATTCTTGAACTCTCGTAGGTTTCGTTTGAAGATGTTAGATTTGATTTTAAGCTCAGTTTTATCTATTTCACCCAATATTAAAAGAAATTAAGACATATAATTTAAAAAAAAATTACATAAAATGCATAGATATTATAATTTATTGTTTTTAGTACAGATTTTTTTTTTTTTTAATTTTATGGAAGTTTCTCTAATTAAGTGTTTTGCGAATTGAATTATGCCTTGTTTTTGAAAATAAAATAAAACTAAAATTACCTTTTAATAATTACATATATGTAAATTCTGTGAATTTAACATAAAAAAAAAAAGACCTATAATTTGAATTTTTAAAATATATACAATGTAATTTTTTCAAATGAAAATCTAAGAAAAATAATTTCAAATTATGAATATATGTTTTAAGTTAAGTTCAGACTATTATTAAAAATGACAGGTTTTTTTTTTTTTTTTTATATGTACAATTGACACTTTAAACTTTAATATATATGGTACATATACAAAATATAACAAAAAATTGTAAATGATTAAATGACTGACTGTAACAAATTTTATTAAGTGGTTATTTTTATTCTTTCTTTTTGTTTTATGTTTTTATTTATTTGTACGTTTTATAAAAAAAAAAAAACGTGAATTGTTAAAACGGTTTTAATAATTGAGTACTACGGAAATTTTTTCTACGGAAATATGGGAGGTTTTTTGAAAAATTGTTGGTTGGTTTTATTTTTTAGATTATACTCTCGTATATATATAAAATCTAAAATATTTATTTAATCAAAATGTTATGTTAAATGTGTTATGTAACGTTTTTCATTTGTCGTAATTCACTATATAGTGCATTTCACTTAGATGATAAACTTTTACTTCTTAAAAAATAATTTTCTAACTTAGATGAAAAAATCATTTTCTAACTTTTACTTTAAAAAATGCACATAATGTTTAGTATAAAATTATGTTTATTATATAGGTGGGTCTTAATAAAACAATTAATTTTCCCTTAAAACAAACTATGTACGAGTATAACCGACACATTTATAAAACATAAAACTATTAATTTACTCTTAAAACAATAAGATTAGTTAACAATTACATTTTATGTTTTATAATTAAAAAAAAATTTTAATTACCTAAAAAAAAAAATTACCTAATTACCTAAAAAAAAAGTCAAAGTAAAAGTTAGAAAATGATTTTTTAAGAAACAAGTTTATTTACAGTTATTTAAATAATACGGTATCATTTTTTTATGACTGCATAAAATTTGAGATTTTTTTTTTGTTTGTGTCTTGAATGGACCTTTTGTTAAAGTTTTATAATATGTAAACCATATATAAGTGCAATATTTAAATAGAAATAAAGTTTAATTTAATTTATTTTTACAAAAGTAAAAAGAAATAAAAAATATAATCCAAATTAGTAAAATAATAATAATTTGGATGTGTTAAAAAAAAGTTATCGGATATAACGGTACGACAAGTTCAGGTGTTCCCTTGCTTAGTCGTTATAACCGATTTCTACTTACTTTCTCACATATTTGGAATTTCGTTTTTCCTTAGAAACACTTACTTAAAAACCATTTTTTTAATACTTCTGTCCTTTACCTAAGTCCTCTTAGTTCTTTTGTATATGATCTTTGGCTTGATATGGAAATGTTGCATATCACAGACATTATTATGAATTTTATAAATGTTCCAGATATTAATCTTGATCCTCTGATCTAATAATTGATCTGAGACATTAATATTTGAAGTGAGAAAAAAGTTGCACAGGTCACAAGGAAACCTTTCACTTATTTTGCTATATGTATATAAAATAAATAAATTTGAAATTCAAATAAATAAATTTGAAATTCAAATAAACTCTGAGAAATACAATTTTTCTTTTTTGAATTCTTAACTGAATGTAAAATATCAATATGTACTAAATTTAATGTTTTTAAAAACGAAATTTTTCTGAAAAACTTAATCTTTAACAACTAATTTTCCGTTTTTTTAATTTCAATACATATACATATATGTATATATAAGGATAATCCTTAAAAAACTTGGAAATTATTTCTAAAAACAGATTATGAAATGAAAAACTTTTTCTTTTCATAAATTTTCTTTAATTTGAATATTATTGTGGTTTACTATTTTTTAACACATTTTCTTTATTTAAATTAAAATTGAATGATTTCTCTTTTATGAAAAACATGTAAACATAAAAAAGAAAACGGAAGACAAATTGAAAGCTAGAACCAAAATAAATTGAGTCTGTGAAATTTCGAACAGATTTTTTATAACGGGAAGTAAACAATTCTAACCAAAAAAAAGAAAAGTAAGTGACGATAAAGAATAACATCTAACAGAAGTTTTCCAGAGATTTTTATTTACATCACTTTTGTATATCAAAAATGAAAATTTTTCAAGAGCAAAAGAAAAAACTTGTTTTATTTCAATTATTTTGAGGTTATAGTATCTTAGAAAAGTTACTTTTATCGCTACAGTTATTTGAGTTATTATAACTTGAACTTTAAAAAAATAAAACTAATTTTAACCAAATTTAACCCGTTATATGAAAGAAAAATTCTGTAATGTTGTTTGTTTTTTTGTTACATTATTATTATGTATTTAATTAACGGTTCTAATGAAAAATCATTTTAAGTTTCTGCTTTTTTTTTTTTTTTTTTTTTTGACACGCACACATTCTATAGTATTTTTCTTTCCTCCTGTGTACTTTTTAAAGCAACTATCAATTTAAATAATGTTAAATATGGTCAATGATTTTAAATTATTATTATTGCTTTACATTTCCTCACTAAATATTTCTCTGATCATTTATTTCCTGGAAAATTTTTTGACCCGTTTTCTAAATCTAAATATCTAATATTATAATAATTATAACAACAATAGCAACACAAGAGCGCAACATTTAAATTAGGAAAGTGCAAAATAAACGACGAGTCAAAAACAAAAAAAAAACAAAAAACTTTTTAAATTAAAATTTTACATAAAATTATTATCCCGTTATAATATCATATAGCGTTATTTAATACATACATATGTACACTTACATTTATTATAATATATTGTGGGTGATTATTATTATTATTATCATTATTATTAATATAATACCTATTTACAGTTATTTATATATTGCAATATATATGTATATTATAATATATGATTGTCTCACTCTAATTTATATTATTTTAATTTTATACGCTTAGTTTTTTTTTTGGTTTTTTTTTTTTTTTTTTTGCTAGATATTAGATATTTCCTGTACATTAATTTTCATTCAGAATTTTTTTTTTTGTTTTGTCTGTTCTGTCTGTATCCCTCTAATTCTCTTTCTAATTCCATTCAAATACAAAATTCATCTTAAATACATCGGATATGGTTTTAATTTTTAAGTGAGGTGATGATATGTTGGAGGAGGTTGTGAAATGGTATATATATTATATATGTATATAAAAACATTATACAATACCTTATAAAATTTTTAGCTTATCATTAACCTTTAATTAACAGAACAAAAAGAAAATTAAGCTTTAAACAAGAGAAGTACATAGACTATATGTTTATTTTTGTTTTTACTGTTTTTCTTTTGTTTTTTTTTTATTTCAATATTATATCTGTAGATTTATTTATGTAAATTATACAACCGCTATAAATACAACACTATACATATATTATTATTATTATGGTATTATAATAATAAATATATACAGTAATTTGAGGTTCACCTATCCTACATATATATTTCTTTTTACACCTATCCTACATATATATTTCTATTTATGCACACATAATATCTATAGATAATTTATATTTACTATATTATATAAAGAGAAATATGTAGAAGAAAAATCCATTGGAAAGAAAAACAATTCAGTAACGGTTTATATACGTTGTAATAATATGAAGTTTTTTATTTTTTTTTTTGTTTATATTGTAGGTGGTTGGTTTTGTACATATTTTACATTAATGCTATTTTTTTTTTTCGTATATATTGATGTATGATTCGTATATTGTATGTGTGGAACTTGTTTTTTTTTTTTTTTGGTTTGTAATTTGCTGGATTTTGCACCAAACTTGAACCAGCTCAAAAAAACAAAAAAAAAATTCGAGCAAAAGTAAAAAATAAGCAAACCAAAAGATAAAAAGCGTGTACATTTAATAAAAATCAATTTGCATATGGAAATTTTTTTTTTTCTCAGTTTTTCACCATACCAATTTGTTTTTATTTTATACTTCGTTTTATTTTTCAACTGACTGCTGCTTGGTTTGGTTTATTTGAATGATTATGGAAATTTTTTGTTTTTGTTTTGTTAGGTTTATGTTAGGTTTATTTGTAAAAAATTTCAATTGAAAATAAAAAAAAAAAAAATTAAGCTTATCAACAATTCAGAACATAAAATAAACAGATATAAAATAACAGAAATTTTACAAAAATAAATTTAAGCTGCAGAAAAAAAAAAAAAAGAAAACAAAAAATTCTTAAAATACATTTTAGCTTTTTCATATTAGGTAGTAAATCGTAAATTAAGTTAAGAATATTGTGTTGTTAGTATATTAATCAGAATACCGGAACTCATTGTTTTTGTTTAATGAACTTTTTGGGGTCATTTTAAAATTCTAATCTAACTGTAATATCTATGTATGAAATATTTATAAACTTTTCAATATATGTAGATTTTAAAATAGGAAATACAGTTATTGTAAGTTGTAACTGAAACGAAATTATGTTTCGTTCTCGTTTTTTTATTGTATTTTCAAAATGGCTACTTGTTGCTTTTGAATTTTTAACTTTTAAAATATATTTTCTGAAACAGGAATCTATTTACTCCTAGAACCTATTGCAATTGAATAATTTTATTTTATATGTAAGCTGTATGATAATAATTACAATTCTGTATTAATTTTGGATTGTGCTGCTTCAAGGCCAGTTCGATTTAAATTGTTTCAGTTTAGCATCAATGATTTTTTATAACATGTCTATCTCGAATATATTTTAATTTGTAAAACGATTTAACAGTTAATGAACTGATTTTATTTGTTCAACCCTTACATTTAAAGTTTGCATTTAAAAGTTCAACGCTTAAATAAAATGAATTTATTAAATTAATTCTGAATTTTTTTTCATGTTTACGTAACAATTTCAATTTTAATTTTCCCTTAATACCTCATACACTTTTTCGAAACTATTTTTACAATTTAAACTTTTAAATTAATGTTTTCCTTATTAAACGGTTTTTTCTGATCAGGGAAGGTAAGCAATTTATAAAAGTTTTGAGTTTTCATTATACATATTTTAATATATTAAACTTCAGATTTTTTTGTTTTTAATATTTTGCGGTTTAAAATTTTAATAATTCCATTTGGAAATCTAAAATCTGGATGAAAACGTTTGTATTGCCAATCGTAAAACCAAGAAAAAAGAAGTTTAAATAAACAAACAAAAAAAAAAAACACAACCAACCATTACGAAATTAAAAATAATATTTTTTTTTCTTTTTTCAAAATTTGATTTTTTTTATTTTTTTTTTTTTTATTTAATATTCAAAATTATGAACTTCGAGAAAAGAAATATAAAGGCAACCAAAAAACCATAAAGAAAAAATATATTAATAAAAATGTTAGAAATATGGAATACAGGAAAAATCGTTTAAAACGCACAAGAAGAGTTTTTAATTTTTATTTTTTTTTTTTGAATTGGAAGAGATCATATTCAGCATTTTTTTTTTTGGCTGTTTGTTGTTTCTTTTACCTTTTTTTTTTTTTGTTGGTCAAAGTTTTGTATTACGTTTCGAACTGGCCAAGTGCTTTGTAACCACTTTTCATTTTACTTTTGTTTTTTACTTTTAGACTTTTTTTTTTGGGCCTTAAATTTCATCATCGTTATTTTATTTTTGTTCTTGTGTTTTTTTTTTTCATTGCAAAAGTAAACGCAAAAAAAATAAAGAATAAAAAGCAAAGTAACTGAGTTTTAAGTAAATTGTAAGCAAAAATATAGAAATATAAAGTAAAGTAAAGTAAAAAAAAAAAAAGAAAAAAACAGAAACAGAATAGAAAAAAAACGCTGAAAATTGAAAATTAAAATTAAAAAAAAAATAAAAATAAAAGCAAAATTAGAATGAAAACGAGGAAAAATAAACTTAATCAAAAACGTGGTATTAAAATAAAAGAAAAAACTGAAATTGAAAAAAAAAAAAAAATAATATTTTTTATGGTACCTAACCTACCTACCTATAAGGTTAAATTTTTAATATAAAGAGAAAATTTGAATTACAAGTCATTGATCGTTCAGTTTTGTTGTATATAAGTTAAAGTCTAATTTTAAATAAAGTCAAAAAAAAACAAAAGGATGATTAGTGATTAAAAGATTTTTCTTTTTTAGAAACTCCAGTTATACAATCACTTTGCGAAATTATATATCCAACTATATCTTATTACATACCTACATTTACTTTGAGGCTATATCAGTTATGTGATTTGTGTGTTGTAGCCGGTTCTTAATTGAAATCCAATTCATAACAGTTCTATTGGATATATGGTATTTTTGAAATAATATAATATAATAATTTCTGATATTAATTTTAAAATACATGGAAATGTAAACGAATCTTAATGTTATCAAACATACATATAGAATTATATTAGCTATAGTTATACAGTTTTATATAATATTATGTAAATGTAGATTTTGTGTGTTCACTTCTGTATGTTTTCAAAATAAAAATGTGTTGCAGAAATCGAGAACTCGTAAATCACTTGTGTAACACATTGATTAATGCGGAGGGATGACTCAACTTTCACGAACATAAGTTCCATGGAGCTTGTGTTCTCTTAAATGGACTTAAATTCCATGGAAGTAAAGTTCTTATGGGTTTAAAGTTATATTAAAATAGAGACAAAAATTCCATGGAACTTATGACCACACCGGTATGAGACATAAGTTCCATTGAAATTATGATCATTTTGTTTAAATCATAAATTTGATTGAACGAAATAAACTCAAATTTAAATTTTGAAAAATTTGTGAAAATATCAGAATTATATATATACATATAAGTATATATATTATATATAAGTAAGTTGGGTGTATAAAACTTTACCGAAAAAAAACCCGAATTTAACTTTATTTTACTGAAAAGAATTGCGAACGCTACAAAATCGGGATTGCTTTTTCCCCCCCGAGTATAAATATATATACGAAATTCTGAATTAGGACGAATTTTCGAGTTATATTCAAAATTAGGGAATTTTCTTTTTACAGAATATTTATATATTCATATACTTATGGGAGATTCTGAATTAGAAAGGATTTTAGATTCTGAAATAGGGTATAATCCTGATTTTACAACTAACTCTAAAATTCTCTCTAATTATTTTATTTACATAAGCATATAAGAAAAGTGGAACTATTTCATTTAAGACATTATTTCCAACAGAAAAGTGTGGAACATATGGCCACTTTATTTTATATGAGACTTAACTTCCAACAAAAAGTGATGAAAACTTCTACGGAACTTAAGTCCATTTAGAAATGGCCATCAATTCAATGAAACTTAAATCCATTTAAGAAAAAATTAGTTCCACGGAACTTATGTCCGCGGAAGTTAAGTCATCCCGCCGTAAATACATCGATGACAGCGTTGTGTTAATACATATTTCGGTTAATATAAAGACATTTTCAAAAATTAAGTTAAGTATTTATTATTTAATTCATACATAAGGTCACCACATAAAGCATATATTGTACTATTCGGCAAAATAGAATTTTTGCAAAAGTTATGGTTCAAACATATAAATGTACTATAAGAGTATAGTAAAAAAAATTAACAACCATGGTTCGCTTTGTTCCCTTCTGAAAATTATATCTTATTAGAATTTTGCAAGGAACTTTTTTATTATTGTTTAAATACATTTAAAATGTTATATGGAATTATTTTTCTTTTACATAATAATAAAAGTTTATTAGAATGGATGAGATCTTTAATTCTTTTTTTTTCCTTTTTTTTTTTGTATAACAAAATTTTGTCTGACAAGTTTTGACTAGAAGCTGAGTTATCATTATAGAATTTATAATTCTATAAGAGTAAGTCAGTCAATATCAGTATTAAAATCAGTAAATGGCTAAGTAGCAAATACCAAATAGCAGTTCTAATCTAATATGAAATTCATTGCCGTTTTTTTTTTTCTTTTTTTTTTTCATTTTTCATTTTTTATTTTCCAATTCTTTTTTATAAAAAAAAAAATTCACTATTAATTCATTCATTCTACACTTTAGGTTTAGAGATTTGATTTGATATTCTCTGTTTATTTTGTTATTTCTTTACATTTCCATTACATAAGAACCTCAATATATATACATATATGTATATTTCAATTTCATCATACACATATAAATTTCACAAATATGATTTTAAGTATATAAGACTAAACAAAAAAAAAAAAAAAAGAAAAGAAGAAAAAAAAACCAAAAAACTAATGGTAAATTTTATGCCAACTTCAGGTGTTATTGAACTTTTTTTTTTTTGTTTCTTTTACTCTTCTGGTTATTTGATTCTGTGATTATTTATATAATACACAGTATATATATATATATAATGTATATATATTTTTTTTATTATTATTTTTATTCTTTTCTTTATCTATTCTTCATATCATCTCGTTTTTTGTTATTGTTATGACTACGTCAGATCTTCAGTTTATATATTTTTATTTTTTTTATTTTTGAATATTACAAAGCACCACAGAGAATTGGGGAGCTACGAAAGCAAAAAATGAAAAAAAAAGAAAAAAAAAAAAAACCAAAGTACATAGTTATTATTGTACCAAATATTATAGTTATAAAATAGTTATTAAAAGTAGTTAGTCAGTGACCTCTTTGAAACAAAAAGAAAGAATTTTTTTTTTACTTTTTAAATAGATGAGAATTTCAATTAAAACCACATTTTTCGGGTACTTTACTTTTAAATATGATTCAAATGGTGGTGTGGTATATTGATGGTGGTGTGGTATTTTATGTATTTGATTATGTCGGTTAATTTAAAAAAGGTATTAGTGTTAAATTCAATTAAAAATTTGTTTAAAAAAAGAAAAAACATAAAAACAAAAAAAAAAATCAAATTAAATTTGATGGAAAAAAGAAATTTGATGATATCCGGATCATAAAAAATTATATTAACTATTAAGTCATTTTATTGTTTAGAAGGTAATTTAAAGTATTTTTAAACCAATAATTCAAATGTGTGTTTTTTTTTATAATATATTTAGTACATCCTGTCTATTTTGCAATTAGTTAAAATAATGAAAAAGAAAAAAAAAACGAAAATTAAACAGTAATTATAGAAGTCTTTTTTTTTTTTTTAAATTTCCTTAAAAGAAAAGTTTTATTGATTTCCTATAATTAAAAAATGTGCACAACATAATCGAAACTTCCCTAAGTTGTATATGTTTAGTTAAAAATTTATTTGAAAATTAAATGAAAATTAAATGAAAATTTATGAATTTTATTAATAAAATTTTTATAATCTTTTTTTAAAAGTACTAAGCGAAATATTGTATATATATATATGTATTAATTAGATTTTTATTAAAAAATGGTGACAAAAATTGTATAGTTGCACGAGTTGATTTCAAATAAATGAGTTGATAATCATTTTCGAAATCGGTTCGAATCTCCTATAATCTCCTGTATTACAATAAAGGATGAAGTTTTTATAATTTTTATCAAATAATTTCTGCTCAATTTCAAATCTCAAATTTAAATTATTTTTTGTTTTTGTTTTGGGCAATTTCTTAAAATTTTTCTAAATAAAATAAAATTCCTATATGAATTCCATTAATAATACTTTTTAATTCCACCTAAAAAAAAAAAGAGTTCAATTCAAATTTTTTTTCAATATTAATTTTTTTTCCAGAGCCAAATTAGATTAATATTCACTTTTAATTCTATTGCTGATATTTTAAAAAAATAACTTTTTAATGTTTTTAATTGTTATTAGGATATTTTGAAAACTCATAGTATAAATTTTCAAGTTATTGATGATGCAAATTAGAATTATATCCGTCTGATTATAAACTTGAAATGAGCAAATCAATAATTAAATCCTATTACTATTACTACTACATATTCTATTGCTTTTTTTTTTTTTTGTTATTTTTATTAACCATTTTCATTCATCTTTAAAATTTTTATTTTTTCAAATCCACTGTACACTTTATATAATTGTACTTCAAACAGATTAAAATCTCAATTATAATAATTCTCAAAAAAAAACAAAAAAAAAAAAAAGATTTACCTTAAGGGGTTATTTGCGTAAAAACTAACCAGCAACTAAATACAATTAAAAAAAAAAACAAAAATTCAATGTGATAACTCCTTAATTTTCTTTGTATATATATATATATATAGTAAAATATTGCCCTCTGGGATTGATAATAATTTGATTCTGTTAATTTGTTATTTGAATGATATTTTCTTTTATTCTGTTTTTTTTTTTTTTATTCTATTTCATTTTTTGTTTCAATATTAACCATAAAATCTTCTCTATCAAAAGCATTTTGACAATTTTCAATGAAATTTCCAATTATTTTCAATTTTATATTCAAAATAAATCGCCTGAATTATCTTTTAACCACTATTATTTTAATCATAGTTACAATTTACAACATTTCGCCTTGTAAATTTTTCAAATAAATGTATAGAAAATTGTAGAGGTGTGTGACGAATTTATTTATAAAGTCCATAAGAAGAAGTAAAGGGAATGAATTAAATAAAATTATTTTGACTGAATTATATTAAAATATAAAGTATAACTTTAGATTTATCTAGAAAATTATGAAATAGAGAGAGGTGCAAAGAGGATTTTCATTATAAAATCTTCTTTTTCACTTAAAAATAAAAAAGAAACTGAATATAGAAAATTTTTCAATCTTTCAATCCTTCTGTGTCTTTCTGCCTAACAAGAAAGAAGTAGGAATAATAAAATATTTTTTTTTTTATAGTATTTCAATAATTTTATAGATTTTATTTTATAAAAAAAGAAAAAAAAAAAGAAAATATTTTATGAATTTAATTTTATTTGAAAATTTATTCGAATTTGTCTTGAAGGCAAATAGTAATTCCTTCAATATCAATAGAAAATGTTTTTTTTTTTTCCTTTTTTTTTTTATGATTTTTTTTTTTTCAATTTTTCTGCATTCGCTAATGTGTTTTTCGTTTTATTTTTGTTCTATTCCATTCTATCAATTGTTTTCAATTCATTGATTTGATTTAAATCATATTTTTTTTCTTGTTTTTTTCTTTTTTTTATATTAACTGAAGTATAGTAAAGGAGGGAAATATACATAAAGAGATTATAACGTTAATTGAGGGATCATAAAAGAAAAAAAAGTGGAAAATGCAATTGAATTGAGGAATAAAAAAAAACTTTTCGAAGAGTCATTATTTTTAAAGAAAAGTGTATTTAATGAAAGTAGGCGAATTTTATTATTATGAAAAGAAAAAAAAAAAAAACACTGTTAAAAGTGGTTAAACTTTAAGAGTCCATATTATTGAATGAATTCAATCAGTTGTTTTAGAAAAAAAAGAAAATGATAGTTTCAATTGCATTTTTTCTTTAAAAACAAAGAAAATACTTAAAATATTAAAAAATGACAATTTGGTGATAATATTGGCAAGTGACAATTGGGTTGTATAAAAAAAAATCATGTATAGGTTAGCTAAAAAAAAATCTTAAATAAGATTATTAAAAATTTTTTTGGATTAAAATGAAAAAAAAAAAACTGTTATTTATTCAATTATAGATTTGTAAAATTTAAAGTTTTTTTGAAATCTTTGCGAAAATTTTTTTTTTAATGACTTATATTAGTTTTTCTTTGCCACGGCATACATATTATAATTTAGTTGATTATAGATTTAACGTTACTGTTCCATATTGATATCTTGTGTTATCAAAAAGTTTGTTACGTAATAAATTTCTTATCAAATTTTTAATTATATCCAAACATTTCAAAGTTCGGTGTTCTTTTTTTTTTTTTTGTTGTTTTTTTTTTGGGTGGAAGCAATTAATTTAGAACTTTCTGAAATTGATAAAATTTGATTAAAAAATATCGATAAGATTAAATTTATTGTTAAATTTCGCAATTTTCTTATTTTGAATGTAAATTTTTCACAATAAATATTTTGAAATTTTTTGGATTAACTCAAAATCGATATTAAATTCATTTTATAAATTATAAAATTCTGAGTCATAAATTTATAATTTTTTTTTTTTAATTTTAATCCTTTTACACTTGGAAGAGTTCACATTACATTCTGTATAACATTAAAGTTCTAGAATCATTTTACCACTTTTACCAACTATACTGAGTTCGTGATATATTAATGCCTCTATCTGTTTGCTTCCTGTTGAATTTCTTGATTGTCTCTATATAAGTAAATTGTTTTTGTCCTTTGTTTTCAATCGAAGAAAAATTTCTTATATATACATATTATTATATATTCTGTATGTTATTAAAAATACATAGGTATAAAAATTATTATATAAATCGTAAAAAAAAAAAATATAAAATTTTAAAACATGAAAGAAACTAATTACAGAAAAATAATTAGTCATGTTTTTAATTAATGAAGAAATTATGAAAAAGAAAATTTTATTAATAGTCATTTTGATTTTTAAAGTTTTTAATTTAAATTTTTACTTTAATTTAATCGTAAAATAAAAAAGACAATGATAGATATTTTAAAGATTTTAAAATTAATCATTAAAAATTAATCGTTAAAAATTTAAAAAATTCAAATGTTGGTTTGTGTTTTTTGTATGTTCTGTATATGTTCTGTTCATATATAAAGAAAATGTAGCACCCCGAAATAATGCTCCAAAAATTAAAACCGAATAACCGACAGGACAAGTAAAACCGAAATATGGGATTTTTTAATTTCGACCTTATTATCGTTTTGAAACTGAAATAACGGCGAAATCATATAGTAAGTAAAGTCGAACTTTGTTTTTATTATAAATAGATTTTTTTGCTTGAAATTCAACGTATTGCACTGCTCAATAACAAATTCTTTTAATAATACTCAAAAGAATTAAAACGTGTGAATTTTTATTATTATACCTTTTGTTAAAAATAGATTCTTCAAAAATGGGGGATAATTTGATACAATTTTCTATTAAATAGATTATTTATAGCCTGATTTTGTAACCTTAATGACTGGTTTTTCCTAATTTAGAATTTATCATAAATATATGTAATTTATAAATATGTATATATATTCTGCAAAAAGCGTATAATTCTGATTTTGTAACGAACCATAAAATCTCTCCTAATTATTTTTTTTGGGAACATATTTTAGCAACGATGCATTTATAATTATCTCTCCTAATAATTTTAAGGTTTTCTAAAAAGAATACATATTCCTGTTTTCAGAAAATCATTAACCATTATATTTTGTCTTTACTACAATTTGTTTTATCTAACCCTTCTGCAAAAAAAGTAATATATATATATATCTCTAAACATTCATACCAAACATTCATAGCCAACCCGAAGCCTGACATGTATTGCTAAAACTTCCGAAAAACAATAAGGAAACATTCTGGAATATGAGGTGAAAACAACATGTTCTAAAACCAAACATAATACATATTTGAAAATAAGACCGATTTCACTTATTTCACTTTCGGAGCGGTAATATAATCGATTTTACAAGAAAAATCTAGATTTCAGCTTTTAATTCTAGATTATTTCAGCTTTTAAAAGGAAATACAGCTTTAAAAAGGAAATAGTACCGATATTCAGCCTTATTTCTTGTGATATTATTTCAGGGCACCGAACATTCGAAAGATTAATTAAAGGCGTATACTTTAAACAAACATAACATAAGCTTAAGGATACAACTGAATGGTTATACATATATAATAATAATTATGTATTTGAAAAAAATATTCAATATATATTTTGTATTTTAAAAATTTTACAAAAAATTGACAAATTCGTGACTTTGAAATAAAACTAATAGTACATGACAGAACATGAAACACCTAATCAGAACAAAAGAAAAATTCTAAAATTTTATTATAATTTTATGATAGTAGGGGGAGAATTACAATGTGGTGTAATTTTGATTGGATAATTTACTTTTACCCAATATTATCTTACTTTCACTTCATTTATTTTTCATTGTATGTATATTGAATATATTTGTTCAGATGCGAATATTTGTTTTTCACGTAATCATATATAATAAAATGTATATACTAAGGATATATAATATGTACATAGTTGTTTGATCATGATCATAACCTTCGTGACTTCCATTTTGTTTATGCTTTATAGTAGTTATGTATATTTATTGCAAACAATTATTTTGGAATTTTATTTTATTTTCTTTTAAAGAAAAAAAAAATTACATTGAAATACAAACATTTTAAACGAGAATTAAAGCCATTGGTACACAAAAGCTAGTGAGCATATATTATAGAAAGATTTTAAAATAAATGTTAGAACTTTCAGATTATTCTACAAAAAATACACTGAAATTTGTAAGACATATGCTTTCTATTGTTCAAGATAGATTTAGATTGAACGTAAAAAATTATTATAAGGTAACGCGTATTAATTCTCATCGAAAAGCATAGATATTCGTAGACGTCAAACTGAATAGCTATGTTAGATTGTAAAATAAAAATAGGATTAAATTGAAAACTGTTACTACTACAAAATAGTTCATAAAATTATATAGTTAATGAATAGTAAAGTAAATATTTTCCCGTATTCTATACAGGGTGCAAAACATTATGTGGTACTTTTAAAGATTTTTGATGATTTTCCATAAAAAAAAAAACTTTTCAATGACTTGCTGTAGAGATATGCAACAAAATGTATTTTGTAGAGTACCTTAAGAGATTTAAAAAAAAAAAAACATTTTACTTCAAACTTTTTAAAAATCCCATTTTTGGAATATACATACATTTTGTTACGTCAAAGGTCATTAAAGCCCTATAAGTCGAAACTCGAAAACGGTGCAGAATAGACCCCGTATACTATTATAGAATTTGTTGCTAGTTTTTACGGATATCGTTCTTTTGTCAGATATAATAATATACACCGTATTATTTCCGCCATTAATAATATACATTTTTTACCTTAAATAGAGGACATTTTTTACTTAAAGTCAGTGAAGATTTTTTTACTTAAAGTCAAGAAATGTTTACATTAAATTAAGATTTTTTTACTTTGAGTGAAGACATTTGTAATAAAAATTAAAGTAAAAAATCCATACAATATACATACATATAAACATATATATATATATAATTACATACATAAATATTAGATACATAAATATCAGATCCATATATGTATTACGAAAATAAAATATATGTACATGTGTATGTTTATTAAATACTTATATACCTATAACATAAATTAACTGAATTAAAAATTCTTCATTTAAAGTAAAAATGTTTTCATTAAAGTAAAAAAATTTCCCATAAAGTAAAATTGTCTTTATTTAAAATAAAATATTCACTTAAAGTAAAAATGTTCTTTGTTAAGGTAAAAAAAGTCTATAAATGTCCTCTGTTAAGGTAGAAAAGATTTTTTGTACACATATTGTTTTTTCTATACATACATAGATACAAACAATTTATTCAACACTGATAGTTTTTTACTGATAGATTTTTGAAGCCTCTGATAGATTTTTGAAGAAAATGTAAAAAAAATACGACCCAATTTCCAAACTTTTTTATAAATTAATTTTATGTAATTACTTAAATATACTTCCGGATAATTATTTCCAACGTCTTTAAATGTTTTAATATAAAATTTAAATTATAAATGAATAAATGGAATATTAAGGATTTTCTTATTAATTTTATTGTAATTTAAGTTTTCTTTTTTCATTTTATATTATTCCCAAATAAATTGTTAAAATATTTAAGTACCTAAATAAGTACTTCCTTCTCATTTTCAATATATTTAATGAAAATTTTTTTTTAACAAGAAAAATAAGAAATTAAATATTTTTCTTTTTCTTAATCTGTAAGATACATTTTACTTCCTCTTTTCACACAGATATATGTATAATAAGTATGTATATAATTTCATATGTATTTATTTTAATCGTTACTATGGATTTTGATATAATAATAATAATAATGATAAAGATAATAAATACCTTGTTGTGAAGATTAAAAGTATTTCGTTACATTTTCTTTTTTTTTTTTTAATTTATTTGTTAAATATTATGTTTTATTACTGTTTTACTATTACTGCTATAATATCTCTTTGGAAATGAATCCTATATATATAGGCGGCTGTATTCTAACTTTACATCTATATGATCTTTATATCTATATATATATATAGACATACATAACAAAAAGTTTAATATATTTTTCAAGGTTACTTAAAGGAAAAGAAACTAAGAAATAAATAGAAAAGTATCTTTAGTAGATAAAAAATTGTTTTTTGGAAATGTACAATTTACAATATTCTAAATACATATATACGTAAGTAAAGTACGTAGGTACGTAGGTACAAAAAAGGATACCCTTTTCAAATAAAATTCTTTTCATTGTTGTTGTTCTGGTGGTATTTTTTTTTTTGTTTTTTTTTTTTTGTTGAATAGATTAGGATTTGCTTTAGGTGGTAAAGGTAATGGTTTTAATAAAAATTAGTTCGGTAGGAGTTCGTTTTTTTTACTTGTGATATAATGGTGTGGTTGCTAAAGACTAATATTAGTGGTAGTGTTGGTGATTATCATTTCCTTAATAACTAAAATGAGAATGCTAAGAAATATGTCTTTATTATAACAGAAAAAAAAGGAAAAAAGAATCTACAACAAAAATAAGATTAGGGAAATTGAAGCAAAAACCGATATTAAAATCTTAAGAATTAAAATCTTTCGTAATTTATGATATTATGATATTATGATTATTATTATTGAATATAAGTATGTATTTTAATATATACTTAATATAAAATTAATGAATTTTAAGAAAAAAAAAAATAAAAAACCAAATAACTATGACAATAATATTAAAATTTTTTCTACTATCAAAATATTAAAAGTACATAGATATATATATACATATTTATGAAGAGGATGAAAATTAGTAATAAAAAAATATACCTTTTTATTAGAAGAAAACTTAATTTTATTAAGGTTCAAACAGTTTTGATAGTGGATAAATTTTCTCGTTCGATACAATTTTTATCATTGTGAATTTCAACTAAAAAAATTTTGAACTATTGTGAATGTTGAATTAAGTTTCAGAAAAAAAAGTATGAATTTCTCAAAATGAAAAGAATTACGATAGCTTGTAATTGTGGCAGAAACTAAAACTCAGAAGAAGAATAAATATACTGAAAATATTCTTCTTCGAAGATATGTTCTTGGCATATGCCTTGTTCTTGGCTTTGTTTTTTCTTTAAATTTAGCAATAAGTAATAATCAAGAAAGTAAAATACTAACATTTTTACAAATGTTTTGAGTGTTTTCTTAATAACAAGCTGTGTGAAATGAGCCGAAAAATTCGTGGCGCTAAGAAATAGACTATATTGACATTTGCCATACGGAAATTCTGTTAACAAAGAAAATTCACAATATTGTATCAACTCAAAGTTGACAAGCAATATTTACAATATTGATGTATAATGGTTTGATAAATTAAGGCGATAAATATCGTTTATCAACCAATATCGATCGAATATAAAAAATCTGAAATTTTACTTATATAAAAAATTGGCTTAACCATAAAGAAAACATAGTATAGTTTCTTTATGGCTTAACTTAAGAAAAAAAAAAGAAAATACATACTGAAAGTTTTTTTTTTTTGCAAAATATTCATTTTTATAGATTCAAAACTGGGGAACATATACATTATACGTTAGGTTTAAAAAAAAATTTAAGAAATCTTGAAAATTTCAGAAAACCTGGAGAATTAACGACGTGTGAGCTAAATAAATATTGGTAAATAAGACATAGCCACAAATCAAATGTCTGGCAATGATCGGAAACGGTAAAAAGAATTTGTTGAACGTTTCACGCCATAATAATAAGAAGGGTTAAATGAAGTATAATAGAGGAAGAAATGATAGTTAAATTTTCCAAAATTATCTGAATTCTATAGGAAAATAATTCATGTACTTCTTCATACATTACGATTTATATAGAACCACTATCTACTTAAGTATACTTCTACAGTTGATGACGAAATGTATAATTATTATTTTTTTTTAATATGGTCCCATCACCGCACGCAACATTTTGATGGTTTTTTTTTTAACAAATTTCCATTAATAAGAGCTATACATAATGAGATGAAGAAACTTTTAATCACCGCTTCGCTATTATGTTAGTTTTTGAATTCTTGCATTCAGTCTTAATAAAAATTTAAATTTTAAATTTATTATTTCAAATTTTCTTAATTGAATTTTCAAATTATAGGTAAGTGGCCTCGGTGGCCTAGTGGGTAAGAACGTATAAAATACGCTGTAATCCCCCTTACGACATTTACAGCCACTCCTGAACAGGAAAGGCTGTGTAATTTCCTGTCCACATTTATGTGGCAGAGAAATGAATTAAAAAAAAAAAATTCTAGATAAAATCTTTACATTTGATTTTATTTAGTGAAACACATAAATTCTATTTAGAACCAAACAAAAAAAAAAAAAAACAAAAATGAATACTTAAAATTAATCTAAAATCTTAAATTGAAAATTTCATTTTTAAAATAAAACCGAGCAAATCCAATTAATTGTGGATTCCAAAAATAAAATATTTGGTTTTTTTCTTTTAATTCTTTAATTGATTTCGAAGAATTACAATTCATTTACATTAAACTATTTTGGGTTTTTTTTTTTTTTTTATATATTTTAGACAAATTTATTTTATTTATTTTTTTTTTCATTTTTAATCCTTATTTTTAGACTCCCAAAATTATTTGTGGACCTATAATATGTTTAATTTCTCAGTAAATATTTAGAGTAGTAGTAAGTAAATAATCGATAAGCATTACTGAAGAATTATAAATTAATCAAAAAAGATTTTTTTTCGTCCTTTTTATTTTCAGTTAAATTAGAAAAAAAAAAATATATATATACAAATATATTTTTTTTTTTAAATCCATGTCGGATTTTAAGTTTTTCTATTTAATTCATTTTTGTTTCTAAACTCGATTTAAAAATATTAATTTTAAATTAAAAAATTTTTTTTTGTGGTTCGATTCTGTTCTAATAAAGTCCTTCTACTTTTTATATATATATTTTTTTGTAATTTGTTAATTAATTTGTAACAAAACGACCAACTCGACCCATCTATTGTGGTTTCGATTAAAAAATTATGAGTTTGCGAGAATGAGAAGAAAATGATGTTGAAAGTCTGTTTTTAGTTAAATAATTCCGATTTTGTTTTTTTTTCTCTTTGTCAAAAAAATAATTTTTTTATTCCTGAATGGTTGGTCGGTCATATTATTATAGAATTTTCATCCATTATTATTGGAATTATAGAGAGTGGGAAAAAGAATTTTTGTTTTTTTTTTTTTTAAACTTTTTCATGATACATATTTTCATTTCATTTTTTGTTTTTGTTGTATTTTGTAATTTTCTTAGGAAAAACTTTTTTCAATTTTCTTTTTATATTTTTGTTTTCCTCTAGAATCCACTTATTTTTATTAATTAAAACGAAACATTTTCAACGCGGTTAATTGTTTATGTCATTACATTAAAAAAAGGAAAAATATTTAAAAAAATTACGGAAATTTTCTTTTTTTTGCTTAATTTTTCTATACGATTTTCTATTCTTTATAGATTTTCGTTATTAACTTCTGGATTCCGTTTTTCTTTTTTAGAGGAAAGTTTTCTTAAAGAAGTCAAAAAATTTTCAAAGTAAAATTGATATTTAGATCTATAGGTATTAAGAATTCCAACAACTTTATTTTGTGAGTGATTTTACTAGTTTTGCTTTGCAGGATTTCTGACTCGAAATTGATAAACGCATAGCATAATTAAAACATAAAGTGGCCTTAAAAATAGTGATAGTGAGCCGAGTTCGTAAAAGTTTAGAAAATATCCTTCAGCGTACTACCAGCCTCAAAGATAGTCTTTAAATTTAAAGGAGAAGGTCTATCAGGCTCTTATTTAGTGGTTTACTACATACTATAAATTAACATTAAAAATAATCTGTTTAATACACCATCACCTCATCAAAATGAGTATAATAATATTTGTTAATGCAATTTTTGAAGTAAGGGAATCATTTCTAAACTTTTTTTTAACTTTTTAGTTAAAAGAAGGCAATGAAAAAAAAAAAACATTTTTTAAATAAAGTAAAATGAGTTGTGTGATGTCTTTTTAAATGACTGTATGTGGCGAGACGTAATTTTCTGTTAATATTTTTTTTTGTTTATTTTATATTTTTTCGTTGTCTCTTTCTATTATTATTTTTTTCTTCCCTTTTTTAATTTTTTTTACATTTACTTCTTCTGATGCTCATTTCTTTAATGGGTTTTCAAGTGCTTCAAGGATAATTAGCTACACATTACATAAATTTTACTAAGTTTTGCTGTTGCTTGTATTTTGGATCCTGGTTTTTTTTTTTTTGTTTTTTATTGTGCTGCTTCTGTTTCCTGCTGTTGTTTGTTAGTGTTGTGACTTGATTTGAAGTGTCTGGGAAAAGGACGACATTTAAAAGAATAAAAAGATAATTAAAAAAAAAGTAATAATAATAATAATATTAAGATGAAGAAAAATAAGAATATCAGAGAACACAGAATAAAGGAAAAGTTGAGGAAAGAAAAGTTGAACAGAAAAAAAAAAAAAAAAACCGAAAAAAAAAATGATTAAATAAAAGCAAAAAGATGAAAATATTTAATGAAAAAAGTAAGAGAAAAAAAAAAGAAAATCGACCCATAATACAAAAATGTATATTGAAAATTTTAACGATGTTTATAAGATAAATTATAATCGCTTAAGGGTGACAAATTGAGATTGCGTTATGCCTTTAGTTTTTTTTTTTTTGATCGTTCCAACATTTTCCATTTTTGACTGGAAAGTAAAATTACCTGAAAATTTGTGATTTATGAATACCGTTTTAAAAGTTTTTCTTTTTTTTTTTTTTTTGTAAGGAAAATTAGAGGAATTGAGGTTGAAAAAACATAAAAAAAAATTAACAATGTTATGATAAAAATTGGTTTTAGTGACAGTGGGTGGAATGTAAAAAAATTGAAATTTTCTTTTTTTTTTTTTTTTTAGAAATAGGAAAAATTTTATTTTGTTAATTTTAGAAATGAGAGAATGAAAAAAAAAATACGCTAAAAGCATTTTCGTTCAAGTTGATTAAGTTACATTTAATGGTATTTAAATATTTTTAGAAACGATTTGGTTGTTTTAAGTATTTCTTTTTTGTTTTCTTTTTAGATGTGGTCTTAAAAATTCAATTATAAAAAAGTAAAACGCAATCTAAAATTAAATTTGATTTGTAAAAGGATCCAACAAAAAAAGTTTATGGGGAAAAAAAAAAAATTTAAAAATAAAAAATCTAATGAATATATTTTATATTCCCGCGGATAAAAACAAAAATAACAAAAACTAATTTTATTAAAGGAAATTTTTCATTTTGTTGAATTTACATAAAAATTGCGTTTTTCATTTTCCTATAGATTTTTCGCTTTTGATTTTTATACCCGTATGAACTATGTTATATGCATAACATAGCTGCTGCCATACAACTTCTCTTTTTAAATGAAAATAACTCAGTGTTTATTGAAGCTAGGAATCTGACATTTTGCGAATGATGATCAAGTTTTATGGCAACAACTTATGCAAAATTTGGTTGTGGTGGTGCGATAGGTTCGGGTAGTTGCCATACAACTTCTCTTTTTAAAAGAAAATAACTCAGTGTCCGTCCGCACGATAACTCAAAAAATAAAGGAGCTAGGAGGCTGAAATTTTTTTTACATCACTTTTACAAAATTGTTAGTTTTGCTATTTAACTTCAGCATTTTCGGCCGCCGGGTTCGAGTAGATGCCATACAACTTCTTTCTTTAAATGGAAATAACCCAGTGTCTATTCAATTTAGGTATCTGAAATTTTGCAAATGATGATCCAGTTTTATGGCAACAACTTCTCTAAAATTTGGTTATGATGATATGTCAGGTTCGGAAAGTTGCCATACAATTTCTCTTTTTAAATGAAAATAACTCAGTGTCTATTGAAGCTAGCTATCTTAAATTTAGTGAAAAAGTGTTGAGTTGCATGCCAAAAACTTTTGTAAAATTTGATTGGTCTAAAGGAGCCGGTTCAGGCTTCTTGCATTTCTTGGAACTTAATGAAGCTAGGCGCAATAGATTCGGGTAGCTGTCATACAACTCCACAATTTACATAAATATATCTCTGTAGTTCGGTACTAAAACATCTGAATGTTTTTAAAAGATGATCAAGTTTTATAGAAACAGGATATATTACGTTCATACGGGTATCCCAGAGTTGACACAGTCTACTCAACTGCACTCTTCCTCGTTTTATGTAAAATTTTGATATTTTAAAATAAATTGATTTTTTTGTTTTTTTATTTTATGTTATTATAATATATCATATTTTGATTTAAAAATTTATAACAGAATTTGAATTATAATTGAAATAAATATAAGTCATTCATGAATTTATCAGAAAATAAAAGTATAGGAAGGAAATATTTTGTTATATAAATTTATTAGATTGTTTTGAAATTGAAAAATAAAAATATAAAATAATAATTTTGTATTGTATTTTCATATGACTATGATTTGATATTTTGCCTATGCTTTTTTTTTCATGTTCGTGCATTTTGATTCTATATAACTTTTTATATTCTTGTTTTTTTATAGACATTTAGATAAAAATGCATTTGTAAAATAGAAAAACTACAAATGCACGCGATATATTCTTTTTTTTTATATAGAGAAATAAGAAAAAGAAGAAAAAAACATGAAAAATTAAAGAAAAACATTTTTTTTTTGAAAATAAAACTAAGAAAAACTATTTATTTTTTGTTCGTTTTTATTCTGACATTGGTATTGATTGAAATTTTCTTTTTACATAAATTGCATTAGTTTTTAGTTTCCTGTTGCATACATATATATATGTATAAAACTTTCAAAAGTCTTGTAAAATAACTTTAAGGAAAAGTGTTGAAAAACTAAAGAATATTGAAGGATATTGAATGAATTGATATGTGCTATTTAAATTAAGTAAGTTTTGTTAATTTGGAAATGATTGTAAGTGACAGAATTTTATTATAAATACTACACTTAAATAACTTTATTTCTTTTGTGTGGTTAATATTGAGAAAGTTTAGATGTTAGCTATATTGTATTTTATAAAAAGTTTTAGAAAAACATGAATTTTTTTTTACACGAATTACCGATCAATTAATCAATTATTTACCCTTACATTAAGTTCCTTTATGATATTATCTTAGAGATTATTCTGTAATTTATAAGAGTTGGGATTAATTTGACCCATTTTTTTTTTGTCTAATTTTGTATAAACACTATGAAAGTAAAAATTACTACGGAAATATCTTATACACTTTGAAAATTACCAACTATATATCCATTATCACGTCATAACCCACCCCCTGTACTATTTATTTCCTCAATTTAATAAAATTTCTTAATACAATATGATGTTTTCAAAAAACCATTTCTAATTTTCATAAAATTTCCACAAAACAAAAAACAACAAAATATGTAAATGAAAATGAAAATCCTTTTAAAACTAATTTTTAACAACGATCACGTATACAAATTGAATTGTAGGTCAAGCTTACAAAGAAGGAAAAAAAATCAATGTACAACTTATACAATTTTTAATTTAAATATGATGTGACATCAAAATTTCAAAAAATTTGAATAAAACTTTAACCTAGTAACGAACACATATGAATAAAAAGGAAATCAACCAATCAAAAACGTATTTATATTGGAAATTTTTTTTTTCTCTTTTATTAAAATTTGATGTTTTCTTTTTTTTTTGTACGATTTTTCTTAGTTTCCTCCTGTTCTTATCCATATTCATATATATATATATGGATGAATAGAATTAGGATGCAATATGTTACATTAAAGATGTAATTTTTATAACTGTAATAGGATTTTAGTTTTTTGTTACATTTTTGTTTTTTTTTTTTAATTTGGCTTTCAAATGCATTTTGGTGTTTTTTAAAAGCGAAAAAAAAAATGAGTTAGTAAAATATGGAAAATGATTTTGTTTTTTTTTTTGTTATCATGTAAAAAATTGCTGCTTTATGTAACAAATTTTTATTTAAAATACTTTTCTATTTTTTTTGTTTCTAATATTAAAGAGTTTTTCTTTTTTTTATTTTTATTGAATTTTTAATTTTTAATAATATTTTAATTGCAAGCTTTAAGGAGCTTTTTTTTTTTTTTGTGCCTAAATATAATCGAATTTGAGTCCTAGAAGGTAAGCAAATCATTTTTATCTTTAAGTTAATTGTTTAAGTATCAACCTGAGTGAATCTAATTGTAAGAAAAAGGGTAAAACACATTATTATAAATATACTTAAAAGTTTATAAGTATATTTTAATTATAGTCTTTTGCAAATTAGTTAATTCTTGTTTAATTTTGTATTACAAATATGGAAAAAAAAAAGGATTAGGTACATAATTCTGAATTGTGAAATTCTGAGTTACTGAGTTATGCAAAAAACGTATATGTAATCGTGAGTTTTGTAATCAACGCTTCTAATTGTATTTTTCAATTTATATGTTAACAAGAAAGCGTAGAATAAAAAAGGTAAAAAACGCAACAAAAAAAAAAAAATTAAAAATAATTTTAAAAAAAATTAAAAAACTTCTAACTTAGAAATTTATAACTCAGAATTTTGCATCTCATAATTTTTTAATCCTTCAAATTGTGCAAAATCAAAATTAGAATAATAAGTCAGGATTTTGCGATTCAGAATTTTAATACGACCCAAAGAAAAAGAAGAGTACAAATTTTCTTCAATATTTACTACATTAAAATACATAATTTCAACTTTTAGCAAACTTTTATTAACTTTAAAGGTTGACAATTTAATGTGTTGACAATTTTCTATAATTTTTATTTTTTTGTTTTTTTCTTTTTTCCATTTTATTAGATTTTGATTTTAAGAAAATTTTCTACTAAAAATACGTTTATTGTTTTTTTTAAGGAAAAAAATTCATTTTTTAAGGCAATATTATTAAGTAATAAAATTGTGCAAAAATATTTTCTTTTGTTTTTGTAAAACTCATTGAAAGCCTAAAGCGCTCTGTTGTCTTCTATTTCTTCAAATTTTATAAAATTCTGAACACAAAAAACGAAAAGAAACGTTATTGTGTTAGGTTAGAAAATTGGAGCCTATTAAAATTATTGTATTTCTACACACATATGTTATAAAATATTTATACCATATGTTTGAAGAAAAAACTTTGTATAAGAAATATTTTTTTTTCTTCTTTTTTCAATTAAACACATGAACAAAGTTAAGAAAGAACAAAAACCAAAAAAAAAAATATAAAATGATGAAAATAAAAAAAGAAAAGAAAAAAATAAAACATATTTACTTGATTGTTCAAATATTTTACAGACTATATAGAAAAGAAAAAGAAAATTGATATTCTCCTCTAATTCCTTGGAGCTATAACAAAACAATAAGAAAGGAAACAGCAAAATAATGATAAAAAATCTAAGCTTCTGTACAATTATCTGACTTTTCTCATATGGTTTTTTTTTAAATATTTGAATTTTATTTAAAAAAAAATTGTTTTTTTTTTTGTTTTTGAAAGAAAATTCCTTTCAGTACGTTACAAATTTTTTTTTTTTCTTTTCTTTTCTATAATGTTTTTTTACCTTAATATGCCATCTTAACAAAGGATAAGAAAGGGACTAAGGACTAAAACAAGAGAACTTAAAAGAACGAAAAAGAATGTATTTTAAAGTAAAAAATATCTTTAAATATATTTATATATATGTATAGGTACATTTTATAGATTGCATACACATGCATATACACATTTTGTATTTTATTTATTTTGTTTTAATAAAAAATTAAACTAAAAAAAGAATGGAGAAAAAATTAGGAAAAAAAAAATTTTTTAAATAAAAAAAAAATACGCGAAAATTTCTTCATGGTTTTGTTTTTGTGTTTTTTTAGTTTTTTATTTTGTGTGTAAGAATTTGCATACAAATTTTCTTTTTTTTTTTTTTTGGATTTTTCTTTATGTATCCCTAAGGAAAGTTAGAATATATGATTAGAAAAAAAAACTAAATTTTATTTGTATTTTTTTATTTATTTTACTTTCTACATTATTTTATTTTCTTTTTATAACTTATAAATTTTTAAATAGATTTTTCTTACTTATGTTTTTCACCCTAAAATTTTTTAGCTTCAATACACAATAAAAGAAAAAAACTAAAGAATGAAATGGATAAATACCCCAGTATAACCGAAAATGAAATAAAAATAACTTAGATTCTATTGTGAATATAAAACATAAAAATATTTTTGCGGATTTAGGTGATATTTAAAATGTCTCTTGAGTTAGTTACTTATTTTACTCCAAACACAAAAAATGAAGATTTCAGAAATGTTTTGTAAATAGTTAAATCTGTACAAAATAAAAAACAAATACATATATAATTATTATATACATAATTTAATACATATATTTGAAGCTATAATATGAACAAATTATATATATATATAAAACATTTAACAATTAATATTTAATTTGTTAATTTTAAATATTTTCATTGTAAAAAAAATTATACCTCATATTGGGCCGAATGAGTAAAACTAAGCTAAAATTTTAAATTTCACTTTTTTCATCTTTCAACAAAATTTAGAACTTGAATTCGTAGTTTTTATTTGAAAATATGAGATTTTAGTTCAAGTTCCATAGTTTAATACATTCGATCCATTGGGTAGCTTTAACTTGTTCTTAACTGGCAATTTAATCAAATCTTGCCTTATTTCAATACTTAATGGTACGAATGCATAAAATTGAGGTAGAACTCAAAACTCGCTTTTCGCTCTTGAACTACTACATATGATTGGTTCAAAAATGTGAGTTTTGATTTCAAGCTCAGTTTTATACATTCGAACCATTGAGTATTGAAGTAAGGCAAAGTTTGATTAAATTGCTAGTTAGGAACTAGTTTAAAGTGACCGTCCGTACGTGATTTCAGTTTAGTTTAAAATGAAAAAAAAAAAATTAAGTCTATTTTTGTGCGTTTTTTCAAATATAAAAAAATTAAAGAAACGCATAGAATTCGTTGTTTTTCCGTTATATATATAAAAATAGGACTTTCCTTTTATATATAGAGAAAAGAAAAAACAATTCAAGAGTCTAATGATTTCATAATTTTGTTTAAAAAACGCTTTTGTTTTAGGATTTGGATATGACATCTCTGTTTACAAAATGAAATGAATGTTATAAGTATGTCTTAGTTTTGCAAAATCTTCAATAAAATGAGATTTGAGAGCGGTCTAAAAATATTTGAAAATAATATATACCAATAAAGAATTAACAAAAAAAACGGTTATTTATAAGAACAGATTTTAGTAAATGACAAAAATTTGTCATGTGCTTATTTTTCTGCAACTTAAGTTGGATACGTCAAAATTTAGGTATATGTATATGAAAAAAAAACGTCATCATATTTTCAAGTAACATGTTCACGATAGATTTTTCGAAAGATGTTCACGATAGATTTTTATAGTTTGAAAGATCTTATAAATTAAACATACCAAACAAAGAAATATAAATTAAACATATACAGGCTTAGGCACATATCTTACTTAAAAGATTTGTCTTAATTATGGAATTTGTTAGATATAATTGATTTGACTATTAATTATATCAGTAATTTTTTTTTTTTTCAAAGTGAAATCCATTAATAACATTCGTAACGTCATAATTTTTATATGAAAACTTTTTCTATCACTTTAAAAAAAATTAACTTAATTGGTAGAAAAATTTAATTAAAATGATGGGTTTAATTAAATACAGTACTCAGAAATAAATTTTTTAAAATTAATATTAGAATTCTTATTTTAATTAAATATGCTTATAAAAAACAAAAGAAAAGCAAAAATGATAAATAAATAATGCAATGGCCGGAATAATTTTGCTGTTCAAATTATGATGCTTTCGGTAATCCTAAAATTACGATCAATCATTTTACTTTTGATTCAATTTATTGTCATTCAACCAGTTAACTGTCAAATAGACAAAATACTAATTTTTGACACGGCGTTTACATAAAAAAGGACAAGCAACTATAAATCATGAATAATACTGCTGGTTTTGCTCTAATATAGGGTTTTCCAATTTGAGTGATATGATTTCTTTTCCAAAAAAAAGCACACTAATTGTTAAAGAAATTCAAATGTTTTTTATTTAATGTGAAGTACAATCTATACAATTAAGTTCTGAATAAAACGTCATTCAAATGGCCTCCACGACTTCTTTTGCAGGAACGAATTCGATAAACTTAATTTTCCAGCACTTTTTCCACTAAATCAAGTTGTATGTCATGAATAGCACGTTCAATATTGACTTCTAAAGCTTGAAAAGAGTCTGGTTTATTGCTAATGACCAATGACTTCAAATAATCCCACAAGAAATAGTCTAATGGTGTTAAATCACAACTTCTTGTAGGCCATTCTATGTCACAATTTCTTGATATAATCGAATCTCCAAACATTTTTCGCAATAATTCGGTTGTTGCACGTGCTTTGTGGCACGTAGCCCCGTTTTGTTGGAAACAGATGTTGTCAAGATCAACTTCTTCCAATTTCGGCCATAAAAAAATTGGTTATCATCGAACTATACCGCTCTCCAATGACAGTAACGGTGTTACCAGCTTCATTTCGAAAGAAGTACGGACCGATGATTCCACCAGACCAAAAAACACACCAAACTGTCAATTTAGGTGAATGTAATAATGGTTGTTCATGAATAATTTGTGGATTTTTTTCGTACCAGAATCGACAGTTTTGTTTATTTACCGCACCACTCAGATGAAAGTGAGCCTCATCGGAGAAGATGATTTTCTTAAAAAAATCGTTATCGTTTTCAAGTTGTTTCAAGACAAAATCAACAAATTCACGACGCTTATGATGATCCATGATGAAATTGTAAACATTATTGAATACAATGATAAAAAAAATGACAGATCATGACATACTACAAATGGCCGAAACTTCACTTAGAAATCATATCACTCAAATTGGAAAACCCTGTATTTGACAGATATTTTGACATCTTATATATAACCGCAAGAATAACATTTTTCAACTGGATAACTGAAAGTACGACGATAACTGTTGAATTTTTTATTCTTTGCAGTACAAACAACATAACCTAAACCAGAATTAGTTTGATTGATTATATACAAAATAATTTCAAAGGAATTCCAATCTATTCAATACAATAATTATGTAAATTTAATATGATTTTAATAAATATCTGAAATTATCAAATAATTATAGCATTTTTTATATTAAAGAGAATAAAAAACAATTTATTGTTAAATAAATAATAATGATAGTAAATAAATACATTACAAAATATAAATAAATAGTTGTATCCGTTCTTTAATTGTAATAAAAAATAAATAATTCTTTAAATTACATAAATACATTTCAGATAAAATTATGTATATATATATATATTATATATATGTATACTATATTCTGTTTTTTTAAATTATTTACATGTAATCTCTGCTTCCATTCTAAGTATGTACATCATGAATAAACAAAAATAAAATATTTGAATCAGAACATATTTTTTATATTATGTTCACCTTTATTTACACCTCTTAAATTTTTATTTGTAAGTTCATAAAAATGTAAACTTTATTTTTATTTCACCTGTAATAATGAATATAATAATGGTATATATAACGATACTAAGAATCATAAAAAACATTGTTTAAAACAAAAATTAAATTTAAGAACTTGGGAAAGGGAGTGTCATGATGCCGTGCTTGCTTACATTATAACTAGATATATACATATATATGTGTTATTTGTTAGTCAACATTTTGTATAAATTAAAATATTTTATATTAAGAAAGAATAACTTTTTTAATGATTTCATTTATTAAAAATGTCAATGAAATGAAGAAAAAAATATTGCATTAGATTTAGATCAGATCAATTTTTTTTTTTTATTTTAAATTATTTTAAATGTGGTAAATAAAAATTATAAATGTATTTTAATTATTTAACAAGTTCACTGACAAAACTTGAACTTAAATTTCATTTATTGATTTCTTACTTAAAATTTTTAAATAAAAAAATTAAAAGAGAATTAATTACAAAAATATTTTATAAATTTAAAATACAAAAATATATCTATGTCTATTAACATAATTAATCCTTTATCGAATTATCAAATACAGGATGTTTATTTTCAAGCAAGCCAGTATTTTAAAGCAATTTTTATCAGTGAAAAAACATAAAAATTACCAAATGAAAAAATAAAAAATATTTCTGTAATTTTCTTTTACCTACATCAATTACATAATTTCAAACGAACAGTAAAAATGAATATTTTTGTCAGTAAAAATTTTTCTTTTTTTTTGATAGTTTTTTGTGCAGTTGACAGAAATTGTACTATTACGGTAATACTAAAGATCGTAAAAATATTTATTCTTAAGAGGAAAAGAATAGAAAATATCTAAAAGCTGTTTATTTGCACGCACCACCCTAAATTAGTTATTTCTAGTCAATGCACTAGTATTACATACATATTTTTAAGTATAAAATTCTAGCTTTGAAAGAAAATATTAACTTTATTTACAAAATTGATTTGCAGTCATAAAGTTACCGTCTACACTATTTGCATGTATAAATTTCGACTTTGTAAAATTATTTTATTTTATTTATTTCGCAAAATACTAAAAATACTGACAAAACAAAAAAAAAAAAAAATTACTGTTAGATTTCACTTGAAATATAACCAAACAAATGGACATTTAGAAAAATTTTCTTAAATCTAATTGAGTATATTCAAGTTTAAAAAATTATTTATCTAATATAAGTATATTATATTTTATTATAATAAATTATATATAACAAATATTTATTATATATTTATTATGAAAAAAAGTATTTTTTTTTATTATAAAACTTTAATATATACTGATCATAAAAACACAAGTCTTGGTAAAAAAAAAAAAACCATTTTATAAAGTCAAATCTGAATCGTAAATTGTAAAATTAAAAGATTTTTTTTTTATTTTTTGTAATGTTTTTTTTAAAATTAAATCAGTATATTTTTCCATGATATATTAAACTAAAAAAATTCACAATTAAAAAATAAAAGAAAAAAAAAAAAAGACAAATAAATAAAACACTTAACATATACAGAGTAAAACAAAATTTCAATTTATCTAAATTAATTTAAAAAATTCAACAACAAAATAGAAAAACTTTTTTCTTTTTATTTTTTTCTATTTTTAATTCTCTATAATATTCTTTGTTAGTTTTTTAACACTTTCTACCATGATTTTTACTCTTTAGCACACCTCTTGATCATGGAACAAAATTGAATCAATTTGTTTTTCGACACATGTATTCAATTTATTTTTGTTTTGTTTTGTAGTGAATATTATTAAGTTTTTTTTCTGTCACATGTATATATACAAATATATAGTATAAAAACATTCATTTAAAATTACTTTATATACGTATATTGTAACACATATTTACAAACGAGTCACAGAATAATTCACTTATAGTTTGCAACAGCAGCAACAAAAACAACAGTATACGTACTTTGAAAAGTTTTTTTTTTGAAAACAATACAATAACTTTTTCAATGGCTGATTATCAATATTGTAATATATAATATAGAATATAGATGTATAATGTTACATGTATACATTTAAATTAAATATCCTTGAATATCATTGACAATTTTCGTATATAAAAAAAATATTCCAACCAATTCCTATATCTTTTTTAAACATATCTATATTCCAAATACAAACTTTTCTTTTTTTCTCTTTATATTCTGTTTTCTAACTGTTTTTGTGACTGTTAGAAAAATAATAAAAATTAAAAGGAAACTAAACAAAAAAAAAATATTTTTAACGGACGAAAAAAATGTAACGGTAACAAAAACTCTTTAGAAATCCTTCTAAATTCATCTGAATATTTTTTTTTTTTTGGTTGTTTTTTTTTTTGTTTTTATTAAACATGAATACACCATATATACATCCTGTTTTTCTTTTTTTTTAATACCATATCAAAAAGAATTTTTCGACAATGAATTAATGTTCTATAGTTAAAAAAGGAAAGAGAAAAAAAAAAAACGGAATGAGATAGAAAATAAATAGAAAAAATAAAATTAATAAATACAAAAATCTTAATGGTAAAAGAATATATGATATAGTTATGCAGAAGTAAATATATATATTCAGATTTCAGATACTAACTAAGTATTAGCGAATAACTATGAACGGACATATTCAATAATAAATATAACAGTTTTTTGTTATTTTTTTATGTTCGTTAACAATCATGTCCTTAATGTCGATTTAACATGAACATGGTTTTCATTATACATTTTTGAAAACATTGAAGCGTATCCTGTGAAATTTCCATTTATATATGTATATACTATATACATATATATATATTGTTTTTTTTTTTCCATAAAAAGAAAACCAAAATATTTTTGCTTTGTTTTAAAAAAAAAAGCAAATAAAAAGAGAACACGGTTCTAATAAAAAAAAAAAAAAATCCGTTTAAAAATATTAAAAAAATAACAAGAAAAACAAAAAGAGTAGAAAAATTATTTTTAGATGTAGATATAAATGACCGTGTGTCGAATATGTGTATTCATTGGCGGACAAGAAGATGTAAACAGCGAGACACAATTTTATAATTTTATTATATTTAAAGAATAGAAATATTTTAATATTATTACGTTAGCTTTTGTTTTTTTTTTAAGCCAGAGAAAGAAAATCTTAATTTCTTAAATCAAGTCTGTATAATTTTCGTATTTGCCGACAGTCTAAACTTTAACTGGTAATACCCAGTGTAAGAAACAAGTTATGTAAAATTTTAGTACTTATTTTAAAGTATTAACAAATATCCTGCCCTCCCACTTTACAATCTAACATGCATTGCCAGAATTTAAAGAGAAAACATAATATCATATGTTAATAGAACCAGATCAAACTTAAAAATTATTTTTAAAAAGCATTTAAAAAAACGATGAACTAAAAAAAGAAGAATATTTAAGACCACCAAAAAAATACCATTCAAAGATGTATAATATGACGCTAAAAAATTCCTTTAGGGAAGACATAAATAAACGGTAACTAAAATAAATATAAAATACAAAAAATCAGGGATGAGAAAAAAGAAAAAACAAAACCATTTTCCACTCTTTTGAACAAAAATCCTGTTAGCCGCTTGTTAGCACCCTTAGCAAAAAACAAAAAAAAAAAACGTAAAGCAAACAGAAATATATTTCTCAATAAAAAAAAAGCAAGTAATTTAAATCCAGAAGAGAAAAAAAATATTTAATACCATAATATCGTTAAATTTTTGTTGAAAATACCATTAAATGCCAGTATGTATACATATATATAGATGTATATATTATTATACATATGTAAGTATGTATTAATACATATATTTTCAACGAGAAGAGACCATTTTCCAGTTTCACATATAATTTTCTATACTAAGGTACGTAAAAGTTACACATGCTACACATTATCAAGAACATACACACCTAAATATATTAAAAGTTTTTTTTTTTTTTTTTACCGACCGCGCAAAAAAAAAAAAAGAAAATCGGTTCCTTTTTATTTTACTTTTTTTCATTCACAACGAAATACAAAAAAAAAAAAATATCATTGGTTCACTCCTTGTTTACTACATGTACACACATATATCCTGTTGTTTTTTTTTTATCATTTTTTATTTTGGTACTTTAATTTCTTTTTATACAGTAGAGTAAGCAAGCAATTCAGTTAGGAGGATCAAAAGTCCTAAGTTCTTTACGATTTTTTTTTTTTGTGCAATTTTAAAGTAAATTTTTTTTCTTTTTTTTTTCAAATTCATTTTTCCTTTATAATTTCTGTTTTTGCTGTTTCATTCATTCTTTTGATTTTTTATTTTTTTATGTTTTGAAGTCCTTTAGTAGTCACTTTCAAAAAATGTGTACGTATTATTAGTATAAAATAAAATTTTTCAAAACAGTTCCTGACAACATACCAAGGACTTAGGGCTTAAAAATGATTTTTTTACTTCTTATTATTTTGATGATTTTTGGTAGTTTTGTTATGAAGTATAAGAAAAATTAAAATCTACATATAAATGAATGTGTGTGTGTACACAACAAAAATTAAATAATTCAAAAACAAAAAAAAAAAAAAAAGGAAAAATCAAACTAAAAAGAAAAAGATAAAAAAAAGAAACAGGATAGTAATATAAAATAAAAAAAAAATAAAAAATGAAACATACATAGTAAAATAATAAATATTATTTTATGTATTAAATTTTTATTTTATTTTTCTTCTGAAATTCTTTCGCGAAAATTAAATGTCATTTTTTCTGACATTTAATTTTTATATCAACACTTTGTCAGTTAAGCTGTTAATAATTCAAAAAACAAAAAAAAACGTAAGGAAAAAGGACAACATATCATATTATACCATACATAAGTACTTTAAAAGAAGAGAAAAAGAAAAAGAAAAAAAAAATGAAAGGATAACGATTTTTTTTTTTTGTCACTTGTCCTTTTTAACAAATCTCCTTATTTAAGTATTTATGAGGACACTAAATATGTGTATGTTTTTAATATTTATATTATTTTAATCTTCTCTGAGAGAAATGTTATAATGTCAATCTGATATATTCCATTTTTTTATATATATTTTTTTTTTATTTTGCATAATACACGTTCCTTGACTGCTCATTGCTATAGTGTTCTATTTGTTATTAATTTATCTTATGGCAGTTTATTGCTTTTTTTTTGTTGTTTTTTTAAATTATTCTTTAGTATTTTTAAAATGATTTAATTTTTTATTTTCACTAAAGTTACAGGCAATTGTAAATACTATATAAAATTTATGACCGAAGTCATTTAAACCATTTTTTGTATTATTTTTGATTTCCTAACAACTTCCTTTGTAAGTAGAAAAGATTTCGGGAATTGTGCAATTGTATCGTATGTAGGTATATGCTTTGTTATAATGTTAATTGTATCTGGTGTAGGTATATGCTCCAAGTATTCCATTTCTTTTTTTGTTTACTACTAAGATTTGAAATTTTGACATTTTCCATTTATATGCTTGTTTTATAATGCAGCCAAAATTCTTGATAAAACGTTGAACTAAATTGTCGCAGTTTGACTAATATCATACTAAAATTTTATAGTAGGTCTTTTGAAAAAATATTAGTATTGAAGAACATAGGGTAAAATATTTAATGATTTACAGTGCAGCATAAAATTTCCTAAAAATAATTTTACAGAAATGGTATAAACTCAGTAGCTTATGTTTTAAAATAATTTTTTACTATTGGGTTCCATTAAAATTGCAGTTGTAAAAGTTTATTTCAATATATGTATAAATTTGGAAAGCTTACACCTAATTCTTCTTCTTCTTTTTTATCATATAAAAAAATTCTTTATTTTAAATAAAAATGAAATTTTTTAAGAAACAAAACGATCTGGTAACTCTTATTTTTTTTCTGGTGCTACAAAACAATCATATTATATTTTTCATATTCTTATAAAGTATGAAATATAACAGGATCAAAATATTCATCATATTTAAATTGTTATCGTCTTCAGAATTTATTTTTACTTTAATTTATAGTGTTAAACTCTTTAAGGATGTTGTTTTTTTATACGTAAAGATTTTTGCCTTTTTAATAATACAAAAATAATAATAAGAAAATCATCACAAAGTAACAAGAATTTATAACTTTAACTCTTTTTTTGTTTTTTGCATTTAACTTTTGTATTTTTTTTTTTGTACCTACTGTTTTTGAATATTTTCAAAAACCTTTTCCTTATTTTTTTGTTTATTTACTACAAAAAAAAGGAAAAAAAAACTAACAAAGAAATGCTATTACCGTTATCATGTATACAGTTAACGCTTTAAATACTTAAATATCTTTTTCTTTTCTGTTTATCACCGGATATTATAACATAATTTTTATATGGTAAGGTTTGTTAGGTAACTGATAGGTTTGATTTATCTTAAAAATGGGTTATTTCAAACTGTAAATACACACCTGTATAATGATATACACTTTGTATTTATCATCTTTATTTTTTTCTTCTTTATTTTGGGCCAATGTAAAATTAGTTTTCATTTGAAGGACCAACCAAAGTTAATGAGTTTACATAAAAGGAAAAATTTACTAAAAGTCCTTAAAAGTCCTTAATATATATAAAACTTTAATAAGAAAATGAAAATTAAATTTTCTAGTTAATTTCCTTTGTTTTTATAACAATCTTCGTATATATACCACCTTTTAATATCAAAGTATACAATTATTTAATTTTTTTAATTTAAAAATTTAATTTAATTTTTATGGGCCTAACCAAAAATTCCAAGAAAATATGGCAGTAAAAGAAATTGTTTGGAATATAACCGTTATTTTGTAGAAAATTAAGTTTCAAGTTTATTTTGCAGTTAAGAAAATTCATTCATTAGTTGGTTTATCCACATTGTTACTGTTAATTGTGGAATTTTTTTGTATCACTTTTTTTTTCTTATTTGTTATAAATAGAAGAGTTACGAAAAGTAAACGATTATTTTACCCTTTTAAATATTAATTTTTTTTTTAAATTTAATATCCTTTACTTCTGAGAGGTTTCATAAAGAAACGATAGTTATGCTTAAAAAATTTTACAGAAACAAATACAGTGTAATTTATTTAATCCTAATGATACTTATTGTATTTATAAGATGCTTATTTTGTACCTATAGCTATGGTAGGTATATTTGTGTAGTGTTTTTGTTCAGACTTAAATTTATCCAGAAGATAATTACAGAATTAAAAAGACTTAGCTCAAATAAGAGGTATTTTAGAAAGGTTTATATCCAGGTCTTTCGATCCGTTCCACCAACACAAAAATATTTAGAATAAATTTATGTACAGTAATGAATCTTTAAATTTAGAAAATTGCAAAAAAAAAGAGAAATAATAACTGGATGATATGAATCTAGAATGGTTTGCTTAAGCTATATCAAGTTAAATAGATCACAAATATCAAGAAGTCAATTCTATTTTAATATTTAATTTATTAAAGAATATAAGGAAAAGTTTCTTGAAAAATATTTTATTTTTAGTATAAAGTTTTGTTTTTATATGTTCCATTCCTTCAAAATATAGTGGTGTTGCTGTTAAAAAAAATTTAACTAAATTCGTCATAACATCAACTTATTTTTAATGAAATTATTTCCGGATTTTCTTATTATTGTTGTTGTAATAATGTTCTAACGATATATAAGTATATATATACGAGTATGTATAAAGAAAAGGCAAAGTTAATTTATTACCGTAGAAATTTATTAAGATATTTTAGGAATTTCATTTTTTCATCTTTTTAATTTCAAGAAAAGCTGCTACGGCTTTTTTTTTTTATAGTGATAGTGATGGTAGCGGATGGTCATTTTTTTCGTTCTTATATTTGTTTTTTTTTTTTTTTTGATTTATTTTCTCATTACACTTTTGCTATAGTTTACCCAAAAATATCTGAAAATTTCCTGCCTCTGGAATATATTGCTGGAAAATTTATTCGTTTAATTTTCTTCTTTTTACTTATTTTAGGAAATTTTATGGGTTCAAAGAATTCAAAAATTAAAGTGGAAGAATAAAATTTGAAAAAAAAAAAAATCTTAAGAATTTTATTTTCCTTTTTTAGTTTAGTTGCATTACACATTTTCAGTATTTACAAAAAAAAAAAACAAAAAAACAATGTGTGAAATTATTAACGAGAGAATACGATGTTTTTAAACGTTGTTGAGTAAATTTTTATTTTTAAGATAGAGGATGAAAAATGGTGGTCACATTATCAGTATATTAAATGAGTTTTAATGAAAAGATAATTGAGACTAAAAAAAGGAAGTCTTTTTTTGCAGGAGTTAATAATAAAGTTTTAAAAGAAAAAAATTTCAAATTCTTTTTATTTTTTTTTTTTTTCCTGTATTACTTTTTAATATTTTTTTGAGAATACATGTGGTAATGACCAAATTAACCACATTTTTTATGAAGAAAGTCTATAACTTTGCATTACAGTAATGTTTTTTTTTTGTACTATGTAACCTAGTGAGAAAATAAAGTATATAGATCAGAAAAAATTTGGAAACTTTCATTGTGTATATCGAGAATACACAAAGTAAATTAAGAAACTTGTAACTTTTTGTTAGGTTGTAGACAGAAAGGATTAAAAAAAGTGAATTATGACTTTTATCAGGTTTTTTGAAAAGAAGAAAAGAAAAAAAAATAGATATAATAGAAGTAAAACACTTTTAATATTATTTTCAATTATCATTTTATTGCAAGTTGTTGTCTTTTTGCAATTGTATAAGCCATGATTGTTTTTATTCTTTTTTTTTTTGTTTTGTTACTCATATTTTTTTATTTATTCTTAACAATAGTGATAAATTTATAGCCTACTTACTTTCCATTTCTATTCTGAAACTTATTTTTTTTTTATATAACATATATCTATACATAATGTACCGACAACACTGATGTTAATAAGAAACTAAAAATACTGTTTCTGTTTTATGTTCCTTTATGTAAAATGAACATGAATAAAATAAGAATTATATGTGTAATACATATTACATATATAAAGTTTTACTATATATAAAGTTAGGGACGTAAAATTAAACAAATAAGTATTGATATTATGTTTAAATTTACTTTGAGGTTTTGGTTAAATTTTTATTAAGATGGTATACACTGGTAACACTCACTCAAAGTTAGTTTTTAGCGTTATGTATCCACAAAGTAATATTTAAATTAAACAAATATTATATATTTTCAGTATGTTTATATGTATGTTTTTTTGAATCTTAGTTGTTACAGAATAGAACAGAATATATAGATGAAAATATTTTGACAGCAATGCAATTTAAGGTTTAGATGTATACTAATTTTATTAAGATAAGACCTAGAACTGAAGTAATGAATTATTTACTCTTTAAAAGTATAGTACTACCAGTTGTTCAATAATAATAATAATTTGTTTTTTAAAAATTCATTTTTTTTCAAGTTGTTTCATATTTTATGTCTATAACTGCGTATATAAACGTTAATAATGTTCATATTATTTCTTTATTTTAAGGAGGACATGTCATAATATGAACATAATCAACGTTTATCTCATGAAACAATAAACAAAACCAAAATAAAGGACTTATTATTATTTTTATTCTATTTTTTTTTTTCGTCCTTTATTATTATTGTTTTATTTTTTTTAATATATATTTCTTTTGTTTCTTTTTATATTTATTTTTTTCATATAAAGTTCTAAAAGATATTAATATTTTTTTTTTTTATTGTTTTGTGTTTATATTTTCCTATTTTCCACAATTTTTTTCATTTTCTTTTGAATTTTATTTTTTTTTAAATATTTTTTCATTATTTATATCTTTAAAAATATCCTGCCAAGAAAATTATATTTTTTTTTTCTTCTTTCTTTTTAACATTAACATCTTTTTATCATTATACATATTTTGTTCTATATTTTATTTTTCTTTCAACTTTTTTCTTTTTTTGGTCTTGTCTTGCTCAATTTTATTATGCAATTTATCAATGGTATAAGTGCATAATTTTTACATATTTTATAATGGGATTTTCTTAAAGAACAAAATAAAGTTGAAATATGAAAAGAAAATATAAAGAAACAAACAGAAAGAAAAAATATAAAGAAACAAACAGAAAGAAACAGTGGTGTGTAGGAAAACAGAAAACGCAAATATATGTAAAAAAGAAAAACAAAAAAAAAATCTAAGTTCAAGATTGTATTGTCATCCTTTTTTAAATTTAATACATATATTACATTTTCATATTTTTTTGAAAATTTGTCATAAACATAAAAATAAGAAAAATTTATACATTTGCATAAAATATAAATAAATGCATCTTAAGATTTATTTTTAAGCTATTTTGACTTCATTGTTTTTTAGATTTTTTTTTTTGTTATTTGTATTAAATTAAAATTAAAAGAAATCATTACAATTGCATCTTTTTTTTTTTTTTGTTTTTTTTTGCAATTATGTCATTTTTTTGTAATTTATAATATTGAATACATACTTAATAATATGATGTTTCTTCCACCATTTATTCAGTTTTGTTGGTAAATCTTTAATGACCTTTTTGTAATGATTTTGTTTTTAATATTCTTTTAATATTTATAATAATTGATATTTTTAATGATTTTTTTTAAATTTATTATTACTACATTTACGTTTTTATGGAATAGGGCCAAAAAATGACGATTTTCAATATTGTCCTAGACAAAAAAAAAAAATTAACATTTTCTTAAATAATTGATTAAAATGTCAATTTTTTATTTTTCATTATAAAAAAACATTCAAAAATTTTCCAGATACTTTTGAAATTTTTTCTGACCTTTGAATTAATTTAATTGGTTTGTTATTTGACAGTTTAGGGTGTGAAGATTTTAAAAGGGAAAATAAATAAAACAGTTATATCTTAATTTATTTGTTTTGTGAGTTAACAACTGTAATAGTAAAATTTTCTTAAACAATTTTTTAAAATATCTATAAAAGAAAGTTAAAAATTTAAAATTTTTTTTTATTTTTAATGTGTGTCACCAAAACTCTATTAAAATATCCTTGCAACATACCATAAGAAATTTTTATTTAAAAAAAAATTTTTGTAAAATCATTTTCTGTCATCTCAATAAATTATTAATTTTAATTATAAAAAAAAAAAACAAAAAGGAAAAAGAAAAAGAAAAATAATAGAAAATAAAAAAAACGAAAAAAGGCAATAATTGGAAAAAATTTAAATGAAGAGAAAAATATTGTGACAGAATTTTTCCACATTTTGATTGATTGAAAATAATATGTCATGTTGAAAAAAAAAAATTTTTTTTTTGTACATGTAAGTACTTACATAATACAATATATAACAAAAAAAAAAAAAATAAATCAGTGGCGTATTAGAATTATTTTGTTTAAAAAAAAAACAGTTAGGAATTTTTTTTTTAAATATTTAAAGATTTCATTTCATTGTTTGATGTAAATTGGTAGGTGGGTGTTTATTAGTTGTTTTACATTATAACAAAAACAAAAGTAATTTTAAAACTTTAATCTTATTGTTCTTTTTTTTTGAATTCTCGAAGAAAATTTTATTATTGCAGGGCTGTTAAATAAAAATATCGAAAATCATAAAGAAAAACCTAAAGGACGAAAATAAATCATTAATTTTTTTTTAAAATACTATAAATGAAATCAGATATGAGTGTAATCAGTAAGATTTCTCAAAATCAATATTTTTATTCAGTTTCGGTTAAAATCAATATTAGAATAAACTCCAGTCGTCCTATTTAATGGATGCGCAATGCTTACCATTACATTTAAACATTTCATATCATTGAAATTAATATTTGTCATACATTCATAAATATCTTCTGGGCCTATCTATTTATGTTCATTTTTATTTAACAATAAAATATATCTTTAAAAGGATTTAATTATTTATATTCTTTTTTTTTTCAATTAATTGTTTTTTCTTTTTTTTTTTTTTGTTATATTATTTAACTTATATCCTTTTGTTTTCATATATAACATTTCCTTAAGTTATTTTTGTTAATTTTCTACTGTCATTCAATGTTTATTTCCTGCCCACTTTTCTTATTTTCTTTTTCTTAATTGTTTTTTTTTTTTTTGTTTTTTTTTTTTTTATTTTAAATTAATTTCTATTTTAGTTTTATTTTTTTTGTACATATTTTACATATATAATTAATATGAGAAAACTATATGTGGGCTTCTTTTGTGAAAACTTTATAATGTTCATTTTTGTTTTTTTTTTTCTTCTGAATTTTTATTTTTATTAGGAAAATGGTTGATATCTGAAGGATATTATAATAAAATGAAAAGAATATTTATTATATATGATAATAATAAGTTTTACTATATATAGTTTGATCTGTAATGATTGAATTGATTAAGATAATGATGATGAAAAACAATAATAAATAAATTTTTTTTTTTGTTTTTAATACTTATATGATTTTCTTTTCTTTTAATATATGGTAATATGTGGGTATTTAATATATTTCTTCAATTTAAAAGTATTTAATCATTTTCATAAAAGAATCTGAAAAAAGGCAATCTTTATATACCCAGTATAAATAAATATTAGAAAAATTAAAATTTCTTCAAAAGAAAATGTTAGTTTAAATATTCTAATTATTTATAATAGATGATTAGTTGACGACAGAGTTATTATATAATAATTTTTTTTTTTGTTTCCTGTATTAAATAATATGAGGAAATAAACTAAGTAAAATATATATGTACTTATATACTTGTATACTTGTAAATTGTAGTTCTATAGTAGATTATATATTGTATCTTTATTGTATATGTATATCATAAATAATAAGTTCTCCTTTCTTCTTATTTAGCCTGTCATTTGTGGGTTTTTGTTTGACATATTTTTGTTGCATTAAAAAAACAGAAAATATTAAAAGAAAGAAAAATAAAAAAGAACAGCGGGGGATGACATCAAAAACAAGAAATTATTATATTTTTTTTATTTTCTAAAGAAACAAAAAAAATCAAAAAATATAGGAAAAACTTAAAAATGATTACTTTTTTTTAAGAAAAATTAGGACATTTTTGTTGTTTTTTTTTCTAAAGGAAGGATCACATCACATTACTTTCATAATTTATTTCTCTTGTTTTCAATGCTTTTTTTTTCATTTAATTTTTTATTCTTTTTTCTTTTGTTTTTTTTTTTTGATCCTAGTCATGAACAACATCAGAAGAACTTTAATTTAAATGAACATATATGGTGTTCCATTTTCTAGGCACATTATTCATCCATTAAGATTATAAAAAAAAAACGAAAGAAAAAAATAGAACAAAAACAAATCATGGTAATCAGAAACAATCCGTTTTAATTGACTTTTTAGCTAAAATTGCGAAGATTAGAGGAAACAATTTTTTTCAATGTTTTTTTTTTTTTTTTTCAATGTCTGAAAATGACATTTTCTTGAAATATTTCAATTAATAATTAATCGGAGTAACCATGTAATCAACACGGAAATGAAAGATATGTTAAATACAAACACAAAAAAAAACACAATAAATTTGATATAGACTTGGCAAATGTTAGTCAGATATGTATCACGATATATATGTGGGTTATTGTAAATATGAATAAAAAAATTTACAATTATAATTGTTAAAAAAAAAGTTTATCTAGACTGGGATCGTAATTCTTCTTTCGTCCTTCTGGTTTTTTTTTTTTATATTCGTTATTTGAAGGCAATTTTTTATTTAGCTAAAATTTCGCTAATTGCGCTAAACTTTCGCATTTTGTTTGTTTGTTTAGAAAAAAAAGGGGTTTTTCCCAGAAGTTTTGCAAAATTAATTGAATTATAAGATTATATTTTCCAGGATTTTAAAACTCATTTTATGAGATAAATAGTAGTTATTAATTCGTAAATGGATTTACAGATACAAAATACTGTATTAATAAATGATGAATGGAAAAAAATTTAACTAACAATTAATTTCGGATTTTGAAAAAAAAACCAGGACGATAATGAGGATTGATAAATGAAATTTTACAAAACCGGTTTTTTAAATAAAAACTTTAAATATTCTATTGTAAAGCAGCAAGTAGGAACGATTATAGCTATTTTTTTATTTTTTTAATAAATCCTAAATATTATAAGAAACTAAACATTAAAAATTATTATCTTTGCCAAGTTGTAGAAATAATATCCTTCAGTATATTTTGTTCATGTTTTTCCTTTTTTGAAACCATTTAAAATGTTTTTTTATTTTTTATTTTTTTTTATTTTTAATGAATCAACCGACAATCCCGCATATTCTGGTGGGTGTATATCCTTATAAATAAAATTAATTTTTGGCATATAAGATAAAGATTACTGAAATCAAATGAATTTAAACTTTTATATGTGAAACTACATATATAGAGTTTCATCAATACAGTTCTTATAATGTCTGTTCTTCTCTTGTATGTGGCTATCTGTTTAATGACGCGATAATAAAAAAAAAACTGCGGAAATTTAAATTCATTACTTTTGTTTAAAATTTTTAATAGGATAGATAATGTGTAGGAGTTTAAAAATTGCAAGCGAATGAAACTTTCAAAAATAAAATAGTTCTAAAAATTTTTATTACATTTAATTTGGTTGCCAAAAAAAAAAAAAAATACTTAAAACTAAAAATTTAGAGACATTGCGTTCAAAAATATAAAGGGAAAGGATTTTTATTTTAACATTATATGTTTATCTAACATTATTAACATTATCAGTGCCAACTGAATATAGCAACACTTGCATTTCAATTAAGAATAAGTAAGGGAGAATTTATTTTTCAAAATCGTTTCTTATTTTAATGACATTATCCAAATAATTAATAATAATGGTGATGTTTTATATGGATAATGATCATAATGGTGGTTATTAAAGGAACAAATTAAATTATTGTCTTGCCAAAAAAAAAAACATTGGATTTTTAGTTTGCAAGGATTTAGGTCTAAAAATTATTTGTTATGGGTATATCAAAAAAAAAAAAGAAACGAAAGAAATTCATTTTTAGGACATACCAAAATCATTTCAAGTATTTTGAAGAAATTTTTTCATTTTTTTTTTTAAATTTTCCAAAAAAATTTTCTGAATTTTTAAAATTTAAAAACAAAAATTTATAAAAATTCAAAGAGGCTGCATATCTCTTTAAAAAAATTTTTTTTTTATTTTTTGGTTTAATCACAGACAATCACTGTTCATTCATATGCAAATTCTAAATGTCCTTTTTTAATCCTTTATATTCTATTTAGTGTTGTTTTTAATTTAAATTTTTGTATTTTTCTAGAAATTTATTGCTTTATACATGCAAACATATATATTTATAAAATTTAACTAATTTTAAACAATTGTTTGAAAAATCTACATATAAATTAAATTTTAACCCTTTTAATTTAAAAAAAAAAAAAACAACAGAAGAATATGCAATAACCGAAAAAAATGTTTAATGGCGGTTATTTGGTGAATAATATATAATAAAACTGAATTAAAAAGTAAAAGTAATAAGTAATGTAAGTAAAAGTTTTATTTTGTTCCTGCTATTTTAAATATTTTGCATTTTTAAATCAATGAAATATTTTAAGTTTTATTTCCCTTTTCTGTTCCTTCTTTTTTATGGCAAATGAAAAGAAAAAGTCCAAAAAAACAAACAAAAATTTTTCTTTGTGGTTTGGTTTTATATTTAGTCCTTTACTTGTTATTTATTTTTCTTTTGTGTTGAAATTTTTTTGTTTTTATTTATCCTAAATTCACTTTCATGACATTTTACCTTTATAAAGAGAAATTAAAAAGAAAGAAAAAAGGAAAAAATAAAAAAAGAATTAAAATGCAGAAAATTCCAAAAATTTTAAATTATTTTATGTTTTGTTTTTTTTTTCATAGTCCCTTTGTTTTTGTGCATTTGTACGTATGTGTGTATAAACCTGATTTAAAACCTTAATTCCAAAGTTAGTTCTTTGTTTTTAACAAAAAAAAAAATTTTTTGGTGTTGTTTGTTGTTTTTTCTTTTGTATTGTTGTAATCCTTTTTTTTTATGTGGAATAATCTGTCGGTATCTCTTTAGAATATAATCTGTATTTGTACAGTGAACGATGGCATATAGTCAAGACCAGACGAAAATATTAATATGTATTATAGCTAAATATTCTGTTTTGATTTTGTTGTTACAGTTTCGGACAAAATAAAATTCGTTATACTTATGCATAGTTCTTGTTAGAAGTAATTAAACTAAATCGTCCATTTATTGTAATTTTTATTTTAAAATGCACTTATTATATGAATATATGCTTTTATTTATATATTAGATTAGATTACTCTGACATCGTGTTTTGTTAAGGCAGGCAATGCTAAGTAACTTTTACCATATTAACCATATTATTGTCCCAAAAATTTTGTTTTCTTTAAAGTGACTCACATACATAGTGTTAAAATACTTAGTGAAAAGACTTAGTGTAGCAAGAAACTTAGTAAACCTTTATGTAATTGATAAATTAGAAAATTTAGATAATTTAGAAAATCCTAAATATTTTATTATACACTGTAATTGAATACATTCTTATATAAATATTTTCACATGCTGTAACTTATATTGTAGGTATATAAGTGTTTGTGTTAGTAAAAGGTCGCAAACGACAATAAAATAAAGACTGAAAAATGAAAAAGGCAAAAAAAAAAAGAAAGATGTGCAAAAGAACTCAAAATCAACTCATATTTTCACAACCTATACAATTTTTTTCGTTTTTGTGCAATGAGTATCTCTTTATCTTATTGATTTTCATATTATTTAATTCTTTTTGTTGATGATTTTAATATGGTTAAATTATACATTCTTATTTATATAAATATGTACAGATTTATATTTATAGAAATATATAATGTGTAAGTATATAAAATAAGGACATAAAGAACCTGAATATTACGTATTACATAATATTATAACACTGTAACTGTTTTCATTTTAAAAGTTTTTCATTTTCAAGTTTAATTAAAGGATTTGAAAAGGGACTTTTATAGATATTTAATACCTGATAGATATTAAAATATAAGATAAAATTTGAAAAAAATTTAAAATTGTTTTTGGAAATTTTGAAAGTATTGTAATTACTTAAATTAAATGATATTTACATATATTTCTGTGTTCCTTTTAAACATTTTACTTTTGAATTATTAATATCCTTGACATTTTTGAAATATTGTATAATCTTATCGAACATTTTTTTTATTTACAAAACTAAACAACTTAAATCAGTCATTCTTGATTCCGGCACTGATTTAAGAAATAATAAAAAAGATTCAATAAAATTCTGTTTTAAATTTGTTTTCCCTTCAGATTAAAATCTGCGTTAACAATATTTTGTCCAAATATGAATAAGTCCTAAAACAAATCAATAACAAAGAGATTATGAATTTGTTTTTTCTGTTTTTTCATACCAATTGATAATGTTTCATAACAGTTTTTCTTTAAACCTATACCTACATCTATGTATTTGGTTTTTAATATTAATGATAGTTGAATAAAGACTAAAATCTGCCAGAACAATTTGATTGAAATCAAAAAAAGCAAACAAATTAAAGAATATGGCACTAAAAACTAATTATTCGAATATTTTATCACGTTTTTTTTAATTAATAATATTTTCGGTTTTTTAGGGCCTTTTAAAACTGCGTATTATTTAGGTTATCAAGCCCAATCTTATTATAGTTTTTGTTTTTTAAATAACAAACTAGCAAAGGTTTCATTTAATTCTAATACTTATTTTCTTATAAAATTTTATAATGTGAGCCCATATTTTAAAAAAATTAAAAATAAATATACCTTTTCTCTTTATTATTAGTGTGAACAACTAAGTATATGTTATTTATATACGCTGCAAATCTAATATAAAAAATTAAACAGAACACAGAAAAGTGTTCCACCTGTAATTAACTTATTTTCAAATAAAGTAAAGTGTTACTTAAAATTTTCAAAAATTTCAACTTTGGCAAAATTAGGATTTTATATCGTACCTGTACATTTTTTTTTTACCAATTAAAAATTTTCAAAACTTTGACGACGCACACATGTGAAATTGCATACTTTTAGGAATTTGTTTAATTGTTTAATTTCCGATTATGAAAAAAAAAAAAAACGCTTTTTTATAATAAGTTCAACTTCTAAATCCTTTTATAGCAAACAGCAATTTGAAAAAACAATAAGAAGAAAAAACAAATTGTTATGCTTTGACCGTTAAAAATAGAATTTTCCGCTAAACACGAAAGCAAATCAGACAAATGAGGATGAGAATGTAACAAATAACAGTAAAACACACATATAAAAAAATATATGAATAAAAATCATTTAAGTGTAAAGGAATGTTTTTGTTTACGTTTTTTTAATGTTTTTATGTGGTTGACTCTTGTTAATTTTTGATCCCCAATCCCTTTACAATCTATTTTTGTTTTTTTTTTTATATTTTTGAAATTTATTTTTTATGTTTATTATTTATTTGTTGAAATTTTTGAGTCCACCATTTCTTTTTTTTTTTTGTTTTTATTAAAGTGGTCTGCGGTTTCACTTTATAATCTGAAAATAAATTTTAAAAAGTAAATCCTTTTTTTTTTTTTTTTTTTTTGCTACTGATTGTTATTATTTCATTCACTTATTTGTAACAGCTTAGTTTGAACGGCAAACCTGTTTTACAAAATATAGAAAATATTTTGGTATTTATGCGTATAACCAAAGGCTACTCCAGGATGGATGGATGGATGAATGGGCAAACAAGGAAAACAAAAAGAAAAAAAATGGAAATTCGTTTTGTTGTGATAACATTACTGACCAATCGTTTGGGACTTTTTAAATTTTTGTTTTGCTTTGTTTTGATTTTAGGGTTCAGAAAGAATTACCATTTATCACAGTGAAAAAAAATTTTTTTTTTGTTAGTTTTAATGTGGTTGTTTGTGACAAACATTGAATCAATTTTGTTTAGCAGCGTCTGGCAATGAACACTATATATAGTTAACTGATATGAATAGAATAAATGACAGTAAAATAATTTTAAATAGCAATTTAGATTAACAAAATTTTTATCTTTTTTTCTAAAAGATTAGTGAAAGAGTTAAAAAATAATTGTGTTTAATTTGATTTTGTAGTCAGTCATATAATTTAAGTAATTTTAAACGATTATATCAGAAAGTTTCATTTTAATGCTTTTAAAATTTCTCTGAAATATCCTCTTATTATTTTGTTTTGTTTTAAACTAAATATCAATCATATAATATGGAAGAAGAATTTCATATGAATTATTTATTTTTCCTTGATATTTATTTTATACAAGATATATACATAAATCTTTTGTTTTTCATATTGACATTGAGACATGCATATATGAATTTGGTATATATTATATGAATAGACAGTCGAATGTAAGTATGTTCTTCTATATACCCTTATAATTTACTGTAACCCATGAATATAAGCCTCAAATATCCGGTGGAATAAAATTACCCTTAATAAAATAAAATAAAATAAAAACATGAAAAATAACACATAATAACAACAAAATCATCATCCTGCCATCATACTCAGGACAATTTTCTAATAAGGGGATAGTTAAAGCACAAAACATAATAAAAGTACTAAAATAGTTGTTACAAAAGGGTATATCTGACATTTTATTGTATTCAAAAAAAGTAAAATCTAAAACAAAACAAAATAAAAGTGTTCAGTACAACATGGATGATGATAAAAATAAAATTGAAAGGGTTACTAGCAAATGTTTCCTTTTTTATTGTTTTTTTATTTTATGCGAAGGCCTGGTAGCTCGTTATTGGTGTTTCTTTCTTTTGTGACAATTAACTATTCTCTATAGGATTGAGGAAATCGAAATAATATGAAATAAAAATGGAATGGAATGCTTGTGTTTGTGTTTGAAACTGATAAAATTCAAGTTAAGAAAGTAAGCCTTAGGTCCTTTCTCATATCAAATATTTCCTCCAATTTAGTTATTTTTTTTTTTATTATTCTCTTCCTTTAGATTTTTTTTTGAATTTTAAATGATTTGGAGGAACAAAATAGGACATTAGATTGTATGTAATAAACAATTGTTGTCATCCGTTGTGGTAGGATTGGATTATATGATAAATCGGAATTGGTTATGGGTGGTGCTTGGGTCAATTGAATAGAATTTTAGTGGTGCAGCTTCAAAAAAACAAACAATAAAAACTATGGAAAATAGAAGAAACCGAAAATAGCCCAATAAAAATAATAAAAAAGTGGTAATAAATAAAAAGATGAAAGTTTCTTTCGGGATATTATTTGTTTTTATTTTAACATCTTTTTTCTCTAAAACGAAAACAGAAAAAATTATTCCTTGAGATATTGGGAAAAATTATTTTTTATTTTCAAAAGAAAAGGAAAATTGGAAAAAAATAAACATGATTTGTGGTTTGTAAAATTGCGATGAACATTGATGATGATAGGATATACAGAAATATTTTTCTTTGTTTTTCATATTCCTTGTTATATGATTTAATCTATAGTTTCTATTTTATAAGATTTGTATCAAGCGTCTTTTTTTCATTTTAAACACTCAAGATATTGGGGTTTTGTATTTTTATTGTTTTTTTTTATATTGGGGGTTTTTGTCTTCTATTATTTTAATGGGGGACTTAAATTGATATCCGATGACGATTGGGTTTCAATTTATTTTTGTTTATTTGTGTGATTTTCTTTTTTTTTTTTTATCTTTAAGAAGAATTTTTTTTATTTATTATTTAAAGTGTTCTTTTGTTGATTTTTATTATATTTGATTCCTTTTTTTTTGTCCTAAACAATTCAAATTTGATCCCTATTATTTTTATTGGTCTTTTATGTATCGCTATGTGATCCTCTATTAAAGGTGGAATAAAACATATACATACATAAATTTTTTTTTAGCTCTAATATGTTTTTCCCCAAAAAGAATTACATTTATTTTAATTTTTTTTTCTTTAAGACTAAATTTAATATATTTATATCGATTTCCTTAACCGGATGGAGATTATTTTAAGAGAAACAAAGGAATTACTTTAAGATTTTACAGTGTCTTTTAGTAAAATAAAATATCATATCGAAATACAAATACATACATTACTTTTAAATGCAATTGTTATTTTGGGACTTAATTGTAAAACAAAGGTATTCCTTTTGAAGGATTTAATATCGGCTTCATTGAATTTATAAACAGATTAGCAGAAACTTTGCAGAAATAATCTTAAGATTTTTTTTTAAAGATTTTGTATGTCTATTAAGGTTTATTTTATATTATTTTAATTTGTAAGGTGAAATTAACCAAGCACTATCCTTACCAATTATAAGTATTTCCTATTTTGTATTTATTTATTATAGTATTAGACCAACATTTAAAACAAATAAACTTAATGCAAAAATAAATACATTTATTTGAAACCTTAACTATTAATAAAATTATTAATAGATTTGATGTCATCAAAAGTTTGTACGTTTGGAAATTATTAAAGAAACTTATCTATAGGTACGTAGGTAAATATCTAGAAGGGGCTGCAAAAGCATATTTACGCCATTTATGATACTCTATATCAGTTTTTCTCCTTATTAAAACATTCGGAGCTTATTACAAGGTGATGTAACTCGATTAAGTTCACTTCCGACAGAACGAAAAGACTTTTTAAGGAGAATTTCCTCAGAAACTTTCTTGTTTTTAAAGCAAGAGCTGCGTATTCGCACCAAAAGTGAAAAATTTATTACTCTTCATCTTTGCAACATCTGCAAAATTCATATGAGGAAAGTTCAAATATTCTGATTAGAACATTACCAATATTGCGACGATTTGGAGATAAAAGTTTAGTTGATAGTTTAAGATCTAATAAAATCATTGTTTTAACAATAAAAGATATTATTGTACGTCATATTAGTTAATATTGTAATTAAAAAAAAAACAAAAATACAGCGGGAATGTTTCGTTCAAAACTTTCTGTATTTTTTTAAAAGTAAATTAATTTTGATTTAATATAATTAAAAATATTTTTTTTTCATCTTTTTTGTTTCCAAAAAAATCAAATTATTGGTTCAATGACTGACGACTGTCTATGCATATATTTTCCTCTAAATATAATTTTTATGTACACACTTGTTTATCATTTCGTTACCATTCGTTTAAAAATAAAATAAATCTGACTTGTGATCCCGAAAAGATTTATTAACTTTTTCATAACTTTTTTTTTTCTTTTTTTACTCCTTTAATTTGTACATATTTGTTCACATTTTCTTTTATAATATATACAATTTTTTGAAATGGATTCTCTCACTCTTTGTTTTTTGCTATATGGGATTTTATAAAAGTGAAAGAAATCTGGATGAAAAATCAAAAACAAAAACGAAAACAAAAATAAAAACATTTTTTAACATTTTTTTTAGTATATATTTCTTTTTATATTGTAATTTTTTTTTTTATTTTTTTTTTGTAACTATTAATTTTTTGAATTTTTCTTGAATTTTTCCCTCATTTTGCAAACAATCTCAAATTACATAGTTCATTCTTCACCTTTCATTTTTATTTGATTGTTTGTTATTAATTTTCCTTGTTTTTCTTCCTTTTTTTTTGTGAACATATCACACACTAATCAATCACAATCATAACATAACACACTATTATTCAACATTGTTGTGCTGTTGGAATTGTTTATATTTTTTTATGAAAATTATAGAGGAGGGCACATTATTTTGAAGTTTTATTTGTTACAGTTAAATTGATTACAGTATTTTTAATTAAAAAAAAAATTTTTTTTTTAAAATTGAACTAAACATTTTTACTCCACTTTTAATATGCAATTTTAATTTTTAACCCCTTTAAATATGCAATTTTATTTTATAAATTTATGAACGTAATTTTATATACTTCGAATTTGTAAAACCGTATATTTTTTAAACTTATCTATACGTAAAAAGATAACCCAAAAAAATCTAATTTACTATAGATTAAGAAGTAGGATTCCATTCCTTAGTTATAATTGCGAATAATCTATTGCAGAACAGAAGAAAATTATATTTAACAATGACGACTACTGGACAAACAAAAATCATTTCAATTTTTATTTCAATACAAACAAAAATAAATTAATAGAAGTAGTGAGAGAGAAATAAAAAAAAAAAAAGAATAAAAATTTGATCAAAAAGAGAATTTTTAAAATCCTACATAATAAAGTGAACCATATTAAGTTGAATCGTTTTGATAAATTTAGTTGAATGAATCATTGAGTTGATTCGTTTTTATTTTTCATTTTTTTTTTTTTTTTTTGAATATTAATTTTCTTGTTATTTTGTTTTTTCTTTTTTCTTTCTTTCATATGATAGACTAATCAATCTTAAATTTTTTTTTTGCACAAAATAAAAAATTGAGGAGATGTATCTGAAAATTGAAATAATGTATAAAAACAAAAACAAAAAAAAAAAAAAAACCATCATTTGCGCACGCACACCCTCATATTAGCTAGCTCTGACTGAATAATATTTAATAGATGAAGATGATTAAGATATTATGATAGTGGGTGATGATGGTGATGATGACTTTTCATATACATATTTATATATGAGTTGGTTTTTATATTTTTTTTTTTTTCAAATTTTTCATTCTTATTAAAAAAAATTAAATATTTTGTTTTTGTTTTATATATTTAAAATTTTATAATATTAATGATGAAATATTTAAAATGTTGAAAATTTAATGAAGTCTTCTAAATTCTGATTTAAGTTTATGAAATATGTGTAATATTTATATGTGTTTATAAATATGTGTCGGTTGAGTAGTATGAAATTGTTTGTTGATGAGTCTATATTTATGGTAAAACTAATTATAATATAGTAGAAGGAACTTTGGAAGTTTGTTTGTGAACAACTTTACGATAAAATTATTCTATCTCTTAAAATAAAACTTTTGAACAATTAAAACTCGCTTTACTTCAATCAGTTATTTCGATGTATTTTTCGTTATTTCAAATCATATTTTTGATTTTCGGCACCGTCTAATTCAGCCAAGTCGCACGAGTATTTATGAGGAACGGTTTACTCTTCGTTTTCTACCATCTTTTCTTAAGACACAAAATAAGTTTATAGGAAAGAAGGTGTGAAAGAAAGGGTGAAACGTTTTTCATAAATAATCATATGTCTTGTATGATTAATTGAGCAACAAAATTACTTATTTTTCTCTAAGAATCAAACATATATTTCATTCCCTATTTTAAAATTGGCTGTGAATCGTCAACATTTATTTTTAAACAACTTAAAAGCATTAATAAAGTTCTTGTGGATCAACTAAATTTTTATTATCTTTGGAAATTTACTGTTAAAACCTTAATTTATGTATAATTTTCCTGATTTTTTTTTCGTTAGTTTTGTTTAATTTTTTCTAAAAGTTGATATTTGGGTATTTTGATTTCTAGAATCGATCGGGTTTAATTTCTTTTGAATTTAAATTATAATCAAATTATTTTGATCTCTTGAGTAATAGAAGGTAATTTAACGGTAATTTTTGGTAAACTTTGGGTATTAATAGACGAAAGCATATACTTTCTATTTAATGGTTCTCTGTTTTAAAATAAATGAATTTCTAGTTAAATTTTCTTTGTGTTTAAAACAGCGTTTTTTTTAAAGTAGGTACCTAATAATAATAATGTTAAACTTAATGCTTTTTAAAGTTTTTTTTTATTTTGCGGTTTTTCCTATAGTTCTTATAATATCTTGGTATAACTTTTTTTTTTTTTTAAATTGAGTGGAAATTATTGGATGAAAATATTTATTTTATTTTTAAAATATACAATTGCTGAACTGTATTTTGGCGATTTTTTGTTTTAAAAAAAAAAAAAAAAGAATATTTTTTCTTTCATTTTATTTCTAGACATTCAGGTGAATTTTTTTCATGTTTTTATTTATATATAGTATATAATATGTTACATATTTACCCCGTATATGTTCATATAAATAAACTACATACAATATATATAGAAATACATCAGACATAAGTATACAAATTCCTTCATGTATTTATAGTAATAATAATAAATTCATATTTTTTGGTTGTTATTGTGTTGTTTTTGATTTTGGCGTTTAATAGAATGCGATTCGCTTCATATACCGCATGCAAAGATTATTTGTTATATATAATATTAAGCGAAAGAAATAGTTCAGTGGGCCTCAAAAAAGTAAAATTGAAAAAAAAAAATAAATAAAAAAAGGAAAAATAATTGTACGCTGTTGTATCATATCGTGGCGTATTGATATGCCGTATACGCGATTTTATAAACTATATTGTACTAAGTCGCACCACAAATAATAGGACCATATCATGTCATAAAGAAATTTTTATTTTATTTTTTGCTTTTAAATTTACTTTTTAAATATGTATGTTAAAATAATTTTTTTGTTTTTTTTTTCTTAAAAATTATTTTACATAAAAGTATAGACAGACACATATACGTAGCACAATAATAATATATAATTTTATATTTAAAAGTGAAAAATTAACTAAAAGAAAACTTTTTTTTTTTTTCCTTCTCTTTACAGGTAGGTGAAAATGTACGTCTTAAAAATGTATGGTGTTTAAATGAAAAATTGAACATAAAAAAAAATAGAATAGAAGAAAAATGATTTAATTTTACTTTTTGGAAAATTCTAAATTTAAAATTATGAAGAAAAAAAAAATGAAAATAAAAAATAAGAAACATAGAAAAATATTCAATTTTACTATAGGTATTTAGTTAAATCTGGTCTATTTTGGTATAAAAAAAAAAACAAAACAAAAAAAACAGGAAATATATTTAAAAAAAAATATTTTGTATTTTCTATATTCAATATTTTGTTAGTGGAAACAATGAAACATTGAAATATTCATGTTTATAATTCAAACAAAAAAAAATCAAGAGATGATTAAGAAAGACAATCAAATTAAAATCAGTCTAATTTTATGTAAATTGGCACAAGTTACAAAACATATTTTCCTAACTAAGATATTGTTATGTGTGACTTATAACGATGTTACACTTGTTTTTAATATTAGACGATCGTTTTGTAAAATTTTTAATCTTGGTTCCACTTAAAACTGTCTTTTACACATAATATCTCGATGTTTAAAGTTACTCAAACTTTTTGGTCTCAAAATTATTTTAGTGACTCAAAGTAGTCTTTTTTCTCTTTATTTTAAGGTGTTCTGGTTAACATTTTTGCTGAAATTATTTTTTCGTTCAAATAATAGAAAAAGATACAGCTTAACCAATCATTTGACCATCTAAAGCCATCAAATTATTATTTCTTGAACAAAAATTTTCTTTTTTTAATTATAGAGGTGTTTTAACATAAGCCCGCGTTATTTATTATAATAAAGCAATATCCAAAAACTTATGAATACGATTGAAATTATTGATGAAAAAGATATATTTCTGAAATGTAGTTATTAATAAATCTTCAGATATTTAATTAGTGCACAAAATGGTAGGGCAATCGCCTTAAGGCAATAATCTAAATTTATGTGGAATTAAGGCCATTATTTAGATTATGACGTTAATGACTTTTTGAAAGCGATTTAATTCCCTTTTATATTTGGTATTAAGGCCAGAATTTTTAATATATATAAGTAATTTAATTACATATTTTAATTACATTAATACAAATTATATATTCTTTCCTTTGAAATTAATTTAAAATTGTTTAAAATCATATTCAAGTTATCATTATTAAAAGTAAAGTAACTAAATTTTTGTTATTTTTAGAAATGCATTATAAAGGCTATAATACGGCCAATTCAAGGCTTAGTACAACAAATTAAGGGAAATATAGGTTTAATTCTTAATTTTTTGCGAATCTTTGCGAATAAAAATTTTCCTTTCAAACGGATATGATCCGAAATTTTCAATTAATAATCTTTTGCTCTTCTCTAACCCATCACATGGTCTAAGACTATTTTCACAGAAGTATTCTAAAACTGTGTTTCCTATTTTTATTCTTTTTCATGTTTTTGATTTTATACGATTTTATTGCCTATTTTTTTTTTTTTTTGTTTAAAGTAACAATTCTTAGAATAAAGTATCATGTCAAATTATCACTTAATTATATAAAATTATATTAGAGGCGTGAATTAAAAAAAAAAGAAAGTTAAAAGAACCTAATTAAAAGAAAAAATGTAATAACAATCTAATTATGCTGCAAATTAAGAAATAAACCGTTTAAAAACACCCCTGCAATTTCTTTTAATAATTATTTTTTATAAGACAACAACATCAATAATAACAACAATAATTTAATATAAATAAAACAATTTTTATGTTATATTTAATTAAATTTTTTAAAAACAAGAATAAAACCTAGAATCATACCTTATTTTTGTATATATACTTAAGTACATGTATCATAATCATTTTGCCCCTATCCGTGCTCCAACATTTATATATAGTACATATGTATATATAAAATATATGAAAATCCTTCTAATTATATAAATATATAAAAAGCATATATAATTAGTGAATTATTAGTATATAATAAAAAAGTAAATTTTCAGTGGGTGGTACAACATTCTTTTTTTTTTTTTTTTTTTTTTTTTTTTGCGTTTTTCATTATTAAATTAAAAGAAAAAAACATAAAATTATAATTTTAGTAGGAACATTGTTAAACATGACACATAAATGTGTTGTTTAAAAAAAAAAAAAAAAAATTACTTTGTTTTTATATTTACAAAACAATCAAAAAAAAAAAAAAAGAACACTGTTTATTGTTTTATTTTGTTTTTAATTTTCTTTTTAATTTAAATAAAAAATTAAAAGAAAATTTAACAATTTTTTATTAGAAGTTTTGAATGTTTTTCCTTTATTATCATCATGTTTTTCATAGACAGATTTTTCATAGGTGCAAAAAAAAAAGTTGATTAATTAAATGATCGGCAAGTAGCCAATAGGTATACATTATACTTTGAAGACACTATAAGCTGTTATTTGAATAATTGGGGTCTTTGTGAAATTTTTGCGTTTTTTAATTTTATGCTAAGTTATTGATAAAGTAAGAAAGCGCTATGAATGCTTGTATCTCAAAAATTCATTTTATCAAAATCTCGTTTATTTAAAAATTTCTTTTTTTTTCAGAAATCGTAAATCTCTTTTTTTTTCAGAAAATACAGAAAAAATAAAAAATTGTAATTTTAAAATTTTTATCGAATAATAATAGAGTTGGATTCAAAATCAGGGTTTTATATCCAACTTCTGATATCCACATCTTTTCTTTTAAAAATGTACTAAAAAAAAAAATATTAAAAAAAACAAAAGAAAAAGGAGATTTTCGTATTCAACCCCTAAAGTAAAGTATGTGCTAAGGTAATAAAGCATTTTAAGCCAGACTATTATTCTAAAGTATTAAAACTTTAAGTAAAATAAATTTCAATTCTTGCTTCCATATTTTAAGTAAAAGTTCATAATTTTGATAACCTGTTCCAACCAACAAATGGACCAACTATGTATATATATTATAATAAATTTTCTTCATAAAGTTAATATCAAAAATATAATAAGTAATCGAAATAGAAATAAATAGAAAAGAAAAATAAATGATTAACATGTCCTTGGTTTTTATTTATAGAATTCGATTTAATTTTTGACTAATATATATGACGCTATTTCAATTTTATTATGAACTTGAAATAATAAATTAAACCAAAAAAAAAAAAACAATAATTTCATAAATATAAAATATTGATAGAATAAATGTGCGCGCTCCTGAAATATTTTTTTTTTTAATTAAATGTCCTTGAAAATGATTTTTTCCAAATAATTCCAAAGCGTATGTTGAAGATTTAAAATTTTCTAGTTAAAAATAAATAGAGAATAACTATCTAATGTCGTAATTTTAAGATTAAATTTTTTCACTATATTTATAAGTTAAAAGTTTTATGACTAGAAAAAGTATCAAAAGTGCATATGTTATAAGATTTAAAAAAAATTTTTAAGTCTAATTTTATTGCACATTTGTTTCGTTATTGTTGGTTTTAATGCTTAAAAGCTAGATGATTCATTGCAATTTCTTAAAATTATTAGTTATAAGTTGGATGCCTGGTAATTTCTATTTTGTGAAAATGAGATTTAGTTGTATACAGCTGTGTATAAAATACAATACTTCACCCCACTTAACTCCATTTCACTATTATCTCAAAATAGAAGAGCAGTTTGTGTAATATTTTAATAAAATTGAAACGCTTAATAGGTTCTTTAAGATGAATCACTCAACTTAAAAGAGATCTATTTTTCTGAAAAATTTTGCATCTTATGCAAATTTATAAAGAAAAGTGTTTTAAACTTTAATAATCTTAAATTGGAATTTTTCTTAAAAAAAAAAATTAAATATATACATAAAAATATAAAATAAATAAACTTTAAGAAGTTATATTTTATAAAAGTATATATATAAAAGGAATAAAATAAAAAAATAATTCAAAGTAAATAAAAGAAAATCTCTCATACTTGTTTATTTTTTTTTTTTATGTAAAATAGAAAAAGTATTTAATAATCTACACGAAAAGAAAAGAAAAAACGCTTTAGACATTTTTTTTTTTTTACTTAAATATTTAAAGTAATATTTTAAAACATGTGTCGTATCTTAAAACCTTTTTTATTCGTATATTTTACATTATTTTTTTTTTTCTTTTTTGGTCCTCAAAAACTCCTCAAGGATTACTAAATTTATTACTTATACATAAAACCTTGTGTATATAAAATATAACGATCATAAACTTATACATATGTACATATAATATTATGTTACATTTTTCCTTGCTTCTTTGTTTTTTTGGTTTTTTTTTTATTTTTTTTTATTTTTATTTGAAAAATTCTTCTATTATTAACCCTATATCCAATAAATATCGTTTTTATCACGAAATTATGTAAATATTTTTCACTTTTCTACTATTCTTCTTATATTTTTGTCATTTTATTATGTTTTTTGTTTGTCTAATATCATTTTTTCGCTCTTTAAAAAATCTTTAAAATTTCATTTTCATATCAATGGTATAGTATACGTATATATGTGTATATATATACCTAATATAAAATATAAAGTAATGTATATATTTCACTTAATCCTCCTTTACGATAAAATATTCTTTCCTTCTAAATATTATTAAAGCAAATGGCATCTTTTTTAAAATGCTAAAAAATAAACATTGCTATCGAACTCAGAATACAAAAAAAAAAAACGGAAAAACACAGAGAAAGAAAAAAGAAACAATCATCTTGCAAAAAATAGAAAATAATAAAAAAAAAAGCCGCAAAAAACGTGACATATCCTTAAAATACAAAAATGAAAAAAAAAAAAAATAACTGAAATTGTCATAAAAATTAGGAAACATCGAAAATAATAACAACAACAACCACCATACAAACTACCAAAACTAATACATATTTTGACATACATTCAAAATGCGAACAATAGAACATTATAAGAAAAAAAAAAATTAAAAGCAAAAATTTATTCCCTGAACAAATTGGTCTTGTCTATATTTTTTTTAATAAGTTTTCGTTGTATATTTTTATGTACATCAATTCTATAATTTTCCAACGTAACCTTCAATAGATAAGAACAAAAAATTTTTTTTTTCGTTTTCATTTTTCAACAACTGGATTTTTAAATGTTCTTTAGAAAGTCCTTCACCAAAACATATACACTCCTTCTTTTAATTTTTTTTTTTTTTTTTTAATTTTCTCATAATCATCCCAAATGCTAGTCATAAAAAATTTCTTCTGTAACTTCTACAAAACAAAATGTGGCTCATTTCAATACTAGAAAAATATATTTCTAGATGTATTTATTATCTACTAGTTTTTTTTTATAACACCATCACAATTCTATTTCATTCTCTATCTTGTCAATATATCAATGTGTGTTCTCTGTACAATTGGTACCTTTTACCGGTTACCCATTGTCATACCACCAACTACTAAAAGCAAACAATCATAAGTTTATATCAGACAATAAGAAGAAAGTTATATGGCAATGAACCTACCATCAAACTTATTAAATGAATAAGAGGAGTCTGCCAAACAACCAAAAAAACCAAAACAAAAAACCTTACTTTACTATACACATTATATCCAATTATTCTATCTACAAATACATTCATACATATATATTTTTTTTTATATATTTTTTTTTATATAATATTATTCGGTCTCTTTTTAGCATAATCATATCGAATCCTGTTTACTGATATGCCCATTTGTTATACGGCATTAATAACACATTATATAAGGATCAAAAGGATATAAAATTTTATATTATATCTACTTATATAATGTATACATGTGTAAAGATAGAACAAGTAAAATATTATGTAAAACAGAAAAAAAAAACAGTTGTGAAAGAAAAGGAAAGAGGGAATAAATAATAAAAAAGAGACAAAAAAACAAATTTGTTGTATTTTTATTAATAACCAACAAAAAAAAAAAAACAAAAACATTAATGGAAACACAGATACATTGATAAAAATTAGAAAAACGAAATAAGGTGAATGAAGAGGGGCCAGGAGTAGGTAACCATGAAATAATGATGAACTTTGATATGATTACGATATATTTTTGTGATAATAAAAAAATATTTAAAGAGGTACGAGTAACTGTAAATGTGAAAGATTGAGAAAGAGTTGAAGATGAAAAAATTGAAAAACAGGAAAATCCGGGAGAAAAGAGAGGATAAAGTTGCTTTATAAAATTTCAGCAGAGCTTTGCCTAAAATTTTAAATTTACATTTATGATAAATACATTAGAGATCACATTTGACTAAAGGTTATCGTATAAAAAAAAATTATTAGTTCTTCTATTCCTCTTAAGTATTCCTTGTAAAACAAAGTGAAATTTTCAAACAGATTTTAGACATAGTCTTTCGAAAATAAAACCACCGAGATTATTTGATAACCGACAAGTTTTAATATTCTGCCCAGTAACATTTTATAAGTACATCTTTAATGGTACCTATTTAAAATTATTTACAGCTCGCTCTTAGTATTTCTTGTAAGACACAGTGAAATTTTCAAACAGGTTTGAAATGAGAGAGACACAGTCTTTCAAAAATAAAAATCATGAAAATGATAAGATAATCGAAATTTTTTAATTATCTGTCATTAACATTTTTGTTTTTCAAGGGCTAAATGAATTTTTATCTTAATTATTCGGGTTGACTATTATATTTTTTATTATTTATATTTGATTGTAAAGGTAAACTTTAGAAAATCGATTTAAATTATTTGTATTAAATGTTTCTATATTGGAGAGTAATACAAGCGTGTCACTATGTTAGTGTTAAGATTTCAACCCTGCCTTTTTAGTTTATTTTTTTTTTGTCTATCTTATGTTTTTTTTTGTTTGTTTTTTACATTTTCTAATAAAAATCTAAAAATATGAAGAACCACACAATGACAAAAATAAAAATATAAGAAATATCTAACTACTTTTTCTTCTTTTTTATTAACAACTTAACTAAGCAAAAGAAAGAGACAAAAATAAAATAGTCATCAAGACATAACAAGTTTATGATAATAAAAGAGGCATTTGTTCCTATCATGATAAGAAAAACGAAAAAAAAAACCAGTAAAAATAAAGGATCCTATAACTATTTTATCATATTGTTTTTTTTTTGTTGGTGTGTTAGTGTTGTATGTCTTTATTTATTTTTTATTTTTCTATATCTACTTCACTTTTTCTTTCTTACTGTTAAAAAGAAAAAAAAAGTGGGAATCATCAATATTAGTAAGACTTAAAGTAGTTAGTTTCTTAAATTGAAGTTAAATAACACAGCTTTAATAAATTGGAAAAGATTTTCCAAATTAATCTGTCTTTATATATTATGTAAAAGCATCTTATATATATAAAAGAAAATTGGGTATCTGATTTATCTGTTGTATAATGAAATCAAGGTGAAGTTGAGAAAATCTTTATTCTTTTATTATTTCAAATTTAATCAAGTTTAAAAAATTATACAAAAATTATCCTTTAATAAATATGTAGTTACCTGAAAATATTGTGAAAATTAGGAAACTGTAATAAAAATAATGATTTTCTAAAGGTTGTTTTTTGTATTTCAATGACAACATAATCATAAAATATCTTTTTTAGCATTAGTAACAAAATTGTATTGTTTTAGAAAAATAATAAATGATCAAGACTTAATGTACCTTTAAGCATTGCTACGAACTAAACCTATAATAGTAAAAAACCGTTGTTCTCAAAAAATGCATATCCTAGCAATTTTTTTTAAATTTACTAAATAAAAAACAACCAATTTTTAACCCGCCATTCTTAATAATTGTGACACAATGCAATTGTAAGTTCTATGTATGATATTTTTTAATTTAATTAAAAAATTTATAAGTGTAAACAACCGTTTCTGACTTTTCTTCATCATTTTTAACTAAGTTGCATTTTTGCAATGTGCAAAATCATTGTTAATGTACAGACATTTGCGAAATCAAACATTAAAACGACGATTGACAGTTAACGAATCATGGTATACAAATTAAATGTAATTAAAATTTATGAAATCTATTTACAAAATTACATACAGAACGTTATTAACCATTTCTATTTATTATATTAAAAGTAATTTTAAATTTTAAAATTAGCCAAATGGCACTCATCTTTAACTTAACAAAGTTAAATAACAAAAACATATAATTGTATATTTGAATACTCTGGTAATTGAAAAAGTTCAAAGAATAAACACAAAAAATTTTTTTAATTTTAAAGAAATTTTCTAAAGTTTTAAACCTTTGTCAAAAAAAAAAAAAAAAACACCACCATTACCAAAAATTTGTTAAAAAATACTATGTATCAATAAAGTTCTTCATTTTATTTAAAGCTTTTAATTTTATATCACTTTCTTTAAAAAAAAATACATGATCCTTTTTTATAAGTAACTATAGTCAAAAAAAAAGAACAAAAAAAAGAAAAGAAAAGCTTTAAAAACAACATTATTATTAAAAAAATAAACACATCAAATTTTTTTAAGCCTAAACGAATTAACACCTATAAATATGCTTTTTTTTATATATTTATTTACTTATTTATTTTTATTTTTTCTTCTGTTTTTACTTTAAAGAATTTCTTAATTCTTTTTAATACTTTACATGTATGTTTGTATTACCTTTTATTACATGATAAATATTACAAAAAAAAACAAATAAAAAATTCATAACACATTAAAAAGAAACATGAAAATTTTCAGCCTTCAATTTAGAAAACTTTTATTTGTAGAAAATATTCAACTTTCAACTCATTTCATTCCAATTTGTATATCTTTTACAAAAAAAAAAAAAAAAAATTAACCCCATACACACCAATTTCTTCAATTTTAATCTTAACCTCAAGCCTAAAATCACTTAACATTTTTTTAAGCTCACATGATTATGTTGTTTTCACATTGCTATTAACAAATATTTTTTTAAAAATAAAACGCGACATACAGCTGTACTACTGCATATTACAAAAAGATGAACAGAAACAGATCAAAAGAATAAAAGAGACCGAATTAAAGAAGTAAAAGAGAAAGAAATAATGTCAAAGAGCAACGAAGGTTGACAACAACAATATATTTAAGTCAACATTATTATAATAAATTTCTTTTTTACTGTTTTTCGTTTATTTTAATTTTTTTTTCTTCACCTTCTATCTCTTTCATCTTTTCGTATATAATACTAGAATGAAAATGAAGAAATAACGGTTTTATTAGAGAAAAATGAGCCGAAAAAGTAATCATAAATGAATGAATAAAAAAAAAAAACAAATCGAACCAAGAAAATAAACAATAAAAAATGAGACAAATATATGTATATATAAATAGGGTGGGTAGTTAGGTACCCTCTTATAATATAAAATAAAAAAATAAAGATGTTGCTTCAATTACTTTTCATATCTTTGAATCCTTATAATATTATTTATAGGAAAACACATATATAGGATTTGAGTTAAGTTGTTATTGAAAAATATTTAAAAAAAAAATATTTGTAAACAAAAAAAAAGAAGGATAATGTGAACAAATATTACCTGACAGGGCCTGGAAAAATTGGAACTTGAAATTGGGAGTAAATTTCTATAACGAAAAAAAAAAAATTTTTTTTTTAATTTTCTTTAACAATTTGTATTTTTTTTTTTCATCTTTTCTGCGTTAACATTTTATACCATACATATATTCGGGTCACATTTATTAATGTACGGCTCTTGTTGTTATTGTTACCTGATTTTTTTTTTTTTTTCATGAAAAACGATCTTTTCTTGTTTTATTTTCAATAAATCATACTTTTTCCTTTTTTTTTTAATTTTTTGTTTTTCTTTTTTCACTTTTGCACAAAAAAAAAAAAATTGAAATAAAAAATGAAAAATAATTTAGTTGACACATATATACAATTTTACTTGTACAAAAACAGAGACAATTCAAAATGTAATAACGGTATAAATATTTTCAAATAATATATGAATATATATATATAGATATATTTGAAATTCGTTTCCTACTTGACGATGATTTCCGACAAATAACTCAAAAAAAAAAAAAAAAAAGAAAAAAAGAAAACAAGGAACAAAATAGAGGGTGCTTTTTTGAAGAATTATAAGAAAATACCTGTACGTGAGCTCTTTTCAGTTATTATTTTAATTCTACTATAGAACACATAAGCACACACATCTTCATTTCCTTTTCGTTACTCATCTCTTCAAAAAAAAAAAAAAAAAAATTATTTTTTTTGTATTTAACAAAGGAAAAAAGAAAAAGTTGTATTTTTCTTGGTACATGAATCGGTTATATTTGGGTCGTGGCATGTTTTACCTATGTATTGAAAGTATAAAAAGGTGATGTATTACAGGAAGAACATGATCTAGCAAATAGAATTTTAACATTCACCCATTTAAACCCTATTTTGTACTTCATTTTTAGGAGAATATTTCGTTTTTTTTTATTTTGTTGGTTTGTTTGTTTTGTTGTATATATTTATGAAAAACCAAGGACCCTTTTTTTTTTATATTTTTTTCGTTTTTGTTTTTTTTTTTTTTTTTTATAATAATATGACATTATTATTATTATGTGATGGCACCATCATAATAAAAATTATTATATTATGATGATATGAAAAGAAAATTGTTAAAATATATTATTAAAATGGATTTTAATATTCGGGATGGTAATAATAGTATATTCAAGGGTTTATCTATATATTAAGATTATATAATAAAGATTACATAAAATTTGTGTTATAGCACTGTTTTTAAAGAAAAAAAAATCTATTTAATGGAGAGGTAAATTTGTATTTAAATTTTTAAAATTTTTATTAGCATTATAAAAATTACATATTTTCTTTTTATTAAATCCTAATTTTTCATTATATTTAATTATTTGTACGTGGTTAGTTTTCTGACAATTTTTTTTAAGTTAAGATTTTATTTTGTATTTATGTGCATTATGGTTTTTCATAGCGGGATAAAATTTTAAGTTTTAAAGATATTTTAAATTATATAATAAAAAAAAGAAGAAAAAACTGAAATTATATATACAAATAGTTTTTAAAACTCCATTCGCGCTTCGCTTCTAGCATCACCATCACCCCCGATTTTTAAATAAAATGATGACCAAATTTTAGCGTCGCTTTATGAAACAAATTAAATTATGTATGTAAAAATTGTGAAAATTATATTGTGAATGACAACCAACCAATATAAACGTCAACGTGACGCGAAAATAGAAAGTTCTTTTACTCTAGAAAGTTACCTTAGATTTACTGATAACTATAGTACTGTTACTGTTACTGTTACGAGAGTACTGTTAAAATTCCTTATTTACTTTAAATAAATAAGAAATAAATTTAAAAACATTATAATTTACTAATTTTGATAATATTTAAATAAAAATAAATTTTACATTCTTAAAATGGCTGTATTCAATTATTTTTCACTAAAAAAACCTATTTATTTTTTTATAATTATTTAAAAGTAATTAAACCTACTTTTTCATTTCGCACATTTTCCTTTCATGTTTTTTTTTTTTATTCTTTTTTATAATATACTTACATATATATTATATACAAAATATATTCAACTATTCAAACATTTAATTCTATTTTTTAATATTTTTATTTTCAATTTTACTTTTATAAAAAAAATTCAAAAAAAAAAAAAAAATTCCCAAGTGCATCATAAAGAATTTATAAAGTCATGAGCACAAAAAAAAACAAACAATGTGAAATAATAAAACAGAAGAAAAACGAAAAAATCATACAATAAAATTGAGTACTTGCAACTCTTAAAAAATGAAAATCAAAGGTAGGCGGAGGTCTGTATACAAAAAAAGAAAATGTGCTTTTCTTTATTTATTATATCGCTTTGTTATTTATTTTTATTTTTTTATTTCTATTCTCTTGGTAGGACTTTACCTCACTTTTTTTATCAACTTACAAATAAAATACAAAAAAAAAAAAAAATTTCATTTTACTTTTTATTTTCATTTGTATACTATTGTCTTATTTTCTTTTTTTTTTTTAAACTAAAAACTCTCAAAAATATTCACAAAACATAAACATACGTTTTACCATGTAATAGTAGTTTGTTATGTGAGAGTAATTTTCGTCATAAATGTCCTTGGTTATTATTTTTGTTTTTTTATTTTCATTTTCTATAATTTCCATCACGAACACAAACATAATATTATTTTTTATAATTTTAATATTTATGGTTTAAGTTTGTTTTTTTTTTTTTTTATAAAAAGAAACGTGTGTGTAAGAAATTATGTCCTACCACACAGTAAACTATTATATGACTATAAAAACACAGTAGAATATATTTTTAGAAAACCCCAAAAAAAAAACAAGAAATATATGTAGAAAAAGTAAATAATGTTCTATTTTTTATGTTATAATCATATTTTTTTAACTATACTAAAACTAAGCAGTAGTTTGGTACATTTTTCTTCTATTATTATTTTACTGTGTAATTATTTGAAAGGCATCCCTATCCTCTTTGATCATAATACCACACATTTTTATTATTTTAAAAATGAAATACCCACAAAATAAAATCCAAGATAAATAATTATTGTTGTTTTGTTTTGTTTTTTTTTATAATAATAATAAAAAGCAACAAAACAAAAAAAAAAAACAAAATTAAATTAAAAGAACAGGTTTACATGCAATTTTACCGTTACAACAAAAAACATAATTTTATTTCACAAAAAGAAAATTGTGCATCATTTTGATCGTTTTACGAAATACATACTTTTAAATTTACTGAAATTACAAATTACAACTCACGTTTTAACAATTTTTGTATTTATGTTTGTTTTATTTTTTTCACCGTTATTTTTACTTTTTTTTTTTTTTTTTTACTATTCCCCAACAAACACATGTTCATTCTTAAAATTTGCAACTATAAAAATAACTGTAAAACAAAATTTTCGTTGTATAAAAATAATGTCCATTTTGTTTGTTTATTCTTTTTTTTTCTTTCTTTTATTTTATTCTTAGTTCTTACTTTGGGGGTTTTTTTTATTGTTATTTTATGTACAGATTTTATTACGCAATAATTTAGGATTCACGAATAATTTTACCGTTATATAATGTTGTTAAATTTGTTTTTTTTTTTTTTTGTATTATTTTGCACTTTTAATAGAACCAAAAAAAAAAAAAAAAAAAACAGGAAAACAGGAGGTTATATCTTACATAGTCTTTTTTTTTTGTTGTTGTTAAAAAATTAATACATATAATATATTGTAGTAATATTAACAATACCATTTACCGTTATATTGTGGTAACCTTTACTACTTTAGTATAACGGTACAAAATGTAAATTATAATAATAAAAAATGAAATGAAACATGAACAAAAATTTGGAGAAAAGAATAAAAAATTAAATAGTAAAAAGAAAAAAAAAAAAAAAAATTTAATTTTAAAGTAAAATATACAAAAAAAAAAAAAAAGAAATTGTATTTTTGTATTATTGTAAAAAAGAAAATTGAAACAAATTGAAAGAAAAGAAAAACGAAGTATGAAAAACAATAAAAGAATAGGTACATTTATATTTTTTCTTTGTAAAAAAAAAAAACATATTGTTACAATATTTGCTTGAAACAAAACTTTTTCCTTGAAAAAAGTATGTGTACGTGAAATTTTTAAATACACGCTTTTTTCTGTATGTAAGCGTTCTTTTGAGAGAAAAAAAAATGAAAATTACAAAAAAAAAGAAAAGGAGATAAAAAATTATATTATTATTGCATATCAAAACTTCCCTTGTTTTTTTTTTTCACTTTGGTTTTTATTAGAGATAATTTTTACATTACTTTTACAAATCTTATGATTTTTTTCATTTTTTATTTTTTTTTTTTTACAACCTGGATTATTTTGTTTAAAACGTGGTCTTGAAAAATGTTCAAAATGTTTTTTTTTGTTTTTATTTCGTTTTCCTTATTTTTCTGCCAAAAATTTTTTTTTTCGATTTATTTTTATTTCTTGGGAAGATATAAGAAAAATTTTAAGAAAAAAAAAATTTTTTTAAGTGAGTTAACATTAACGTGAAAGTCAGTAATTTCCAGTTTAAATGACATTTTGTGTATTGTTTGACATCATATGATACAAAATATTTATGACATAACATGTACCCACATTGTATAAAGATAATAATTTTTTTCTATGTCAAAAGAAAATTATTAAATGTGACATTTCCTATTGCGTTTTCTATTTTGAAATAAATTTTCTTCGTTGTTTCAAATTAAAATCTATAAAATGCGTTAAGAAATGAAAATATTTTGATTTTATATTTCTTCTCAATTTCCAGAATTTATTTTAATTGTTATCAAAATATGAAAAAAATTAAAAATGTCTTGTGACTTAACAATAATTTTTTTAGAACATTTTTAAAAGATTTGAAAAATTTCTAACATTTAAAATGAAAATGAAAAAACTTGAAATTTTCTTCCTTATAAATTGTGAAACATATGATTAAAGAAAGAATTGGGCCAGAGTACATTTAGAAGAAATGAAGCTAAATTCATTCGAACTGTTAAATTTCATCGATGAAAATTGGCTTCAAAAATTTTTTTTTTCAACACCAACACATTTCAGCATCACCATAAATGTTTTGTATATTTTCAAATTTACACTCTAAGGGAAAATGAATTCGATTGTTGTTTGAGGAAAAAAGAATAACCGAAAATCCCCTTAAAAGAACATATTTTTTTTTTTTTTTTTATTTCTAAAAATTATTTTAAATTATGCCCATATCCTTTTCAAAATATTTGTTCCAAAAATATTTTTTATTGTATTATTCAGTTTTTGTGGCTACAAACAAAAAAAAATAGAAATGAGACAGAGTGAGAGAGAAATTCCTTTTGTTACTTTCTTTTACTTAATGAAATACTTGAAAAGCATCTTAAACAGTTATAGAAATAATGCGAATAAAGGTTGTTTTATGTTATTATTGTAGTACAGAGGGATTGATGATACGAAAAAAAAAACAAAATAAAGTATACAAAAGGGAGATAGTAATAAGGTTTTCTCATTCTTTTGGTGGTTTTATGTTTAAAGGGCAAAAATTAACGAACAAACAGAACACAAAGAACACCAGGAATAAGAAAAATATTTTGTTTTAACTCTCATTTATTTTATGTTATGTTTTTTTTTTCTAGAAACATTTTTACATGTTTTTTATGGTTTTTGTTTTTTTTTTTTATTTTGCAGAAAAAAAAAGAATGAAAAATAAAATAATTTTTTATTTCGAGGTTTTTATTTTTGTTTAACATCATTTTTTTATTATTTAATATTTTGTTTAAAATATCATGACTTTTCCTTTCTTTATTTTTTTTTGCGATAGTTATTGTTGCTTTTTCTATTGCAAAATTGGGTAAAAAAAAATAAAACAAAAAAAAAAACAAGAGGAAAAATTATGAAAAATATTTTAATGTTAACCAAAAGAAAAAAATATATATATTATAATTTTTTTTTGAAGGAAAATAAAAAGTATTTCAAAAAGTTGCGGAAAAAGTTTTAATTTTTCTTATTATTTTGTTCTTAACTCAAATTTTAGGTTTACTTTCGTATTCTTTTTTTTTTTTTTTTTTTAATTTTTCGTTTTCCGTTATAATATATTATTTTTGTATGTACAAGGAATTTTGGGGTATATCCAACGTTTCGAATATTTCTAAATTCAAAAATATATGTTTTGTAGAAATGTAATAATTAGTGAACGCTTTAATCCAAGTGATCAAATCCGGTATACTTTCTAAATTTGTGTAATCCCTCTTTAACCCTCAGATTTAAAATATATACCTAAGACATTATGGTAATTTTCCTGCAACACAACCAACACTTATTTTTTAGAACGGAATAGTTTTTATATCTTATTTTCTTCTCCTTCTAACATTTATTTTCTATTAAATATAAATGCTTGAAATTCAAAACCATTCAAATCTATTATGCAGCACATGGGTTCTATTAAAACATTGAATGAATTAAGACACACATGTCTTTTATCGCTGAAATAAACGACTGTAATTCAGAGCCAGTTTTAAAATCATTGGTAGAAAATCGAATGAGTTTATTTTAATAAACTGTTTGCCAAAAGTACAATTATAAAATTTAAATTTTCATTTTAAATTAGGAGCATCTAATATATACATATATGCAGCAATATATGAGCGTTTTTTATATTACTCAATATTGGGCGTATAATTTTAGTCTACGTGAAAGTCAAGAGAAGAATACTTTTCCCGGTTTTATTTTCGTTTCAACTTCTTTCTTTTCTAAATTACTTACAAAGTTTATTATTTTGTGGGCGGTTATAAAAACGGCGGACCAAGAGGCCGTAAAGAAAAATTAGATACTTATGAAAATTCTTTTATAAATAATTTACTTTATTTTTTTATTCAAAACAAAAATACTTACAATTTGGTTTTTTTTTTTTTTCCTTTTTTGTTTTGTTGTACATACTTTGGAATTTGTTATGTTTTATTGTTGTGTTCTTGCAATCGTTGGTGGTTTGATTTGTTGGTTGGTTGGTTATAAAGCAAAAAAAAAAATAAAACAACTAAATAACTTGCAACTACTTATTAGCATTTTCTTTTACTTGATACTCAGTTATTATGTAATGTTTTTTTCTCGTCAAGTTTTTTTTCATATTTTGTTTTTGTAATATCGACTGTAATGAAAATTTAGGTTATTAGTTAGTTTTTCAGTTTGTTTCGATGTATAGTAAAAGAAAAAATTTATATTACATATAAATTTTAATGAATACGTTATAATTTTAAAAGGAAATTCCGAGGATGAAGTTTTTTAGTATTTTTGCAATTATATTGTATTCTTAAAATAGTTTAAAAAGAAAAACTGAACTCAGACCAAATTATTAATGTTCATATATATATATGTATGTACTTTAAAAAATTTCATTTTATATCATACACTTTATTTTAATATGAATATTATTATGTTAAGTATCTAGAATTTTTTTAATGATTTTTCTATTTATAGTTTGTTTTTTTTTTTTCGTTTGTGTTTAAAATTTTCAATTTGTTATGAACATATGTAAAATGACCATTAAAATTATCTAAAACATATTTAAGATATTCTTAGTGTTGAATTGTTAGAGAAGGGAACTAATTTTCTTTTAATTAAATTTTTTTTTTTTTTTTTTTGTATGTATGCATTTTCATTTAAAATTTGTATAGTAATTTTTATATATCTCATTACATTTTTTACAAAACAATTGTTACTTTTCGGTATAAGAATGTTTTTTAATGTATATAAAATATAACAAGGTATAATTCAAAAAATATTTTAATTGATTTGTCCGGAAAAAAAGAAATAATTTGACGTTGAAAAGCATTATAAATTATTTAAAAACGTTTTGTTGTTTTTTATTTTGAAACCATAAATTGAAAAAATATAATATTGCAATATATTAAGATTTAAGAATGGAGGTATTGGAGAAATATAAATTACTTATAAGATATTATATACCTTTTCTACTTTAATTGAGTACTTATTTTTTACTTTAATTGAATATTTTTTTTTTTAACTGAAGACATTTTTACTTTAAGTGAATAAATTTTAAGTAAAGAAATTTTTATTTTACAATAATTATTCTTCACATATATATGTCTTAACTTAAACTAAAAAGTATGTCTTAATAGTATGTCATATTTATGTATTCACAGAAACTAAAAAAATCTTCATTTAAAGAAAGTAAAAATGTCTGTATTTCAACTAAAACATTTTCACTTAAAGTAATGTTTACTTACAGTAAAAATGTGTTCACTTAAAGTAAAAATGTCTTCAATTAAAGTAAAAAGGATGTAGTATGTACTTAAGATTTTCCCGTTTACATATCTTTAGCAGTAAGTAATATAAAACAGTTTTTACATGTTCTTTTCTCTTCTTTTCGTCGTTTTACTGATTAAGTTGAAATCACATATATATGTACTTTAGAGAATTTAATTTCATCTCTTGGATATAGCCTCTGTTTCTAGATTGTTATAGATGATATTAAGACAAGTAACTCTTGGTAAACAACTTCTTCTTAATATTATTAAAATTTTATGCAATCCTTAGTTAAAGAAAGCAATCTAAGAAAATTTAAACATTCTAATAAAAACACAATACAAAATTATTTATTCATATTTTTCAAAGAATATGTTTTTTTTTTATTTTTTAAATATTTAAATATTTGCGCGCATCACAACAAAATCCCATTGTAAAATATCCAACAAAATTTTATTAAATATAAATTTAAATATAAAATGAAAATGAAAATGAAAATAAGTAAAACAACAAAAGGGTGGAATCGAATCAACATGTTTCTATTTAATACTCACATATATTAGAAAAAATAATTATAACAGTGGGTGGGAACAGTCATTATATCAAATAATCATTTAAATTAAAGCAAAAAAAAAAAAAATTATTTTAATTTTTCTTTTTTTTTTTTTTATCTTTTTTAATTTACGTTTACTGTGTCCCCCCTACATAATTTTCCGGATTCCTTTTATTTTTTCTTTTTGTTTTTACCTTTCAATTCAAAAAAATTTTATACGGAACGCAATTTTTTTTTTTTGTTTTTGAAATGAAAACAACTGAAAACTCTCATAAATTGAATTAATGTCAAATTTAAAACACCTATATAGGTGAAAATTAAAAAAAAAAAAAATTAAATGTGAAAAATATAATAACATGGATGGAAAATAATTTTTTTTTTATTTTTAATAAAAAAATTAGAATATTTTTAAACATTATTGTATTTTTTATGTTCATCTGAATAACAAATTAGTGTTCGTTTGCTTTTTCAATTTCAATTATATGTAAAAGGTTCTTCGACTTTTGATTTAATATTAATTATTCATTAAATACATATAGGCTTAGTTATTTCCTTGTCGATTGTAATTGAACCCACTTTTTTATTTATTTTATATATAACATTATCTTTTCATATTCATACATGATTCTTAATTAATTTAAATTTAAAATATCTGAATTTTAATTATGTTATAGTGTATCAAAAAAATGTTAAATTGATGTTTTTGAATTACATTTGGAAGAAAAACAAAATGTTTCCGGGATTAATTTCGAGAGTTCGATTTTGTACTAGGTTCTATTAAAGAAAGAAAAACATATATAACATATTAAATCGTTAAAGTATAGAAGTTAAAATTATTTGTATTCCATAATGTTTCCGTTTCTTTTGCACAGAAAACTATACTGTTTTCTACTCCCAACTACATCAGCCTTTAACAAAGAGTATATAGATGGTAGGTAGTAAATATGAAAAAAAATTTCTGTAGATGGCTTTAATTTAAATTTTTCAATAAAAAGTTAACTTTCCATTTAACAATTATTTCCAACTACTCTTAACTATACTATTTAGATTTAAAAGGAACCCAAAAATTGTTGTGCAATTATTGTACAATATAAGTACAGTTACGTAAACAATATTTTGATGAAAATAATGATTTAAGAAAATATTGAAGCTTAGTTTAACATCAATAATAAGCGATTTTGTAAATGTTCTGTATAATCTTTTTGATTGAAAGATTTTAAAGAATCACGCGATTTAATATTTTAAAATTACATTGTTGATGTGATTCACTCGTCATAACCAGTACAACTTGTTTTTAAAGAAATTGAAGTATGATAGGAACAAAAAACTTAGTAGAAGATAAAAAATAATATAATTATATTTAACCATTTTATATTTTATATTATGTTTTCTTAATTATTACGCCTAATGCAACGTTATTATTACGAATAACAGTATTTAAGTTTAAATTAATTCTTACAACAAAATATAACTGTTGTTTGGATTTTATTATCTCTAAAAGTATAAAAATCTATTATCTCAAGACTATTAAGATATGATTTCTAAAGTAAATAATCATTCTTTGTGAAGAGAAGAAAATAGGGTACACAATAAAGATTTAAGAAGGTCAAGGTAACTATAAAGCCTCCTTATAACTATAAGCAGTTTTTTAATATAATGTTTTGTTTGTTAAAATCTGTTTTAAAGTAATAACTATATATATTTAATCTATAAATTATCAGTTTTCTTATATTTAGTACTAATTTTATAGGTTAAAATTCACATTATCCAATATTTAATGAATTATTTATTAGTGAATAATAACTAAAATTAGTTCCAATAAGAATATCAATTTATGAAATTGTCATATACAAAACAATTATTAGATACTAATAAAAATAACTAAAAAAAATCATTAGCAAAAAAGGGTGAAAATGGGAGTTCATTTCAAATAAAATTCATTATTTATTTGTCAGTTTTCATTTTTTGAAAATTTTTTTTTTCAAACTAATTAAATTTTTATGCTTTATACAACCATAACTAAAATTTTGTTAAATTGAATCTGTCAATTATATTTTAAAAACCTTAAATGGAATGTGACCGTAAATAAAGAGATGTTTTCTTTTTTTTGAGTGTCAAAATTAATAATGTGTAGGTCCAAAAAATAAAAAATAAAAATTTCGAAAATTAACTTTTTTTTTGATCTAATTGGGAAAAAAAAGTTCAAAATTAGTTTTCTTTAGTGAAAAATTAAACAAAACAAAAAAAAAAACAAATTTTATTTCATTCTCAGTTTTCTTAAATTTTTCTATACGCATTTAAAATTTATAAATATTGTCCCAAAAATTTTAAATTTTTCATTTGTTTGGTTCTTAATTTTTGTTTTTTTTTTTTATTTTTTGTTTGTTACCTTTTATATGTTAAAAATTTAATTTTTTTTTGGAGGGGTGATCCATATGAAAGTATATAATAGAGCGGAATTAACTTCGGTTTTTAAGGCCTTGCTAGAGTGTTTTGTTTAAGTTAAGTTAGGTTAGATAAAGTAATTAGAAGATAAAAGAAAAGATACACGGTTAACTATTTTAAATCGGCCATTGCTTGATAGATAGAATTAGCTTTTATAGTGGGATTGTCAGGTTTTTTTTTTTGATGCTTTTTTTTTTAACGTTGAAGCAAAGCGACTGGGTTTTGTCTGCATTAATGGAAAGCATAGACAGCAAAGGTTGGGATTATTAAGTATAGATATACATATATCGTATAAGACAGTTTTTAAAATTGTATCTCCGAAAAATTGGGTATTCGATTCCACATTATAAGAATATAAACTTCATGTGTAATTATTATACAAATGTTTTATTTTGACATTTTGTTTCATCCTTAATATGGGGATTCTTTTATTATTAAGATAATGTATTGATTATTAGATTATCTAAATTTCTTATTAAATCTGTTTATATACAGTAGCAACTTAAGAGATGAAGATAATTTTGAATATTGTATTCAATTCTTGAATCAGTTGATTTACCTTAAAATTTTAAGTGTCAATAATCACAATAAAATTTTTCAAATTTTATTCTTAAGAATATGCTGTCATTTTTTGTCATGGTGAGATTTTGTTTTTGTTTATTTATTGGTTGTTGTTTTTGATTGCTTTTTGTTTTTTTATTTATTTTTTTTTTTTCTTAAGTTTTTTTGATTTTGGGCTCTGAATATTCTTCTTCACCTAAATATCAATTTTTAAATATTATTTGTTTGTGTTTTTTTTTTTTTTGTTATATATTTTTGGAACAAATGCATCTTTTAATAAAAATGAAAAATTTTATAGAAGCAAAACATTTTCTAGACTTTTATTTATTGATCTGGTTCTTAGTAATTTCTGTAAATTTTGAATTTCTGTCGATTATTTCAAAACACAAAAAAAAAATAAAAATTTTTTTCACGTTGAAAAATCAATTTAATTTATTCTTTTGACAACTTTGTTTCGTTATGTGAAAATGTTTTTTTTTTGGTTATTTTTATTTTTTTTTCTTTTGTATATTTTTAGAACATTGTTGTGAATTCATTTATTCAAATAAATTGATTTTTCCTTATTCTTTTGTTGATAGAAAATTTTTAATTAACATTTAATTCCCAAAATGGTTCAATTTTGACTCAAAAGAATTTTGGTTTTTTTTGTTTCTATACATGAAATTTACTTTTGGTGGACATTTGAAATGTAAAAAGGAAAAAAAAGCAAAGGAAATTTAAAAAAAATCTTAAAATTCAATGTTTTTATTAAAATATTATGTAAAATACTATAAGTAAGTTTTCTTTAATGAATGCATTGAACATTCTTAACTTACTGTACCATTTGACAAGAGAATTGATTTAAACATACTCAAAAAAGAACTCAAAATCTAAAAAATAGTTATGAACATATCGAGTATGTGTAAGAAGATTAAAATATTAAAATTTATGAATGAAAAGAAAAATATGAGATTAATTGAGTCTAACAGAAAAAGTTGTGAATAAATTGTCAATAAAAGAATTATATTTAATAAATATACAAAGAAATGATTTTGTATAAAGTAATGATTTTGTATTCTGATCCACAAAGATGCATTATTAACATCGCATGAGGTAATAATTGAGTTATTAAAAAGAAATCAAATATTTGTTGGAAAGAAGATAAAGATTTAATTTTATTTTTTCAAATGTCCGTTTTATATATATATATATATATCTATAATATATTACCTAATATATATATATATATATATATATATATTTTAATTATTTAATATATTTTTATTTTTTCGGTATGAAAATATAATATAATAGATATACGTACCTATGCTTATTGTAGTAAAATTTGACTCAATGTTCAGTTTAGAGTGTAATTTAAATGAGAACTTATGGGTTAAAAAAATTTTTTAAAATAAATTTTATTTTGAAAAAAAACGAAAAGTTTTTACAATATTTTTTTACATGTAAATCACAATGTAAAAGTGTTCTGTTTTTTTTTTCTCCATTTTCTAAGATAAAAATCAATATAAAATTTTAAGTTTTCCATTGTATTTTTGTGAAAATTCATTTGTAACAGGTTTTCATTATATATACATATGTGTATATATAGAATGCATTTAAATATTGAATTTTGTACGTTTTATGGTTTAGTTACCACCCTCTTCAAATTTATATTTTGAGAGACATCCATATTCACTTTCTACAAATTTAATATTTTAGTTTTTGTGTGACATGATAAGACACTTAATAATTGTTGTTTATTCCAAAAAAAAAAAAAAAAGGAATCCTTAGAGAATACTGAAGATATCTGATATCGAAATTAGTTTCAATATTATAATTTAAATCGATATATTAGGAGCACATAACAATTAAATTGATATTGCCACATTATTTAAAATATTTTGTTTAATTTAATTTAATTTCTTTTTTTTTTTCAAATTTATTTAATATTTTCTTAATGTAGAAAATTTTTAAAATTTAATAGTTCTATGCGCTAACTTTAATGTATGTATGTACATATAATATATATGTATGTAATATAAGCATTCAAAAATAGTTCTTTTTATTATCGTTTTAAATTTATAGTAATTTTCTTTTTAAAAATTTTATTACTTAAATTACAGATATATATACAATATTTGTATTTAATATCTTTTTAATTTAATTTTTTGCACATTATTAAAAATATATAAAAAAAAAACACCAGCATTTAGAATTTATTTGAATAAAAATGGTTCAAAATCGATACTCAAAATATAATCATAATTCATATTTTTCTTTGTTTAATTATTTAGTATATATATTTTTTTTTTTTAATGTTAAAATTCATTTTTGAAAATTCTTCATTTGATCAATTTTTCATTTCCATATTTTTATATAATTTTTGTCCAGGCTTCATGAAAATATTTGAAAAATTGAGATTTTTTTTTATTTTTTAAATTTTACAAAAAAAAAAAAAAAATTTTTTAAACAATTTAATAACTTTAAACAATACAAAAATATTCATTTTCACACACCCCTTTTTGGAAAAAATTAGTACGGTTCGTAGAATTGATTTGGTTTTTTAAATGGTGTTTTTTGAACAAAATCTGCTAAATGTGCATATAATTTTGAATAAAACTGAATTTTAAGGTACATGTCAATTTTATTTGGGGGAGGGGAAAAAAATTGTTTTATGTGCATATATGAACCCAAAATTTTTATCTTAATAAAATTTTTTGTCTGGCCTAATATATTTTTTGTGACTCTAATATATTTTTTGTGACTCTTGTTTGGTTATTTAAATCTTGTATTTAATAACAAGATAGGAAATCTTTAAAAACGTATTTTGTATTTTCTTGCTAAAGATGTAGTTCTTCAAAAAGCAGTCAAAGAAATCTAAGTCTTCTTGGTAGTGGAGTTTTTTAGAAACTAAAATCAATTCTTCTCGTAGCTGTTTAATGTGCGTACTCATCGTCACTGCAAAAGAGTATTACTGACTAAGGAATATGATGTGAAAAGGAAGGAGAGAGAACATAAGGAATTTGATTTTGATTTTATTTTTATAAGAGTGGGATTAAATGTAACCTTAAACCTTTTTATATTATACGAACCAGAGAATATCTACGATGATAATGTGTTTTATAATTTGGACATACGAGCCGAGCTATGAATGAATTTTTATATTTCGTTCTTTTAATTATAATAAGCTGTACTATGTAATTATGACATAGAGGTATTTTACATGTCTGCTATTATAAAGCTTTTTAAAAAAAATTTATTAAAAAAAAAAAAATGCATCAGCATCATTTAAGTGTATATGCTTAGATTGAAAATTTAGGAACTACGCTAATTTATTTTTCTTTATAATCTTTAGTTTTATAACAGTAATAAAAAAACAAATGAAATATCTATTTTACAATATTAAATGTGTCTGACTCTGAACTGAAGAATATTTTTATTATTTAAAAGTGTGTGTTTTCATTTTATTATGTTATAAATTTGTATTTTTTTTTTGTTTGGTTTTTCTTTCTGATTGATTTTATTTGTAATTATTTTTCCTATTTGTATTGTACTCATAATTTATTTATGTACAATTTTTTTTTTTTTAAATTCAATGCAAATTAAAAATAGGTTTTTGTTTTTTTTTTGAAATTATGGAAATTAAAATTTTTATCATCATACATTTTCGCATAACAACTTTCTAATTTATTTATTTTTAAAATGAAAAAAAAAATGTGCACCCAAATGAAATTTTAAGGGTACGTTCAAATGGGATGCATGCGTTTTGGATGCAAAACATATTTCGTTAAACCTTCGCGTACTCTTCGGAAATAACGAATATTTTGTATTCAAGAATTCAACATGCATTCGTTCTTTATAGACTGCAGCCTGCACGTGAGCGGAAAATTTTTATTATGACATATTTTACCTTTCGATTTTGACATATTTTACCTTTTGGTTTGTTCTAAATAAAATTTTATAAAATTTTTTGAAAATTTACGTACGTTTATAATTTTATTTTTTTTTTTTTCAAAATTGAGAGAGAGAGAACAATAAAATTTTAATAAAATTCTTACCAGTAAAATTTGGGCGGGTAAAAATTTTATTCGTGACGTTTGAGTGTCATTTGGGTTTTTTGTTGGATAAAAATTATAAAAAACAACATTTCAAGCTAATAATTTCATCAATTCAAAAATTTTTAATTGTCAAAACTATTTTCAATAAAAATTTTCTGTTTGTTGTATTGAGAGAATTTTTTCTATATTCTATAAAATTTTTAGTTGTCAAGAATAATGAGCGAATAAAATAATTTAAAATTTTATTTAGAATGAAACAAAGCTAATATAATATATTCTGTTTTTATTTTCGTTTTTAAACAAAACGCAAAAAAAAAGCAATTTTAAAAACAAATATATATTATTTTAGGTTTTGACGTTTGAATAAAATTCTTCTTGTTTTTATCTTACAGCTTATGCAAAACTTTTTGCTTCTTAAATGTGCGAAAGGGAGAGCATGCCATAAAAACGATATATATTTTGAACTAATCAAAATCTTGCATCCAGAGACATACATCCCATGTGAACGTACCCTAATGAAATTTTTTTTTTGATATAATTTTTGAATTTTTATTTCATAACTTATCAAAATTGACTTTTAAAAGTTAAAGAAGAGTTTGTTCGAAATTTGATCTCGGATTTCTTTAAATAAAAATATACATATGTATATTGCAAAAAAATTGTTGATAATGGTCAAAATTCTTTAAAATGAGAAATTATAAAACAATAAAATTTATTTTACAATCAAAATATCGTAAAATTATATGAAAAATTGTTTATTGTTAAGAATATTTCATTTAAATTTGTTAAATTTTACGTTTTTATTTTTTAATAGATGATTTTTATTGATTTTTTTTTTGATTTATTGTCAATATTTTCAAAATTTTCTAATAAATGTCAAAAATAATTTTAATTATGATTCTGTGATTATTCAACTGTGTAACATCAAGACAAATTATGAGTTATTATATATGAATACATATACATATTTTGTAATTGTTTTTTTTTTTTTTTTTTTGTATTATTTCTTTAATATTTCTTACAAAAATTAAATTATTTTATTTAGAAATATAACAAAGTTTTGAAATATATTTTAATAATATTGAGATTCAATTGACAAAAGTTAAACTTACAATACAAGCATTTTCATATATGTTTATTCTATCAGATATAAATAACTGAAATCGATTACTATATGAATCTAGTTAGCTCTCCTTAATTAATTTTAATAAATTGTATTCGAAATGATGATTGTAACATGAAATATAAAAGAAATGTACATCTTTCTAAAATCCTTTGAATATTTGATAAAATTATTTTAATAAAAATGGTAATTTTATCAATTTTTGTTGTAACTTTTAATTGGCAAATGACGATCTTTCTAAGGTAAATTTTTTTTTCTGTTTCTCTATGTAGTTTCATTTTCTCTGGTGGAAGTGGAAACTTGTTCTATTCTGACGAAATAAAAAATCTGATGCCTCTATTTAAAGTTTTCTAAAGAGAAACGTTCTTCTCGTTCCATCTTTTCCCCATCTTATAAATAGTGCAAAATCCTAGATTGTAAAAATCAAGTTTACGGCGCTTACATTGGTTTAAGAAAAACGTTCATCACATTCTTTCAAATCATAAACCTGTAGCAGTATACATAATCTTTGCTTGCCCAAAACGAAATAATATTACTAAAGCTTCCTCAACATACATTGTTTCGTCAAAAAGGTAGATCATGTTTAATTGAATAAAGTCCCACACTTTAGAAAAGAATCGTGATCGTATCACCCATCTTCATCGTCTGTCGATTATTCCCACCTACTTCCATGTAAAAGAAAAGAAATAAAAAATAGAATCATCCTTTTCAATATCGTAAAATATATTTCTAAATAAATACATGTTTTTAAATTAAAAATATTTTACAAATTATTGTTTAGATAGAAAATTAAACATTCAAATCATTATTATGTATTTTTATTAATTGAAAGATTTAAATTTTTGAAAAATAAATTACATTTTAAAATATTTAATAATTAATTATAAAATAAGTATGTACATAACAACATAAACTATGAAAAATTGTTGAATTTACAATATTTACAATATTTATTATGTATTTTATAAATAGAATGTATTGTCAATTTATTATTTATTTCTATTTTTGTTTATTTAGTTTTATTTGTTTGAAATATGATTTGATGTTTGTTATTGCTGTGGTCTGTTAATTTCTTTGACATGACAATTTTCTTTCATTAATTTAATTTTGATTCCTTTTTTTTTTTTTTTTTTTTTCAGTTTGTTATAATTTTGTGTCTTGTTTTTTCAAAAATTCAATTTCATTAATTCTGTGATTCACTGTGATTCACTTCATGAGTTTATAATAAGATAATGATTATTATTGTCAAAAAATTTACATGGTTTTATAAAAATTTTTAAAAATAAAACATGAAAAAAAATTAAAATTTAGAAAATAGAAAATTGTTTAAATTAAACAACATGTAAATTTCATAATATATTTATTTAATTAATTTATATGAATTTTTCGAAATAATTTTTATAATAATACTTATGACATTGTGCTAATGAATGTTTTTATTAAATTGATTCGGTTTTAAATATACAAAACAAATTTTTTATTTTTTTTTTCTTATATGTAGTTTTTTTTTTTTTTAATATTACTAGAATTTAAAATGTTTATAATAAAAAAAATATATATATATAAGAAGAATTTTTTAAAAAACAAACATATATAAAATATTTATTATATAAAAAAAGAACATATTTTAAAAAGCATTACATAAATTAGTTATTGAATTTGTTCCAAGGATAAAATTAAAATTTTAAACTTTTGGGAATAAAATTAACATGGAATCGATAGAATAAAAACATTTAACTTAGTAAATAACATGTTTTTGGGTCTAAAGTAACTTATTCTAAAATTTCAGAAAATTCCTTAACCGGCCGCATTCAATTAAAATGAATCAGCGCGTGAACCAATTCTTCTTCTTCCTCTATAATTCTATTATGGCGGCGAATACTCGAAGACAATTTTTTTTTATCACAGCTCAATGTTTCATCTATTTACAGTAATGTCAATATTGCATTTAGTTACTGGATCATACATTTATCATAAAAGTGTATTCATTTGATATACAAATGACATGTATTCATTTGATATACGTACAAATGAAAATGAATCAAAAATCATATCATCCTGTACATCATTTTTAAAGTAATTTTGATTAATAAATAAATATTGAATTATTAAGAAACGAAATATTCCATCTTTTTTTGTTTTTTGTTTTGTTTTTTTCTTATTTTAAAAAAAAAAATATTATTTTAAAAATTATTAAATTTTTCAATTTAATTAATTTTTGGCATAAATTTCTTCAAGTCTCATGTATAATTTGACACTCACACAATAAATGCGACTTTTATTTTGAGCAAAAAACATAAAAACAAAAGAAAAAAATTTTTTTTTTATATGGATATTTTTAATAATTTGAAAAAATAAAATTTAAATACAAATTATACTTTACGGTTACTCGAAATTACAATTTTTAATTAGATTTTGGGCAGCAGCGAAATAAAAAAAGAAGAAAATTAAACATGTTCCATAAGGAAAATTTATTAAAAATAAAGTAAGCAAAAATAAATATTCAACGATTCATGTCAATATTTGTCAAATCAATCAAAATTATTTTTTGCACCGACCGAATCATTTTCGTACAAATAAGTATTAAAAAAAAAAAAAAAGATGATTTCTTGGTCTCTTTATTTAAATATAATAAGTTCATTTACCTTTTATTAATGGATTCAGAAAAATGTACTGTTAAAATATATTGAAAAAGTCATTAGATCTCAATGAAAAGAAAAGAAAATAAAAGAAAATGACAGGAAAATAAAGATAGATAATATAATATGTACATATATAAAAATAAAAATGAATAAAATGATGAAAATAAAAAGGTAAAGGTTTTTTTCTTTAGTAAATTTATCATAATTTTTTTTTGTAAAATATACTTATTTGTTTCAACTTATTTGTCCGTCCGTTTGATAGCTTACCGAACTTCTTCATTGTTTAAGAAAAAATATTGAGTTCTTATAACAATTAAGTAATAGCTATTTTTTAGTTGATAGTCACACATTTCAACACCGATTCTAAAACACTCTAAAATTGTAAAATCCTAAAGAGCTTCAAAATATTTAAATGTAGTTTTAAGAAAAATTTATACTGAATAGTTTTCAAATTTGAAAATTCTAAATAACAAAAAAAAAAAATTCTTAAATTTTTAAACTGAGAAGACAAAAGAGACATGATTTTCTGCAATATTAGTCATATTTAAATTTACCGTTATGTGAAAACAATATTTTGTAAAATATTTGTCATCCCTTATCTTCTATTACCTCTCATATCTCACACCGTCTTCAATTTTCTCACATTTAAGAGCTATAAGGAGTAAAAAATTGAAGAATTGTTAATTGTAGATCAGCTTGAAAACACATTTGCGATTTTTAGTTTCTTTAAGTTAAGAAGAAAAACTGGGTGGCTTTTTTTAATTATGTTTACGGTTTAACTTTAAAATATGGAAAGTGTCTTGTTATTTTTATTTATAATTTTCTTTACACAAAATCTTACAAAAAATTACAAATTATGTTGTAAAAGTTAATTAAACTTCTAGAATGTTTTTCATTGGCTTTTAAAAATATGCACTTTTACAGTCTTTGGTTTTTCATACTGCCTTGTTTAATTTTTATTTAGAAATTTTTTTTTTTTTTTAAATAAATGTAATTATGCTTCTAATCAAAAAGTAATTTATGAGAAATTTATTCAGGTGCAATTTATTTCAAAAAATTAATTCTAAATTTGTACAGGTGTTGTTCGATTGATTGTCAAAAAAAATCATAAATGAAATTTTAAATAAATTATGCAGTGAGTAACGTTAATGATTTGTTTTTTTTCCCCAAGATAGTATGGTATATGATTTTTTCAAACTTCATTACAAAATGATTGATTAACATAGTCATTTTTTTTCATTGAAGATTTATAATTTTGCCCAAAAAGTATATTACCATACCACTTAAGTTAGAACTGAATTTTTTTTTGCTAGGGTAAATGGGAATCATCAAAAGACACTTTAGAGGAGTACAACGAGGACGAGTTCTCCATGAGTGTGTGGAACTTTAACCCATTAAACACCACTTTTATTTTTTGACGAGACAATAGATTATACGATCTGTAGTACTCATGTACTGCCTGGTTCAAGGTAATTGAGTTAGGGAATGAAAATTGATTTCAAATTGGTAGGCATATTGTGAACAAAGTTGTTAATATTCATCTTGAAAATTGTAGTTGTAAATGTAATCATCACTAATTCTGGGGAACACATGAGGTGGGAGATAATTCCATATTTTCACTGTTCGTATAATACGAAAGAATTTCGATAAGCCGAATTATGTCATCTGGAATTTGAACTACATAGGGATGGGTAGCAGATGTTGTCTTTGAAATACTTCGCGAAGAGCCATCAAACTTTTAATCTCGTTAGAACAAGATCCCACTCCTATAATGTATATATAAACCCTGTTTTTTATATGTTTCTGTTAGACGACGGACACCAAAGGGTGAGAGAGAGCGTAGCAATGAAATTGGGATCTTTTATAAAACAAACTGCTCTGTTTTGTATTTATCGAAAAATCCCAATGCCATTTTACATTTGGCCTTATATATGTTTTATAAATGTTAAGGAGATCAGAAGAAAAAGAGGAGGATTATAAAATATATTATATACAATGATACAGGAAACCCATACACCTAGCTACATTTTTAGCTATACGAAAAATAAAGTTGGACTAACTTGAATAGAATTTTTATACTGTTTAACCCTAACTATATTCATAAATTAAATAAATAATACAAGACTCTGCTATATAAAGAAGAAAATAAGATTTCCTTCTGACAATTTCAAAATACCTTAGTCTTGTTTAAAAGCTACCTAATGAAAACTGTTTCAAAAATTTGATATTGAAATTTTAGCATACTCTTAGTTGATTAAATTCTGATATCTGAAAATCAAAGAAATTTAATAAATATTCATAAAAAAAAATGTAGAAGATTATAAAAGATTATACAGTACAATTAATTTCGATATTTAATGTATATATATGAGCACAAATGATTACAACAAATCTTCAAATCATTTTTCAAATTTTCCGAAGTTCAATAAAAAATACATATATTTCCTAAGTTATTGTTATAGTATTGTTTTTCAACATTGATCACAACATTAAATACCTTTCAAAACTAATTATTGAATTGGAAAATTTATTATATAAACTAAAAGTTATGTTTGGTTTCGAATTAAATATGAAGGAAAAAATTAAAGAAATTGTAATTTGGATATAGTAAACAAAAATACCAAAAAAAAATTACGGTTAGAACAATTTTAAAGAATTTTCAAACTTGACTTTGTCTTGTCATTAAATATCTTAAGCTCCAATAAATTCAATTTTTTTTTTCCTTTATATTGTTTATGATTTCTTTGTAATATGAATATTTGTTTTAAAAAATACTACTCTTAATTTCATTACTTTAATATTTTAAATATTTTTTTTAAAATATTTTTGTCTTATTTTATCTTATATTATTCTGTCTAGATTTTTCATTATTTTAAATATTTTTAACATAAATTTTAATAATAATTTTTAAATATAATTTTTATTTTTTATTAATTTTTTTTCTAATTTTTCTATTTTTTTTTTTTTTTTCAGGTAAGTTATTGACTCACCAATTTTTTTTCGCGGGATGACAATTATTAAAATGTCAATCAAAAAATTCTAAGATGTCTGCCAAAAAAAAAAAAAAATAAAATAAAAATGTATAAAAAAAAATGTTGCCATTGCTTTGCTGTCAATGTTTAAAAAAAAAAAAATAATTCTAAAGAAAATTGTATAAGTATAACTGTTTTTTAATTTTTCCTTATTATTTTTTTATTATTATTGTTTTTTTTTATATTCATTTTAATTTATTATAGAAGATTTTTTTTTTTATACAGAGTGTTTCATTTTTCTTTTTTGTTATAAAATTTTTTTTTTTTTTTTCTTTAATATTAAAGAATTTTTAAGTTTTTTAATAAATCAAATTTTAATTTATTTGAAAAGTAAAAGAGAGAAAACTTCTTTTTGATGATAAAATTAATATTTAAAATTTTTTATTTATGTTTTTTTTTTTTTTTTTTGTGATAAAATGTCTTCTTTTTGGGAAAATATTTTCTTTTTATTGTTTAAATAAAATAAAAATATAAAATTTATTTAAGAAATATAAAAGATGTAATGGTATAATATTTTTAGTTTTTCCATAAAATATTTTAAGACAAGAAAAAATATGAAAAAAAAAATTGTTTGTTTTTTTTTTTGAATTGATGGTGGGTGGGTGGTTAGTTTTTGGGTTGTATTATTTGTTTGCGATGATTCAGTACCTTGAGGTGAGATAATAAGTTTTTAAAGTGTTATGTTTGCATTTTATATCTATTTTAAGATCAAAAAGATATATTTTTGTTTGCACATTGATTTAAATTTAAATATTTAGAAAATAAATAATATGTATACATATTATATATATATGTATATATATATACATATACAGAAGAATCATATTTTAACTAATGACTTAATGACATGTTTCATTAAAACATGTAATTTTCTTTATAATTTTTTTTTTTTTTTGATTCAAGTTTTAAATTATTTGATTTTAGTGTTAATAAATTTATTAAAGTTTATTTATGCATCCCTTAAAAAAAAAAAAAGATAATGGCAAAACATATTAGTAAATTTTTTAATTAAAATATAGTACCTATTTAAAATTTACAACAAGTTAGCCAGTAGGTAATAAACATTTATAAATAGTGAAAGAGAAAAAGAACTTTTAATTAGAATAATTCTAAACTAAAAAGAATTGCACAGGTCGATACTAGGTCTTAAATCATAACTTTAAGAAAGAGGTTCGAGTATATTTCATTCCTTAATATTTTTTATCAATAGTTTCTCTTATACTAAAGTATTAATTTCAATTTATCTTTTCAATGTTAAGGAATAGCTTAAAGTCTATACAATCTAATTGTAAGAACAGATCTATATAAGCAATATTTGAATAAATACGCAAATATTCTAATTAAAATATTACACAACAGCATTATAAAAAGATAAAAAAAAAAAAAACTTAAATATTTTAAAAGTTAATTATAAAAGGATTATTCTGTATACACCACTACTATAGAACAAAATATAATGTAGTTTATATCTGTCTGTAAGTTTATTATTAGATACTATAAATAATAAACGAAAAGGTGTGCAATATTCGAATTTTTTTTTTTTTTCTTAAGAATTAGTAATGAATTTTAAAATAAAAGAAAGAGAGTGAGAGAGAAAGAGCGAGAAGTAAAGCGGGGAATGAAAAATTTGAAAAACTTATAGAACAAAAAATTAAATTTGTTTATTTTTGTTGATTTTCTGATTCATATAAGAAAATTTATTATATTTTTCTATGTTTTGTTTCTTTTTTAGTTTTTAGTTTTTCATTTTTGTTTTTTTTTTTTTATTTTAATTGGAAAATTTTGAAGAAATTTTTAGTACCGGATAATATTAATTTCCAGTGTTCAATAATAATGTTTGTCTAATTGAAGGTTTTTCCATCAGTTTTTTTAATAAACATATTTATTTGTTTTATTAGCAGGGGGTTCTCATCAATAGTTATTTCGAATAGAAGATTTATTTAAATTGAACAGATGGTATCAGAAAATGATGTGCTATTAATATTGACTTGAAAAAAGGGGGCGGAACAAAAAAAAAAAATTAAAAAAAAAAGCAACAAAATTATCATAAAGCGTTTAAGTCCTTGACCTTGATAAAGAAATAAAACTTTTGCAAATATTATTTCGTTTTATTTTCTTCTTTACATTCATTAGTTTTTCGTTCTCATTTTAGTTCACAAATTTAATAAATTGAGCACTGGATTTCAGGTGTTTCAAAATAAATTTCATAAAATTGAGAAAAAAAAAAGAAAGAAAACGTGGTTGAAGTTTTTCTTTTCTTAAAAAAAAAAAAATTTTTCGCTAAAGTAAAAAAAAAAAATAATTCAAAAATAATTTTTGGATCTGGTTTCTTTTATTATTTTGTAAATTTTTTCAATATGTCATTCAAATATAATTATTTATTTTTGACGTTGACATTTAGAATTTGTCATTTTCAATTAATTTTTTTTTTATTTTTTTTTTTAATTTTAACTGAGGGTATCGATCTGTTCAAGAACGTTTTTTGACCAATTGATTGTAATTTTATTATTTAAATTCAATATTTTCATAATAATGGTTTTTTTTTTAAATTTCTTAAAATATTAATTTTATAATTTATAATGAAGATTCATTCTGTAGTTAAAAATATGTTAACTTAAAGAATGATTTAATAGTCATAAATCGTACAATCATTCAATACTTTGATTGCATGTGTGAATACTTGCAGACAACTGTAATAGTTTCGTATATTCCCTGTTACACATTATAATTTTTTCTGTACAGGTCTCATTCTACGATATAAATAGAAAATGAAAATTTATACGTCATCTTAGATAAAGTTTTAAAATTCATTTGTTGAATATCAAACTACTTCTTATGCATTTTTTAAGGTTTTCTAACAGTTTTTAATAACTATCACAAAATTTCCAATTTCTCTTCTTTTTTTTTTTGGACCTGAAGTTTATAAATTTTAAATAATTTCGTTTAAAATATAAGGGTTAAACTAATCTTTTGATCGTTTTTTATCTCATCATATATTCTTTTGGTAATTAATTTACACATAAAGTTGATTTTAATTAGTTTATTATTTTTTTTTATTGTAGCAATAAACATAAACACTGTAACCCTTAATGTAAATTTTATGATAGGAAAACTAGCATAAGTTTTATTTTCCTTTTAATTTAACACTTTAATTAAAATGTTTGGTTTTTTTTTTATTTTTTTTTTTTATTTTAAATGGATTAATTTTTAATTATTGTATTCTGCTCCTAGATATTCTGTCACTAATAAATACCGAAGTGGTTCTTTTATTTTATATATGTAATTTCTTTTCTTATATATGCATCTTCTTAAACATCATAATACTTTGTTTGCTAATAATTTTAATTTTATAGTTTTTTTTTTTTTTTTTTTTTTTTATAGTTAATTATTAAAAAATAAAACATTAAAAATGAGAAATAAAAAAACTATAAAATGAAAATATAATGGCTATAAAAAATAAAAAATTTCATTTCGGGGAAAAAAAAAAAATCAAGAATTAAACAAGAAAAAAAACCTCATTAAAATTTTTCTCTGTGTAGTCGTCATCATCAGCGTCATCATCATAGTCTTTGAAATGTAGGTCAGTTTGTTGAGCTGTATTGAAAAATAAAAACTAAAAGAAAAAAAAATATGCAACTTATATGCAATCAACGATAGCAACTAAAAAATTTAATTTCTTTACGAATATTTTTGTTTTTTTTTTTTTTTTTTTTTGGTGATCAGAAATCCAAAAAAGAAAAAAAAATTCCTTTTCTTTTGACCAATAAATAATTCTGAGTATTCAAATCAGAATAAACTTAATCATCATTACATTTCATCATAATCATCAATATAATCAACATTAATATTTGTTTTTTGTTGTAATCATCATAGTTGAAATAAAAAAAAAATTTAAATGTCAAAATAAGAAAACTGCAATAGCCAGTACAAAATAACAACAACAACAACACTAACACCAACATTAAAATATAAAATTAAATATTGTTTTTTTTTTTTTTGACCTAAATTTTGTTAGATTTTTTTATTTTTTTTTTATTTTTTTTCTCTGCAAGTACACACAAAAATCATTGGAATCTTTAAAGAAAAAAATGCATCCAAAAATGGGTGTAAAAGAAAAAAAAAAAAGATTAAATATTCAACATTAAAATAAAATAAACAGAAAAGAAGAATGAATACAAAAAAGAAAAAAAAAAATGTTGAACTACATTTTTTTTTGCAATTCTAACAACAAAAAAAATAAAGAGAAAATAGCTATAAGAATTTTCTTTTTTGTTTTTCGCAACAAAATTAATAGAAAATAATTTGTTGCCTATGTTATATTGGCTATTGCAGTTATTGTAAATTATTTTCTCGAAAAAAAAAAAAAAAAAAAAAAAAAATAAATAAATAAATCATAAGCTTAATACAAAACTAGTTAATTTAAAAAAAAAAAATTATAAAAAGAAAAAGAAAAATGGGTTAGTAGTAGTATATAGAGAGAGAGAGAGAGTATTCATAAGTATAAAAATTTCATCAATGTATAATTATCATTGATTGCAGGTTATGTCAGTATAAAAAAGACATGTCCCCTTTAAAGACTATTCTTTACAATAAATTTTTAATGCACAGTTTAAATGTTTTTTTTTTTCTAAACAATAAAAATTAGAAATTTTAATTTAGGACATCTCTATAACATTATTTCAAATATAAAATTTATATTCCTTAACAAAATATTATAATGGTTTGTAAAGAAACCTAGATTTAAAAATTTTAGATTATTTTTTGTTTTTCTTTGTAATAATAATAAATACATAGATATTATGTATATATTGCCTCTATGGTTTTAATGGGAATGGTTTTAATTTTTATTAAGGCCAATATTTATAATATATCTTTCTATTAAAATCTCTATTGATCAATCAATTTTTGATTGCAGATTTCTGCTTGCCTGCCTGCCATATTTTTCTTTAATTTTTCCTTATTGAGGTTATTTTTTATTTGAAATATTATTGAAAATTAGTTGTCCTATTTTTTTTTTTTTTTTTGTAAAAATTAAATTGTTTGTTTAAATTTTTTGTTTTTTTTTGCTTTCGAATTTTTTTCTATAAATATTTTTACAAATTTTTTTAAAATTACAGTAAACTCTTTAATAATTTTAATATTTGATTGAAGAATGAAATTAAATATAATTTGAAGTAGTCGATTAAGTAGAGTCGAAGTAAATAGAGTCGAAAAGTTAAAGACTATCAGTTTTCCTGTTCGCTTTATCTCTATAAAATATACTCTATTGAAATTTTCGTTTTTTACGAGGAACAGTGGAAAACATCTATATTCACTCAAAGTAACTGCACAAAAATCCTTTGGGTTTTGTTTGACTTTAGCCAACTAAAACCACCTCGTTTGAAACCTTAGAGGTAATATAATAGAGGTACATTATAGATTTGTGGATAAGGATGTGAGAAGGATGCATGGGAAATTGGGTTTGTGATAATTCAGATTATGGAGGATGAAGGGGAAAATTAGGAGAGTTATTTTGAAAAAAGATTTTAATGTTCTTCAAAAAATTTCGTTTAATCACGTACATATGAATTAGCAACTTTGTAAATTTTACAGTCCCCAAGAATTACCAACTTTTGTTTTCTTTTTAGGTTTAAGTGAATCTGCTATTAACAAAAAATTGTTAAAGAACACCAATCTTTCGTCTTTTTGTTTTTATTATAGACCAATTTTCTAGTTGTTTTTCATCTGCATGGAATCTCTTTTGAATGTAGAAGCTGACCATCTTGACCCGTTTTTTGTTGTGTGAACAAGTTCTCTAGTATAATTTTGTTTTTTTTAAAGTGTTGCCTCAACATATGGTTCCTTTCTGTATATTTATTAACAAGTAGGCCATTTATATAATATGATATTTTAATCTACAGTCACTTTTTATAATCTTACGATTCAATTCCGTTTTAAAGGCAACATTTTAGAAATTTTTAACTATTTTGTTTAAATTTTTGCAACTTTCATTTTATCAGAATCGAATTTATTAAATAGAAAATTCCAAAACATTTTTTCTTAAATTTGCATTTGAAGAAAAAAAATTTTTTTTTTCAACATACTTATCATGTAAACTAAACTAAACTAAACTACTGCCAAGCTTAACAAATGTAAAATACTAATTATAATAACTGTAAAATTTAAATGTTATGAATTATGACCATTATTTTAACTATGTATTTTGTTGCATACAAAATTTCACTTGACTTCAATTAAATATTTAAATGTACTCTATATATGTTGTACATTGACATAAATATACTTAAAATAATGGATAGTTATGTTTCCTGATATTTATACTTAACTTTTAGATACAACGAAAATAAATATATGTATGTATATTGTATTGTTGTTAAACTTTTCTTTTTTTTATTTTTCAAAATCATTATTTTCAAAAACTTAACTGGTCAACTTTTTTTTTTTTTTTGTTTTTGTTTTATTTAAATGAACAATTATCAAATTTATGTTATTTTTGTTGTTGTGGTGACTGCCTGCTTACCTCCCCTTATACTTTTCACCATTTATTTTATTCACATTTTTGAGTTCATATAAAATTCTACTTCAAATTTTTAATGTTAGATACATAAGATAATAAACAAACGTAACTATAAAGTGGTTTAACTAGATAAACTAGAAAGTATAATTAAATTTTCGTTTCGGTTTTTGTTTTTGTAGATTTGTTTTTAGTAAGTACTTTAACAATATAAAAACCAGTAGGATCTGGAATAAATTTAACTATACTATAATATGTATGACGAAAAAAATCAAAAAAAAAAAAAAACTGGATTCCTTTGTTTTGACTTTGATAGATTTTGAATTGAATTTTTGATATTTTAAGAAAATTAAATTTATTTTAAAAAGTTCATATAAACCTTTTCAATATTAAATTTTATTCTTCCTGAGATCCCATTTCAATTCATTAGTCAATCTTACTTATTGGAGGGGTTCATATAGCGTTCTTTTTAAAATAGGCTTGGGGACTCCAACTATTTGGAATCCTGTGCTGGTGAAATATCTATGTGAAAAAAGGATTGGGAGTGATTTTAGAGTGGGTAAGAAAATGAGGGTTTCAATTTCAATTTAATTTATTAAGCAAGCTTCTCGTTCGTAAGTCTTCACTATTTTAATTGCTTTGTTGGTGAAGTTAATGTATAAATAAGAATTAGAACGAATTTTAGAGTTGATTACAAATTTCGGATTTCAATAAGTTATTTTTGTTTTAAATTCTTTGTTGTTGACACCCTAGTTCCGCAATTCACATTAAGAGATTTTTGAAGGTTAATATTGGAACTATAAATTTTTGTTTATGGATTTTAAAACTTTAGTCTTTTTTAGGTCTATATTTAAAATATTCATTTAAATCTAAAATTGTAAACATCATTATCATCATCATCATCATCATCATCACGACCAAACACTATCAACTTAACTCAATAACCAAAAACATAAATGTCATCTACAAAATATTTATGTCAAATGTCCCCTTTGCTAAAAGAATTTATGCCAAATGTTCCATGTGTCAAAAAAAGTAATTTTTTTTTACAAAACTGTATGTTGCTAAAAATGTTCAAAAAATGTTCAACTCGTTGTATGCCAAATATATCTTTTTTAAAAATGAATTTATGCTAAGTATTATATATAGATCGGTACTTATAGCTGCAATTAAAAAGCTAATATTGAGTCATAATCATCATACCTGCTCCTCCCTAATTTTTAATATCACAAAATTAAATCATCAAATGTTATTAAACAATTAATTAGTCAACTATATATTACATAATTTTTTAACACCATGTATTTTTTAATAACAGTTTAATTTGTATATTAGTATAAAACAAAAAAAATGACACTTCAAAAGAGTTATTTGGAAAAAGGTGTGAGTCAAACAAAATTTAACAAAAAAAAAAAGTTTTTTTTTTTTTTGATTGATAACTGCATGTCTTCATCGGCTGAGGGACAGGTTTGTTATGCAAATTGTTTTATTTTTTATACATATTCATTATTTATCATTTTATTTCTATTATAATCAAAAAGAAAAAATAAATTTAAATGTTAAAATATTTTGTATTGATTGTTTTTTTATTATTATTATTCTTCGTTATTTTTTTCATGTGACACATACAATTTGTTTGTTTAAAAGTCAAGGTTTAACATTTCTTTGAATATAACACCATTTTTTTTTGTCAACCAGAGTTTATATTGATTTTAGAAAAAAAAATTAAAAAACTTCATTTTTTACGGAAATATAATATTTTATATAGATATATAAAAGTATATTCTAATATTTTAACAAGTTGTGTGTTTTAGGTTTTTTTTTTTTGTTTCGGAAAATAAGGGAATATAATATGTATATCTATTAGGCTGAACACAATTTAAGTTAAATATGCCATTTAATTAAAATTAAAAAAAAAGAAAAAAATTCTGAAGGTGAGTAAAACCTTCCAATTTAACGAATTTATTTTATTGATGACTTAAACAACTATTTGTTTTGAAAAATTATGTAGAATATTAAATTTGTAAACAATTTAATGTATATGATGGTGAGTGGTGACATGTTTTTTAAAATATTTTCCAATTACAATTAACTCATTGTGTCATAAAAGCCAAACACACAAAAGGTACAATAGATACCTACTGTAAAACTTTTGTTTTACATACCAAAATATTTTTATTGTTAAAATTCAAATTTTTTTTTTTTTTATTTAAGTTTTCCATTGACTCACTTTATTCTAATATTTACCTTTAAATATTTAACTATATCTTTAAGTAATATAAAAAAACTTATCATTTTTTATGACATATTTAAATACCTGTAAAGTGCCGTCAATTAACAAGGAAAAAGTAACAAATATTTGCTAGTTAGTGCTAATTTTTAAAAAATTTTATTTTAAAACTGAATGATTTTGTACAGTAAAAAGGTTATATTATAACAATATGTTACAATCATGTCTTAAAGTTAAAGTAAACAGCGGATTGGGTATAAGTAGTTCATTTTTATAATGCCTTTTTTGACTTAATTTGTTTAATATTTTTAAAGGTATACAATTTTAGATCTTTTTCTATCTATATACAAAGCGAATATTTGTCTGATTTATAAACTCCTAAACTGCTCAGTCAATTTTCACGAAAATTTGTATATAAAGGTTCTTGGCTACGGGTAGTGTTTCTGGGCTAATAAATTTGCTCTAGGGGGCCGCCAAATAAGGGGATCTGGTACGAATATTTAAACTTTTTATTCTAAAATAAAAACGGTTTGACCGATTGACTTCAAATTTTGTAGTAGTCTTTGTCTTTGACAGTTGAGTTGAGGGCGCAGCAACGAGTATACATACATAATAGTTTCCAAAATATGTACATTAATTTGAATATTGATTTTTAGAAGCTACATATATAAAGGTTCAAATAACGTGTTTAATCATATCTTTTTACAAGATGGATTTCCATTTTCCAGCTGGAATGCTGTTATTTTTTTTTTTTTTTTAGAAATGAGGCATTATTAAATTTATTCAAAGAAAGAAACCCATTTAAACTTTACTGTAGTTGGTTTATTTTTAAAAGTGACAATTCGTTTTTTTAACTAAATTTAATTTTATATGTAATCTGTATGGTTGAAATTTTACTCGGTCATTTTTAAAAATAATTTTTTATTACCGTTAATATAAATTGTTTAATGTGAAAATCTTCTAATACAACTAAATGTAAAATAAGTCAATTATTCCGGTATTAAATTTATTATCTGGAAACAAATGATTAGAATTTAATGATTATTTAACTTTCTTTTTTTTTAGCTCATAAACTGTGATTGTGATTGACATATACTTAACTGATTGTGAGTGACATATACTTAAAATTTTTAAATGTCACTTTTTAATTAACATTAACTCAGGATAATATATGTACCTACTTATGTTTTCCCATTTAATAAAAAGAAAATGGATTAAAAATCATTTGGAACGGTCTTAATTATAAGAAAAATAACTATTTATTATTGATTATTTTAATATTTATAACAAATAACGCGTTTTATAACCCTTTCTATAATATCACATAATAGTATAACACCTTGAATTTAATAAAGCGTTTTTTTTTTTTTTTTTGTGTTTTATTATGGAAATGAGATTTTCCTTCACTTTTGTGTTTTCTAAATAAAAAAAATTTCAAAATTCTTGACTAAGTAATATGTAAGGTACAATATGAATTTTAAAATGGCGTTAATAAATAATATGAAATCAAATACATATATTTTATATTTAGTATATATGTATTATTATTTAGATTTAAATATGAAAAGAAATGTAAATTAATTAATATAAATAATAAAATAAAACTCGGTTGTAATAAAATAAACAAAGAAAACATGTATATATAATATATATTCTTATACATATATACTTAAAAATTCGAAAACGGAAGGGAAATATAAACTATATTGAAATACAAAACCCTTAAAAACTAAACATGAAATTTTATTTAAATTAAATCAACTAATTATTATTAAAAAAAAATTTTTTTGTTAATATTATTCAAAAATTTAATTTTTTATTTTTTTAAATCAACAAAAAAAAAAACAAAAACCGCATTTTATTACATAATAAATGTTTTTTATTTGAATATTAACGAAAAAAAAAAAAAAAAAAAAAAAACAAGAACTTGGCAAGAAAACGAAAAATTATACGTGCCTCCCTTGACAGTTTTGTACTACAGATAGATTTTTGTTATTTATTTGTTTTTTTTTTCGCGTTTTTTCTAAGCACATTATTATTGGTTAGTTTAAATTTAAATTTGTTCGTCTAGACTTTTTTTTCTAATATCATTGCTTCGATAATTAATTCTCCTAAATTTTAATTTGTTTTTTTTTTTTTTTTCCTAATGGCCAACCAATTTGTGCTTAAATAAAGTTTATTGTAAATTTGACAGTTACAACTTTAGACCATGAAAAATATCCATTAACACTTCTAACAATAACTACAATGCAAGTTACACTTATAGGTTATTGACCCTATTATGATATCCTTACAATTATTATGGTTTGTCACCTTACTTTTTGAATCAATCAGTTCCTATCAATTATCTTTTTATCAAGTTTGTTAAAGATATATTTTCGAAAGAGATAAATTGGACAAAAAGCGATAGCACATTTTTAAATTTTGTTAAAAAAAAAAAAATTATTGCTGGAATGAAAATGTTAAAATTTTTCAAGGTAAAATTAATTTAAATAATGAAAAATTTGATTATGATTTAACTTGTATATTAATTAAATGATTGTTGTAATCAAATCATCACCTGTGAAATTCATTTAACGTGTTTGTCAAATTTAATTTCATAACAAAAACTTTAAAAATTTTTTAATTTTTATTTCATATTTTTTTCATTATAAATTCAAATTTTATTTTCTTATGTATGAAAAAAAAAAAAAACATAAAAACCATAAGAAATAAATAAAAATTGTCTTGGAATCTAAATATCTATTTCATATTCAAAAATTCAACTTAATTTTTTTTTTTTTCTGTGCCATAGTGTCAAGGCGGCCTAATAAATGCCAGATTAATATAATGCTTGTTATATATATTTATTTATATATATATATATATTAGAGGTAAATGTAATAATACTTTTTTTTTTACAATACAGATATTTATATACATATATACTTGTATATAGATAGATATGTATACATATATATAAAATCATTTAATAACTACGCATTTTGAATCGTTAAAAAGTTATTAAGAAAAATAACTTCTATAAATGGTTATGTTTTTTTTTTGTTCTTTTTTTTTTTTTTTTGTCATTTCGAATAAATTTCATTCAGATATCATTTAATTATGAAAAAATCAGTTATATTTATATTACATATTATTACGTATTACTATGACATATTTAGACAAAAACAAAAAAAAAGTTATTGTGAGTTGCCATATTTTAAGAAATTCATTAAGCACACAATTTGTCATCATATATTGATTGATTTTGATTATTTTTAAAATGCCATTAGACTTCGTAACATTTTGTGCTGTGTCATAATTTTGAATTCGATTAAAAATTTTCTATTTTTGGTAAAAATAAAAAAAAATACTTAAATGCAAATTTGTAATTATTTTTAATATACGAAAATATAATTATTGTCATTGTAATAGAACTTTCTTTTTATGTATATTATCCGGTATCCATTATTTTTATTGTGCTTTTATTTCTTATTATACAATTTTTTTTTTTTTAACATTTAATTTCTGGAATTTCAATTTTTTAAAATTTTTATTTAAAATCGGATGGTTCACTATATACAAAACTGATTAATGAATTTAGTTTAAAGGTATATATATTTTTTTAAATCTATCAATTGTTATTTAACTTTTAGTGGTTGCGTTAGGCTGGCTATACTGAAAAAATGTTTTTAAAAGAAAAAAATGGTAGGAATCTTTAAATTTAATATTTTAAATAAATTCTATCACTCATGCACCGCAGATGGTCTATCTACATAAGGCGTTAAAGGTTGGAATGGGTAGTATATTAATAATAAATGGGTAGTACAAACACATTTTCTTTTAATACAAAAACGGCACAAGAAATATTTTTTGGATAATAAATTGCATAATATATTTAGTGCTGCCCTTTGCAAATTTTATTTTTATGACATATTAAAAATAAAAAAGAAAGACAGTTTATTTATTTTAAATTAAATTTTTTGTCATTTTTCAGTTAGAAAGTAAAATGAAAAATGAATAAAATAAAAAAATTTTATCATACCAAAAAATTTATAAAATTTTTGCATTCGTAACTTGTGAAATTTCATTTCATTTCTTGTAAATTTCTTGTAAAAAATTTCTTTGCAAAAAAAAAAAAAAATTAAAAGTATAACTTACATTTCTAAATAAATTAGAAAAATTTAAAATTCAAATTCCAGCATATTTTTGTTTTGATTATTCGTTTGCTATATATTTTTTAGTAATAAATTTTTTATCGTCAACTATTTTACTCTTACCATTTAATTTGTTAATGTTCAGTGAAATATATGATGTTACAAACGTTGCGTCCTGCCAAAAATGGCAAAAGAAAAATTTAATGTTGTGAAATAGTGCAACAGTAAGTGCTATCATTTTTCAAAAATAGCGAAACAACATATTTACTATAAGTTACATACAGTACATAGTTAGCTGCATAGCATTAGACTAATATGGTAACACCTTTTTTTTTTTTGTTTTTTTGATGTATAAAATAAATATTAGTTAATTTTTAAAAATATTTTATAGAATTGTTTCCGAAAAGTCTGTTGTTGGTATCTTTAAAAAAGAAAAAAAAAAACTAATATTTAATTTTTACTGAAATATTTTTTATTTTTTTTTATTATTTTTTCTTAAGTATGTTAATGCTTTACGAACAATACCAATTTTATACTTTAAACACTATTTAACGAACCAACCCATCCCATACGTGCTTATTATTTGCTAATAAAAATACACTTCACGATTGTAATACTGGTATTTACATTTAAATATGTATTCAAAATTATTCTTATTTGGGTTTTTAATTATATTTCTATATAAATACATAGGTATGTTAATTTAAAGTAATTTAAAAAATATTTTATATACAGGTAACATAGATAATATATAGGGTTTTCCAATTTGAGTGATATGATTTCTTTTCAAAAAAAAAAAACACACTAATTGTTAAGGAAATTCAAATGTTTTTTATTTAATGTGAAGTACAATCGATACAATTAAATTCTGAAGAAAACGTCATTCAAATGGCCTCCACGACTTCTTTTGAAGGAACGAATTCGATGAACCCAATTTTCGAGCACTTTTTCCACTAAATCAAGTCGTATGTCATGAATAGCACGTTCAATATTTACTTCTAAAGCTTGAAGAGAGCCTGGTTTATTGCTAAAGACCAATGACTTCAAATAACCCCACAGGAAATAGTCTAATGGTGTTAAACCACAACTTCTTGGAGGCCATTCAATATCACAATTTCTTGAAATAATCGAATCTCCAAAACTTTTCTAGTAATAATTCGGTTCCACTCAGATGAAAGTGAGCCTCATCGGCGAAGATGATTTTCTTAAAAAAATCGTTATCGTTTTCAAGTTGTTCCAAGATAAAATCAGCAAATTCACGACGTTTACGGTGGTCCATGATGAAATTGTAAACATTACTGAATACAATGAAAAAAAAATGACAGATCATGACATACTACAAATGGCCGAAACGTCACTTAGAAATCATATCACTCAAATTGGAAAACCCTTTATATGCACAGGTAAATAACGAAATATATAGGAATTATGTAAAAAAAAATTTTTATAATTTTTTTTTTCTACATGTTATTCACAATATATACATACTCATGTACCAAAGAAAGAAATTTATACCTATTTATAATGAAAAAAATTTTAAAATTAAGTTTTAAAATTTGACTTTTGAATGTAAGTTTTTATTGTAATTTTTCTTTTTTTTTTAATCTTTCTCTGTTTAACATTTTTTTGAACTTAATAGTATCTAGTGTTCTAAAGAATTTGGACTTTTTTTTTTTTTTGAACCAATATCATCAATTAGTGCTAGCAATATTCATTTTTGTGGTTGTAAAATTTGAATTTAAATTCTGAAAAAAAGAAAAAATCTTGAATACGATGATATAAAGAAAGAAAAAAATGAGGAAAATATGTATGCAAAATCTGAACAACAACGAAAATAAAAAAAAAAACAAAATAACAAAAAAAAAGCACCAATCATCAATAATTCTTAGAGTTTTATACAAAAATAAAAGAGAGAAAAAGAAAGTTAGAAGAAATTTTTAATATATATACATATTATATATATATTTATATAGGTATGTAGTAGTTAAATAAACCCGTTAAGAAAATAAATTGCATAAATTATTACCGTTAGTAATTTGATATTCTTGTCCGTGTTTTACTGCGTTTTTTGAATGCAATATGCATATACGGGTATATAGTTATTGTTCAAAAAATATACTTGTCCTAAATATGGTAAACATTTTAATGAAGTTTTCGTGATATTTTTTATAACTTTAAAACTAATCAAATTTGAACATTTCTATTTGGTTTTCTATTATTTAAAAAAATCAAAAAAAAAAAAAAAATAAAAAAAATTTCTAAAAGAAAATTTTTGATATACACTTAATATGTATACTTAATTTATACCTAACTTAATAATAAAAAAAAATAAGTACAATAGGTACATATTACATCTAATATTTGTGTACAATGAAAATTTTTCAAGTAGAATTCTTTTAAAATGTTAATAAATATATTTTCAAGATACCTACAATAGACTACAAGGTATACAAACTTAATTTGAAGTTTCTATTAATAATAATATACAATTTGATTACGTGATTTAAAAAAAAAAATTTTTTCGGTTAGGCTTTTCAATAAATCATAAATAGTAAATAAACCTTATTTTTTTCGTTTTATTCCTTTCTAAAATCATGTCAAATATATATACAATAATTTTGTTAAAAATTATTAAATTAAATTTACATTGAACATTCCTAAACATAAAATTTTTATTATATTTCTAGAGAAAACTTTTCTTTATGTATTAAAATTTACCGACTACTGTATAGTACAAAATAAAATTATTCCATTTACCAACTATGCTCAACTAATACACTCAACTACTGATTTCTTATGAAAGGAACGGATCAATTTTTTCGTATATAAATAAACTTTTTTTTTCAATTTGTTTTTTTTTTTTTAATTCTAAATCAGAAGCAGGTTGCATTCACAAGTTAATACTCTGTATAAGAAGATATTAAAGAAATAAAAAAGTACTAAGGAAAAACAACTTAATCTTCTGTTTTTCTAATGCGTCAATAAGATTAAATATTTTTTTTTTGCTTTATAAAGTGATCAACAACGATAACAATTGTTGGTAATGTAATGTCTGCAATGATGATGATGATGATTCTTGTAACCAATGAATACAATTTAAAAAATTTTATTTTTTATTTTGTTTTTTACATTAAATACATTTTTCCGCCATTTCTATTTTCTTTATATTTTTCCTTAGAACTGTAGATTTTCTTTTTCACCATAAATGAAAGAAAAAACTACAATCAACAACAACTAAAAGAAAAATGAAATTTAAAAAAGGATTTTGAAACTTTTATTTTAATTTTTTTTTTTGTACAATTTTATTTAAAGTGTCTTCAAATTTTCAGTCTAAAGAATAAGTTGTTAAGTTTTTTGAAAAATCAAAATAATGAAGACTTGTTCTCTAGTCCAGAATAATCCTATCGTTTCTCTCCTTTTTTTCATTTGTTCTGTTATTTGTGTTGTTGATTCGTTTTTATGTATGATTTTTGACGAAAGGGATTAAATGTCGTTTTTTTTTTTTTTTTTTTTTTTTTTTTTAATGAATCTTTGATGCCTAGGATCATATTTATTGTGATATTTGCTTTTTTTCTATTTTTATTTTTATTTTTCATGAGATGTGCATTAAAAACATAAATAAGAATTCCCAAACAATATAAGAGAAAACTAATAATGACAAAAAAAAAAAAAAAAACAAAAAACAAACAAAACAAAGATTACCCTATTCATTCATTGTTCAACCCATTTAAAATTAAAGGAAAATATTTATTGAAAGATTTATGTAATATAAGAAGGATTAACAAAAGAGATTAAAAATAAAACAAAGACTTGTTAATAGAGGTCACAATTTACTGTCTTTTTTTATAATAATTGTATATAGTCCTTTTGTTCACTTTATATTTTTTTAAAAGGTTTGGGGATAAAATAAAAAAAAAATCTTTTTTAAGTATAGGATAATACTTTTTTTTTTTTCTATTAGAAAAATGGCGTCTTATTAGGAAATAATGAATTTATATTATAGTGGTATAGTAATATAATGGTAATATAGTATAGAAAAGTTCTTTAGAAAGGGTTTTTGTTTTTTCGTTTCTATTTTTTTTTATACTAATGAAACAATTGGTTTAGTAATTTATTCATTTTGATTTGAAATTACAAAACAAATAAAAGTTTTGATTTCAATAAAACAAATAAAAGGGAAATTAACAAAAAAAAAAAAAAGGAAAATTAGATGAAGAAAAGTTATTAGCCTTTGACATTAATTTTAAAGAAAAATTAAAAATAATAAAAGTAATGAAGGTTGAAGATGCGTGTGTGTGTTGGTGAATTGTTTGTTTTTTTTTTTTAACTTTAGTGTCTCATAATAACTTGGAGAAACTCTCCGGTTTTTTTCAACACTTATCAACTTTTTTCAGTGTTTTGGTGGACTTACAATATTTCCAAATATTGATTGGAACTATGTTTGAACTAAATTAGATCAACTTTTATCAAACAGATTTAATTTTTAAAATTATTTGTTAATTGAAAACTATTTTTTTTTTTTTTTATTTTAGATAAATTAAATATTTCATTAAATACAACCTCACCTTTTTGCTTAAGATTTACATTCTTTTGATTAATATTTAAATTATTTGCAAATTAACTTTAAGATACAGCAAACATGCACTAATATAAGACCTTAATAGGAAAAAGTAAAAAAAAAATTAAATTTATGCTGTCTGCCGTTCCAATTTCTTCAAAACAAGTTTTTGATTTTTAATTTCTTAGCAATTCGTATATTGCTTCATATTCATTTTTTTTTTTTATCAAAATTTTATTTTTATCACTTTTTGCATAGGAAATGAATTTATTATTTAATACTATTAGTAATATTAGTTTTTTTTTATATTAATTTGTAATTAAGAAATTGTAAAAAAAAAAAAAAAAAAACTTCTAAAGATTTGAGTACCTACTTTTTTTTTTTTTTTTTTTTTTTTTATTAGATCCCAAAACAACTTTTTAATAAAATCGCGCCTACTAAAGTATTTAAGTATCTATATGCTTTTTTTATTTTTTTTTTTTATATTATTAATAGATGTCATGTTGATATAGTTAATAATTATCATTTTATTATTGGAATGACCCACTGAATTCTTGTTATTTAATGGGCCTGTCTTATACGTTTGATGTTGTAATTAAGAGAGGTATTCTTAAATTATACAAATAGTTATTTGTAGTAAATCTGTTACATTTTTTTCAATTGAAATTATTTTGTTTTTAATTTGTTTTTGATTTATAGCTCCTACTACTATTATTTAGTAGACAATAACGAAAGTTGTGATCCAATTAGATAGATTTAGATGATTGGCCTACTGTTTGTAGAAATATAACAATTTACATCAGTTTTAAGGTGAACATAAGAATTGTATTTATTTTTGGGTTATGTATCATATGTATTACCAAATTTGCATCACTAAGATTAATTTTATTTTAATTGAGGAAATATTATTTAGTTTAAAATATTTTTTGTTATTTTGTTTTGTGTGCAGGCCCAGAACAACATTTGAAAGATATTTGCGTGAAAAAAAATACCAGAAACATGTTCACTTAATATGGCTGGTATAAAATTAAAAAAAAAAATAAATTTATTAGAAGTATGTAAATTTGAAAGGAAATATTTGCGTGTCAAATTCTTTTACTTATTATAAATAACAGTTAATAGGTACAAATGCATAATTGCATTAATTTTATTGAATTCTTTTCATTTAAAAAAGGTAAAAAGATTTTCGCTTCACTATTAATGAAACTTCTTGTCGTTTAATATGAAATAATTTTTTTTTTTTTTACATGTCAAAATAAAAAAAAAAACTAAAAAAAAAAGTGTAGTTTATGTATTAATTGAAAATTAGAAAAAAAAAGTTAAGAAATATTGATTGGAACTTAATTTGAAATTTATAAGGAAAACAATCCTGAAGCTTGTATTGTGTTAAATTAAAGATGTTGTTCCAAAATAAGAACAAATTATGTGTATTTTTCAAAGGTAATTATATGTATTGAATTTGTGAAAATTTGTCAAGTTACAATTACTTTGATTAAATGGGGCCACGGACAAAAGTGACATAGTGTGACCTACCTATGTAAGTGTAAACACTGAGAGAGTGTGCTTCGAACCCTCCTATTTGTCTTAACAATAATTCCCCCTTAACGACATTTACAGCCACAACTGGATAAGAAAAGCTGTGTAATTTTGTTGATAGATTTATGTGACAGGCTATCCCTCAAAAAAAATTTCTGAAAAATTGCTTTTATTATTGGGTAACTTTTAATTTGAAATTATTAATTTACTATTAATTTCTTAGTGCACATTGCAATCTTTAATATAGCATTCCAATCAGCAATTTTCTATCTTTTTGTACCTATTTCTTTTTACTTTCATATTAAATTCGGAATATTTTTTCTCGTATTCGTAATTTCGAAAAAAATTTTTGTTCTGCGTCCTCGATTATTATTTTATTTGATGAACCTTTAAAAATATTTTTTATACCTATATGAATTATGTATAAGGGTATAATAAACTTGCCATTACGTTTGTGACATCTTAAAGAAGTCGAGCTAGATATAGTGTCAAAGATATGGATCGGTTCAGAATCAAATTCTGAATCGATTAAGCCAAGTACTTCCGTTCGCCCGGCCGCACTTCTGTCCGTCTGCACGATAACTCAAAAAATAAAGAAGCTAAAAGGCTGAATATTTTTTACGTCACTTTTGCAAAATTGTTAGTTTCACTTTTTAAATCCAGCATTTTAGGCCGTCGGGTTTGAGTAGCTGCCATACAACTTCTTTTATTTCGTTGACTTCAAATGTTTCTTTGTTCATTTTGATTTAGCCCAGCTTTCTACAAAACTTATAATATCGATAAATTATACTACTAACAGCAATCGTATTATTTACCATTATATTTCTGACCATCTTAAAAGTATTGGCTTAGTAACAAGTATAAGTATTGTATTAAATTGTATTGAAAGAAAATCAATTTCAATTTGCTTAATAACTCAATTATAACTTAAAACTTAAGTTTTTTTTGAAAATTTAAATATTTCTTCTATTTTTTGTTTATTTTTTTTTTTTTTTTGCAAAATAAAATCGAATTAATATTGACATTAGTATTTCGATTATTGAATTCTTGCCCTCGTATTTATGCTAAATACATAAAATCATTATAAATAACATTTAATGATTTTAACTAACAAACATTTTTTTTTTTGTTTTTGTGAGTTAATTTGGTTTTATTATAAAGTACATATTAAAATTTAAAAATCAATTTTTTTTAATTCATTTGGATCGAAAAATTTAAATTTAAATTTATTTAATGATAAAAAAAAAAATGCATTCTAAAATCAAAAAAAAAAAAAAAAATTTAACTTTAGTATTTTCTCACCAATTATGTTCTTTTTATACAGGGTTTTCCAATTTGAGTGATATGATTTCTTTTCAAAAAAAACGCACTAATTGTTAAGGAAATTCAAATGTTTTTTATTTAATGTGAAGTACAATCGATACAATTAAATTCTGAATAAAACGTCATTCAAATGGCCTCCAGGATTTCTTTTGCAGGAACGAATTCGATGAACCCAATTTTCGAGCACTTTTTCCACTAAATCAAGTCGTATGTCATGAATAGCACGTTCAATATTTACTTCTAAAGCTTGAAGAGAGTCTGGTTTATTGCTAAAGACCAATGACTTCAAATAACTCCACAAGAAATAGTCTAATGGTGTTAAATCACAACTTCTTGGAGGCCATTCAATGTCACAATTTCTTGAAATAATCAAATCTCCAAACTTTTCCGGCAATAATTCGGTTGTTGCGCCTGCTGTATGGCATGTAGCCCCGTCTTGTTGGAATCAGATGTTGTCAAGATCAACTTCTTCTAATTTCGGCCATAAAAAATTGGTTATCATCAATCTATATCGCTCTCCATTGCCAGTAACGGTGTTACCAGCTTCATTTCGAAAGAAGTACGGACCGATGATTCCACCAGACCAAAAACCACACCAAACTGTCAATTTAAGTGAATGTAATGGTTGTTCATGAATAATTTGTGGATTTTCTTCGCACCAGAATCGACAGTTTTGTTTATTTACCGAACCACTCAGATGAAAGTGAGCGCATGAAAAGTTGCAATTGGAGAACGATTATTTTGATAATAAAATTGAATAATTTGTAAACGTTGTTCTTGCGTATATCTCTCCATGATGAAATTGTAAACATTACTGAATATAATGAAAAAAAATAACAGATCATGACATACCACAAATGGCCGAAACTTCACTTAGAAATCATATCACTCAAATTGAAAACCCGTTATATCTAAAATTTTTTAAATTAATTATGAATTTGGTACAAACATATATTATTTTTATTAAGATATAATTTATAAAAAAAAACATTATTTAGAATATTTTTTTTTAATTTATGGAAAAATTTATGAAAACCCCCCTCAAAAAAACAAATAAACAATTTTAATAAATGATATTTTGAATCAAATTCGAAATGAATTTTGTGTTCTTTGTGGTGATCGCATTCAATCATGTATACAAGTATAATATTAAGAAGTCTTAAAAAAAACCACAGTTTAGATACAAAAAAAAAAGAAGAAAACAAAACCGAAGAGTGAATTCTAGATATTTTTGACATTACGTATGATTATAAATAAAAAAAGATCCATTAATATTATTCAAATTTTTATTGGTTTGTCTTTTTTTTTTTGTTGGTTTTTATTGAATTGAATATGCGAACCTGTTTTTGACTTTATTGAGGTGATTTTTTTTTTTTTTTTGTTAAATTTTACAGGTAAAAAAATGATTCTGTAGATTTAGTTTTCAAACTTCAAAATAACTATTTCTTTAGTATCTGAAAAACTTGTCCTTTTTATTTTAAAATTTATGATTATTATTTAATAGCAAAGTCATAGCATATAGCATCATATTATCTTTTATTATCAATAAGCTTATATAGTGAATCATTTTAATTTGCATCTGAAATTTTTACCTTTTTGTGTATAAAATGGTTTTCATAATAAATTTTAATTAACCATAAAAACAGTTTATTTAAAATTTATAATAGAAAATCGAGATGGTGTCATATGCCTGGAGTGTGATTTAACTGTAGTTTTGCAAGTTTACTCTACTATTATTTTACCTTATTTCATTTGCCTGTATTATCATTTGACTGCATTATCATTTGACTAAATTTAAATGAGTTCTTCTTTTTGCTAAAACGAATATATATGAAACTCAGAGAGAATTTATAGTTGGATAGAAAAAAATCAGGGCTATGCACTTATTTCAGAACATGTATTATACATATACATAAGTATACTTATGTGAGATTCTAAATTATAAGAAATTTCATACTTGGATACAAAATTCGAAATTATGTTCAATGTTTTTGTTGTTAAAATATGTATTTGTACGGTTCCTTTTAAAATTGAATTCAAAATCAGGGTTTCAATAATTTAGGGAACATTTGGCGTCGTTTTATTTTAAATTTTTGTTATGTTAAATATGTATCTATATAATTAATAGTACAATAATTGATGTTAATACTTTACAATTGTTGAATCACATGTTCTTTTATTGCATTTGCGCGCATGTATAAATATTAATCATAAAATTATGAAAAGGTTTATCTAGACAATGTTTATACAGGCAAATGAAATTCATTCAAACGATCGAGAACCAAATGACATCCAGTTAAATGAAATATAAACGGGTAATAGTAATCATAGAAAATCAAAATTGTTGTAGATCTAAGTGAGTGTAATAGCTTGTTCTTAAACCTAGTCTTAAGATGTCGGATACAGAGGAATTATAGGACACAGAACTAGAAAAATTTTTTGAATATTTGAATAATATTTTCATGTTTGCAACAACGATATCAGATGCTTGTTTTAATGATATATTTTTAAAATCTACTAATGATCAATCGCAATTATCATAATTATTTTAAATATACTCCCATATACGAGCGATTGGGCTCATTGTGAGATAATAAATATATATAAATAAATAAAAATAAATAAATAAAATAATTCTTACCCCTCTCTGATCAGGAATTTCAACTAGGTATTGTGCTAAATGCTTTAAAAAGAAAATTACTACGTGTGGAAAGTATCTGGGCTTATAAACCTCTTGCACATGTTTTCTAGCTTATCCCTTTCAACTTTAAATATTTATTTTGATGCGTTATTCAACGCAGATTTTTCTTTCTAAAAAAAAAAAAAAAAAAAAAAAAAAAAAAACAAATCGCATTATTATGTAATACAATTACTTATATACATCTCATAAATTTTATTTCTTTGCATCCCTATAAATATTTATCTTCAGTGATTATTAAATAATAATAAATAAATTTCCTAAACTAATTCTATTTTATACTTTTTTTTTATTATTTAATATTTATAATTCTATAAGAAAAGATTTATATAGTAATTTCCTCAATTTATTTACTTAGTTAGGCTTAAGTGCTTTGGTTATTACTTGAACCATCATCAAAAAAAAAAATGTATGTCCTTTGGAGAATAGAAAAAACATAAAATAATCAAAAAATAATTTCATTTACCTACTGAGGAACTTTAAATTGAATTTTTTTTTTTTTTTTGGATTAGTTTTAGGTGATATTATATTGTTCATATATATGTATGTATTATGTAATATTAAATAATCCTTAAAAAAATTTCAGAAGAAAAAAGGAAATATATAAGTTGAAATAATAGAAAACTGACATTCTTAGTAATTATTGTGAATGTGTACAAAAAAAACAATTTGTTTTTCCTGATAAAGGAAAAAGTGCGTATAATTTCTTAAAAAAATTTTTTTTTTTTGTATATATGTATATGTTATGTATATTAATTATTAATTTAAAGGATTATTAAAGTAGATTTTATAGAAAATTCAAGATCAAAATTCTTATGAATTTTTACTTAAAAAAAAAAAGAGTAATTGTTGGTTTTGTATTCATGTCACCTTTCTACATATATACATGAAAATATTTATTAAGTGTGATATAAAACTTATGTACAATTGTTATTACGTTGTATATTTTTATACGTAAATATTTTTATTTTATATATATGTAGGTATATGTATTGTATATATATTGTATATATGATATATATTGTGTTATATAAAACATAAACTGTTGTCTTTCTCTAAATGTATATATTTTCATTAAATTTTTAGAATATTATACCACTTAAAATTAATGTTATATGACAGAATTAGAAACACCTTTATAGAATATATAAGTACAAAAAAAAAAATAAAAAAGAAAAGAAAAATAAATGTCCTTAACTTAGACACCGGAACAAATTTATTCTAATTTGTTATTTGTCTGTTGTTCTAAGAGAAAATTATAACAGAATTTTTGCGTCTCTTTTTTATGTTTGTTTTTGTTATTGTTTTTTTTTTTTTTTTTTGAGTATGTACTTACTTAAAAAAAGATTTTTATTTAGTTATATTTAATATTTAATTTTCATTCTAATCACTGCCAGAATATTTTGTTTTGAATTTTAAAGATTTTTTCTTTGTATAGTTAATGGAATTTTATTCTATAATACATAGAAAAGAAATTTCATATCTTTAAAAGTAATTTTGTTTTTGTTTAAAGCATTCAATTTTTTTTTAAAACAAGTATTAAAGATTGTTTACGAATATTTCTTTAAACACTTATCAAACTCGTTTTTTAAAGTTATTCTATCAAGTTTCAACATGATATGATGAGAGGTAAAAGTATGAAGTCATTTTTTTTCGTCAATTATTTAGGGGGCGGATGACTTAACTTTCACGGACATAAAATGGGCTTAAGTTCCATTTTTTGTTGGAAGTTATGTCTCAAATAAAATAGCCATTAGTTTGACTTTCCAGTTCAGTTACTTTTAATAACAAATATTGTACTTTAATATACATGTATTTGTACAAAAGGTTTTAAACCGTTAAAAATTCTTAAGTTTCCATTTATAGGAAATTCTGAATTTGAAGTGATTTTAAAGTCGTAATCAAAATCAGAGTTATGCTTTTTTTTCAGAATATTTATATATATACTTATATGTGTTATTTTGCTAAATAACATTTGCATTAAACTCATAAACACATATTTTTTTTAGTTTTAATGCTATAGAACTTATGACCATTTTTTGAAAATCAAACAACTGTGCCATAACTTCCATTGAAGCATTTTCCGTATTTTAATGGAACTTAAGTTTATTTAAAAATGGACTTTACTTTCGTAACAATGAACCTTATATCCGTGGGAATTCAGTTATCTCTTCTTATTTAGCATTTAGTATCAAGGAACTTACTATATTTTCCAGTCTTTTTTATTCTTATTTTGCCCAGCCCCGAAACAAACAGCTTTTAACCTAATGTTTGGTTTAAAAGAGGAAAGTGACATTTGATAGATTCAAGTCGAACACTTAAAAAAAGAATTTATGGTATTATTCGATAATTCTTACCTATTGTTTCACAAATAGAAAACCTTGAGTTGTATTATATCATATCATTCATCTTTCCTATAAACTAAATCAAATAATCTGTCCTATTATACGCCAAATTTTTGTAAAAATACAAAACTTACTACAAATTTTCCCCTGAAACACCGAGCATGACTTTCGAACTATGTACCTATGTTAAATTTAGGATAAATTACGAGTTTTTAAATAATAAAGAAAAAAGGTCAAAGCTAAACTTAATGAAACCTATTTGTTCTAAATAATATTTTGCAGTAAAGAGTAAAATTTTTTATGTCAATTCAATTCAAAACAATAAACATAAATTATTTATTCTTTTAAATTTTTTGATCTTAATTAAATTCAATAGAATATCAAATAATATAACTAAAGTTAGAACAATACACATACACATATATAATAATTAATAATATTTTATATCTATAGTGTATTCAATTTTCATCCTAATTTTCTTCTAAATAAATTGGGAATAATCAATTTTTTTTTTTTTTTCTGCATAAATTTCAAAATATGTTCTGACGATATTGTCCTGCTTTTGTTTTTGTAATTTTTTTTTTTTTAGTAAAATACAGCATTATGTGAAATAAAATCTATATTTTATTTAATAATAGTCATTATATTAAATTATTATCTTAAAATATTATTTTTAATATAGTACGTAATATACAAATGTTTACATATAGAATTTGATGTCCTTTTTATTTATCAGCATTGAAATATCGGTATATTTATAAAAAAAAAATATTGCATCAAAATTTTTAAATTTATCGGTATCAAAGGATTAGAAAAAAAAAATTAGGATAAAATTTTTTTTTTTTTATTGTTATTTTTGGTATAAGCTTTGGTTCAGGTTGCTTTCATTTTTAAACCGAAATACATATTTAACAAAATGACATATAATGACATTTTATATTTTTAAAGTAGTAAAGGGTTTTCTTTGTTTTGTATTTTTAATTTAAAAAAAACAAGGTAGAATGTAAACCAACGGTTTTTAAAAGCGCACATTTCCAAAACTCAATACAAACTGTTTAGATGTGTGACTTACACAAAAATTTGAAAATTTCATGTAATACGAAAAAATGTGAAAATAGGACATTTTTGAAATTTTGAGGGGCCGTAAGTCTGGAATCCTATATAACTAAGAAAAGCCGTTAACACACGTAAAAGTATATTATTGAACCTTTAATTTTCATGTCTTGCCGAAGAAAAATTTGTACAGGTGCCTAAGTTCCAGGTGTCTAAAAATAGCAAATTTTCAATTTTTGAGGCGTAATAACTCTTAAAGAGGGGGTGTTACCAAAAAATTTTCTGAGGAAACTTATACTAATTCTAAAAGTTCTTTCTTGTCTCAAAATTTCAGGTTCCTATCTAAAGGGGTGCCGGAGTTATGAAAAAAGAAATTTCATGCAAAATGTGGTTTTCACATAACGGTAAATTTAAATAGTAAATTACAAAATATTACACAATTTTGATATTGTTTTATATAGATAATAAAATTTTCGATCTTCTGGCGGTTTTAGATTGCAAAATTATTACGCAGAGTCCGAGATATATACATCTGAAAATGGGGCTTTTTCGCAATTTTGAAGAGCTGCAACTTTGGAACCCTTTACAATTAAAATAAACCTTTAACACACGTAAAAATATATTATTGTAGCTTTAATTTTTATATCTTGCAGAAGTAAAATATGTACAGGTTCCTAAGTTACAGGTGTTTAAAAATAGCAAATTTTCAATTTTTAAGCCCTAATAGCTCATAAACAGGGGGTGGTCCGAAAAAATTTTCTGAGCAAACTTATACTAATTCTAAAAGTTCTTTCTTGCCTCAAAATTTGAAGCTTCTATCTAGAAGCGTGCCGGAGTTATGAAAGTAGAAAAATCATGCAAAATTTGGTTTTCACATAACGGTAAATTTAAATACTAAATTTAAAAAAATTGAATAATTTTGATATTAATTTACAAAGATAAAAGAAATACCTGTCGAATGACGTTTTCAGATTGCAAAAATCTTAAGCAGAACATAAGATATATGCATTTAAAAATAGGGCTTTTTCAAAGTTTGAGGGGCTGTAGCTCCGTAATGGGGGGGGCTACATGAAAAAGTTGTTCCACAAAATTATTTTTTTTATGAGACCTACCTATGGTTAAAATTTTTTTTCTCTATCTTTAACGGTGTAGAAGTTTTGAAAACAGACGGACGGACGGACGGACGGACAGAGTGAAACTAATAAGCACATTTTTTCAAAATTTTTTTGGAAATGTGCTAAAAAGGATATAATTAAAGCATTTCTTTTATAAATTATTAAGAAAAGATTTCTTCCTTGCATGTCCTAAATGCAAATATTTTCAAATAGATAACAATAGATTTGTATAAAACGATAGTAACTAAATTGAAGGAAGACTTCATTGTCCTTGATTGTAATCATTTTTATATATACTCTCAAAAATGTATACAATTTTTTTATTGTATTGGAATCATAAAAAGCTTTAGATATTAATAAATTAAGAATCATTTATCAAATGTGATTTATTTAACTCATCTCATATGTTCATGTATTTAATAATTCTGTCGTAATTCGTGGTTTATGATCTAACTTACTTTTTAAATTTTTTGAACTTTAATTGAACTTATTAATTTCTTTTTGTTCTACAGAAGACGCCTTACAACTTTTAATAGTATATATTTAGTTTTCTTTATTTTTTCTTCATTTTCTTTATAATCCACATAACCATATCTTTTTATGCAGTCGTATTCCAAATAACCGCTTATAACTTTCTGGCATCAAATTAGATATTTTTTGCTCGTTTAAAGTTAGTCTCTTTTAAATCATAAAAAAACATCTTAAGAGGAGGGAAAGTTTTGATATAAAAGTTTTACAAATTGAAAAATGGTACTACGCAGTTCCAAGAAGAGTAGGATGAACGGATGTCAAATGAAATTCATTCCAGAGTTTGTTGAAATTGGTAAAACAGAGTATTTTTGTATTTTCTATACATTTTGAATATAACGTGGACTATTTAACAACTTTCTAAAATATAGGTTTTATTTTTTTAAAGGTATTTTTTAAAGTTTTCTTGAAACTTCAGTTTCTTTGTATTCTTCATTAATTTCTTCGTTTTTCTCGCAACTTATTTAAGCTTTACTTCAATATTTGCCTTTATTATTTTTAATTTTATGTTGTAAGGTTCTCAATGCTGTTTTATTTTACACAACTTTCCATTTTTGAATAAATCAAAATGTTATGCTTTTCACATTATACTTACTTTGACTAAATTTTGAAAAAAAAAAAAGTGTTTTCAAGTTAATTTTTATTTTGTTTTCCTTTCCTTTTAGTTATAGTTTCCTTTTTATTTTAAATATTTTAAACTTTTAGTTCTAATTTTTTTGTTTTTTACAGTAATAATAATATTCATGAATATTCAAAAAACAGGAAAAGATTTTCTTGATTTTTCTTTTATTAATATTTTTTTTTTTTATTTTTTGAGGTTTTTTGCTTATTTTATTTTTCACTGATGATGACTTTTGTTTGTTGAACACAAGCAGACTTTTGATTGCAAACTTTTTTTTTTTATTTTATTTGTTTTTCAATTTTCATCTGTGTTTGTTATTCGCTATCTTCAGATATTATTTCTCTTTGTTTTTGTTTTTTTTTTATTTTTTATTTTTTAAACCACTTTAAGTTTTGTATATATTTTTTTTAATAATAATATTCTTTATTTTTTTTTTTTTTGTTATTTAATTTTCATTTATTCAAGATTTTTCTTTAATTCTTTTTTGTTATTGTTGTTTTCTTAATAATTTTTTGCGCGGTAGAAAAGAAAAAAATTCAATGTGCACACAAGGAAAACGGCAGACAAGAAAAACTGAGAGAAAAATTATGAAAAATATGAGATAAAAAAAAAAAAAAAATAGAGAGTGGAAATGTTAAAAAAGAAGTAAAAAAATACTGCAATCCATCTCACACTACTTACAAAAGGATTAAAGTCAAGAAAAAACAAATCTAAAAGAAAACAAACTGATTATGATGGAATGTTGTTGCAAGATGCAAAGGAAAATAATATTTAAATTAAAATGCAAAGCAAAATGAAGATTTTTATCTAAAAAAGAGTTGAAAAGAATTTAATTTCTTTTTTTTTTTTTTTTTTTGTATAAAAATCAAATTGTATAAATTTAATATTAAAAATCAAAATTAAGAATAAAATGAATCTAAATATAAAAAATGTTAGACCAGAATGAATGTGTATATTAAATTTTCTTTTCCTTAAATTAAAAATTTAGAATTAGAATTTCCAGCAAAAAGAATATTTTTTGATTTTTTTAAGATTATTATTTAAAATATAATGAAATTATTTAATCCTTTTTTGCTAATAGTAACTAATAGAGCGTTAAGAATGTTTAAACTTTTTTCATTATAATCGGTCAGATATTTCTATTTTCTGCTATCGTCTTTCATTTGATTGCTCTTAATTTTCTCTTGTCGGATTCAAGTTTTCCCATCAATTTCTTTGTTTTCTTTATTTGTTTTTCGTCAGGATCCGAACTCATTTTAAAATGTTGTGACTTAAGTTGATATATGAATGATTCGTTATATTTTATATGCTAATTGAATTTATTAGACCAAAAAGACTTTTTGTTTAATTTTGTTTGTGTCATTAGCCGTAATTGTCCTCACATTCGTATATAACCGCTTCCCTATGTTTATATTAAATGTTAGATTTAGTTTTTGTACTTCATTTTTTCTTTTCATAAAAATTTCATAATTTTGCTTTTATTAAAAATGAGCATGCACTAAACTAAAGGCTTCCATTTATTAATAAAAAAGAAATTAAAAATTTCAAAAGAACATCAAAAATTTCAAAAAAAAAAAAAAAAAATAACACAAAAATAATAAAAATTTATTAAATTCAAACAGCAAAAATACAATATAAAAATTAATTGAATAAACGTTTAAATTAAAGTGTTAAAACGAAAGAAATCTGAATTCATTATCTGTAGGATTAAAAAAGTATGAAGACAAAAATTGAAGTATGTACGTACGGATAAGTGACAGAAAGAGTGAGATAGAGATGTAGAGAGGAATAAAATGTCCAATAATAATAACGAACTGAAAAGAATAGAAAAAAAAAAAGAATAACAAATAAAAATTAAATAAAAAATGAATGAAATTAATATAAAAGACAAATATGCAGGAAAATGAGAAAAGTTGAAAAAAAAAAAACTTATGGGGAGAAAAGAGCTGATGGGATTTTCAATGATTTTTCTTTAGTCCTCCTTTTTTTTTGTGTTAAATGCGCATTAAGGTGCAACTGTGTAATTTCTTTTTCCGATGAAAAAATCCAACATTTTTTTTTTTTTTTGTTTTTCGAAATTTTTTATTTTAAGAATTATTAAATTTGAATTTTAAATTAGCAAATCCTTTTTTTATTTGCATTTTTTTTTTAAATAATTTTTTTTTTTTTTAAATATTATTTGTGATTTAAATTTATGTAATTTTTTGGCTTAAATTTAATTAATAGGTAAAAATTAAATAAAAAACAAGTGAAATGGAGTGGCTATTTTTTGAAAGAACATGTAATAAATGTTTCTTCTAATACGCATAAATCAAAAGAGTTCTAAAAATGACTCCAATTTTCCAATTAGAGAAACAAAATCATATTTGATCGCAGTAAATCACAGTATTCGCATTTAACACATTTATTTTTCTTTCAAATTTAAGGTACATTTGTGCTTCTTTTCAACTTTAATTTAAAATACTTTGACTCTCATATATGCATATCCGGTGAACATTATTCAAATATTTCAAAATAGCTCACTCGTGCTCAGCAGTTATACACCATTAGACTTATGTTCACCGGTGAGTGTAGGACTGAAAGTGAAGCAAAAAAACTGTATCCCTAAGAAATTTTAGGATATCCTTTTGTGCAATAAACTTTAAAATGTCCTCAAGTAATATATTTCCAACAAAATATATGTATGTTTATAGAGTTCAAAAGAATATTGACTCTATATGTTTTGGAAAAATGAATTTGATAAAAGGTTTTATTATTATGCAGATTCTTGAGATATTATAAGAAAATATTTAAAATAAAACTCTTTATAATAGTTTTTTTTTTCTTATGAGACTCTATAGTAAATTTTATATAAAAAATCTTTTAACATAATAGGAGTCTTTATTGTAATGGAATTCTTATAGTGGTAGTAAAATTTTAATTTTAATTGTTTTAAATTTTTAAAAGTTATTTTATAAGATCTTAAGTCTATTTAAAACTATATTGTTACTATAAGTATGTTCATTACTATTAAGAATTCTATTTAGTCGCCTATTTTCTATGCTTTAAAAATCTCATTTGTAACAATATTTTATTTAAGATGTATTTTAATATGATTTCGATAACCGATTTTTTTTTCGCAACAACACATTATTAAAAGCAAAGACAAAGTCATCCATTTTAAAAAGAAAAGTTATAATAATTAAAAGAGTAAAAAAAAAAATAAAGCATGATGAAACTTTAAAATTTGTAACATATACTCATAACATTTTTTTTATTACTATTATTTTTTAATATGGATAAAAAAAAGGGTTCTTTTTAAAATATGAAATATCATCTAACAATATTATTATGATATAAATAGTCATCATCATTTTAACTTTAATAAACTAGTAACTACATATATTTGGTACAAATAAACATCTCTAGTTATATCGGAAAACAATTGAATTTTTCTATAATTAAATTCTTTAGGAACATTTTAAGAAAATTAATGAAGAATTTTAATAAAAATATTGGTTTAAAAGTTTCTTGATTTTTCTGTTTTTTTATGTTTTATTAATTTTTTTTTTCTGAACTCCTTCTATTAAATAGCACGATCTAAATCCCCATGATTTGTATATTTCATTGAAATTTTTATGGGTAAATCAAAATATAAGATATGAAATGAAAAACATGTATATATATATATAACATCACATTTTAATAATTAAGTTTTAATATATTTCTAGTGTTGTTTTGTCCAATAATGGGATGAATTTCCTTTTTCATATACCTAAAATGAAAATTTTTATCATTTTATAATATATACAGGGTATCTCCTAATTAAATGTACAGCTATATGTCACTTCATAGATATTTATGAGTAGATCAATTGTTTTGTATGGGAACTAAGCTAGGGTTCTTCTTATATAGGGGGACTTACATGAAATTTTAATATTTTTTCTTTAGTTTTCATAATTTTGCATTTAATTCTGTTTCTAGACTATACTTTTGAAAATTTTGTAAAATGTATTCGAAAGCTTAAGAGATCTTTCTTTAAATGCGTATTTAATTGATTGATCTAGTCATAATGATCTAGACAGTGATATAAAGTAGTGCACTTAAATGAGGAAACACTCTGTATATTATATAATTTTATCAAAGATGTAAGATGTCCCATTTTTTATCATTCCAATATATTTATTATATAAAATAGAATATGTAATCTTGATTATAAAACAGTCACTCTGTCCCTTCTAATTTACAACAAAACCTAATATTTATGTATGTGAGTTAAATTAATAAATAAACTTATCAAATTCTATTTAAAGTTTAATTTAATGAAATGAGAGCTTTCCTTTAACTAAATGGAACTAAATAACAACACTTTTTGACAACACTTCAACAAAACAAAATTGTCATAAAACATAAAAAAAAAAAAAAAATTTTTTTTTTAAGTGTTTACAAATAAATTTGAATGTGAAGAGAAGAAGAAATAAAAAACTATACTTCTTCACACACATCACATATTTAGATAGTACATTAAATAAAGTAAAACAAATAAAAGACAAAAACAAAGATAAACATAAACATACCAAAAAAAAAAAAAAGACAAATGAAAATCTTCAAAATTTAAATGATCATTAAAATTTGAAGAGGTTATTATAAAATCTACTATCTACTACAGCTACTACATCTATTACTACCTATTTAACTACTTTAAATATATGTATATATTTTGTTTTTTTCTTTTTATGAAGTGTCATTTGCATTAGTTTTTTTTTTTTTAGTAAACTTTTCATAAATATCCTTTTTCTTTTTTTTTTTTGTCGACTGGATGATATGTAGTAGTAAAGTGAAGTGTGTACTTCATATATCCGATCTCTTCAAATGAATACATATTTATGTACACAAATTCAAATATCCTGTAGATACACAGAAAAAGGTGTATGTAAATAATCATAAAATAGAAATAAAAAAAAGGACTCAAAAAGGATAAAAAAAAAGGAACATATTTAAAAAAATAACAAAAAGAAAAAAAAAAACAACTTAAAAATTAAAATGAAAATAAAGATTTTAAAAAGGAGTAAATACCTAAACTTGACTTTCTCATTTTTTGTTACCGTTATCTTGAATTTAAAAGTTCAAAAAAAAAAAAAAGAAAACCGTATGTTGTACGTATATTTTGCAAAAAAAATTTAAAATATATTTTGTTGTGTTGATTTGTGAAAATAATCATTATAATGACGATTTATCATTTATTCATAGTTAATCATAGTATCAATCAATAATCATAGTAGAGATAATAATATTTGTTTTGAGTAAATAAAACATCAAAATTCAAAATAATCACTTTAATGAGTTTTAACGTACATACATTATTACATATATACTTAATGTGTGTCGAACGGACATTCCTTTAAATTAGGAAAGGGTTTTAACAATCTAAAAAATGGGGTTGAAAATTAAAAGAGATAAGATCAGATGAATCCTCAAAATACACGTACATAGTAAAAAAAATTAAAGTGTGTATGTATTTTTAAAATATTTTTTATACATACTACTTTTTTTCATATGATTTTTGTTTTTTTTTTTTTTTTTTGTAAAGTATACAACAACCAGCGTTACACGACTTATTTTGTATTGTTCTTAAAGGATTAATCAACATATGTATGTGAATTTGTAAGTGTTTGCATGGGTAAATTTGTATAAATTCATATTTTCAAAATTTTATTTAAAAATTACATCAAAAAGAAGGGTTAAAAACAGTATAAAATCAAAAGAAAAAGATATTAAGAATATAATATAATATAACGTATAGATTTTTAATTTTATATTGAATTAAATTCACAGGTAGTAAAAATTTCTGTTTATTTTTTTATTCTCATCCTTTTAACCCCATCCAACTTTTAGGTTAACTACATTCAACTTGGCACTTAAATGTTTATAAAATACATTTTTTATTAAAATAAATGAAAGCATATATTATTATCTATGTTATTTCATTTTTTGTCCCGTCCCCCCCGCCTTTTGTTAAAACAATTTTAGTCTCTTGGCTTGACACAAAAAAACTTAACACAAAATAGATTCGGGAGATTAATTTTAAAATGTTTGGTTTAGTGATTTTTTCTCTTTGTGTGTTTTATGTAAAAGATAAATTTGTCAAGATACTGGATATTTTGGAAAGATGACTAATACAACTTTTCTCAACTTTTCTAAATGAAAGAACGACAATGGTTTTTTTTTTGTATTTATATATGTGTGTCTGCCAGTCGAAATATTAAATCCCATATTTTTGCTTCATATTTTTTGGGTGGATGTTAATTCATGAAAGTTTATATTATGTGTATATAAGTTATATTAAAATGTATTATTTAAAAACTTTTTTATGTGTGTGTATATTTTAATAAATTTTTCATTATCATCAACATCACTATTATCAACATCACTATTATAATCATTATCAGAAGAGTCAAAATGATTGCGTAAAAATTTTAATAATAATTGAAAATTGTGTGTGTGCACTTTAAAAAAGAGATATGATGGTGGCTGATGATTATATTGACGTAGTAATGATAACCATCATGATGAAATCAAAAAAGAAAATTAATTTAAAACTACCGTTAACTCGTTAAAGTTCATTTTTATAAGTATTTGTTCTGATTGTTTCAATAAAAAAAAATACTTGAAATTTAATTTTTTTATGAGTGGGGGGAGGTTTAAAACATAAAAAATTCTTTTTTTTTTTTTTGTTCTGTTTTTGTAATTCATTTAAAAAAGGTGTTAGTTCACTTATATTTGGTTACTTTTAATTTTAAAATTTTAACTGTACTTTATGTATTTTAAACAAAAATGTTCATAGGTACATAAATACATTTATGTAAAAAAAAAAAATATATATACATATGGTATATATAATGAAAGATCAACTAACTCTTACTTTATAGTAATTGTTATTTGTTTATGATGTGATGCGAGTAGATTTTTTTATTTTTTTTTTTATTAATTTCAAATTTTATGATTTTTAAGTTTTCATTTTTAATGGTTTTGAAAATCGGTTTTCTATGCTGTAATTGTATAGAATTGCACTTAGAATAAGGTATAGTTATATGTCTGTTAATATTAGTTACGTGTTTTAAATTTTAACTGTATTTAAAATTTATAAATTTTATACATATATATGAAACTTATGTTAAGGGCTCTCAATGTTCAACAAAAAGAAAAAAAGAAAAAAAAATAAAATAAAAGTGAAGTTATTTCAAAATTTAGGTTTTTGATTTAGAGATTCAATGATGATGATAATGATGTTGATGGTTTCTATTTAATCCATTTTAAATGTTTTGATTTTACATTTTAATTATCTATTATGTAAAACCTCGTTTAGTGCTAACATTTTTGTATGTAGATTTGAATAAAGGGTATACAAATATACAATATATATATATAGTTAGTTATGTATGTACATATATAAAAAAATAAAAACAATTTGTACTTACTGTTAGTTGGAGTTTATTTAAAATAATAAAAGAATTTATTTTCGATATCAGTTTAAAAATATTTGCTTTAAAAGTTTGATTAGATGTTTCTGCATACATATAGGTATATTGGCATGATTAAAACTTAGAATTTTAATAACTTTTTAATTTAAGTTAAAAAAAAATTTAATATATTATATTATAATCAAATTTTATTTAACTAAATATGTATATTTTTTATTAATTCATGATTTTTCTTTTGTTTTATTTATAGGTAAGTGTCATCATACAATAATTTATTAAAAAATTTTACTCAACATATGGTGGTATATGGTATTTTTTTAAATAAAATTTCAAATAAATATTTCGTTTTTTATGACGGTTATAATAGAGATAGTCTGTGGTTGTAAATGGTCTGTAGGTTATGAGTTTGATTTTGTAATTAGACCTTATAAATGAAAAACAATATATATTATATAATATATAAAATATTGGAAAATAATAAGTGTATAATTTAAGATATATATATATCTCTTTATACCAGAGATAATAAATCGTTAATAAGCATAAAGTAGTTTAAAAGATTTTGAATTTTATTAGTTTTTAGTATAATTACTCCGATCGACTAATTACTGGTTTAACGAATTTCAATAAGATGTAAAACTTCTTTTTTGGGAAAACTCTCTATGTTTCCTATATAGACACAAAAGAAACACAAAAAAAAAAACAAATTTATGGTAAAATTTCGTTTAACAAAATGATTTTAAATATTATTTTTAATTCAAAGTTATTTACATAATATAATTAAGAATTACCAATAAGGATCAGGAAGTTAAAATATAAATATCTTTTACAGAGCTTTTTTTACATGTTTTTGTTACTTTATTGAACAAGTTTTTTATTTCTGCTACAGTTATATCCTTTTATAAAATTTTCTTTTTTCTATATAAAAAAAAAAAAGTAACAAAAAATCTCTATTAAATTTTATAAAACTTGGATATTTAATTTACTTATTATTATATAATACATACATTTCATATATATATTTGTTTATACAAAACCTAAACGCAAACAAAAATTTAAGAGCATAAACAATTTATTTTCTTACAAAAAAACAAAAAAAAAGGGTCCTGCTCTGATTTAAAATCCTTAGTACCTACATACAATATTTTGTCTTAGATTTATCTTTTTTGTTTTTTAATCTGTTATTATTATTAAATCCAAAATCCGAAAAATATTGTTTTTAAATATTAAATCTATAAAGTTTTTATTTAAATATTAATAAAAGAAGAAAATTTTCTTAAAAAAATCAAAAAACATTAAATAAAATTAAAAAAGTTTTCCAATGAAAAATTGATTGTTCCTTTTTGTTTTTTTTTTTTTTTTTTGTTATTCTTTAAAACTTTTACTTAATAAAAAAAAAAAAAATTCGGCACCTTTTTATTTTAAAATTTCGAAACACCAAAAATGAAAACTTATAATAAAAAGAAAACAAAAGAAACCATATTCGTCGAGGTGACATTTTTAATTCAGGAAACAAGATGTGACTTTTATATGAGTTACCGGGGGTTTTTATTTTTTTTTTTTCTGTAACAAAAGTAAATATGAAGAAAGAAATATGAAAAACTTTTTTTTTCTTGTCACTTTTTTCACTCACAAAAAATTTTCTTTTTATTAAATACGCATATTGTTTATTTTTTATTTTATTTTTTTGCCAGCCTTCTTGATTTTTGTTTTGATCTTCTTCTTTTTCCTTTTTTTTTATTGTTTTTGGTTTTTTATGTTTATTACATTAATGTAACTCTTATGTATTAACTTTTCATATAAAATAATTTTGGCTTTTTTTTTGTTTTTACTTTTATGAATTTTACTTTTTTTTGTTTTTGTTTTTAAATGACAAATTTTATTTAAATATTTCCTTGATAAAATCAAAAGTCCCATCCCTATAATATAATAAACATGTGTGCGTACATTTATTTATCACCTTTGTAATGTTACAACAAGTGACGTTTCTATATCTAGATATTTATCATCAACTTTATGCATTTTTATAGGGGATAAATTTTCACAATGAAGTCAAAAAGGAACTTCACATATCCATCCTTTTAAAATAGGTATATGTTTATTGGTATGCGTATATGTAGCCTGTAAATAAATTATATAAAGTAAGGTTGTTATTCAAATTATGCAAATAACTTTTAATTCATTTGGGTATGAAAAACGATAAATTTTTTGAATGGTTGTAGGAATATACAAACATAAAAATATGTAACGGTAAATTTATACTTGTATGTAAATTTTTTTTTTTTTTCATAAGTGAATTATGAAATGAACCCTTTCAGTGTCAAAAATGTAATATTAAACTTACCATCATATTTAGTTTTCTTTCTCTACGTACCTAAATATTTTTATTTATTTTTTTTTTTGTAGTCTATCTATCTCTGTCTTTTAAGTTTTTAACTTAACTGTAATCAAATTTCACCCCCATTTATTAATGTTAATTTTATGTTTTATTTTTTGTTTTTTGTTGTTATTTAATCACCATTTTAAAGTCATACAGGTTACCGTTATAAAGTATATGTATACGCTATGTATATGTACAGGTTAATGAAAAAAAGATAACTGTTTTTTAATATTTTATGAGAATGAAATGGAATGAAGAAGTACTATATGAATTCTTATTTAAATATATAACTTTGTTTTGTTATGTGTGTATATATTTTTTTTTTTTTCTTTTTTGAATATTTTTATAAAGTGAGATAGATAATCATCTCTCTATATTATTATTGTTGTTGTCTTTTGTATTTATCATAGTACATACATACATATACTTATACTTACAAACATAGGTATTATAAATACACACCATGTGTTTTTTTAATTTTATATAATAAAACTCTCATTCTGATCTTCATCCTTTTGGGTGGTTACTGGTTTCAATAAATTATTGTTATGAAAAGGAGGTGAAAAAAAAGTGTTACCAAATGGTAATTTGAATATTTTAAGTTTTTTTTTTATATTTTTTTTGATTTTGGGAATGAAGTTAATCAAAGAAATAAGTTGGAAAAAGTAATTTGGTCGTTTATAGATATTAATATCTGGTATCTCTAGAATTGTGAAAATTTCGAAATAAATCAAACATATTATACCTATTAATATAGGTATATTACTATTATAAAGGGTTAAAAACTACAGTCTCAGATGTAGGCACTTGATTTGTTATATGTATATATATATACATATATAAATATAAACTAAAATTTCAGTTATTTAAACTAAACACAATTTTTTCTTAATTTATTATTTGGAATTTGTGATCGTTATTCATATCTGTTTGAAAAAATTTTTTTGAAAAATTTCTTTTTATTTTGGTCTTTTGTTTGTTTTTATGAATATTAAAATATTATTTAATACTTACACACATGATTATATCATATCATATATATACATATATATTATATCCATAAATTTTGAACAATTTAAAGAATTTATATATATATATATATAGGTATATGATGTATGTATATGGGAAAAAAAAAATATGGGGATCATTATAAAAGGTATACCATGATAAATTTCGCTAACTCGAAAATTAATGAAGGATATAGAATTGAAAATTATTTTATTAGTTGTTTTCTGTTTTTATCTGTTTTATTTTGGAGTAAATTGAAAGACTGGTTGTATAAAAAAAAAGGATAAAATTCATAATTTAGAAAATATAAAGATTTTTTGTCCTGTTTTGTTTTTTTTTTCTTCATTTTGTTGAATTCTTTTTAATAAATATTGTTTATCCTTTTACCAGCTTTATAACCAAATGATATTACGTGCTTTTATTTGAAAAAATGAAAATAATATAATATAATTTTCTGCTAACATATTAATTTTTCAAATATTTTTTGGCATTAAAGATAGAAAAAGGAATATACAAAGTAGAGGATGTGGTGATAAGTTTTTCTACAAAAAAAAAAAAAATAAAAATAAAACATAAGTTTCTAAATTTACGTTTTTGCACTAAAGGGGCAGAAATATTCTATATAATATATATATATGTATAGGTATATAATTTATGTATAAATTAATATAAGAATTAACAATATTTTGGTATATATAAATATAATAATATATAAACAAAAATATATAGGTATATATATATATATATGTAAATTTTTATTTATTAATAAATTATAATATATAATATATATATACCTATATAATATAAACAGGATCTACTGAACAGCTTATTATTATTATTATTATTATTATGATTTTTTAAAGGAAATTTTTATGAATTATTTATTGGTTTAATTTGAATATTGTCCGGTGAAATGAAAATTATGAATTTATAATTAAGTGATGAAAATAACAAAACAAACAAAAAATAGAAGATGAAAAAAAAAAAAAATAAAACAAAAGATAGAAATATACCTATACAATTATATAATATATAATATGTATATATTTTATATAAATATGTATATATAAGTATATATTTTTATATCAAGGTGAATAAATAAATAATCAAAATAATATTAAAAATTTAATAAAAAGGCAGAAATTTTTTATAAGGGAAAATATATTAAAATCTAATTATTATAAAATAAATAAAAAACATCTTTACCATAATATTATTTTTGAGTTATTAGTGAGGAAATGAAAATTAAATACCTTAAAAAAAATATATATATATATAAAATATAATTTAAAATTATGGCCATAATTTAAAAGATTTTTTGTTTTCAATACAAACACCATATTAAAGTTATAATAAGCGTCCTTATATGTATTTACTTTAAAAAATGTTTTTATTTAATTTTTTCAAAATCAGCGGTACGATAATTTTTGTCTTTAAATTTAAATATAGATTTTCATTTTCCGATTAAAGAAATTTAAAAAAGAAATTAGAAAATGTTTCAATTTTATAAATTAACCAGAATATGAAATCATTGTTCTGATAAAGTTATTTGAAAGATATTATTTCTAAATTACTGTTCAGATATCTGAATGAATAAAAAAAATTAAGTGTATATTGTTTCTTTGTTACTTTTATAACCTGTTTATATGACTTATTAACTATTGTTGACTCCACTTTTTAAAACTCAAGTAAAACGAATTTAATATTAACTAGACTTAGAAAGTAATTAATCAAATAAAATTTTTGTTTTTGAAAAAAACTCAAACATAGAGGATCAAAAATCAACAAAATATACCTTTTGTTCATAGTTGATTTTATTTTATTTTTTAAACAATTGAAAAATCTTAAGTTTTATTTTAATTTATTTCAAATACAATTATAAACTTTCTATTTTAATGTTAATAAATTTAAGCAAAGTTTTAAATTGTCTATTGTGTATTGAGATTTTGATTTTTTTATAATTTTTCTTTTCTAAATTAGCCGAAAAGAAAATTTTTATTAAAGAATTTAAAAATGAATATAACGGAAATCCACATCTTAAATGTATTTTTTTAGTTATTTTATTTAAAAATGCCAATATATGTACATATACATAAATAATTTTAAATGATCTTTTGTTTTTTTTTTTCATACTCTGATTCTTTAATTAATTAATTTTTAAATGTAATTTTTATATCGTTTGTTTTTTTTTTCTTGAATCATAATAAATTTAAAATGTCAGAAGTCAAAATGTTAAATATAATTGAAAAGTCTTTGTATATACATATATATATTTAACTTTTATTTTACTATGGTAAATACTATAAGTTACTATAGTGCCTACAATATACTCTTGACGAATTATAGTAACTCTGATCAACACCGAAACTTTTTAAGAGTCATTAAACCTTATTTAGAATTACTAATCAGAAATTTTTTTTTTTTTGTGCTTTAAACATATGTAGGTATGTATTTAAAACTAGTCGTTTAAAAAGGTTTAAAAAATTTTTAAATTTTTCTTTTGAAAAATATTTCCTAGTAATAAAATTTCCCATGTGTGTGTGCATTAATTCAAAACTTTCTTTTCGTTTCTGACAAAAGAAAATTTGTTTAGAGTTATTATCAAAAAAAAAATTCATATTGTCTAAAAGAAAATTTAAATATGTAAAATCCATAACTTAAAAAAAAAAGAAAAAAAACTAAACTGTTGATATAATGTTGTTTTCTTTTCGTTTTTTTCTAATATAAATTATTCTTAATTAAAATTAATTAGGCATCACTTAACTTTTTAAACTGAAATATTGTTTGTTTGTTTGTTTTTTTTTATTTTCCCGTTTTGTTGCGCCGTTCATTTTGTTTATTCTACAGATCGTGTTCTTTCACTTATTTGCTTGCTATTTATTTTTCGTTTTAACTTAAATTGCTATTAACGGTCATTGACCCCATTAGTATATGTTTAAGATTATTTTGTTTTCTTTTTAGTTATTTACGTTCTGTTCTGAGTTCTCACTGAAGACTTCTACTAAAATCCAAAAAGAAAAGGGGAACATAAAATGCAAAAATAAAATGACAACAAGAAGAAACGTTATTTATTTTACTCTTTTTTTTTTTTCTTTTTTTGTCCGATTATTGTCTCTCTGCATGCTCTTTTAACTTCTCCGAAAGAAAAAGAAAAAAAAAAAGCATTAAAATTAGGTACTTATCTGATATTTCTCTGTTTCTAACTTTCCAGTTTCCAGTCTTTGGTTTGAAATAATATAAACTTCAGTTTCTTTTCTATGGTCGTATTTCGAAAACACACACACACAGTAGCTTTCAATTTTCTTTTTTGGGATGAGTTCAACAGATATAAAAGAAGTATTATGATGGAGTATTTACAGCAACAGAACAGCGACATAAAGAACAGTAGCAAAAACAACAATAACGACAAAAGCATATCTCCATATAAAAATTAAATTTTATTTTTAATTTTTTTGTCTTTTTTTTTGTTGTTGTTATTATAATTTCTCAAACCATTAACACCAGCAACAATATTCACAGTGAAATTTACCGTTACATTTAAGACATTCTTAAAGAAAATTTTTAGTTTTAAATTTTATACATACAAAATATAAAATTGTCCCGTATATTATATACATACATATATCTTTTATTTTTTCTCTTTCAAGTTTTTTTTTTTTTTGTAATTTTGTTTTTATATAAGGAAAGAATCCAAGTGGTGGTCTGTATGGAATGACACCAAAATGGTAATAAATGTATAAGAAATTTAATGATTCTTAAAGGAATCAACTGAAATAAAAAAAAAAATCTGTTGTTGCAAAAAGAATTTTTGATTTATTCCAAAAATGTATAGAGTTAATTTACTCCTTTTTTTAATTATATTGACAGTTTGACACAGTTTTTTCTTTATTGTTGTTGATTGAGACAAAACAAAACAAAAATAATTTCAAAGTTCTACAATCTTTTAGGTAGGAAAAAGTGGCATTTTATAACTGGTTTTTAAAAATTTAATCCGTATCATTTCAAATCAACAAATGCTTTATAATTTATAACTATTTATTTAAACATTGTTTTATTTAATATTATGTAACTTTATTTATTTATGTTTTTTGAATATGAAACGACAACACTTATGTAAATATAATTTCCGATTATAGGTGAAATTGAAATTTATTATAAAATCAAAGGTATTATGTTATTTTGTTTTGATGTTTCTAAAATTTACGATTCTTTTTATCACTTTAAAAAACCAGCTTTTAATTTTATTTGAATAATAGATACAGACTTATGTAGGTACATGTATTTCAGTACAGTTTTTTGAAGAAAACGACAACACTTAACTATTTTATATTAATATATGCTTAAATTAAATTCAGTTCTTAAAATTTATTATTATTATTGTTGGTCATATGTATAACTTTAACTATCACCAACCAATAGAATACAAAATAATATATACATACATACATGCATATTTTAAAAACAGATTTAAGTTTGTAACTTTAGTTGAGATAACTTTTAAGATAGGTGAAAGATTTGTAAAATTATTTTTGTGTTATTAAAAGTAATGTGATATTTTTAAATAAAAATACTCGTATACATCACATAAGTACATCAAAAAAAAATTTTTTTTTTTTTTTATTGTTTTTCAGTAAATTTTACTGGACATTTTTTTTTATTTAATAAAAAGCACTGATTTGATCTCTGTATGTGTATAAATGTTGAATTGGCAGTTGTTGTTTTTTTTTTAATGTACAACAGGAAAGAAACAAAAAAAAAAAATGACAGAAATAAGATTTACAAGAATGCATTGAATAATAATTTTTTCGCTTTTCCATTTGGATTTTTTTTTTGTTGCAAATAATGGTTAAAAGAACGGTAATTTTAAAAGATTACGGTAAATTTCTAAGAAACTGTACTATGTATATGATATAAAACTGGTTTTTTTTTTTTGGTTTTTTTATTCGTGTGTTTGGATTTGGTTTTAATCTGTTTTCCTGTTTCATCTCATTTCTGTAGAATGAGGATGAATTTAATATCTTAAATATTAATATTAACTTATACAAAGTATAGGATTTTAATGTCAATGGAATGAAAATTTATGCAACTGGAAATTAAGAGTTATTTGCTATATACATATGTACATATGTATGTAGATAGATTAAAGTCGAAAATCATCAGAAAGTTATATATAGTTTGTTTTTTATATAATATTTATAGATATATGTACATAGATGCAGTTGTACATATAAACTAATTATTTACAGTTTTCTTGCTTTCATGAAATGTGTTGGGGAAAACAGAGAAATAAATATTTTCTTATTAAACATTATCATTTTTTTTTTTTAAATATTAATAAAAAATTAAACCCGCAACTAAATGGAAAATATTTTTTATTAATTGAAAATATAACGTTAGATATTGCGATGACAACAAGAGATATAACATATATTACTTCTATATAACAGAAGTAATTCTTTATAACACGTTTTGTCAGATTAATTGTCAGTCGATGGATAATTTTCTTGGAGCTTTCTTATTAGAATTTTCAGGTTTTTTGTTTATACGTTTTACGTAGTGATAGGATAATGATAATAATATATCTACAATAATATTAAACCTTTTCCAGATTTTGCAAATTTTTTAAGTCCGTCTTTTATTAAATAATACAATTAGAGTTGGTATTTGCACGTGCCTGAATTCAAAGTAAAAAAAATGTAAGTTAAAAATGATGAATCTTAATTTATGACTATAATAAATAATCTTTATTTTAATTTTATCGAATTTTGAATAAAAAAAAATGAAGAAAGAATTTTAAAATTATCTTGATTGACTTGTCTATTAATTTATGATATGTCACGCTATATTTTTGTATTTTGTTACCAATTATATAATAATATTAATTTTATTATATTTTAATTTATAAAAATAATAAAGCGTTTATTCAAGTTGATTAATTTTATAAACAATTTATTAGCATTTAAAAAAAGATGAAAAAATGCTAATAATTTCTTTTTTTTTTAATTTTTATTATGTTTTATCTACAGATACATTATTGTGTACAGATGTCATGTTCTGTTTTAATGTTAAAAAACAAAAAAAAACAAAAAAAAAATCTTCTGAATTTCTTATTTGTAGTTTAATTTTGATTTTTATTATCTACCCAAAAATGTATATGTATTTTATCCGAATATTTGATTTTAGTTATTTTACCTTATTTTGGTTTTAATTTTACTTAAATGAGACAAAAATAACCATAATTTATTCAAAAAAAAAAACAAAACAAGATAATACCGGTTAAAATTCTATCGTGGTAATTTGCATTTTGTATTAAGTATTAGTTTATTTTGGTTTTTTTTTTTTTGTTTGGAATTGAAATTTGATTTTCAAAATTTTCAGAAACGTCTGCTTATTAGTTTAGTTTCAGTAAAATATACATATATACATATATATACGTATGTACATTATACATACAACTTACAAGTGATATTTTTCTTTTAAATGCAAGGGGGGTTATTGCTAACATAAAACCAACCAACTAAATATGAAATCATTTTAAAAGCTCAAACTTTGCACTGGATTGGGTTCTGACCTTCCTTCTCTTTATATTTCAACGAGGGTCGCTGGAAAACTCCAAAAATTACCCAAAAGAATTGCATTTGATTCATTCGGATAGTGTTCGACTTTAACTAACTAAAACTTTTTAAACCCTACTTTATAATGGGATTTTTTTTAAAAAAATGGAAAGTTTGTTTTATAGGCTAGGAATATGAGAAGGACTTTTAAGAGAACGGGATGGGATTTAGAGACGAAATTAAGGATTATATAGGCAGGAATAGGCAGGATGTGCAAGAAAAATTGGTGGGAAATTTTGATCAATATATGTTAATGTTCTTATTAAATTTTACTAAACCGTATACATATGAGTTACCAAAATTTGAAGAACACAAGCGCGATGGCATCTGATTTCATAAACATCTAATAAATTTGTAGCCAGTATTATCTTATCTATTATAAAGCTAGACAGTTTTCTCACTTAAAACTATTAGAATTTTTATTGGTCATCAAAATGTCTTAAAATATAAATACATACATATATTAGAAATTGCCATTATCACGATGTTAACCAATTTTATTTTGAATATGTACTTTTCTTCCACAAGAAATTAAACTATATTATTTACTATCATCCAGACGACGTCAAAAATTAATCGTTTTTGTTTTTCAAATATTTTAACCATTTTTAACCAACTTAACACTTTTTATTTTATTTTGGAATAATATTATCATACATATTTGGTCTTTTATTTTCAAAATTTTTGTTAGTTTTTTTTCTTAAAAACTATTTGAACTTGAAATTCTTGTTTTATTAGATATTTAAAAAATAAAAAAATAAAAATTAAAATTTTAAAAAAGTCCGGGTTTTTATATTTTATGGTAATTTATTTTAAACATTTTATTTTATTTCACCATTTTAAGTTTTTTTTTTTTTCAGTATAAGAACACGTCATTTGCCAAAAAAAAAAAAAAAATAAATAAAACATTGATCGTTTAGTCGTAATTATAAACAAGATGACAACAATATAATAATTGATAACAACAACAATAACAGTAAAAAAAAAAAAACAGTATGGCTACCAAAAATAGTAAATATGGCTAATAATAGTTGTCAAAAAAATTTTTTGTTTTTGGTTTTACCGTAATTGTACAAAAATAATTAATAATGATAATAATATGAGATACAATTAATAATTGAATGATAGTTGATAGTTATAAATGAGGGTTTACTTATTTTTTACTATTTGTATATTCATTTTTGGTTTTTTTTTTTTTTTTTTTGGTTAATTAAATACCAGTAGCAATTGTAAGCAACTTGATTTAATTGTATATTTAATTATGATACTACATACCATTTTAAATATACAATGCATGTTATGTTATTTAATTAAGTTTTTAATGATACACAGAGTCAGAGTATGTTTTTTGAGTTTTTTTGAGTTTTTTTTAGTTTTTTTTAGTTTTTTTTTTTAAGAAAAAAAAAAATAATTAAGAGATGAACATCAATAAGTGTGAGCAGTGTGTAAAAAGATAAAGTAAAATTAAAATGTTTATAATAATAATTGCAATGTATTTTTTTTTTTGTCTTTTATTAAAAAAATAAAAAAATTGCATGTATTTATAATTAATGAGGGTATCCATTGTCATGTTAGTATCAAATGTCAGTATTTTTTGAAGGTAGTAACAAGTTAAAACAAGATTATAGGAACCAAAGTGAATGGTTAATTAATATATAATTTTTTTGATTTGTTTTTTGAGGTTTAAAATTTAGTACTTTAGTGATGTGAATAAAATTTATGACTCATTATTAAAGTGATAAATATAAAAATTGCATTTTTTTTTCTTTTTGAAAATTAAGTTTAGCACAATATGGCATTGAAAAAAGCTGGTTTATTTTATTTTTCTTTCATCTTCTTTTGATTATCAAATTTTATTTTTTTTATTTTTAAATTAACTGTGAAAAGGTTTTTATAAAAAATAAAAAAATTTTTTATATTATTACATACTTATATCTAATATCATTTCAACACTTGTATAATTATTATTTTTAATGTGTCCACTTTTTGTATTTTGTACATACATTACATACATACATACCACTATTAACCTTAAGATTTATTTGTTTTGTAATAAAATAATCAGATTAAATTATGTATATAGTAAAATTAAATTACTTCAAAAATACCTATGTGTATTTGAAAAAATGATCAGTAAATTAAAGTTTTGTAAAAAAAAAGAGACTTAGGTTAGTTTTTGTTTGCCTTTAACCTACCTAATCTAAATAAAATACATAAATTTAAAAAAAGAATTTTCTATATGAAATATTGGACTAATTATTCTGCCCGCCGTTTATTCTAAAATGAATCACCTACAATGTTTTTATATATCATTTTGCAATATACAATATTTTTAGCTTCAACAACTTTAATTATGACATTTTTTGAAAATTTATAGATAGAAAATGTATAGATACTTCAATATATTAGCTGTAAAAACTTTTCTTTACCTACATTAAAAAACAAAAATAAATTTATTTATAAAATTAAAATCTTTACATTTCTAGATGATTATCTTTACATCAAAACTATCATTATTCATATAACATACAGATACAATATATGAATGTATATGTATATGGACTATTTTCTTTTTAAATGGAAGAAAGTTCACTGTGATTAATGATTCACTGTTTTTTATAATACATAATACACATACATACATAAGTAGTTTTGTTTCTTTTAATCTTTTTAATCATTTCCGACAATTTAAACATAAATATCACCTCTTGGGAATAGAATTTATTCAATTCCCATTGAAATACAAAAAATACATTTTTTTTTTCATAAATTTTGAAACATTTTTTTTTTTCCCAATTTAAATAATATTTTTCACACTCTTTAAATCAATTGAATCATTGTTGATTTTAACAATTGAAACTCATAGTTTTTTTTTTATTGTTCATAGAGTTTTCAACAAGAAATAATTGAAAAGTTTTACATATTGTGAATTGTAATATGTACATATTAAAATAAAATTGTCATATTATAAAATTAGGAGATCAACACACATCACAAAAGTAGTTTTACAATTAAATAAAAGTACCTACCTACATTTTATAAAAAGCCAAATCGCAAATACTACATTTTGCAAAAGGGATCTTTGAAAAAAAAAATCATTTATGGTTTAATATAACGCTATATGACATAAAGGCATATTTACATATATTATATAAATATAGTTTTATATGTAAAAATCAGATATATATATGAATCATCTCTTTGTTAAATATATTTTTTTGTCAAATACATTTTTTGTAAAATGTTTGCTTTTGTCAAATTGAAATGAAATTTTGTTGAAAGATATTTTGACATTTTATGCCCATCCTATTCCATAAAGAGTTACTTGTTATTCAATTGTTTATCCATTTTATTATTAACATTTTCCGTTATTAAAGACTAATTTATGATGAAATTTGAAATTTAATTTTAATATTTAGTCAATCCAATATAATTAAAAAAATAATAATTAGTATGCATAGGTTTAGGTTCGTTAACAATATACATAAATATTTTTAAAATTTTAAAAATTTCAAAATTAAAACTTTTGATTTGTAACATTTTAATAGTGCGTTATTTTATTTATTAAATTGAAAAAATAAAAAAAAAATTTTTAATGATCTATCTAAAATTATGTTAACTGTTATATTACATATTTCCTGAATATTTTTACAGTTATATTCATAATTTTAATTTTGTTTTGCTATTTTAAAGATGTGATCACCATTATTTAACTAAATCCATTTAATAAACAAAAACAAAACAAAAAACTGAGTAGTGAAATTTTATCTTTGATCTTTAACTTCAATTTATTTCAAAATATTTAATCAATAACGGCATACAACAGTTATTTTTTTTTACAAATAAAATATTAATAATTATTGCATAATAAATATAATAACAGTATATTAAATTTAAACATTTTTTTTTTTATACAGTATTATTTAATTATATAAAAACCAAACCAAAAATTTTTTTATTCTTATAATAAGATACATTTATATAGTATGTATGTAGATTATAGGTATACATATGTATATATGTATATATTATGTACTATAACAGATTTGATCTGGGAACAGTTTCAAACCAATATTCATATACCTAAAGTATATTGGAAAAGAAAGAAAGAAAAATCGAAATTTTCATTAAAAAGAAAATTTTAAATTAATTTCTTCTTAAACCAAGAAAAAAAAAAAAACAAAATAGATTTATTAATAATTACAAAATAACTAACAACCATTAAGTTATATTTTTTTTAAATGAAAAAAAAAAAATATCTTAAGATACTATAGATATACTCTTTATTAAATTTGTTTTGTTGTAATTCAATTCCTCAAAATATTTATGTTTTTTTTTTCCTATTTTTTTTTTTTTTTGTATAAATTGCGGTTATTAATTTTGTAATATTAAACTAAAAAAAAAAAAATAAAAAAAAAAATAGATATTATTTAATAACTTTTTTTTGATTTTTAATGTTGGTATTATATTAAATTTAGACTAGGCTAATCATGACTAGTAACTTTTTTTTCTTTTGTAAAATTAACTCTTTTGTTGTTACTTTACACTTTTGTTATTATCTTTTTTAACTGTTGTTAACTAATTTTTTTTTTTACTTATATTTATTTTTTGTTGTTGTTGTTATTATTGCTATTATTTCATTTAAAATTTTTTTTTTCCTTTCTTCTGAATAGGTATTAAACTAAGATTTATGGTAATTTTTTTTTTGAAGTTTTTTTTTTTAAGACACAGTAATAACAGCAGTGTGTACCTATTCCACTGTTGATTCAACTTAATATCATTTTATCTAATCAAGTCTTTCATTTGATTGTTGTGAAAGATATAAAAGAGAAAAAAAGAAATGTGTATGTTATTGTAGTAAATTAACTACATTTTCAAAAGTAACTTTCTGCTGGTTAATTTTTTATTTTTGTTTTTTGTATTAATATAAAAGATTGTTTTTTTTAGAACGACGGAGGTCTCACGTCACGTCACATCACGCTTTTTTCAATATGTTATTTATTTCGGACTTAAATTTGTAATGAGATGAACTGGTACATTTTTATTAAAATTATTTTTCTGTATCTGGATTCAAACATAAAAGATGAACTATTTTATTTCTTTTATCTTTTGGGTGTCTTAGCCTTAACTAAATGGTCGTACATATTTATATTTATACGAATAAGCAGGCATTTTCATAAGCAATCTAACACTATGCAATAGCATTGTCTAAGAAACCACCTTATCTTGGAAATTAGAAATCGGAGTACAAGAATACTATTGTATTAGGGTTGTTTACAATAGACTAAAGCCCAATGTACGATTGAACAGTTTGAGTAAAATGTATTTGTAGGAAATTTTTTTACACTAAAAAAAAAATGACACTGTTTCGTCATTGCAGAATTTCTGTGTTCCCGCAATTATCATGTTGCGCTAAATAAGTGCTTAATTTGCTTCTAGGTTAATCCAGCACTAATTTTGTTCGTCGAACTCAATTACAATGTACTTACATATTCAAATAGAAGTATCTATATACTTGTTCTACCTATGAAAAAACAACATTTCTTTATTTTTATAGTTGACTTTCACGGTAACTCCTGTGTAAGATAAAATTAATTGAAAAAAAAATGCTTGTTTCTTCTCTTTTTATGTCTGTTTTTTTTTTTTTTATTTTTTTATTTTGTTATTTGCACTTTTTTTTTTACTCTTATACATTAACATATTATGATATTTAATCACCTCAAATGAACCTCTTATATCTTGAGATATTTTATACCCATTAGTTTTGTTGTCTGATGATTCTTGTATATCAACAATATACTTATGTATGCCTACCGCCAAAACTTGCGTATTCAAATCATCAAACTCATAATAATATATATTATGTTAAATAGAAAATGTGAGAAAAAGAAAGCAAATAAATTAAAAACAAAAATAACCGTTATATAATCGGACAATTTAACGGTACCCATCAATGAGGTTAAAAATATTTATTTATGTCGTGAACTTTATTTCTTTTATTTATGCACATACATGCCTACCTATATGTAATCTATCTTTGTTTATGTACATATATTTTGTTATTTTGTTTGAGTAGTTTTTTTGGGCTCTCGTGTTTATTTTAATTTTTTTTAAACATTTTTGTAATTTTTGAAATTTATACATATATTTCTGTGTATCTCACATACCTCAGTCTAATGTTAAGTCATTTTTGGAATTATTTATTGACATTTTATAAATGAAAAAAAAAATACCAAACTTTTAGTGCACACGATTATTTTTAAGCTATTTTTGTTTTTTAGTTTTTTTGATTTATTCATTTTACAAAAACAATTAAAGTTCTTCTGTTGTTTATAGATTATCTATCATGTTTTTTTTTTGTTCGTTCTTTTTTTTTTTTTTTAAGTTTGAAAGGTTTGGAGTTCAAATTAGATTGAGTGAATTTGGGCTTAGAGGGCCTAATTACTAAGAAGAGTTTTAAATGCATTTTAAAATTATCTGTACTGAAATTTATCATTTAACTGAGAATATTTAGTACTTCGTTACAAAATACAGTTATTGAAAAGCAAACTGCGTACTAAATAAAGACATAAACAGATAAGCATAAGCATGAGGTGATAAATGTGGGTAACAGAAAGTATTGATAGTAAATCAATTAGTCAGATAAACTTTTTTTTTTAAAGATTAACAAAAAAAATTTTTTTTAATCCTATTTTGTAGATTATTGCAGTATATAATTTTCGATTATTATATTTAACAATCTGCAATGCTAATGAAAACCAAATTAAATTTAAGAATTTTTTTTAGAAAATTCATATCAAAAAAAAAAAAGGAAAAATCTTTTAAAAATTTAAATTCACATCATAACAATTTTAAAGTAATTGATGAACATTCACTCAATTGATAGACAGCACAATTGTATAATTTATTTTTTTTTTTGCCTTTTCTAGTTTTTTTGTTGTCTAAATTCTTATTTTGTGTGTCCCTTAAATAATTTATTCCCCAAAAAAAAAAAAAAAAAATAGAAAAAAGTTTTTAGAAATTTTCTCAAGAAAATGCTAATAATTTTTTTTCCCATGTTTCGTTTCTTAATAATTTCATTTAGAAAAAAAAAAACTTTTTAAAAAATTTTTTTTTTTCTTTATATACTATCTATATATGTATGTACTTAGTTACAAAGCTTACAAGCTACTTAAGGTTTTCAAAGTTTCATATGATGCCCACTAAAATGTAACTTAAGTTTAGTGAAGAATTGAATCGAAAATGTTTTGTTATTGATGATGATGTTAAGTTAAAAAAAACAAAAAAAAAAAAAATTTTTTTTTGAATTTGATTTTTTATTATATTAAAGAATATGTTTTAGTATAATGGTACTTTTGGGATAAGAAAGAGACAGACTACAGACATAGCAAAGTAAAAAAAAAACTTTGAAAAGTTTTTGTTTTATTTTTGTTATTGTTATTTTTTTTTGTAATTTCTGTTGATGGATTGTTGTAATGGTGTTAAAAAGTTAGTAATTTTCTTGTATACAACTAACTAAAAAAGAGAGTTTTAACTAAATTTTTAGAATAGTATGAATCAATAAATGAAAAACTAAAAACAAAGTAAATATTTTCAAAAAACGAAAAAAAAGTTTTTAACATGATTTTGATTCCAATTTTAAGTGGAATTTAAAATTGGAAACATCTTCTTTTTGAATTGAATTATAATATAATAGTTTTATAAAGACAAAATAAGTAGCGTACGTATTGTTTAACTTAAAAACTAAAGAATTTTATATTTATTTCAATCCTTATTATTACAAATGTATTCGAATGTTGGGTATTCCTATTTGGTATTTGAAGTTCAGTATAATGAAGATTTCTTAATCGGATTATTTTGGGTTTAAAAGCTGGAATATTTTCTATACGCTTTGATTTAACACATCTTTTAATAAAAAATTAATTTAAAATAATAAAAATAAATTTGATCTGTTTTTAGTTACTTAAAAAAAGATTTCAATATGAAACAGAACAATTTAATCATAAAAATTACTTTTGTCTATCTTGACTCGTAACAGAGTCTATCCCTCTGTATTTAAAATTGAAAGACTCCTAAATTTACCGATTTTTCTGAATTTTACAGTTTTTTTTTTGTTTGGAATTTATTAAGTGATAATAAATACTTGAGTTTAATTTCAAATACATACATATACATATGTATACATCGAAATATTTGATAATAATAGAGACTAACATCCATTTTGTTCTTTAACTTTAGTAAATACATAATTTGTTCTTTTTAGGCATAAATAAAATATTCTAATAGATATATTAAAACAATGTTCAGTAATCTAATCTGCAATTCAAATCAATCAAATCAATCAACTAAAGTGAAAGATACATTAAATCTTAAATTATTTTTGCTTAAATCTTAAGTATATACCATATTTGTTTATAATATAGTATACATTTTAACAATTTTGTTTTAATAATTTATTATTATAATGAAAATATTTTCAAAATCCTATCAATTCAATATGTACAAATCAATACATGTAGATACGATCCTGTTTAAATCCAAAAGAAAAGTTTTCTAAATTGATTTTCTATTACTTTTATCTGTTTTTATCTAACTTTGTTATAAAGAAATTGGGAAAATTAGAAAAGGAAAAAACTACAATAATTTTAATTTTTTTTTTTTTTTTTTTTTTATAATTTTACATTAACTGAAATGTTGAAAACATTCGTTTCTTTCATAATATTCTATTTCACTCTATTACAAAAAAAAATAAAAACCAAATAGAATTGAATTTAATTTTGTAACAATCTACAGAATATATTAGGATATATATATACCATATCCATATATCTCTTATATTTGCTAAATCAAATTTTATTTGAACAGATATTTGTATAAAATCATTACAAACATGTAATTTCATTAAAAGAATTTTTTATTTTATTATTAGTATATGAATATAGATATAGATATTATACGATATTACTTTAAAATCTATTTTACGATATTACAATTGTTATAAACTTATATTTTTCTATTAAATTTGAGATTAGTAATGTCTGAATTTATTTTTTCTGTGTAATAACATGTCGATGAAGTTGTCATTTTTCTCAGTAATTTCCAGTTATTTTCAGTAATTTGTTTTTAATAATGATCTTGGAATTTAGTAGAAAAGAAAACTAACATTCCATTTTTTAGCATAAAATTTTATATTTTTAGCATATTTTTTAGCGTAATTTTAGAAGTTTTGTCTTAGAGAAATGAAACATTTATCTTACATTGTCTTAGATCTCTTAGAGATGAGAGATCAAATTTGTAAAACATATTTTGTATTTTTTAGCATAAAATTTTGAGTTTTTGGCAGCATTTTTATTATAATTTTTACAGTGCCAGGTATTAAGAGACAAGTACTTTAAACTTTTATCAAAAAAGATATTGACTTAAGTTAACTTGTTCAATTGTAAAATAGGGCATTTCGCGTAAAGGAACTGAAATACAATTATATTTAGCTTGTAACTCAAATATTTTACGTTAACATTATTTTTTCGTTGATTGCAACATTTTAGGTATAGAATTTAAGATAATATTTTAAATACACATGTTTTATGAAGTAAAAGTTTTTTCTTACTACAAACTATTCAAATAAATGTTGAAAGTTTTTATTTTTTTTATTTTGTAAATAAAATTTAAAGAAGATTTTTTTTATATTATATTCTTAATAGTTTTTCTTGTTTCCTATTATTCGTATTGGTTTTTTTTTTCTAATTTTTTTAGTGTTATATATGGAGTGGAATAAAATTCAATAAAATAATTTAACACATAGTGTGTTTTTTTTTAATAATAAATTAGTTGTTTGAAAACTCTTTTGTTAAATAACTTTATATTATGCATCATATATTATTATCTAATGGGTTGTAAGTATTTGTAGGGAACGTCATCAATAGAAAAGTTATTTAAATTGTATAGATAGAATAGAATGAAATTATTTGATTAAAGATTTTAAATAAAAGATTTTAAAATTCAAAAAAATTATATAAGTATATTGTGTTCAAAATAATTTTGAATAAACATTTTCACACTCATCGGTGAACATAAAGAAAAACTTGCGGTAAGTCCTACATCTATCACTGGTGAACATTTTTAAAGGTGAAAAAATACTTTAAATAGAAACAAAATTTTGAGAATATTGTTCACTAGTAATGATACAAATTTTTTTTTTTTTTTTTAAATGTATTTCTCTGCCACATAAATGTGGGCAGGAAATTACACAACCTTTCCTGTTCAGGGGTGGCTGTACATGTCGTAAGGGGGAATAACTCTTGCGACGTGTGTGGGATTCGAACCCACACTCCCTAGGTGTTTACAGCATAACTTATACGCTCTTACCCATTAGGCCACCGAAGCCCCATTAAAGATACAAATGGGGCTTAACGTAAATTTAGTTTTTGTGTGCAACAGTAAGCAGGGGATTTTAAAACGATTTGATCAAATTCATTTTGATTTGTTCACTAGTGATACACATGGGAGTTAAATCAAGTTTATTTTTGTGTTCACCTGAAAGCATGGGATTTTGAAACATTTGAGTGATGCAACTCTGAAGTGAAACTTAAGGCATGTTTATTTTTTGTGCATCGGTGAACACAGGATTTTGAAACATTTGAGTGCGATGTTCACCCATGATACACGTGGGATTCAACGTGTTATAAATAAAGACAAATCAAAGACTTACAAAAGAAAATTAATTATAATCGTTTCTTTTTGGCATAGAAGTAAATATTATAAACATTTCTAAGTTTTCTCTAGGATTTAAATAGAATTTAATTCATTTAATTTCAAATAAAGTGACTTTTAAACGTATATTATTTAACAGATTTTCTTAGTTTATCAAATCTCAAAAAAAAAAAAAAAAAAATCCTTAAAAAAAAATCAACTAATTTTTACTTTTTTTTAAAAAAAATTCTTATTTACATATTTTAAATTTTATATCATATATTGTTACAAAATTAAGAAGGAAAATTTTATAAAATCATCTTGCTTATCTAAAAAATATGATTTAACTTATAAATAATATCATTAAAACAAACATATAAAAATAAAATCAAAAATTAACAACTTAATGCATATTTTACTTATAACATATATAAGTTAAAATCTTTGCTTTCAAAAATTACTATATAATTCATTGTTTAACAAAATGACTTCATAAAAGATTACTTATAACAATGCAAAATGATTCAATTTAAATATTTTTAGAGTTAAAAGTTTTTAAATAAATTTTTATATTGTATATAAATACGGTTTACCATATATAGTGAACACTTAAATAAAAGTTTTCCCTATATATTATTATGTATGTGCACAAATTCTCGTTGATTCTATAATGGAATGAAAAATATAAAATTTTATTATATATTTGTATACATACTCATGAAAATATAGTAAATTTTCTAAAGAATTTGTCTGCTCTGTCAGACAATTTTATTTTATTTTATTTTTTTTTTTTTTTGTAATTTTAATACACTCTTTAACATCTGTCTATTAAAAAAAGCGACAATGAAAATCCTACTCTATTTTTTTCATTTCATTAAGGTGTAAAATTTTAATATTATACATACTAAATAAATATCTATATAACTATAAATACAATAATTTTGCATCTTAAGAATACATTAAGAGTGTCATCGTTATATACTTGTTGGTACTGATATTTACATCATAAAAATATCAGTGTATTATAGAAATATTTACAGTAAAATTTTATATAATATTCTAAGGATGCATTTACACTTTTAAACGGTCATAAAATTTTCTTCATGATTTTCATTGTATATAGATATACATATGTATATGTATCAAATTTAATCGTTGCGTAAATTTTACATATTATTATAAAATAAAGTTTAGTAATGTGAGTGTTTTTTGTTTCATATTTTATGTCCTTTTTTTTCGATTGCGTCATTAGTTTAATTTTAGGTAAGAAAAACATACATTATCTTTGAATTCTTTATAGGATTAGTTTAGAATTTTTGGTTGAATGATTTTTTGATGAGTTTTTTTCTTCTGGATCGTTTTCGTTAATTAACAATAGATCTTTTTTCTGATATTAATCTATAGAGAGATTCAACTTTAAAAGATTCTTGTGTATAATTTAACTTGTAACACTTTCATATTAAGAGTTAAGTTGTGGGCTGGATTTTCTATTATTTGGTAGGAGGATATACAAGTGTCCTCACATCTAGATCCTATGATCCGTTCTGAACTAATTTGATATTACAAATTACCACTTCATTGATTATTATTCTCATTATTTTTTGTTTGAACTCAATGGGGGTCTACCATGTGTTGTTAGTACACATTGCTGATGGTAGTTCAATTATTGTTACCTTCAAATGAGTTTAGCAATAAAATAGGTTTTGTTTTACATTAAAATGATTTTAGCAATAGACGTGGTTCTTGGTTTACTTGTTGCTTACTACTTAGTCTAAGCATCTTTTTAAATTTAAGTTTAAAAATGTTCTATAGTTTTATTAATATATATATTTTAGAAATGTACACTTATAGATTTTAAAATTTACTTTGAAAAAAAAAAAAAAACATGCAAAAATTTGTTAAGAACTACTACTTCTGTTACAAAAAACAAAAACAACAAACTCTATTTTTTTACTTTCATCTTTACAGAAGACTCATATATAACTATACAATATAGATTGATAATATTTAAAGTTATTTACTATAGTTTTATTTTTTTTTTTCACTTTTCAAAATGAAAAAAAAAAAAAACAAAGATAGCGACAACAAATTTAACTTCAATATCAATATTATCAGAAATCAAGAATATGCACAAATAAAAAAAGAAAAATAAAATCAAAAAAGAAAAATGAAAATCAAAACAAATTTTTAATGTTTCTTTGTCATTTTCTTTAATACCAAAGGCAAAGTAAAAATCCTATTTGACATTTATTATCCTTCGTGACTCTTGAGTAAATCCTTTACCTTTAAATATTTTTTTTTTGTTTGAATCAAGTACCTTATATTTTGTTTTTCTTTTTATTGTTATTTTGTATTTTATTGGAAAATTTTTATAATAGCAGTGATTGTATGGTTGCTATCATGAAAATACTTACAAACAAGATATACAGGATATGAATTTTTTTTTTTTTTGTTTTTTTTTGTAATAGATGAAAAAATTCGGTTGTTATTAAGAGAAAAGAATTAGATTGGGGAAAAGGATGGCAAATGATAACATAGCGAATTTGAAGTGAATAAAAATAACATTGCTTATAATGTAATAACAGATTTATTTTTTATGTTATATTTTTTAATAAAAGAAAAAAAACACAAAAAACAAGAATAGAAAAATTTTGAATATTTTATTTGCGACAAAATATTAGAAAACAATATTTAAATACAAAAAAGAAAATAAAAAACAATGAACAAATACAAGGGAATATAGTAAGTAAGTAACAACACAAACCAAAATATAAATAAATAAAAAAAAAATTAAAATTTTTAAAAATTTCAGACTGTTTTTTATTTTAAATATTTTTTATTTCTTTTTTAATTTTTTTAAAAACTCTTTAAATCCTTGTATAGAACTGCACACTATTTGAATTCTAAAATTGCTATTATTATTGTATAGTTTTTTTGTTTATTTTTATTTTTTTCTCTTTTTTTGTATCTTCTATTTTATTTATGTTTATGTTACTGCAGGGAATTATATTATTGTAAATAAACCATCGTTTACCATAAAAACAGAAAACTAATATCTACCTGAGCAAAAAATATTTGAAAAAAAAAATTAAGCGAAAAAGAAGAATAATACGATGCAAGCATAGAATAATTTCATACGTTGCAATTTTTCTAATTCGTTTTTTTTTTTTTACTAAGACTTACTTTACTTTAGGCTTTGGAGATGCTCTAATGCTCCAAAATTCTATAATTGAAATAATTTTATAACTTTTCTGTGTCGTCAAATCTAAAGTACTTTTGTACAACTTTATTTAACCAAAAAAAAAAAACAGCTGGAGTTTGATAAATGTTCAACCCGAACCTTTGAACTATTTACATGGAATGTATTTACAGAAAATGACACAAACATTTTGAAATTTTGTCCGTTCTTAGGATTTTAAAATAAGGCTTTTTTGAAAGTCATTTAATTTGTTTTTTTATATCCGTTCATTTTTTATATGATCAGCAAAATTTGTTTGTCATTTCATGTATAAATGATTTGGTGAGCTATCAATAGATTGAACAAGTGATTTATGCAAAAAATTGTCGTTTAACTTCTATAGTATATAGCCAGTTTATAGTCAGTCATTTTAAAAACTGTGTATAAAAAAATTAAAATTTACACTATCGAATTCAAAAAATTGACAAAAAGTATAGATACTATTTTGATAGTACTAATACTGACAACTATTGAATCAAATGATTCACCCTAACCAAACCAAATTTCAAAAATAGTAAAATAAAAAGAACATATGGAATAGAAAAGAGTAAAAAAAAACCGTTATAACCGTACTGATTTTCATAAAAAATTAAACAAAGTAAAAAACAAAATACATTCTAAGTTTAAATTTAGAATTTTTTAAGCTTCTGAATTTGTCTACTTTATTTTTTCAAAATGTTTTTGTTATTATTGAAAATTGTTGCTAGAATTTTCTAATATCAAAATGTTTTTTTTTTTTTTTTTTATTGTGTTCCTTTCAAGTTAAGTTTTTTTTTTTTTTTTTTTGTTCTCTTTTATTTTATTTTTCATCTTACATTTATGAATAATTTGGATGGTATATTAATAGATGCTGTTACACAGTACTTTATTACTTCATTTTACAACATTTTATTTTTTGTAAATGGAAATTTTTTTTTTATATTCTTGTTTTTGGATTTTAAAATTTAAAATATTGTTAAAAAAAACAAAGGCTAAATATTTTTTTAAAGAAAATTTAATATCCAATTCAAGAAAAAAAAAAAAAATACCAAGAAAAATTAAAAAATAATGGTCAAAAGTAGAAAAAAGAAAACAAAAGGAATAAATTGATGATTTAATCCTAAAAGTATGCAATTTTGTGTTCATTTAATACTTGTAGTGTTTTATAATCCTTAAAATATTTTTATTTAAATGATGTCATAGGTGTCTTAATTCTATATATTATATTTTTTACTTAATTTTATAACTTTTTTCAAAAATTTTATAACTTTTTAAATACTTTTTTTAACATAAAAAATGTTTATTTTATATTTCTTTTATTTATAAAAAAAAAAAACAAATTTTTCAAATAAAGTAGAAATGATCCTTAAAATAGTGTTTTACAATACAATAACAAAATATTTCAAATTAAGTAAAATTTGTTAGAATGCATGTTCATTCAACTTTTTATACATGATTTTTTTTTTTGGTATTTTTGTACAATGTAAATGTTATGAACTTGTATGGTTCCATTTACATTTTTGGATGGAAGATTAGTTATATTTGTTGTTATTCAAAATAAAAATGCAAATCGGTGTTAGAAAATTTTATATTTTATATTTTTATTGTTTTTATTTTATGTTGTCTTGCATTTTACTGTCTAGACGTGACATACTCATATTAAAAAAAAAAAATAAAAAAATTTTGTATTCTTTTCAATATCCAATGTTTTGGCATTAAAACTCCCTCTTAAAATATAAAAAATGGTATCTTTTAGTATGAGTAATGAGTGAATCTTTTTACATGCATACTTGAAGAATTGGGGACCTATAAAATTATGTATACAGCATGATGTCTATTCTTTCCAATTCAAATTTAAAATGCAAAAAAAAAAAAATAACAAAGTGACATCAGAAGAAAAGATCTTTAATTTATACATATAAGGACTTGTTTTTGGTAAATATTTTAAAACTAATGGTTCAAAAATTTTATTTTTGAAATTTCTAACAAAGTTATTTCTTTTTTTTTGTTTTTATTTTAAAAAAATTTAAAGACTTCAAAAGGACATACTATATGAAAGTATTTATATTATGTGATCTAAAAGGTGTATTTTTTCATAATATAGTTCTTCTTTTCTAAAAATTTTGAATAAACATTTTGAAAAGTTTTATTTTTTTTGTATATAAATACTCTATTTATTGTATTTTTTTTTATTGTTTATTATTGGAAATAAATGAGAAAGGAGATACAAATTTAAATGAAAAATATGATAGAGAAAGTTAAGGGCTACATAAATGAAAATTTGCATTTTAATGCAATATAAACCTATTGTTTCGCAACAAAAAAAATAATATGGTTTTTTTTTTATATTCGATTTTGAATATGATGGGACAATATTTAAATTAACTATTTTTTGATTTGATCTGTATTTTAAGTTCTTTGTATTTTTATTTATAAGAAAAGATAAATGGACAATAATAAATGATTTTATAATACATTTTCTTATAAATTTTATATTTTTATTTTTGTAATATTGGAGCTTAAATAAAAAAAGTTTTAAGATGTTTTCAAACTAGTTAACAGTGATTACTACTCCCTTCTACAACTACTCCCTTAACAAAAAAGTGAAATTTACATAAATATTTTTTTTTTATTTTTAAATTTTGTAATTTTCCAGACATAGTTTTTACCAAAATTTGAATTTCTATTGAATAAAGATTTTCTTTTTTAAATCTTGTAGAATGTTTTACTTTTAACTTTTAGGTATTTAATGTATTTACAAAAGAAAAATATTTAAATTATTAACATTTTAAAATTTTCTTTGAAAGTTTATAAATATGTAAATAAAAATTGTATGAAATTCTGTAAGTTGAGTTTAATTTTAAGTATTAAAAAGATCTATTGAGAGAAAAATCCTAAAAAACATTTTTGCTCCTGTAAATATAAATGCGAATGGGAGGCGAAGATATAACTAAGAACTGCATGTACTCTACGTACAATATAAATGTAATCAGAAGAGTAAAAATACAATGACTGCATTAGCTAGAATATGTTGTAAGAAGAGAAGAAAATTGTCCGGTTGGAGAATGAAAAATAATTTTTGAATCCAATCCATATAGTATACATAGCATAGGCAAACAAAAATAACGATTGAAAGAAAAGGTAGAACAGGAATACCGAAATTTCGGTCTACCAGACTTATGAAGGGCAGCTAGCCAGGATAAAGCGTAATGGAAAATTATCTGAGCTCTGTCGGAGATTCTAGAGTTTCGTAAAGCCATAAAATCTTAAGATTTGTTTATCTGTTTAAAAATATATATGTTAGGTATATATATTAAATTGGGTGATTTTTAGATTTAATAAAAATCAAATAAAGCTATTAATTTCATAATTCAAATGTATTTTATTTTAAGTTTTATAAGAAAATTATTTGTGAACCTGAACAAAAACTTCATTTAAAAAAAATATGTATATATTATATACATATTTCTATTATACATCATATAGAAACTTATGACTGAATGAATTTTTTAATTATGAAGCAAAAAGAATTAAATTTCCTAAAACTAAAACCCTGAAAACCTGTGGGTATAAAATGACTGTAGGTACATATATAAAAAAGACAACGAATCGTTATTTTATTTTATAAATAGTTATATAAGTATAATATATATATATATGTTAAAATTGCCTCTCTTATCATTTTATATTACGCATATATTAATTTTTTTCCTCTTATGTTTTGTATATTTTTGTTTTCCTGTGTGTTCTGTTAGTTATTTTTGTAATTAAAATCTTAAACAAACAAACTAATAGTTTTTAGGGGGGAAAATATAGTGAATTTAGTAATTTTCCTCACCTTTTCCATCACTATAGCTTAACATTATCATGGTAAATTTCAATAAAATGACATACCTTGATATAACGGTTTTTTTTATACTCTAAAAAAATAGTTTTTCTAGAAAAATTTAATTTACGGGTAACAAAAGGACTAACTTCTATTTTCAAAAATATCCTTTTTTACCGTAGTTTTTTTTTGCTTAATTAGATCAGATACCTGTTATCCCTTTTATTGGATCATAAAAGTATTACTTTGGGAAATAAACTCTAAAATTTATACACATACATTTTTTTTTTGTGTAGTTTGTTAATAGTTGAGATGGTGTTATATGGTTTAATTAAAAAAGCATTAAGATTTTTAAAGAATGCAAAGCAAAACGAGAACAAAACAGAATTTGAAAGCATTGTGAAACATACGCATTTTTGCAGTTTCTATATGGAAATGCTTCTATATGGAAAGCTATGAAACTTTAAGAGCCACTTTCTTTAATTTTAAAGAAACTTTTTTTAAATTAACGAATTTCCATATAGTTTTCACAGCTCTGAAAACTAGATCAAATAATTTTTAATTATTCTTAGAGAACCATCCAATAATATGTGTTTGTGTGGCCTGCCACACAGAGTTGGGACCTGCCATAGACATTAAAAAGAATTTTAACTCTATAGTTGGACTATTAAGACTAGAGAAAAGAAATTTTCGATAAAATCAAGTCTTTAAAATAAAAATTTTTTTTTAGAAAAGTGTAAATTTAAAGAAGCACAAAAGGGTGCTGAAATTTTGTTCAACAAATGTATACCCAGACGAACGACATTAAACAATTGCAGCATTCAACAGATTTAAACATGCTGGGTATCGAGTTAAACCAAAAATGGGCTTGGTCAAATCACATTTTTGGTATAGCTCAAGTTGCACCTAGATATAGTGTTTTTGGTACCGCTGCAAAACTGGAGTATAATGCACACATTTGGGCGGCAGGCCCTCAAACGGAGCTGGGTTATTTATATAATGTGCAAAACAGAGTACTATTCGTCTTATCAACGACCACAGTGTAACTTCAATGCTCACTCCATTCAGTCATCGTCGCACAGTTGGGTCACTAACCTTGTTTTATAGATATCTCGTAGAGGTTAACTAACACCTGTTCCAATGAAATAAAACAGTTAATGGCTGCACTCAAAGTTTTCCAACGAAAAACAAGGAGGGCAACAGAAGCTCATCAATACCATGTAGAGTTATAAGAAGGCGAAATACAGCTTTTCGAAATTCGTTTGTCATGCGCACGTCCCGTTTGTGGAACGATATACCAACGCATGTCTTCCCTAAAGTTGGTGAATCATATGTGTACGATTCACACATCCCTATCCCCAAAACCAAACTGTACATTTGTATCAAAGGTTCCATCCTAAAGTTTCGTTTTAAAAGCGGAGTGGTTTTGGTTGGTTAAAGTCCAACACTACCCTGAGTAAGCACTTGCTGTTCCTGTTGATGACTTTCGAGCTTCCCACCAACCCTCGTAAAAAAAAAAAAATTGAGCATAAAAATCTTCTTAAAAGGATAGAAATAAAGAAAAATTTTATATGAAAAAGAAAAAATTTAATATTAATTAATTTACTTGATTTTTATGTCCTTGTTTTTGTATCATATTTAAATAAATTTTCATTAATTTTTATTTTGTTTATTTTGTGTTGAATTTCTCTTATAAAATATCGGTTAATGTTAATGGTATATTCCCTATATTGCAATATCCGGTATATTATGATTTTAACCTCAATAAACGTAAATTCCGATAAATTTCATTGTTTGCTTTCATAACTACTTTTTAAAAATATCTTTTATATACTTTTTTTATTAATCAGTATATATAGCAAGTAGCATTATAGAATTCATGAAACATGATAATTATAACATATAACGAACGTATAAACAACGGAACGTAAAATAGATTAAACTGATTTTCATTCTGGTTCTGATTCTAATTGAAGTATATTAAGAGATAATGTATTGGAAAATATAATTGGGGAAAAATGGAAAAAACTAATATATTTCTCAGAAAAAAAATAGGGAAAATTTTAAACAAAAATGTTTGATTTGGTAATGAGAATGAATGAATATGGTGGATTTTGTTTGAACATGGAAAATACTTTTCTGAGAAACTCCTGCTATCATTTTAATTTAGACTATATGATTATTGAACTTTCAGTTATTTTATTTAAATTAATTTAATTATATAGGTAGATAAATTAAGTTCGACCATTAGTTCTTTAAAGTCACCATTGATTTCTGTTAAAAAATTTGTATAAATTTGATATAAAAGTACAAAATGGATCAAGAATAAAACAAAATTAAATTAATTTTAATTGAATTGAATTGTTTTGAAGACCAGACGCAAAAGTCATAAGTTTAGGCAGCTCTCAGAAAAAATAATGAAATATGACGGTAGCTCAAATAGTAACCTATATGTGCACATCCATATTAATTTGTAGAAAGTCTTAACTATTAGAATTAAATATTGAATTCTATACTTAAATTTGTTAATGCGGTAAAACATGTTTCTGGGAAATCATTTTTTGCATATTTTAAACTAACTATGAGGTAGTACTTATATATAAAATCCTATCTAAATACTGAAAAAAAAAGTAGACAAGTAATAAAAGTAGAGTAAGGTTAGCGTTGTGTAAGAATAGATTAGATTAAACTATATTATATTATTGGGCTGTAAATGTGCGATCTGCGATTTTTTGATGTAGGTCTATTGTGTTCCCTCTATTACTACATATTGTCGATTTTGCTTCGACTTATAATACTTTTGTCGGCGCTACTGCCTCTAGTTAAAATATAAAGTAAAAATCTGTGTAGGTTTTAATGTTGGTAATTCAATTTCGGCAAAGCAATATGCTCCTAGATGCACATATCTTGCTCAGAGCAAAATTGCAATTTTTTAGTATGTATGTTGAAGTTTCTTCTTCTTGAACCTGCACAGAATCTGCATGTACCGTAATTTTATATTCCAATTTCGTTAAGTGTCTCTTTAGGTCGTAATGTTCCGATAGAAATCATATAAGAATTCTCTGTTTGTTTTTTATTGGATCATATGATTTTTTTTTTGATGAGGCTAATAAATAGCGCATAAAAATAAATATTTGCGTTTCATAATCTGACACAACAGTTACAGCCGAGTAATCGACGGCTGACTGAATCTAATGATTCATTCCAGAAACTTAAGCTGAGTCAAATATGAATAATAAATAATGACTTAGCGGGGGATGCCTTCTACGCTTTATAGTAATCGAAAGATAAAAAAAAACCATTAGCGCAACATTCACACATTTATATAATCAAATAATAATTATAGTTGGTATTTCTTTTAAAGTAAATGTAAAGGCAGACATCAGACTTTAATCAAATTTTTATTTTTTTTTATTATATAAATATGATAATAAATTCTATAATACTAATATATTTTTTTTACTTATTTTTCTTTACAGGTAAGTTTCTGCGGTTTATTCGCTGATATAATATTATAGTGATAAGTGAAGATATTCAATTAATTTTGAATAACTTTTAAACAACAACATTTGATATTCTTCAATTAAAATTCAAATAGGATTATTTAAGTATAATTTAATTTTTTTTTGTGATAACATTAAGTGTATATAAAACACCTTTAATATTTACTCAAGTGTCAACCACTTTAAGTAATAGGTATTATTTTTTTTTTTATAAATTTAATGCTACTTGAATGATAATTTTTGTAATTTGTTTAAAGTAGTTTTTAAATCCCTTAAAACCATATAGAAAAATTTATTTAGTGTTTTTTTGTGTTTAAAATTTTAATTTTTAAATTTTAATTTGACATTTTTAATCCTCGAATCAAGTGTATAGTCGTCTAAATATATGATCGTATATGGCAATAAAATTACAATGTAATATGTTTGACTAGGTTCAAAATTGACTAGGTATAAAAAAAATATATGGATTTAATTATTTTTTTTTAATATATTTTTAAGTTATAAGAAAAGTTTAGTAAAAATTCAGTTTTTGCAATCAAAAATCAAAATTTAATCAAATTTTTATTCTTATCAAAAAAAAAAAAGTAGAATTATATTTTATCAATATATATGTATATCTATATAAATAAATACTTTTTGAATTAATTTACTGATCAAATCAATTAAATCTACAAATTATTAAGTAACGAATTTTAAAAGCTTACAAAATATTTTATCGTATCTCGAAGAATTTTTTTCTAATTAGTCATAAATACAATTTTAATGATTGAAATATACGCTCATATATAATATTATGTATAGTAAAATAACTATCTTGAATATTTTTATGGGAACCAATAGCAATAAGCTATTTTAAATCTATTAAAATATTATAAATTGTGGATTTTATATAAAGAAGCATTGGTAAATTTTAAACTATTAAATGATCAAAGCATTCAGCCTCTTTGTATACTTATTTCCATTGCAATTACTGCTACCCAAATTGAGTGTTGGACTCTCTTTCTTCAATATCTTTTAGGAAATGGATCATAACTTTTATTTATAGTATAAATTACAAAGTTAATTCATGAATTGAACCTAGAAACTTCAAGCTTATTCCACCAGTAATTCTTATTTACTTAAAAAATAAAGACGGCGACTGGAATTCCTTATTTACTTACGGCTCAAAATCCTCATTTGCTGTAGTATTCAGCATTGTTAATGAGCAAAAAAAAAAAACACATACTGAAAATTGGAGGCCTGCCCTGAAAATGTTAAATGGCTAACATTTTACACAACGGGGACATTTTTCACAGCGATTCCAGAAGCAGTAAAGGCAAAATTCTGGAGAAAAACATGTATTCTGGAGATAGATAAACATGAAATATCGCCGAACAATGAAAATTTTAAAAACTTATGTGAAGGCCACCATCAGAAAAAAATTACTTTACTGATAGAGTATAGTAGAAGAAACTACATATTATGTTATTTCTTGTCACATTGGAATTTATCAAAAAGCAGACCTATTTAAAGAAATAAAAAAAAAGATAAGTGAAGAAGAATTCTTTCTTAATTGAGAAAACTTCAATCACTTATATAAATATATGAACAATAAGACAACATCATCCTTTCTAACAAACATTAGCGGAAAAACTTTGATAGTGTTCATAAGATATTGAAGTGGGCACAAGGAACTAAACTGTACTTAGCAAACTCTGGTTGCAATGAGCACTCTTTGAGCAGAGCATTCTCAGAATACGCTCCGGTTGTTCAGATTTAAACAAAAAAAAAAACACCTAAAGAGTATAAACTGTCATTTTTATTTTAGTTCATTTCAAATTGTCAAGTATTATAAACAAAATTCAAGATTTTATCAAGAAAGTTTTGATGAAACTGATGAATGATGACATTATTCTAAAAAAAATAATGTAAAAATAATAAAAAATCCAGATTAAGCCGAAGAAGTTGTACTAAGGTTTTCAAATAAAACATTTTTTTAATAGCACTTTCGAATAAATTCCGAGATGTTAACTACCCAACTCTGAGCGCTCAGATCTAAAAAAAAAAATTGCAATACTTTTATTTTAACAGTTCATGCTCTGCTTCTAAAAAACACCTATTATTGTCAGAGAAAAAAAATTATTGTTAGAAATCTCAGCTCAAAATGTCATAACCTTTACAATATTTAAAAAAAATAACTAAATATTTTCATTTGAATGTAACAATGTATCTTTTTAAACAAATGAAGTTTTTTCCATTCGACAAAATATTTAAAGTAAAAATTAAAAAAAGGTACGCAGAAATTTAGGCTTAATTAAAATTTTTCTCTTTTATCAAAAAAGAAAAAAAAAACAACTAATCTAAAGCAATCCAAATAAATAAGCCGTAGACTCAGCTGCCAGTGTTAGTTTCTATAGAAGTATATATGGTAGTTAATTATATTAGATATTATATAATTTAAATAAATAAATAATAAATTTTAAAAATTTCAAATTTCATTAGAACAAAATGAACTTTTAACCCTAATTTTTAATATTTAATTACAAAAAAAAGAAAAAAAAACTTTTATGCTTTATTTTCCTTTTATTTTATCTGCAATTTCCATTTAATCATTCAATTCTAAAAAGTTTTTTTTTTTTCTCATCAGTTTTTCCTATATTTCATTCATTCTTTCATTCTTTCTTGTTTTCCTTTGGCAGAGCACTAAAAATAAAATGAAAAACTTTGATTAAAAATTTTCCTTTTTATCGTTATTTATTTTTTTGTTTTTTTTTTTTTTTAATTTTTAATTTTTAGACATTCTATTGTAAGAATTGGGTAATTTTTAAACAATTAAGTTGTCAAACCATGAAACCCAAGAAAATAATAAGAAAAAAAAAAAGCAAAATTAAAAAAAAAATAAAAACAATAACAATGATTATATATCGTCTTAGAAATCAATTTTTCCCATTCAAGAAAATAAAATGAAATTTTCTTTTTTAAATTAAATTTCTCATGAAAAAGAATTTTTTTTTTTATTTTGTTTTTTATTTGTTTATTTCTTTTTTTGTTATTTTTTTTTTTTTTTGAACAAAATAATAAATTTTCCTTAAAATTATATCCCTTCTTATTTATATACATATATGTGTATATGTATTTATATAACAGACATATTATTACATATGTATTTCAATATGCGTTATCATCTGTTCTGCAGAAATGAGCATAAAATAAAGCAACCAGATTACATTCTATTTTTTTCGGTTTATTATTTATTTATTTTTTTTTTTTTTTGTATTTTTTCTTATTCTTTTTCAATTTTCATTTTATTTATTATTATTTTATTATTATTATTTTTTTTTTATCATAAAGTACATAATAAAGGCAAATTCAAAATGATTTGTATAAATATTTTTCAATTTTTTTTTTTTCCAAAAAAAAAAAAACAAAATGAAAAACAAATAAAAATTTACAAGTACTAAACTATAATAAATTTTCTTTTAAAGAAAATAAATAAATAAAAAATTTAGTATATATCCTTGTATATCCGCTTTTTGATAATAACAATGTTTTCTTTGAAATTTATTAAATTTAGGTTTCGATATAATAAAAAGATGAAAATATCGAACTTTTGAAATGATTGTTTTAGAAAGATATTACCCTTAATTAAAAAAAAATAAGTTTTTATTAATAAAATTAGGGCAATTATTGTCTTAGTGATCTTTGAAGTAACGACAAATTATTTTTTTTTACGAGTATAGCTTAAACTTTTCAATATATAATTTTTATTATTTTATGGTTTAAATTATTGTAAAAGTCATTTTTCTTCTTATGGCTTTATAGCTCTGGTTCAACTTTTGACTTTCTTGATAATTTGGCTCTGTTCGTCATTTTCCTTCTCTGCTGATATCCAGTTTATAACTTGCTAGTTTTTACAGTTGCTTGATATTATTTTTTTTTTTCATCTTGTTTTCGAGATTTGTGATCCATCTTTTGCTGAATAACTTTGCTGTGATTATTCATAATTGTACATTTTGTTACGTTTTCTTCTACCTACTCTTTCGATTTGTGAATTGTTTCCATTGGCGGAATTTTACACTTTACAGCCACATGTCACCACAGGATTTATATTATTGTTGTCTGGTTTTATATATATTTTATGTATATGAAAAGTTTTAAGGCTTCATTTTATTAACTGAAAATTTAAAAAAAAAAATCTTAAAGTTAACAGAAGTTAGAAAAATTTATTTTTTTGAAATGAACATATCTTGTTGATGACAAAAAAAAAAAAATTAAATCAAATGTTATTCGTATTAAATAAAGTCAGAACTAAATAAATTTAAAAAGAATTTTCACAAAAAAAAAAGAAAACCATTATAGAAATAATTTTAGCTAATAAAGTAATGCTCTAAAATTACAACTTCTAAATTTTCTTTTTATCTTTTAGAGCGTTACACTTGAATTATTTTTCATTTTTATTTCTTACTGTTGTATTTCATTTAATTTTTTTTTTAATTTTTCAGTAACTTTTGAATGGTTTTAACCGTATTTTAACAAGAGGGTATTCACTTCTTTTTTGTTTTTTTGTTTTTTTTTTTTATCCCATTTCAACATATGTTTTAATCTAACGGTATATAATAATAAATAAACCGTTAAATTTAACACCTTTATTTTTCTACTATTATTTTGTTTTTTTTTTTTTATTTCTTTCAAGAAACAGTTAAAATATACCGTTATATACACATTTGGCATAATCATTCAACCATTCAGTCATATTAAAATCTTTTCTTTTTTTTTTTCTAAATATATAAATTTTCACATTTAGTACTTATGTGCGTATGTGTGAGTATATTAGTATATATAAATATATAGATCAATAAATTGTGTAACATATTCTCTTTGCTTTGCGAACATTTTTTTTGTTTCCTTATTTTCCAAAAAAACAGAAAAAAAAAACAATAAACATTCCTTAAAAATAAAAATTGAAGAAAATTAAATAAATAATTCTCATCATCTTAGACACATGTTTATTTGTTTCTTTAAATTTTTTATTTTAAAAACACAAAAACAAAAATAAAATTAAAGGGGGTGATAAGATGGTATAAATCAAAACAAAAACTGTGTTAAAACTCTGAACATACAGTGATTTCTGTTTAAACAAAATTTGAATCCAATAAAGACAACGCGTCCAAGAAAAAAAAATCTTCTAAAATGTAAAGTATCTTAACAGTTCTTTATAGTATATGTATGTATAGATTTACAATTTTATGTCAATTTATATATAGAATTAACATATAGTATAAGTATTTGTGAATTTATATAGTATATAATATGGTGTATGTAAATTAAAATACGTTATTCTTCTGTTTTAGTTTTTTAAAGAATAAGTATATTCAATATTTTTCTACAGATACAAGAAAAATTCATCCTTGTTCTTTCAAAGGATTTTTTTTTTTTTTTTTTGTGTATCTTTAATGGTATTACTTATTTTTCGTTATATTTTCCATTATATATATTTTTATTTTTTTTATATTTTATTTAAAAAAATTCGAATAACATAAATAAATTTCAGTAGTAAAGAATTTCAACAGTTGAATTATCCTCATAAATCACTTTGTCGTATCACTTTTCTTATTATGAACATATATATATAAAAAGAAAATATATCCATATTCACGCACGTATATTACATCCTTTTAAACATTCATATATAAAAATAATCTGTTCATTTCAAAACTGAATATCCTCAAAAAACGAAAAAAAAAAAAAAAAAGAGTTTTCATTTATTTTTCACAAAAATTTCATAAAATTTATAAAGAACAACAAAAGTCTCTGAAAAATTCCCATTCTCATCCCCCTCCCCCCCCATCAATGTAAAATTGTTGTGATAGAAGTAAAACAAGAGGAGGCGCAGCATGAGTGGAACGAAGGTCAAAAGCTGATACAAAAAGGATCACTTACATATAATCAGTAAATATAGGGTGTAATGTTTTTTTGTTTTTTTTTTAAATATGTAAGAAAATAAAACTAAAACCGAATGATCAGATATTTTTTTTCTATATATGGGTTTATTCTACCCTAAATATGGTAATGGTGGTAACAAAAGATAAATCGTAAAATGTATATGTGGTGATGATGAAAAGAACAAATCTGAAATTTTTTATTTTTATTTTCATTTTGTTTTTTTTTTTTTTATATTTCTTATCATGTATTTGATATTAAAATTTTTATTATTTTGTTTTCATTGTAAGCGGTTTATATATATATATATATATATATATATTAATATATGTTTTGTTGTAGTTATATTTAGAGATTTATTTAGGTCGATCTTTATAATAGAACACAAAATATCTTATTTTAGAATACATCACTATTTTTATTTTACGTTCTTCTGTAGAAAATTCTTAAAGTAGGAAAATATAAAATGGGAAATATCGTTGGTATAAAGGCTTGAAAGATTTATATTAACTTGAATTGAATTATTGTGTGTGTATAAGTAATGCATAATATTTTTCGAATTTTCTTTCTCTTTTTTATATTATTTTATTCTTTGGAAAATCTAATTTAAAATTAAAGAAAAACAATTTTCAATGAAACACTGTTACAAAAACAAAAAAAAAACAAAGAAATTTCATCAATTCTTAAAATAACACATAAAACAAAGAAATAAAAAAAATTTAAAAGAAAAAGAAATAAAAAATGATTATCTACTGATTCAAGTATTTTATTTCACCTATTTATAAAAATAATAATCTTCTTTTTTTTTCACTTTTAACCAATTTTATTTTTTTTAAGTGGTTTGTGTTATGTGTATAACAAATAGGGAGAATAACGGAACAGAAAATTTACAATTTCTTTAAGAATTTACGCGCCTATATATTTCTTTTTGTCTTTTTCCTTATGAAAAACTCTGTAAAATATTTTTTTGCTTTAATACAAAAAGGAAAAAAAAAAACAGTGAAATTTCCATTAAGAAAGAAAAAAAAAACAAAAAAGAAATTTCTTGAGAATGGAAGAAATATTATATATAATGCTTTCGTGAAATTTTCCGGGAGATATTTTTCTACTATGATTTTTGAGTAAATTTTGGTTGTTTTTTTTTTTTTTTATTTGGGTTAGAAAAATAACTGAACTAGTTTAACATATTTTCCGAAAATGCCTATTGTGGATGCGGTTCTTTAAAATGTTTTTTAAATTTTTTTTTTGTTTATACAAGAGATTTTATATTTCTTAAATAAAGACAGCTGATGTACATAGAGGATAGAAATTGTGATGCTGAATAGGATATCTTTTTTATTGAATCAATAAAAAAAAAAAAATTGTATTCATTTTATTTAATTTACCATGAATTTCATTTAATTCGTATTTCTTCTAGTATTTCTTTAATCAATTTTGACTCCATCCAGTCACACATATTATGTTATTGGTAGTGATAATTAGATGTCTTTTATTTGACAGATGGTATTTTATTTTATACTATAATATCATCACTCTATTGTCCGGTTGTCTATCACCATGTTTATAATAATTACGAGATGGAAATGAATTTTAAGAAGGCTTTAAGAGACAAATGATATGACAACGTTTACATGATACATCACTGTCACGTAATATTGTCATCGAGTGCGGCTGTAGTGAGATTTGATTTTAAAATCGAACTTTTATAAGATGGATATAAAATTATTTTTGTTAATTCGAAATATTCCTAATTTCTTGATTATCAATAACATTGTTTTAATAAAATATTAATGTGTTTATTAATTTTTTAATCATTCTATAAGAAAAATATGCAAACTTTTTTTAAAAAATTTAGTCCTGCTTTTCATGTTATATTTTTTTCCATAACATTCAGTGTTTTTCTTTTTTTTTTTTTTGTTTCTGTTCAATTCTTGGAAAATATATGAAAACAATTTTTTTTATAAAAGCCTAAAACCTAATTTTTTTTTATATATATTTACAAATTTTTCGAATAATTCTCATCAGAGGCGGTATAATAGGAATATTTCATTTTTTCCTAAAGGATTTTTATATCCGGTTTTCCATTACAAAATTCTTACTTTTCTTTTATCATCGTAAATGTTACAACAAGTTAAGGAAAAAAAAGAAAACGGAATAACGTTAAATATAAAAACAAAATGGGTGTTTTTTGTTCCGTTAGATTTAAATCAGTTGAAAAGCAGAAAAAATCCAAAAAAATAATCAAGAACGACGACAAGAAGAATGTTTTCAACAGATAAAAATCAAAAGAAACATTTTAAAAGCGTTGATTTTATTTTTTATGTTTTTTTTCCATACAATTTTTAGGATTATGGAGGTAAAATGAAAAGTTTCTAGGAAATGAAACCTAGTAATTTACAAAGACAGGGGGGTTGTATGTATATCGTAAAAATGTAAAAAAAAAAAAAAAATTTAAAGTATCTGCAAACACAACAGAAACATTAAAAAAGGAAAAGAAAAAACAAAAACTTGAAACTTTTTTTTATACTTTTACCTATCGTGTCTATCCACCACCCTTTTTAAGTTGTTAAAGTAAAGTAATAGGTCTAACCAAATATCTTTAGATTTTTTTTTTTTTTTTTTTGTATTATGATTTCTTCTACGTTTTTTTCTGAGATGTTTTTGAAAACTTTACTTAAAAATTTAGGTAAAAAGCAAAAAAAAAAAAAAATTAAAACATGAATTGTAACTAATTTTAAAAAGAAAATAATAAGCAAGCAATGAAAATGAAAAAAAAGAAAAGAAAGCAAGACTACAAGACATGAAAGAAAACAAAAAGTTGTGTGTATATACGGTAGTGCGGTATGTTGTGTTTTCATTGCACACAAATATATTATACGCAAGATACAAACAACTAGCCCCAAAAAAAAAAAACAGAAAATAAAACACAAAATAAAAAGGATAACAATTCTAAGGTATAATGTTTTTTAACTTTTGTTTTTTTTTTTCTTTTGTTTGAATTGAATTTACCTTTAAATTAAAAGATATTTGGTGGAAAAGAAAAGAAAATAACAGATAAGACGTTGAAAAAAAAACAAAAATAACGATAATTTTATGGGTAAATAATATGAAACGACTAGAAGATAAGAAAAATAAAAGAAAAAAGAAAAGAAAAAAAGTGCGCTGTTAAATTTAAATTTGTTATTTAAAAATTCAATGAATTTTTTATTTTATTTTTGCTTTTTTTTGTACTCAGCTTGTGGTAAATAATGGTTAAAAGTAATTGAAATGTTACCAAAATAATCGTTTTTTTTTTTTTTTTTTTTTGTTTTCTCTTATTATTCTTTCTTGTTTAATGTTCACCTTTTGTAATTAATTTATGTTAATATTATAGATTACATGTATAAGATATTTTTTGGGTGGTATGGTAAACAGAGATATTATTACCTTGTTTTTTTTATATATATATATTGATACTATATTGTTAGATGTAATTTGTAAAGTTATATATATATATTTAATTTGCAGCTCTTCATGTTATTATTTTAATTAGGAAACCTTTCAATATGTTTTAAAAATTCATATTTAAAAACATAGTGAGTGTAATTATAAAAATAAAAACTTATTAATGGAGAACAGAATATCATCATTGCTTCGTAGAGTTGGTTTTAAACCATTCTGAAACACTTTCCCAAACGTCACAGGGCAAAAAAAAAATGGCGCTATCTTTAATTTTATAATTTCGATTATTAAAAAAAATCTGGTAAATTCGATATAACAAAAATGCTTTAAAACCAGTTTATAAATAAAATTCAAACTTGAATAGATATAAACACATGGTCCTAAGAAGTATTAGTGTGCTTGTTTAAAATTAAAATTATCCTTAAAAATAATGAAAATAGAAGAGAAAAAGATCTGTAAACAGAATAGTTTTTATTTCTGAATAAAATTTAATGTCCGCAAATATTTTCATTTAATTATTAGTAAATAATAAAAAAAGAATAAAAATTTATTAAAATAAATAACAACAACACAATGACGATTTATTAAAAATTGAAACGTTCACATTTGCACAAATCATTTATAATTTATTTTTCCTTGGATTACTTTAAGGAGCCACTCTAAAAAGGGAGGCTATCCACTAATTTCTTTAATATTCATATTTGACTAAGTTCTCAGTTTCTTTTTAACCATTATTTTATCTAAACTGTTATTACTATTGTACAAAGTTATATGGTATATAAAAATTATATTTGTGCGCCATGTATTATTTTATAAATCGGCTCACCGAGAATTATCGCGTAATAAATTTTACTCCCAAAATGAACCAACCAACCATTATTTTTTTTTTTAGTGCTCTGCCACATAAATGTGAACCTTTCCTTTTCAGACGTAGCTGTAAATGTCGTAAAGGGGAATAACTCTTACGATGTGTGTTGGATTCGAACCCACATTTCCCTAGATGTTTACAGAGTTTGAGGGGCGTCCGTGGCCTAATGGAAAAGAGCGTATAAAATAACAAAAATTTTAAATTATTTTAGAAATATTAAATGTACAATAGAAAGAAACAATTTTAATAATACGCGAACATGTGTATATACATTTTTCCCCCACATTCCTTCTGTAAATTAAATAACACCAGACAAAAATATTAAGAATAAATAAAATGCTCTTCTACTTAGTTTTAATTTTTTTTAGTCCTAATTTTTTTTTCCTTTCATTTTCTAAAATTTGATTAACTGTATATTTGAATTTGTCATGATTCATCAGATGTGAAACGAGATTGTGTAACGAGAGCAAGAAAACCAAACAAATTTTATATTTATAAATAATTTTATGTGATTTGATCAAGGGGAAGAGATGGTAATATTTATTTTAATTTTGTTTTTTTTTTTTTTAATTTACAATTATTGAGTTTAAAAATTTGTTTCAAAGGTGTAAATGATTGTTTCCATTAAATGGGGCATGGGGGATAATTGAATGACAGTGAGTTAATGAAAGAATAATATATGTAACAAAGTGCCTCTGGGACTTAAAACTTTATATTATAATAACAAACAATAAATAATTGATATGCAATATTTATTAAAAAAAAAAACAAGAAAAAAACAAAACAAAAAAAAAAAAAGAAAATTGAAGGGAAAATTGAATTTCATAAAATTTGTTTATTTTCAGGGAATTTTGTTGATTGATTTTAATTTGTTTCTTATTTATTTTTTTTGCTCTTTAATTTTGAGTAAATATTTAATTTTTATCCTGGACTTTTTTTTTTTTTTTAGTAAAAACATGTTTTAAATAAATAAATTTAATTTTGAAATTGTAGAATTTTTTTTTGAAACTGAAGGCGATATTATATGTAATAATTTTTGTTTTGGCTTCAATCAGTTCAATCATTTAAAGCAATCTATTAAAGCAATCTATTATAGCTCATTAACAATTTTATTATTTTACGAGTAATAAAAATGTATAAGACTGGTGTTTTGTTATTTTTCTAATAATTAGGGATATATTAGGGACATCTTTGTTTTTTTGTTCTGGAGAAAGTATATGCCTTCAAAAGAAATGCAGAAAACCTAATGAAATGCTTTAAAAATAGTCAGAGGTAAGGGAGAAGAAAAGGAAATTTTAATTTTTAAGTTGTGGCAGTGAAAAACATCTTTGATAAATTGTAGTAATTGAAACGAAAATTATTGCTAATAATGGAATTAAATTAAAATTTTATCCGTTCTATATAAATATTTTGAACAAACTCTAAATCAGGGTTTATACTCTCAGTTAAATTCCACAAATTCATCTGAATCGACCAGATTTTCATATAAGTTTGTTTGAAAGTGTAAATAAAAATTGAGGTTTTGTGCAATTCAAAAAAATTGAACTGTGCTAGTTTTGTTCCGTATTGAAATTTAATCTGTAATCATTACAGATATACGATCAATTTGAGAATGTAAACGCTATACAAACTTATCGTTGTAAATGTTTTTATCAAATTAATGCAAATAAAATCAGTTAATTCGTTTATGTATGAATTTATTTATTTTATATGTTTTATAAAATTCAAAAGTGATGCATGTTTATGTTAATTACTAAATATTTGAAATATTATGAAATATTACTATTATTTAATTCATTGTAAATTTAATAAATGTTCATATTTTGACTCATTCATACGCAAATAATTGCGAAAATCATTTGGTTCGTTATGAAGCTTCTTTAATAAATTTATATGAGAAAAGGATTCTCTTTTTAGTAACCATCAGGCTTCTAACCATTTTTAAGGTTTATGTTTTAATTTTTTTTTTTTTTTTATTATATACATTGTTTCGGACATTAATAAAAACTCATCTTCACTTTCCATTGTTACTAATTAAAGTGAAGAGAATTGCACAAATAAAATTGAAAATGTAAATGGCAGATCAAATTGATGTAAATTCGTGCAAATTATCTGAGTGAAAAATTTGCGCAATTTAATTGAGAGCATAAACAAATCCTACTTAATAGATTGTTTAAGTAACTTATACGGATACTTAAAAGTAAATTAAAAAATTCTTCTTTTGGTAACAATTATAAACAATTTTTACTTTTCACAAATATTTTTATAATTTTCTTATACATATTTCGACTTTTACGTCATCGTCAGAGTGCTTGTATCAGAAGAATAAAAAAATAAAAATTTTTTTGAAAAGTAAACCAAAAGAAAAATTATTAAAAATGTTTCACAAAAATATAGCGATTCAATCAATTAAAATTGTATAAATGAAAAAAATTTATTTATCAACTTATTATTCATGAAGTCGGTACTTTAAGAAGTATTTCAGACTTACAGTTAAACAAACATCAATCAATCATTAGTTTTGATCAAACTTTTATATTTTATAAATATAGACAATTTTAGTAAAAGTTAGTTAGTTTATGATATTATTTTTGACAATAGCTGTGTTTTTTTCAACCGGGTCAGTATCAAGGTTTGAAAAAAACTATGTGGGTCACCCCAATAAAAACCATTTTTTTTTTATTCATAAAAAATTTATTTTATATACCTTTTTTCGTTCATTTTAAATTAAATATACTTGTAAATTATTTCTATGTATAAAAATAATATTTTTATTTCAAAAATTTAATATCGAAAATTATGTATGCGCCATCTTTTGCAAGTTTATGTAAATTTTTTTATACAGATCTTAGACCCTAACCCACATATGATAAATATATGGGTTATGTTGTTGTTGTTTTTACGTGTTATAAATCAAACCTTGGTCCTGAATCGAATTATAAAAACACAAATAATATAGGTTAGTGTAATAGTCCTTGTTATTTGTTTATTCAAATAAATAAAGTAAAAAAGGCCGAATTTTCATGTTACACTTTTTCGAATCTTACTAAATATGTCAAAGATTTTCATTTTTAATATAACAAAATATTGATTGCAATCAAAACATTAAGAAACTTTTAAATTTTCAAATTATCAGATACAATATTAAAATTAAGATTTAAAAATTAAAAATGTTTTTTTGTTTTTTTGAAATTTGCAATCTTTCATTATTTTAAAATGTAAATTTTTATTTATTTTTCTTTTTTAGTATTTGTTGACTAACGTCAAAAAATAAATTTACAAAGTTTAAAATATAAATTTTAATTTTGTTTTTTTCATAAAATATTCAAAATTTTAAGATTTAAAATAAAAAATTATTCAAATTTTTTTTTACACTTTAAAATACTAACAAAAACTTTTCATTTTTTCATTTTTCTATGTGATCCTGTTGTTTTGTTGTTGTTTATTTGATAAGCAAACATTTTATCAAAATTAGTTTTAAATAAACATGGATTGGTTTTAGCTTTTTGATGAGAGACTAATTTTCATTTAAATTAAAAAAAAAAAAAAAAAAAATTCTGAAGAAAAAAAGAATTGTTTTTTTTTTTTGCTTTTTTTCTATTGCTTATTTATTTGAATTTTTGCATTAAATATTCGTAAAATTTTTTTTTAGGTGAAATTTAGGGAGAGAAGAGATTGGCTAAAAAAGTAATAAAAAAAAAAAAAACAAAATTTGCATATTTATTATTTATTTGCATTAAAATTTCTCTTCTATCATTTTTTTTTAAATTCATTCTAAAAAAAATTTGTTGTTATTTTGTTTTCTGTGAAGATTTTCCTCTTTAATTTTGTTTTTTGGGTTTTTTTTTTTTTTTTTTGTTTTTAAATTCTCCTTTGTTTTTTCTCCTCAATCTAAATATAGGAGGAATTCTTAATTCATTACTTTAATTTTATTTTTTTCCAAAAAAAAAACAAAAAAACACCACAACAGTAAAAAAAAAAAAAAAAAAATACTACTTTGATAAAAATTTAATGGACGAGATTAGAATTTTTAATTTTTCTTCCAATTTTTTTGTTTGTTTTTGTTTTGTGTTGGATAAATTTGTAATTATATCCAGCATTTTCTAATGCATATCCATCCACCTCCTTCTTCTGATTTTTATATGAAATTTGTTTTTTTTTGTTTTGTTTTGTTTCGGTTCTACGGTTCTATGAAATTTTTATTTTTTTATTTTAGAATTTTCTATCTAAAATAAAAATTTGTTCTATTTTAAGTTTGAGCTCGTATTCAATTTTACTTTTTTTTTTTTTTTTTGTAGTCCTTTTATTGTATTTTTCATTTGTGTATATTTTTCATTTGTGTCCTTGTCTTGATTTTAGTTAATTTTTATTAGATTGGATAATTAAGAAGACATAAAACAGAACGTGCTAAGGTTTTTTAAATTTTATCTAAAAGCAAAAAAAAAAAAACGTTTATTTTATTTATTTGGTTGTTGGTGGTTTTGTTTTTTATAAGTTGGTACTCTTAAAATTTAAAATGTTAGTTTTTTATTGTAAAGATTGTGGTTTTAATGAGTTGTTTTTTGAGAGTTAAATTTTAAAATGTGAAATGAAGTTTATTGAGTGTTAAAGCTTTAATACATTTCTTTCAAGTTCTATTCTAATTCTTCTTTTTCTTTTTTGTTACTTTCAATTTAAACTTCCTTAATAATTTTTTTTTTTTTTTTCTTTTTTGTTCGAAATGCAGTATCGATGCAGTTTGACTGCCCTCTCATTGACATTATTTTTGTCTTTTGATCTTTTCTTTGAAACTAAAATCAATTTTGAAGCATTTATTTTTAATTCCTTTAATTTTATTTATTTTTTTTTTTAAATATAAGTAGAAATGCTTTTCTGTTTTGTATAAGACTCGTATTAATTAAAATGAAAAACTTGTAAAATACCTTGATTTTTATTCTTCCCTTTTTGAAATAAATACATATGTTTTCTGTTGTCATGAATATTTATAATTCATTCGTTAAGGTAAATGGTCATATAGCTGGCATAATAAGAATGACATAATTTTTTTTATACAAGATTGTAATTAATTGTAATTTTGATTGCTTTTATTTTGAAAACGGATTCTTTATCTGATATTATAAGTTGGCAGTGAATAAATATATATATATATATTTCTTTTTATTTGTATTACAGACTTGAAAAGTTTCAATAAAAAATAATGTCAATGGACAGGAATTTAGTTCCAATGAATTTAAATAATATATTTAATAAAATGAAGGAATTTATAAAAGTCAGGTGATTTAAAGTCTGGTTATGTAGAATCGTCGTTTCAGGAAAGCTGCACAAACGGATCTCTGGTCCAATATCAGTAATAAATTTCCTGATGTTGTCTCTCTTTACAATGTTTTCATATCACAAAATGAGAATTAAAACTATATTAATTAATTTTTGATTTCTAAATTTTGTATCGATCAATAGATCTAATATACAATTACGCAAAAGTTGATTTAATATAAAGTGTAAATAAAAATATGTGTTGCTACTACTATCATCTACAATATAAATTTATTGCAGTTTTTATATTTGAATATTCAATATAGTAAACTTCATGTTAACTACCTTTTAGTTACCCTATATTATTTCGTTTTCTTAGTATGCTCTATGTAACCGATACGACATATTTAAAATGCAGAAAATGCGCCACATTATACTTTTTTTTTTGATTTTTACTATAGTTCTACTTTACTATTTTTGTAAATTTGCAATGAATATCAAATAAGTTAAAAAGAAAAACAAAAAAGTTAAAATACGTAATAAAGATGCTATGAATATAGTTAAATAACCACCCAACCTTTTTACAAAAAAAGAAAAAAAAAAGAAAAGTAAAATAGAAAAAAAAATAAAAATAAAACGAACCTACACTAAAATCGTATGTCGCATTGTATCTTTTGTTCTTTTTTTAAACTGTATACACAAGTACTTTGTTTTTCTTGGTTTAATTGTAGATTGCAAGAATCTTAGAAAATTTTCTATTTTTTTTATATTATTTTAATGTTTCTATTTTTGTTACTTATAGTTATATCTTTGACTCCATCACACTATGCAAATATATAATATACAAATATAGTGTTTTGTTTTGTTGCTTTTTAAATACTACACCTTTGTAAATTCACCTGCGTATATCTAACAAAATTCATTTATTTTGAAAAAAACAAAGAATGCATAGACAAAAGATAATAAAAAAGGGAAAAAACAAAAGAAAATCAAATAAATCTACATACAGACAAACAATCTCAACAAAAAATAAAAATGAAATTTTTTTTTTTATTTTGTTTTTTAAAAAAAAGATTACATAATCCGTATATACACAGGTGTAATGTGTTGACTGTTAATGATTTTAAGCATGATATTGATTGCCATTATGATTATGATAATGATGAGAAAAAATTCACTGTGGGGTTAATAGTTTGCTGTTGTTGTTTTTGCATTTTTTTTTTTTGCAAAATTAGAAAATCACGAACAAAAAAAAAAAATCGTATAATTACCACCCTGATAATTTAATTTAAACTCACTGTCACTGTCAACCAATAGTAGTGAATAGAACGAGTAAACATTTTTTTTTTTTTTTTTTTGCATTTTGTTCGGCAAAAAAAAAGTGTACAACATTATCATAGTTAAAAAGTGGGAAATATTAGAATGAGGGCAATTTTTAGGTTGTATATATATAAAATGAAAATGATTTCTTTGCTTGTCTTTAATTTCTGTTTTTTTTTTTTCTTGTATTTCATCTCATTTTTAACTTTTCTTTTATTTCTGAATAATGTTGTCTTTTTCTTATTTGATTTTTTTCTTTTTTAATGTTTTGTTGTTGTATTTGTTTTGTACTGATTATATGTCAAGCGGAAAATTCATTGCACGTCGTCTTTTATTGTAATTTTATGCCTTAATAAACCGTTCTTATCTTCTGTTGTTTTTATTTTTCCTATAGTGTTTCCATACGCTCGCTTGCTTCACATTTTTGTGTGTTTTGTCCTGTTTTATAATTTTTTTTTTTTTTTTTTTTTGTTCTGCTGTTTTTTTCTGTGTAATTCTAATGGCCTCGCAAATATATCCGATCCTAAAATAAATTTTTTTTTATAATGATAGTAAATAGGAAGGTTAATGGTATATGATGGAAAAATTATAACAGAGGTGGATTGTTGGATGAATTTAAAATGTATTTAATATCTGTTTGTGTGATTATTTTTAGTGTATTTAGGAGGCGATTTTAAGTGCGATGACTTTAATTTTTAACGACATTTTTTTTTTTTCTTGGATATTTTATTATACTTCGTTTTAGTTGTCTTATTTTTGTATTTTAATAGTATTAAAAAGCGAAAATGTTAAAATATAAGAATAGAATAAAATTAATGAATTTTTAATTATCTCTTCTTTAGTTTTTCAATGTTGTTTTTTTTTTTTTTTTTTTTCTTAATGCTTTTTATTAGATTTTCTTATTTGGTGACGTCAACAAGATTTTTCACAAAGAATTTTAAATGACACCACTGAATTAAAATAATGCTGGTGTTGCGATAATGATGAAAAATTTTTATAATTAAAATTTAATATTCTTTCAATTTTCTTAAAATTTAATTCCCAAGTTTAATTATTTTTGATTTAATATAAATTGACAGAAGAAATTCTATTTAAGTTGTACATGTTTTCTATAATACAATTATTTGGATTTAAAGTTTAAAAATTACTTTACAACTACATACATACTTAAATAGGATTTCGGTGGCTGATTGGTTATATAGTTTATCAATGGACGAAGTGTGAGTTTAAATTTTGGGCAAACCGTAAGAGTTTTTTCATACAAAAAATATCCCTTATGCTGACTTACACATATATAAAACCAAAAATATAATATATTATAATATAATCATTGGATTTTATAATCATATTACAATTTAAATTAATAAAAAATATTTAAAGGTAACAAAACGGCACCTTATTTCTGTAGTCTTGAAAACTAACATACAAAAATTTAATATGCAAATAATTAAAGACAATATATCTCATTTAGAATTCATTGAACTATAATCGAATTATTTGAAGTAATGCGACATTCAATAAATTTCTTTACAATCCTCAAGAAAATCAATATTAAAAATGTAATAAAAATTTAAATCTCTTTTGAACAATTTCTAAGTTTATGTTTAATTAAAATCTTCAATATTATTAAAATTACCTTTGAAATTTAATTTTATGTATTAAAAGTATTTATAATCAATTTTTATTTTTCCAAATGAATTACTCAAAACTCTTCTAATATTTTTTTTATTAATTTCTTTTAACTATATACAAATTTTATATACTTATATTCTGGAAATTCAAACATTTTCATTATTCCTTTTTATGTTAAATAAAAAGTAAAAACTATTTTATCTCCTTCAATATTAAATAAATTTAAAATTAAAATTCGATTGCATACTTTAACGGATAAAAATTAATATAATATAATACTTTAACTAAAGGTACTTTAAAATATAAAAATAAAACTGAGACTGAGATTTTTAACGATAAATTAAACTTTTAATCAGTCAAAATAGAAAAATTGAATGTGAATAAATTTAAAGATAATTTTATTTTTCTTTTACAATATTTTACTTCTTCGATCGTTTTTTTTTTCTATTTTCTTTTTGATTCAATTACCTAATAATTCTTTCTATTTCATTTTCATTTTGTTCATGATGAACTTCAATTTTGTAAATTGATTCAAGGTAATAAAGTGAATAAGTAGCAGTGAATCTCAATTTTTAAAATCTAAATCAAGAGTAAGTAAATTTTGTTTTTTTTTTGCTTTTTTTTTTTGTTGTTATTTGAAAACGTTAATAACCCTTTTATTTCATTTGAAAAATTTAAAGTAAATTAGATGAGTATCTATAATAGGTAATATGTAATTTGTAATATAGGGTGATAACGGGTGTGAATGATACAAATTTAAATTGAAATAAAGCATATTTAAATTAAGATTGAAGCCAAAGTTTTTTTTTTATTTGAAAGATAATTTTATGACATTTAAGTTTTAAAAATAATTTCTCACATATGTCCACCACGACTAGCTCTGAGAAACCGCATTCGATTAGACCAATTTTGTACGATTTTTTCGAGTAATTCTGGCCTTGTTTCATCAATAACACGGGTTATGTTGGCTTCCAAAGCGTTTATTGTTTCTGGTTTATCAGCATAAACCAATGATTTCACTTAATCCCAAAGAAAATAATCCAGTGGCGTTATGTCGCATGATTTTGGATACAAATTAATTGGACCATTTATCGAAATAATGTTATCACCAAATAAATTGTTGCGGTAGCAGTATGAGGTGTAGCACCATCTTTTTGGTAACAAAAAACTTTAGGGTCGATACCATTCAAATTTTGAAACAAAACTTGTTATTTTATTTCTTTGCCAATATAACATTATATACCGCTGTGGCATAGTGAAGGTTGCCATAATTTAACGGTATATTATAATAATTAATGAAACAAAATAACACTGTTTTGCATTTTATCAAGATATTTCATTCCACTCCTTTATCAAAATTTTTACTCTCACTTCATTTTCAAATTTATCTGTAAATGTTTTATAGGTGAAAATATGATCTTACGACATATTCAAAGTTAAAAACTATAAAACTGTTCATTTAAATTTATGTGTTAAAAAAAACAAAAAACATATTTTTTATTTTTTTTGATAAATCTTAAAACCACCTGTATTAAATTTTGTTTTTGACATGATTAAGATAAATTATGTTGAATTTATTTTATATTCGAAATGATTTTTAAGATGAAAATAAAAAAAAAATAAACAGTAAAAGGAATACACAACAGAAAAAAATAAAAATATCTCATTATTTAAAAACAATATGCTATCAACAACAATGTTAATGGTTTTATTCTTTTTTTTTTCCCTTTGCTAAACAGCAATTTTCCTATTTAAATTTTTTTATTAGCTCTCTCTTTTAAGCACACTCTAAAAGTATTATGAAATATTTTTCTTTTTATTTGTATTTTTTTTTTTTTTAATTTTCATTTAAATTTTCTTGTTAGTTTAGAAGAGGAAAAATATTTTTTTTTTTTACCTCCGACCTCCCTCTGTAAAAGTAACAAAAAAAAAAAAAAAAATGGTATTGCAAAGACAAATGTTAAACGTACGTACGTCAGAATTGGCTTAGAGCCTAATTTTAGTGATTAATTATTTTCGACTTTGTTGCTATCGTTTATTATATATACATATATGCATATTATATATATGTAAGTATACTTACTACTTATATATTTATATATTTACATGCATATATTATATATAAAAAATAAATTTTATTGGAAGAAATTATACAATATACCGTTATTTTTATTATTTTAGATTTTTCAACAGAACAACACTAATTATCATATTTGTTTAATTTCACAACATATTTAATTAAAAAAAAAAAAAATAAGGGTTAAGTGCTGCCATTGTTTTTTTTTTGTTTTTTTTTTTATTTATTTATTTATGTATTTATTTTTAGTTAATTGTTTTTTTTTTTTTTTTTTTTGTGCGTTAATGATTGATTGTTGAAACAAAAAAAAAAAAAAAAAAAAAATACTTTAATTTTTAAAAACGTTTGTTTTTCATCTTTTGTCGCAATTTCTTATTTTTAATTTTTTTTGAATTTGATTTATAATTTAATTAAATAATATTTGATTAGCTTTTTGAGTTGTTTTATGATTAATTAATTCATTTTTAATTGTGTAAATTATTTTACTATATTTTTTTTTTTTTTGTAAAAGAAAAGTGAAGTTGTGTTTAAATACAGAAAAAAGGTTTTATTTTAAAAAATAAAATTAAAAAGTTTTTGATTAAGAGATAAGTAGTATGTAATTACAATAAAGATATAGAGAAAAAAAAAAACTGAAGGAAAGGAAAATAAGGAAATATTTAAGAGAAAAATATTTATTAAAGAAGGCAATATATAAAACAAAGGGTTTTTGAAGTCGCACATTTTTAAAGAAAATACTAAAAATTATTTTTAAATTATGAAACTCTTCAATCAAAATTTAGGTAAAATTATTTTTTAGAACTTTACTTATGAAGAAAATTGTAAAATATGATGAGATAGTATCTTTAATTTTAATTTAAGTAGGTATACATTATATTTTATTTTATTGCTTTTTTTTTTTATTTTATGACGAAAATATGCACGAGTTGCATAATTAATTATTTTTGTATGTTTTTTGGAATATAAAAAAAATTCAATAAAATATTTTTTTTTTTGAAAAAATGTGCCTAATAGTTTCACTCTGTCTATTTGTCTGTCTGTCTGTCTTTCTGTTCGGGTGTTTACAAAAGTTCTACATCGTTTAAAATAGAACAATGAAATTTTAATTACGGATAGGATATCGCAAAAAATTATTTTAATGGAACAACTTTTTCTATATCCTTTACGGAACTATACAGTTCCCAAAGTTCAAAAAAGCCCTCTATTTAAATTGTTATAACACAAGTTTTATAAGGTATGGTTATCTAATTCTTCTAGTAATTTGAAAACGCCAAATCATAGCAGCTTTTTTGTATATAATAAGCACATCTTGTTTTTTTCATACGGTATTTTAATTTACCGTTATGCGAAACTAAATGTTTGCAAAATTATTAGCCATTTTTATTTTCTAAACGCTTTAAGTTAGAATTTTGAAATTGTTAGAGGAGTTGGTTTTTTGAAAATAACTTTATTAACAACTTTTCTTAATTAATATAAAATTACCTTAAAGTTGATGAAAATATAATATGTATATAACTTGATTTTTCCGATTTTTTTTAAACAAATTTTTCTAACGATTTTTTAATATGTGTACATAACTATGTACTATTATCCAAAAGTTATTATGAAATTGTGCTTTTTTGAAATCTCTTTTTTTTTCTATTGCTTGTTTATTATTGGTTTTACGACTGACTTTTCATTATAAAAAGTTAATTTATTTATGCTAATTTAATAATATGCCTAATTTACTAAATTTGCTAAATGTAACCCTAAAACACCTAAGTATTTAATAATAATTAATACTTACTTAGATAAGCATTTTTTTTTTTTTTTAATAAAAAAAGCATAAAAATGCATAAGAATAAGTGTATATTTTATAATTTGAATTTATTATTTATTAAAAGTACTGCATAGAGGTTAAAGGAGTTCATAAAAGTAGCTTGCGGCAGGTATTCAAATTTTTGGGGTGCCTAAAATTAATTATGAGTAGAATTATTAATATGTATTTGAATATAGAACTGTTATTGAAGAATTTGAATTATGATTATTTGAATATAGAACTTTTTCCAATTTTGGAAGGGCTATATCTTTGTAACGGATATTACTACATAACAAAATTGTTCAACAACTATTACTTTTAAGATCTTTATGAGATTTGTCTATGTATAAAATTTAATTTCTTTATTTCTTATGGGGTTCGGGCGAGTACACGTTTTATAAACAGATAAAAAGGCGAACAGAAGAGGCACAAAAAATTAAACTATAGGGAACAAATTTTTTAAAATTCTACTTAAAACTATTCATGATCAATTATATATAAGGTTTTTTACTTGTACGTATTTATGATATAAAGAAATTCATAAGCAACTAAGTTGTTAGTGGTGTAAATTTAAATAAAAGTAGCATATTTAAATAAAGTTAGCATTAAAGTGTACGCAGTATAATCGTTCAAGAAATGGCAAAAGAAAAATTCTAAGTAACAAATAGTATAGAATCATATGGTTATTTAAGAAAATACTTACTTTTCATTTTAAAGATTTAAAAGCGGACTTAACTAAATGAATTATAGTTTTCATTAATACCAATTTAATCCAAAGGAAAATTTTCTTTTATTTCAATCAAAAATTTTCTTATTAATTTAAAAGCTTATTTAAGCTGATTTTTTTTTTTTTTTTGTTTGCATTCAATATTCTTTAGGGTGATGTTATAAAATATTTTAACTAAAATTTTTTTTTTTTGTCCAATAAATTTGACTTTTAAATACCTACATAAAATTAAAATAAAGAACAAAAAAAAAAAAGAAAAAAACAAATGCTTTTAAAAATTTTAATTTTTGTTTATATTAATAAAATATAAATGTTTAGATCTTTTATAATTTATTCCTAATAAATAATCATAGTATTTAGTAACAGATTCAACAAAAAAAATCTAATAAATTTTAAAATAAACTAAAAATAGAAATTTCTAATAAATATTTTAATTTGTCAAGTAGAGAATTTTTAAACATATTATTCATTTTCAGGAAAATTATGGTTTTTTTCAGAGAAATGTGCTATTCAAAATTTACAGTACATATAGTTTTATTTAATATTTGGTGGTCCATATTTTGCATATTTAAATGGTATTTGGATAAAATTCGCGGATTAATAACTTCAGAACTTTTATTATAACGCTTAAAAACTACGAGTATTAGTTTTGAACGAGGGTGGTGGTACATTTAAGTTTAGAATTGAAACATTTAAGTACTGGACATTTTTTTTTTTTTGGCACTACTAATGTTTTTTGTAACAAATTTTTTTTGTTGGCAATTTTGTTTTGGGTTGCTATTAAATTTTTTCACAAAACTTCTATTAGTTTTTTTTTTTCAAAATTCTTTCGAAAGAAGTAAAGAAAATCTAAAAGTATTTTATGGATGTCCATTTTTTTATCTCTATGTTCTTTTAAAAAAAAGTACGAACTTTCTTTTGTTTATTTAATATTTCTGAGGTATTTCTATGTAAAATATTTTACTGAAAAATCGACAAATTTTTATAAGAATAGAAAATAATAAAAACATAACATATTTATGAAAATATTATCCAATAATTTATTTTTATTAAATTTTCTCTATTTTAAATCATAATGAATTAATTGTTAAACATTTTTCCCACTCTTTTGAAAAAACAAAGAAAAAACAAATGGAAATTATAGTAGAAGAAAATAATCTTAATAAATTTAAATTAAAAAATCAAAATTGAATTAAATTATAATAGAATTCAATTTCTAAAGTTTCATTCTAATTGAACATTATTCAAAAAGAACGAAATTGTTTTTTTTCCCCAAATAAAATTAAGTGTAAAATTAATTTCTGCTAATTAGAAAATTTTTATAAATTTAATTGTGTTCTTTTACGTATTCCAAATTTCACTTCGCAATATTGTAATAAATTAATTTAAAAAATTTTCATAGGTATTCGTAATTAAATATTTATAAGTATATATATAAATATATGTGTATATATAAGTTAGTTTTAACAAGCTTTAAATTTATTTTGGGGGGAGGAAAATTTGTTTTTAAAAAAATTAATGATTTATAGATGTTCAATGACGTATGCAAAACTAATGTAAATACAATTAAATATTTAAATAAATTTATTTTTTTGTTATTTTAAAATAAATTAAAATTATTAAATTATTTATTTAAAAAACAAAAGCAAAAAAAAAAAATAAAAAATATTTGTTTATATACATATCATAATAAAATACTAATTTATATTTTTGTCGTTGTTCTGCCCATCTAAATGGTCTATCGTTATTATTTGTTGTTTTTGCTTTTTAATTCATTATTTATTTATTTATATTAGTTAATATTAGTTATTATAACATAGGCTATAATGGAATATTTCTATAAATATTGGCTACTAAAGACGATTGTAGGTTGTATATAATTGAATATCATTATTAATTTACATAATAATATTATTTATCTTGTTTATATTATGTACTAGATATTTACACTATATTTGGCAGCAAGAGAAAGCTATTTGCTGCTTCATCACACGTTCATGGAGACTCAATATTAATCGCTTTAAACAGAAATTGCATACTTTAAGGCAATTCTGATACAAAATCCGGATGATAAAATAAAAATTTATAACACAATACATACTTTATTAAATTTTATTTACATAATAATAATGAATAATTATCAATATCGTTATTAATAATTACTTAATTATAATATTATTTAAAAATTCTGTTTTTATTTTATTATTGTTTTGCAAAGAGAATTCATTTAGAACAAAAAAACAAAATATATAACTAAATTGGAATAGTTTTTGTAATAACAAAATAAATATACGTTTTAAATGCATATTTAACCTTTTATTTGTATGATAGGGAAGGCTAAATATCTAATATGGGGATTTACTATTCTTACAACAAGGTACTGCGATCCTTAGAGCAGCGTTTATATCCTTACATCTTGGCCCAGGGATCTTTTATCGTTACATCTTTATATCGTCACTTCTAAGCCCTGCGATCTTACACCTAACCTTTACTAACTGATATTAACACAATGGCTGACTTTCATTTAAATCATTTATAATTTTTAATCTGATCCGAATCTGAAAAAAAATTTATATTTTATAACATTTCTTTTCAATAAATCGTAACCGTATAATGGAAAAGTTGGTATTTTATTTCATGCATGATTCATCATTCGTATATAATATCCTGTTTTAAAATTTCTTTTAACAAATAATGGATCAATATTTTTATTTATTTATATATTTTCAGAATAAATTTTCTTCCATTTTTTGATTTGATTTTTATTAAAAGTATTTTTAAATCTCAATATATATCACGAAAGTTTAATAAAATCCATTTATCATATGAAGGGTTAAATAAATCAATCAATTTTATAATTGGTTCTAATTATATTTACTTTTCATTTTAGATTTATTTTCAAGTGTTTTTTTTTTTCTCTCATATATTAGGGGGGCTATTTAACACCTATAGATATGATCTAAGGGTTAAAATAAATAAACATTGAATAAAAAATTATTTTTAATTGAAATGTGAACTCTGTTTAATTAATTTTTAACATAGAAAATCAATTATTAATTACCCGTTTATTTTTTTTTTTTTTTTCGTTTTTAAGTGTTCTCCAATATTTTTAAATAAATATTGATAAATTTTTCGAAATAAAAAAAAACAAAAAAAAACAAAAATTAAATAAACCATTATTAAAAGGAAAAGAATGAAAATTAAAATGAATTATATGAAATCTATAATGGAAGGCAAAAAAAAAAAACAAAATAAAATTCAAATAAATATTACAAATATTTTATGATCTATTTTGAAAAATTATGAAAAATAAAATGTAAACAAATTTATTAAATGGTAATTTCTAAGGTGATTATGATGTATACATAAAAATATTTTAAAAATTTTTTTGAGAAATCAGTTTTAAAGTGCTCTTATTTTATAATTTATTTATTTAACACATTTTTAAAATAATTTTTTTTTATACTTTTAAATCGCTATCGTTGAAAACCGAAAGAAATACTAATTTGAATATAATTAAAATATATTTTAAAATGAGAATAAAAAATTCATTTTAATAAAAGAAAATAAATATAAATAATAATTGAAATCTAGAATAAAATGTAATTTTAAATGAATTTAAAAATTTTTTTTTTTCTAAAAATAGATACTTTTTGCTTTTGAAGTAGAATCGGTTGATTAACATTTCTTTAATTGATTATTAGTTAAATGCTTTTTAATATTTTTTAAAATTATTTTCGATAATAACAAAAAAAAAAAATTATATGTCGGATCAACTTTATATAAGTTAACTGAACAGAATAGAAAAAAAGTACATTAATTTTCCAGTAACATATTACCATTCCATAATGAATGTTAAATTAAAAATAAAAAAGAAGTTTATTGCACAAAAAAAAAAAAAATTTCCAGTAGTCAATAATTCATTTATTTATTTATTTATATCAATATTACATACAACGGCTACTAAGGCCATTATAGGTTTTTTATACTATTATTAAATTATATACTAATATTATTTATTTTGTTTATATTATATACTATATATTTACATAATATTTGGTCGTAAGGGGGTATATGTAAAGAAAAAAACACTTACGACCTGTGCAGGGATCGAACCCACACTCCTTCGGTTAATACGCCACATGTCTACCCACTAGACTACCGAAGCCCCTCCAGTAGTCAATAATTCATATTATTTATTTATTTATTTAATTCTAATATTATATAATAAAATTATGATAATATTATTATAGCCCTCGGCTACTAGGGCCATTATGGGCTAGCCTATCTTAAATATATTTATTTACAAGAAAATTCAAAAAAAAAAGAAAAAAAAAAAGTGTGGAACGCTTCACGATTTTGCGTGTCATCCTTGCGCAATTCAATTTTCTAATTATATAATTTATAAAAATTTGCATATTTTTAGGCGTTACTTGACATTTTAATAGCACTAATGACTTGTATTTAATAAAATGTCATCTAATTTTTTTTAAATTAAATGCAATTAACTTCATGTTCTTTTTTTCTCACACTTTCAGTTATGAAATTTTAAAAAAAAAAAACATTTTTAAGAAAACTTTCAAATATGATTTTCGAAATTTGAGAAAATTTAAAAAACAAAAAGTTCATACAAATTATTAGAATTTGAGAAAAACAAAAATACTTTCATTAAAACTTTGTTTTAAAATTTTATATGTTATATATTATTTTTATTTCAATTGTTATTTCAATTTTTTTTTTTTTTGTTTGTTAGAATTGAATGTTATTACGTGATTTTATTTTAAAATGTTCAAATTAAAGTGTTTTTCATATAAAAAAAAATTATTATATAAAATATTTTTACAATTTTCTTTTTCAATATTTATTTTTTTCTTTTGTTTTTGTAAAAAAAATTAATTTTTCTGCATTTGTTTATTTTTTTTTTTTGTGTAAATGCACAGCAATTACATTACAATGAGTTTTCAAGAATAGATGAAAAGTTTTAATGTCTTTTGATATATTTGAAAAATTTATAATGCAATACAGGAATTTAATATTTGTTTTTTTTTTTCAATTTAATTGTAAGATAGGATTTTTAAATGTATTTTCAAAAAGAAAAGGTTATCACATAGTATAGTGACGAAAATTTTAAATTGATTGAGTTTATAAGAACGTTTCATAAAAAAGTTTTATAAACTGCGATTGTGTTTAAAGTTGAAGACAATTAATTGAAATAATTTGAATTTAAAGTTCTGAAAGAAAATTGATTAGAATTTAATATAATAAAATAGTAGTCCTTAAATAATTTTTTTATTAGAAACTTATAATATAGCAAAATCAATAAAAAGGTGGTAACTTCAATTGATATCAGCTTCCATTAACAACAAACACACCTACAACTTTACATCATATATACGTTTTTTTATAGATTACTAAAGTTTTAAATTTATTTCACATACTGAGTTTATATACATATATTTTCCATATTTTTCCACAGTTTCCACAGTTTTTTATATTAAGATTTTAGAACGCTTAAAATAATACTTAATATTATATATCCTTCTATTGTACGAAACGTATTGAATTCAAAACTTCTAGTTTTTCATCAATTTGTGTTTTTCATATTTTACTAATTTTAAATCTGTTGACAAGGAAATGGTACCTCACTCTTTCGGCTTTTTTCCACAAAGAAACTGTAAAAAATTTTAAATTATTTTTCCTATTTTTGAATATTGTCTACTTTTTTCTTTTTTGGTTTTTTTTGCTTTATTTTCGGATTAAATGTGTTGTATAAAAAAAGTTTTTTATTTTTTATTTTATTCCGAGATTTAACAAAACTCAAAATTTTTAACATAAAAAATAAAGTTTATATTTTTTCAATATTTTTGGATTATTGTTACCATAGGTATCAATTTTTAAACGCCATAGTAATCATGTTGTACTTTGTTTTATATTTTGATGTGTTATATCTTCATACCTCTTAGTTTTATCTTTAAATTCGTTTTAATTTTTTTTATGTTTTTTTATTTTCTGTTCTGATCTATAATACTAGATACTCGTTTTAAGATAAACTTTGTAAATTCCATATTTTTGTTTTTTTTTTTTGGTTTATAATACTTACCAATACAGAATTAGATAAAGTATAAATTTTAATTAAATGGACCAGGAAATGACCTTCTATTTATTTTGAGCATACTATTATAGTTGTCCGAAATTAAATTTGAGCAGTTTACATGTTACAAGGCGTGAAAATTTTATTTTGTCAAAAATATCTTTGTTTCTTTAGTTTTGCCTCCGTTTTTCTTTTGATGTCGTAGTCGTGGTAACTTGAATGCGTAGATAGAAATATAAAGAAAAAATTCAATAACTTCGAATTCGCCTCGGTTCGTCACCGTCTCAAATACAACTTTTTAAGCGATAGAAGTATTTTGCTTTTACTTAACAATTGTTGTAATATATCAACCGTAAATATAGCAACCACTTATCAAAGAAAGCTAAATTTTTGGCTATTGATTCTAGTTAACTCCGAACCCAAGTATATTCTAAAGACACTTTTTGTTTTTCTTAAATTGACCTTTAATTATTTATCGAATGAACAAATCACGTAATTTTGATTAGAAACCAATATCTTATAGTTTCATCATTTTATGATATATTAAAGAATATGTCATCTTTAAAAAATCATTTTATAAAGAACACGAAATTTAACAGAGAATTTTATGCAATTTTTAATATTACTTTATTGATACCATGTCACAACTCACAATATACAGATTGGTAAAAGTGTTCCAGAGAGACAAAGAAAAAGATATGGTGGCAGTTAGTTACAAATTTTATATACTAAAATATAGTTTTTAAAGTAATACAGTATAGTTTGCAAAAGTGTATTCAATTGGTGGTAATAGTTAAAGTGCAAAAAAAAAAATAAATGAAAGAAAGAAAAGGAAAGGAAAGAAAAAGGAGAGAGATTGTAGAGGAAAAAAAAAAATATTTTTAAAATGCATTACATGTTTTGTTATGTTGCAAAAAAAAAAAAAAGAAACGTGCAAGAAAATATAAAACATAAAAAAGGAAGTCAGTGCGCTTTTACTACATTGTTTTTAGATTTGTATATATAAATTTATTTTTGACTTTTTCTATCTTTAATATAAGTTTGGTGATCTTTTATAAATATATTATATATACAAATATTTATATCTTATAGATAGTTTATACACTCTCTATGTTAGGATGTTAAAAAAAAAAAAACATGCAACTAATATTTTACGTGATATAGGAAAAAAATATTTTTCTTCACGAAATTTCCAAATTTTTTTTCTGGTTTTTTAAAATAAAATAAAGGAAAAACTGATATTAAGTATGAAATTTTATTATGAACTTGTTTTTATTTATATACATTATCTGTATATTATATACTCGTATAGTTGTATATAATTTAAGTAATATTGTGTAGTGTAGTCTATTAGAAAAAGCAAGAAAATGTCATTTTTGTAAATTTTTTTATTTTGTTTTTCTTTTTTTATTGTTCATTCTGATGAAAATTCATTGACGGAAATATCAGCGTGTTGATATTTTATCGGTGTTTTTTTTACTCTCTTGTTCTCTTTAGTTTTTTTTTTTTTCTTGTTGAAACTAAAGTGGTTTTACAGGCGAAACAACTCGATATGACTTCTAAAATAATAATTTTAATTTTATCTCTTGTTGATTTTTTTATTTGTATTCTTTTTGGTCTTTTTATTCTTTGATAAAAATAAAGGAAAATAGAGGAAAACTATGATTCTGTTCTTTTATTTCTTCTTTCATCCAGCACATCATAATAAATTAATATAATATGAAAAGATAAAAATGATGTTTAGAATAAAAAAAGAATAAAACATTAAATCAAATTTTATATATATAATATGTTAGAAGAAGCAAAAATATTATAAAAAAAAAAGTTAAAAGTACCTAACAAAAAAAAAAAATATTTTTTGCATTAATGTTTCATTGTAATTTAACAAGTAAAAATAAAATAAAATGGCAGGTTTATGTCATAAAATTTAAAATATAAGAAAATAAAAAAAAAAACAATAATTAATGATGATACTTTTACATTAAAATTCAAACCGATTTATTTTCAAAATGAACAGTTGATAGATATTTTAATCAGTATATTATGAAAATTACTTGTATTTTATTACATGTACATGTACATTTGCATGTTGAATTTTAATTTTAAATTCAATTGATAAATTCAATTTTGTTTTGAAATTTATTTTAATGATTAGAAATACTTTATTCGAAATGACAGAACAATAATTAAAAATTAATATAAAACTTTATTAAGAATAATTGATAAAGAAAAAAGTTAAAAAAATTAAAAGAAACTAATGAGTAATGACATTTAATTTTGTTCCTCTAATTGCATAATTTTAGGCTTAAATTCTTTATTGTAAGTTTTATAAACCATTTATTTCAATATTATGTAAGTATGTATATTGAATTATTATTAATCAAAAATATTAAATATAAAAGTTCATAAAATTATCTAAAATTAAAATTATTTAATTATTCAAAAAAACAAAAAAAAAAACGTTATCAAAGTAATTATGAAAATAAAAGAAATATTAAAAACCAATAAGAAAATGTTCAATTTTTTAATTTTCTTTTTCATTTAATAAATTAAATTACTGTAGGTGTGTATGTCATAAGATGGATATTTTGATTCTTGAATTTAGTTATGTTCAGTTTTGTATTAATAATAAATGTTAAAAGGTATTTTTTTTTCTAATTTTCTTTTTATTGTTATCCATAGTTTAACAAAATACTTTTGCATGAAATTCGGCAGTTTTTAATGAATACCAGATTTTTAAAATTAGTTTTTGTGTTTTGCTTAAAAGATAATAGAAAAGATCAGTACTATTTTCAAGTTAATAATCTATATAAACTTGAAACGATCACTCATTCTAACAATGTTCAATGTTCAAAGTGCATACAAAATTAATCAGATACAGTTTTCTTTCTAAATTATTCTCCAAAATTATAACTTTCGGTATGTTTCGACTAAAATAACAATAAGTTCAACTCAATATATCTAATTTTTCGAAATAAATTCCATATTTTATTGTCAATTTTAATTAAATGATACAATACACTATTTTTATTTTAATACCCAGAATATCATTATTAAAAATTTATTCAAAATTTATAGTTAGATATTTAAAATAATTTTTGGATTGTCAAAATACTTTATTGAATATAGATTTTAATTTTGTATTTAATTTTCTAATTTTATAAAAAAATAAATATGTATATACATATATAATATTCATCGTATGTATATCTATATTTAATCGGGGAGCTTATCATTTGCCTCTAATATCTTTTGAATGTATTTTTTGCAAGTTGCCTCTACAATTATGTTTTGACTGTTTGTTGTTTAATAGTGAATGAATTGAAATTGTTTAATGCAGAATACACTTTTTGCTTCAACCTTATATCTTAAATCATTTATTTTTTCTTTAAGTCAATCTAAATACAGGGATAAGTAAGTAACTATATATATATATTTTTTTTCTCATTCTACTTCCATTGGGAGCATATAGGGCTTCCATCAAAAAGCTTCTGAATTTGATTCTATTTTGGGCCACTTTCCACTGTTTTCTACTTCTTTCTGATTTACGCCTATTTTTCTTTTACCTTGTGGGTTCCACTCCAGAGCTTGCCGTGCTTGCTAACTATGTATATAGAAATACTCTATTAGTCTATTATATATACTTATAGCTTTTGGTAACCTTTATTTATGTACACAAAATGTTGAAGAAAATTTTTAATTTTCGTTGTTTTGTTTTTGTTTTTTTATAAAAATTTAAAAAATCAGTAAAAAATTTTGAAAAAATTGTGATTAAAGTAATGGTATACAATTTAAATATGTACTTTATTTAAATACTTCACTTTAAATATACATAATTTAATATACTTCAATTTAAATCTATAATATAATACACAAGATGTTGGCGAGACCTTGCCAACATGTAAAAAAATATATTTTATATCTATAATAAAACACTCACACTGAATGTAAACTAAACTGGCAATGATGATATTTCTGTATATTTATTTAATAATTTAAAATTTTATTACCAGAGACACAAATCTTTCACTCAAAGTATTATCAAGAGACACAAACCGTTCATTAAAAATACAAATAAATTTAGTAAATATTATTACGAGTGACCAAATTTTCCACTAGAAGTATTATCAGAGACACAAACCGTTCATTAAAAGTGAGTACAGTCAAAACAGGAATGCATACTTAAAAAACACATTTTCAATCAAAATAAATTCAGCAAATTTTTAATTTTTAAATTTGACCGCCACGTCCATTATGAACTGGTCGCAGCGGTAAATTAAAAATAAATTATTAATTAATCTGTTATCTTTGTTTTGGAAAAAAAAAAATAAAAATAGGTACTCTTAATAAAATTAAAACGCCTGAAAGTGAAAAAGTGAGAGTGAGCAAAGTTTATAGTAAACCTCATATTTATAAGAAAAAAATAATAGGCCGATTTTATTCTTGATTTTGTTTTCATTAGTATAAAAGCTGGTAAAAGCTTTGTAACATGTAACATACTTTAAAATAGTTTTGTTTATTTAGGTTGAAATTTAGATTTTGAAGCTAAATTTTCGGTAGAACTGGTATAACATAAAATAATCGAATTTTTTTTATTAATATAAAATTCGGCAGACTTAAATAATTATATTTCATAACAGAAGTCAGAAACTTACTAAATATTATAGAAACGGATATTTTTCTTAAAAAAAAAGAAAAAATATATAGAAAATATCATTTTAGAAGCCTTCTCTCACAATAGATTCATAATTTTGTACTAATTTATTATTAGACCATTAAATTAAAAAGCTGTCGAAAACGACCGTCACAAAAAAAAGGCTCCGAAAATTTATGAAATTACATTATCAGAGACATGAATCTTTTATTAAATATACCAAAGACCTCTTCCAAAGTACATTTAAATAAAATAAATTCAGCAAATTTTTTCAAGCAAAAATAAAATAAACGCAAAAGACTTGAAAGTAGTTTTGGTAATTAAAGTAATTTCGCGGCGAAAACAACTGTTTTTCATCGACATAAAAATTTTTTTTTAAAACTAAAGAAAAATAGAGAGTCTGGTAAAATTTTAACAAATATTAAAATTATTTAGATTATTGGTATTGGTATTGTTTTAAATGTAACAAAAAAAAAAAAATGTCGTAGCGGTTGGTGTTGGTTGGTTTTTCGCCGGTTTTTATTGTGCACTTTATACATGTGTTTCAAACAATTTTTGAGATATCGGCACGAGCTTTTCCCCTGAATGTGTTTTTAGCTTGGACCATTTTTTCTCAATGATTAAAAAACTGTCAAAAATTACTGCCACGAAAAAACGGCGAGAAAAAATTAATAAACTGTACCTAACATTTTTAATTTTATGTGTTTAGATTTGTTTTATGTTTTTTTTCTATTACAAGTAAGTAAGTGATTTCAACATTTTTTTAATGGTGCTGATGTAAAAATGAAATTTTTAGGTAGTTTATTAAGGGAGTCAGTATGATACTGTAAATGTTTTTGAATCTATAGAAATTGTGCAATTGCACAGGGGATTTTCTAGTATATATATATCGCGTAACATCCAAATTGCATAAAAAAAGCGTCCGATGCAAAGTATTATATGATCCAAATTGTAAAACAAAAGCTTTAATTACAAAGTATCATGATCCAAATTGAATTATGACAGTTTGTACCGCCTACGATGTGCGTTTGTTTAAAATTTCCTCAACACTTTTAATATTTATCTTTGACAATTTGATACTAATAGTGAATTTGAATTGTTATTTAACCGGCTAAAAAGTTGTTGTATTACATTTACATTGCATTTAGACGGTAAACGTCGGTTTTACAATGCATTAAAAAACTTTTATATGTATTTGTAGCGCATCCAAACGCTTTTTTTATGTCACGGAATGTATAAAAAAAAATTTATATTTATATATTATAATTAAATTTATGTAAAATTTTTGTTTAGAAATCACAATGTTTGAATCTTAATTTAAAAAAAAAAAGAATTTTAATTGGTATAATTTTCATAGGAAATTTTAAATTTTTAGAACATCATCGATAAAAATCTAAATTATTTTTATTTTCAAATTTGTATATTGTTTTTATTTTATATTTTTATGTTCTTTTTTTTGTTTTGATTTTTCACGGAAAATTTTTTATTTTCATATTAAAATATTAATAACAAATAATAATCATATGATGATTATGACGATGAAATTATACAGTTGTTATTTTTCTTTTAAAATATCTATATACATATATATGTATATATATGTACATTTTATTTATTTGTTTTGCAAATAGAGAAAAATTTTTAATATAAAATAAATTCATTTTTATATATACATTATAATGTATATATTTTTTATTTAAATTCATATTTAATTATAAATATGTATGATATTATTATTAAATGCATCAGATTTTTATTTAAAATCATGTTGTTATTTTAAAATATGATGATCAAAAAATGCACAATTATGAGATACCGGAATGTGATATAAATTTGCTTTTTTTTTTTTTGTTTCTTTATGGTCTTTCTTTATGGTCAATAAGCAGCAACAGTAAACAGTAGCCTTAAAAGCAAAAACTAAAACAACAACAAAAAATATATGTATATAAAATACAAGCACTAAAATTCATAGTGAATCGTCACAAAAAAAAAAATTAAAAAAAAGGTGAATAATTGCCAAAAAAAAAAAAAAAAAAAAAAAACAAGAAGAAAAAAATATGAAAATATGAAAGAAAATTTCAATAATTTAATTTGGCAATTCATTTTTGAGTACAATTCATTTTGTATATTTATTTTATTTGTTTTTTTTTTTTTTTTGTTTTTTTTGTTTTTATGTTTTTGATATATGAATGCATTTAGAAATTATTAAAATCATATTTAGCAACAACATCATCAAAAACAAAAAAAAAAAAACATTTATAGTATAGCATTAAACAACAGCTGTTGATTATAAAATAATGGCCAAAAGAAAATAAAAAAATAAAAACTCAACAGGAAAACTTGTTAAAAAACATCAAAATTGAAAAACAAATTTTCTTTTTTTTTTTCGAATTTTCATAGTCATAATTTTCGATGTATAAAGAGAAATAAATTGATTTGCCAATAGAATATATTGCCAATACAACAGACATCTATGGCAACTCGCAGGCGAAGAAATGATAACGAGCCAGATAAAGCGAAGAAAATGGAGATGGATAGGCCACACTCTGAGAAAAGAACAAACAAATATAATCAGAATGGCCCTCGAATGGAATCCCCAAAAAAATTTTTTTTGTATATGTATGTATATAGCAATAATTGAATATTTTTTCAATAATATCAACGAGAGGTCTGTAATGTCAAGAAAAGGACGGTATCCTTATTTTAACCTAAGTTCGAATCTTTTATTTACTTTGACTTTGTTTAGACAATGAAAATTTACTGAAATTACCCAAAATAATTTACAAATCCAAACCAAATAAGAAATACATATACCAAAGTTTCAAGTTTTCAACCTATAATTTACGCATTTATTTGAACTGAAAAAGTCAAACTCTATTTATAGTATGAATTCATTTGTGTTATTCTTAGAATTTTTTTTAGAGGCTTATGGTTTCTTTGTTTAATTTGATTTTATATTTCTTATGTTTTATTGTTTTATGTATTATATGTATATTAATTCTTAAGGGGCTAAAAATGGTTTAATGCGTCTTTCTTACTTCTTGCATTCCACAAATTGACGTAATAACAGTGATTTGTTTTTATCAATAGATTTGTTCGATTTTAATAGCAGTCTTAAGTCAAAAAAAAAAAAAATAATAAATTATAATCTTTAATATGAAACATGTAATATGGAAAAACGTTTTTTTTGATTTTTGCTAATAACTCACAGATAATTTCTGTAACAATTGATTTATGTATTAGAATTAAATCAGACATTCCCTAAATAGTTGTCTAGCCAATTTAAACATTATAATGTCTACTGATTAGTCTAGTAATGTTAAAAAGACGAAACGAAACACTTCTAACATATTATTGTATATATTGTAAAATATTTGATAAGATTTTGAGCCATTGTGTCAGTCTCTTTAAAAATTTCGATTAATTTGTAATTTGACAATGCAACATTAAAATAAAAACGAATAAAAATAAATTTAATATTTTTTTTTTTTTTTCTATATTTTATATCACACGCATAGTTTCAACTTATGATTCTTAAATATAGCATAGATATATGTTATTAGAATGAAATAACAAATCTTGTTAATAAAAATTTAAAATTATAATCATAAATACCGAAAATCCAAATGAAAAATGGTGAATGTCATATTAATAATTGAATTCTTTTTTTTTCTTTTTTTGTTGCATTTTAACTCTTTAATATTTGATTTTAAATATTGTGACTATATATTTTTTATTTTTTTTTTGTAGTTTCTTTTTTTTTGTCATATATTTATACTTTCATGCATTTTATAAGAGTGTTTCGCTTCATATACCCTTTGGCTAAGCAATACAAACAATGTTTAATTGCTTTGTCCTCTTTAATTATTAAAAGAATAAATTAAAAATTATTAAAAATAAAAATTTTTATATAAAAAAAATAAAAAAAAATTTATTTAATTCTTAAAATAAAATTTTGCGCATACATTTTAATCAAAAACAAAAAGAAAAATCAAATAAAAATTTAAATATATTTCTGAAATTCATAGGTAGGTACTGAATTTATTTTAGCATCATTATATTTGTATCAGAACTTTGTTGACAAATTTTTTTTTAATTTTAATATTTTTTGTTTTTTTTAAAGGCTTTTTTTGTTTGTTTGTTTGTTTTATTTTTTGAATAATTTCATTTTAATTTTAATAATAATTTTTGATAAATTATAAATGCAATTGAAAAAAAAAAAAAATATTTTTTTTTAAGTTCCTGCAAAGGTTAGAAGAATGTCAAATATTGTTGCATTAAAATTAATATAAATAAATTAATTATAATATTTTTTTTTTCATTTTTTTTTTTTTTTATAAATTTTTAATTTATTTTTTAATTTTTATTTCAGGTAAGTGTCCAAAAAAATTTGACAAAGTTTTGACATCTTGTTATTAAATTGCTATCAAGTAACTGAATAAAAAAAATTTATACACGCTTATGCATATAATTGAAAGAGGTATCTTTAACAAAGGTAAAATTTAGTAAATATTAAGAGATCAATTTAACTAATGATACGTTTAGCAGAATCATCATCAGATTTCAATTAAACATCCAAAATTTAAAATGAAAACAATCTATAATAAAGTATTAATTGTTAGTACATTTTTCAAAAAAAAAATTTGACCATCTCACTGACCATTTATGCATTTGTTTATAAAATTTCTATGACGTCTAAGATAGAACAATGAAATTCAATCTTAAGGAAGAATAAGTCTCTGGAAAAAAATTAATGTTGTAGAATGTAGATCAAGTTTTATTATGTAGTTTCATTCATTAAGCAGGTGCAACCCCTAAAATCGCCAAACGATGGGAATTTTTTTTTACCTATATAAAATTAATACAATTTATAATTATACAATTATAATTTTTTATTATTTTGATTATATAATTTTTGGCAATTTAGTACATATTTACATTTACCGTTATGTAAAAACAAAATTTTGCAAGATTTTATTACTTTCAATAAATTCGGCACATTTTTAGTTACAAGCTCGAAGTTTTGTGAGAAATCATCTTTGAGAGAAAAATCTTTCAGTATTTCGCGTAAATTACCTCAGAAATTTTACTTTTACAATAATGTTTTTACATCCTGTTTAAGATCTATTAGCGATCAAAAATTTAAATTTTGCCTTTTTTTTTTTTTCATACTTGTAATTTAGGCTTCTGTACAAATTATTCAAAGTAAATCACAGAAATTAAAGCTTCAGTATAATATTTTCGCATCTATGTTTATAATTAACATCTTTTCTTACTTATATATATGTATGTATATATAGAAATTCTCTAAAATTAAAGAAATTGTCTCTTGATTTCCCAAAATTTCTTTTGCCAACATATAAAATTCTGAGAAAATCATCAAATTTAGGTTCAAGACACAATATTTTAAAATGCTTTTATGCTTTAATTGTCTTTATAGAAAAATCTGGACATTTAAAAACCTTTAGTTTTGCATTCTGTCTTGTTATTTTATATTTTAATTGATATAATAATATTTACATATGCCTGTGGCTTATTGACGTATTTTTATCTATTTAAACTTTAATCACTTTTTTTGCTGAGGGCGCATATAGTAATAGTATATGCCTATAATAGTAGTACCAATAAAATTTAGTTAACTATTACAACTGAATTATTTGGCATTAAAAGGTAAAATTTAGTACTTAATTTCAGTAATGATTCAAGTATTATTGAGGTTTGTCATTGATTCATATTATTCAATTAGATGATGATTGTCACTTTTTTTTACTATCAATATCATTATATAAGATATTTACTGTATATTTCAGTTTAGTGTAGGAAAATTAATAATGCAAGTTCATTTGATGACTCAATAGTATATTGTTAGGTTAACTTAAAATTCTTTAACAACAGCAGCAACAGCATTTGTGTTTTTTGCAAAGTAAAAAAAAATGTTTTGAATATCATTTTAATTTTCTATACGAATTAGTCTTAATATAATATAGTTTTATTTATTTAATTTTATTGCAAAATAACCCTCATAATATTATGTTTTTCCAAGTTGTTTTTTAACATCACGTTTAAGAAAAAAATATCAAAATATGTCCTTTAAATTGAATGAGAAAACTTTAAACATGACATGAACTTAGAAATGTTAATAAAAATTTAAATTACATTTTTGTTTTGTTGTTTTTTTTTAGTCCGTAAAAGCCACCGTACTAAAACATTTTTTCAAAAAAAAAAAAAAAGTTTTTTATATTTTTCTATTTTTTTATACTCGTATAAATTTTCTTCTTCATTCCCTTTTCTATCAAAAAATTCAATAAATAAATGAAAAAAAAAGATGCAAAAGCAGAAAACGAAACAAATAACTGTTCAAATGTCATGACAAGTTTTAGTTCGTAAAAAACGTACGCAAACAAAAAACATAATAGCAAAAACAAAAACAAAGTAAAAATAAAAATAATCTTTAAAATTTTTTTTAACATCAATTTTAAAAATTGCCTGAAAAAAATACAGTGGATTTCAAACTTTTTATCAAAATATTCACATTCATACCGTTATTTGTATATTGTTATGAATCCTAATTGAATATTGAAATGTGGAATACCGTTGTTTTAAGAGTTAACAAAAAAAAAAAAAACAAAAAATAAAAACATTTTTTTGACAGTTTGTTTTCTCTTTTCTCAACAATTCACCCAATTTGTGCAATCACCCCAAGATTGACAATTTTTTTTTTTTTAATTCTGTTATTTTGTTATTCATTTTTTTTTCATCGCTGTATATTGTTTTTTTTTGTTTGTTTTTCTTTTGGTTAAATTCGAGCTGTCACATTTCTTTTTCGTATTTCCCTGACTAAAATTTGTCTTCTGATTGTTCCGAAAAAAAGAAAAAAAAATATCAAAAAAACTAAAAGTATTTTCCAGAAATTTAAGACTAAAAAGACGGAACTAATTTTTTTGTTATCCTTTTTGAGGTATTTTCGAATTACAATTCTATGGCACGGAGCTAAAAATTCCTCTTAAAATTCAGAAAAAAGAAGGAAAAAGAAAATAATATAAAATATGACAAAAAAATTAAAAGAAAAAAAATTAATTTAAATGTCAACATTCCGTACAGAAAAAATGACTCACGATTACGTGCGGTATTCTGACTTCTTGTTATTTGATTATTGTTATTTATACAACTATTGTACTGTTATCGTTATTATTTTTTTAACTATGGTTTTGTTTTTATATAACTGTTGTTTTACTATTTTAACAAAAAAAAAAAGGTCAAAAATGTCCTAGAAATTCTGATGCTCTGAGTTTTTTTTTTTTTTTTTGGTTTTGGTTTGTTTTTATTTGTAAGCAATGAAGTAAAAAATTTACATCAGAGAGTAAAAAATAACTGTCATGAAAGAGAAATTTTGAAGTAAAAGAAGTTACAAAAATTTCATTTAAACAATTTACTCTTATTAAGGATTTCCGTTGTAAAAAACAAAAAAAAAACAAAAATTCAAAATCCTAGAATCCAAAAAGTACAAAAACAAAACAAAGCGAAAAATATTGGAATGGGATATGAACCTGTTGTTTATTATGGTATAAAAAAAAGTGGCAAAAGTCCAAACACAATATTAAATTACATATTATTTTTTCTTTTACTGCTTGTCTTTTGAGAGATGTAGGTTTCAACTGTCACGAAAAATTAAAAGTTTAAATTTTTATTTCATTTTCTCTTGGATTTTTTCAGTTTTTTTTTTTTTTTTTTGTTTTTTGTTTCTGTTTTTGTGTATTACTGTGAAAAATAGTTGACACTTGTTACAAGAAAATAAGAAAAATTCATTTAAAAAAAAAAAAACAAAAAAAAAACAAAAAGTTAAATAGAAATAAAATTATGTAATTGGTTGAAAATTTGTCATGATTTTTCACAGTGATACACACTGAAAGTGACATTTTTTGTTTAATATTTATCCACGAGGGCATTTTTAAATTTTCCACGTATAGTTAAAATTAAAAACTTTATTTTAAAACAATAAAAAAAATTTAAATATATAAATAAGAAATTGTTTTATATTTTTAATACAATTTTAAACAGTCACAAGAAATGAGTGATTTTAGTTGAAAAAAAAAGGTTAAAATAAAGAAATTTTAAAGAGGAAAACAAAGAATAAAATGGTAATATGTTACCTACGAGTAAAATGTTGCTACCTACGAGTAAAATGTTGCTATCATCATAATTTCTTTATTCATTAATTACTATATTATAGTAGAAAATCTATTTTGAAATCGGAGGGACTGAACCTTTTTTATCTTTCATACATTTTTCTTAAATATTTTTTTATTTTTTACATTTTGATTAAATATGATTTTTATTTTATGGGTTTCATTCTGTTCAGTTCATTAAATTACTTAGTAGTATTAAAATAAATTCCCTGAGTAACTTAAATTATTCTTGGGTTCTAGATAACTTAGAAATAAATATAAAAATATTTGGTCAGTTAAAAATTTAAATTAAAACTTCATAATTACACGATATTTTGTGGTATAAAAATGTTAAAATCTCTTTTAGGTTTTACACAAATAAAATAATTTTAAAATTATTTTTGATTAAAATAAGAAGATTAATATTTTTAGAGATTTAAAAGTTATAATTAAAAGGAATAATAGCTGCTATAATGACAGTGGGTGTTGCCTTGAATAATTACCTCATGCAGTAAAGTGTTATATACTAGTGCATGTTGTAACGTATAGTTGCTATTAGCTAAGTTGCTGTTAGCTAAGTAGTAATAATAATATTCGAATCGATTCCTTACAGTCCCACTCCCAATTCAATGTTTCCGCATTCTATTTCCTATTCTTTCCTATCCCTTCTCTCTAGCCAATGTACTGTATGATCAGATAAGGGTTTCATCCCGTTATATTGGCTAAAGGGGGAAGTAAGTTTAGTCAATAAGAATCTGACACTATACCAAGGCGAAATTCTTGATGTCTTTGGAAGATTCCCGCATTCTTTAGGAGGGGAATTAAAAAAAAATAATTGAAAGGAAATATTTAATAATTTATTATTAGAACGTCATTGTTTTTTTTTTGTCACAAATACTACATATACTTCCCACATGCAATACTGTAGATACTACCTATCATATATTCTGCCCTCATATATTTTCCTATTATTTGGTAAAGCACGACTATAGTTTTGAAAATGTTTTTTCTGTCTAATATGTGCTTTAGTAACATTTTTTTTTTTCTTTGCACATTTCTTATTAGGTACAAATTTTCATTTATCTATTTATCAAAAATCAAAAAATCAATTTTATAGATGATCTCTTATTATGCCCTTTCTTCACGGATGTGGGCCAGCATAATCTATAAAATAATATTTATAAAATTGTATTTAATCGCGATATTAAATTTCTACTGTTTTTTTTTTATATTATTTAAATGCATTCGTATATCCTTATTATCCTTTCAAATATATTTTTTTTAAAATTACACGTTTTTGTTATTAACATTGTAATTTCATGTATTAAATTTATTTGTTCTGTAGGTACTTTAAAGTTAGTCATCCAAATACATTTTCTCTCATATGAAACTAAATTGTGAATGAAAAAGTAATTATTTATTGATATACATATTTGTTTATTATATGTACATATATATTATATATATTATATATATGTATATATATAGCTTCTTTTTGTATGAAAATAAAAGTAAATAACTATACATATATAAAAGAACAATAAGAGCTTTCATAGCCATACCAATTTTCTTACGAAAGAAAGAAACTTATTTATAAAAGAAAAAAACAAATTTTAACTTATATTAAAAAAATAGTAAAAAAAAAATGACAAACATTAAAAAGGGCGTTGATTTCAGTGCTCCTTCGATCTAAAAAAAGAGAAATAGACGGATGGTAAAAATTTCTAAATATTATAATTTCTATATCACAATCGTTTTTTGTTTCATTATTATAACCATTTACAGCTTATTTTCCATGACTTTTTTTTTTTTTTTTTGGTTTAATTTTTCTTTTATATATTTTCATTGTTTATTTCTTTCTCTTTCACACCCTTTTACTTTGTCTTTATTATTTTCCTTACTCAGTTTGTTCTTATATATGTATATGTACTCGTATAATGTAAATTTTTTTTTTTTTCTTTTTTTATTATATTTTTCTCATATTATTTAAGCTAGTCATCACTTTAGTTTTATTTATATGTCATTATATTATTTTATAACAGTACAAAAAAAAAAAATCATAAAAAGAAAAAAAAAGAAAAACAAAAAATTGCAATAACAAGAAAATAATGACTATTATTATATGTGAAGGAATCCTTTAAGTTTGATAATTTCATATACAAATGTTCATTCCTCTTTGTATTGAAAAAAAGAACATTGAGAATATATACATATATAAAGACGAGAGAGGAGTATATTTTGGGGCGAAAATGATTTTGTGTGGTAGAGAAGATGGTGATGTGATGATTCAAAATTATATCATAAGTGTTAAATTTTTTTGATATATACAACACAGTACAAATGTTGTTTATTTTTCATACCTACAACAGAAAAAGTAATATAATATTTTCACTGTTGCAGTATAAATTTTTTTATTAACATATCTACATACATTTTGTTAATATAGTCTTTTGATTGACATACACACACGTGTATGTAATGTAAAATTATACAATATGCATAGTTGTTTTATTTTTCTTTTGTTATTTCTTAAAGTTTTTGTTTATTGAAAATTTTTGCGCGTTATCCTTGATGTCGTTGATGATAGTACAAAAATTGTTGTTGTTCTTGTTGTTTTTGTTGTTGTTATTGTTGGTAGCAATAGTTAAAAGTTGTAATAGTGAAAATTTTTTGGTTAGTTTGCTATTAATATTATTTATACTTTACCATTGCTTCTAGAACTTCTCATTGTATTTATAATGATGTATATAATAAAAGTTTTGTTGACATTTAGTAATGGTGTGTGTATCTGTGTTATAGTTCAGCGCATTATTAAATATTTTTTAGTGAAAAATTCATTCGTTCAAATTGTTTGTTCACAGTTTTTTTATGATTACTTTTTTTTTATTATTGTTATGTTTTTGTTTTTTTTCTAATGGAAAATATTTTAACACTTTGTGTCAGAAAAATAATTAACATTTATATTTTTAATGATACCGGCATGTGCAAATTTGTATTCAAAATAATGATAATGTTATTTAACATTTAATTCATATGGTTGTAGAAACCAAATATCTAATCAAATAATTTCATTCGAAAAAATTGGTAAAAAAAAGTTGTAAGAGAATTATGATGTTGACAAATTTTAAAATTATTCAAATTCTATAATATTTGAATCCTTATTTTTATGAAATCTTATCTTCATTTAAAGCTTAAATAAAAGTTCAGTTTATATGGAAAATAAATACGACTTAAGAGAATCATTAAATAATTACAGTTCTTTATATTTCCTCTCTTGTATTTAAAATAATCGCTACGATTGATTTTTAGATTACCTTAAATTAAGACTTGCTTTCTGAAGGAACTATGTGAATGAGATCCAGTAGACACAGCTTAAACAAAATAGACAATAAAATTCTAGTGATTATTTTTTAGATTTGACTTGTATTCATTTCTAAAATTCATATCACTCGTCTTCTTTTGCATTTTCTTTTTAAGTATAGAATAAATTTTCCACGTCACGATTAAAATATTTTCAATTTTCATATTTTTTTTCGTTTGCAAATAACAAAAAATAAGTGAAAAGAAAAAAACAGAAAATAGAGGAAAAATTCAATATGAATTCACATATCGCATACTAAAATACGAAAAATAAAAAACCAAAAGAAAAAAAAAAAAACATATACTTAATAAAGAAAAAAAGGTTTTTTTTTTTTCTTCATATATTTGAAAAACAACCAACTATTAAAAATTATTTATATTCAGAGTTATGAGGTTGTAAACTATATTTTATTATTTTCCTCTAAACAAACAAAACTAAAATATTATATGTAATTATATTCTTTATTTTAATACATACATACATACATATTAATTTTTTTCTTTATTATATATGTATAATATATATGTATAAATAAATATCCTATTAAATTATATTTTATTTATTTGAGTTTTAATACTCGTGAAAAACGTGAAAATATTCATGACAAAAAAGGTCCTTGAGGATATGTACTCTTTTCATTTGTTTGAATGAATGTAAGTGTATGTAAGTTTGATTCATATAATTTTGACACCCTTATTAAAATGAAATTTTATAAATATATATTATATTTATTAAATGTTTTATTACATTTTTCCTGAACAAATAAATAATGATGATCCCCTTTTTGTTTGTAACAACAACAAAAAAAGAATATTAAAAATTATTAAATCATAAATAGTTAGCTTAAAAGTTAGAAAATATGTATGTATTAATGTTCTTGAGAAATATGTGTTTTATAAAAAAAAAAAAATATTGAAAAATAAATTTCATTTTTTTTTTTTTTTTGTGGTTAAAATTAAATATGAAAAGATTGTCATTAATTTTTTTTATTTTCGGTTTTCTTAGAAAATATCAACAAGACAATTTGGAACAAACAAAAAAAAAAAAAGGAGAAAAGAGAATTTTAATTGTTTATTAGTAAATATTTGAACAATTCAAATTAAAATTTATTTCATATCATTATTTTTTGCCTTCAAGTATTTATGTTTAATATGATAGAAAGGGCTTGAAAAACGTAACTATCTATTTCGTTTTTTCGGATTCTAAAATTTATTAATATTATATATTATAATATTCAATCTATTTTTGGGTACTAGAGAGTAGAGAAAAATATTTTTAGCTTCTTTTCAATTTGATCATATAAAGAGTACAGGTTAACAGATTTAAGTAAAAACCCTTAATATTTTTACCAATAAGGATTATTAATAAGAACTGTGCAGAATTTTATTCGTAGTGTTTAATTTAAAAAAAAAATGATTATTTTCATAATAGCATATATCCTTTTAGCATCTTCTGTACATACAATATTATCCTAAAAATGTTCTTTTTATCTTACGAGAGGCGGTGGAAAACAATCTACGGTCACTTAAAGCAAATGCATAACTTTCTTTTGACTAGTGTTGGATTTGAACAAACCAAAAGCATTTCTTTAAAAACCAAACTTTAAGATGAGTCCTTTAATACATAATATATTGTACAGTTTGGTTTTTTGGAAATTGGCCTTTGCAAAATGACATTATGGAGGATGAAGGGGTAAATGTAGGGAGTTATTTTAAAAGTTAAGGAAGATGCTAATGTTCTTCTTAAATTTCGTTGTATCGTACAACGTATGAATATCCAACTTTTGAAAACATATGTGCTGACATAAAGTATGACAAACAAACTTCCTCAACAAAGGAAGAATATCTTTGGCCATCTTGACAGTTTAACAGTGTAGGGATAGGCATCTGTCGCACTTCTTGTTTCGTTGGATAACTTGAAATTGTATAATTAACCCGTGAACGTATCCTTAGTCAATCTGGATTATTTAAAAGTTATGATTAGTTTTCTCTTGTCTGACATATCTTACCTATCTTAGTCAATTAATTTGAATATATTTTGGAAAAATAATACCATCAAAGAATACATAATGTAACTGGTTGTTATAATGCTTTTCTCCAGCTTTTATTAATAGGATCATAAATTTAAAAAATTACTATTAACAAAAATATTTTCTTTAAATTTTCGAGTTGAATATTTTTTGCTTTATTAAACCTAGGAATCAATTACAATAAAATATTCTTTCCATATTTTTTTTTTTTTCGTTTTGATAATTAACACAATTTTCATTTTCGTTTTATTTAATAATTCATATATATATATATATATTTTTTATTCTACGGCAACTCTTATTTTAATTTTAATTTTCTTTTTTTTTTATTAATTACTTTGCTCCATTTTGTATTATGAGTTATATTTTAATTTTTCATATGAAAAAATGAATACACTCCCATTAACAGCACTCTTGTATAAATTATATAGGTATGTATGCATGTGAATAACTGCGTTAATATCCATTATCCTTTCTTTTTCATTTATTATGACGAAAAAAAAAAACTTATCGTTGAACTTTTGCCCTTTTAACTTTTTTATTTTTTTTTATTTTTATTTATAGAATTTTATTTTTTTTTTGCTTCAAAATGATACGCGGGTTTCTTCATGTACTCTGTTACCCTTCTTCTATTAAGAAAAGTCGGAACCGTTTAAAGTTTTTGTATGTTTTTTTCTCAAATTTTTTTCTCATGTAACATTTTTTGATATTTTAAAACTCAAATGCATTTTGCATGTCTGCATCGTTCTTTAAGGACTGTAGTTTTTTTTTATATTTTTTGGGTTGTAATTTAGTTCCCATTTTCGTTTTTTTTTTTTTGAGAAATTATTTTCTCACATTTTTCGTTCTTTGAAATTCGTCCTTAAAATTTCAAGCATATTTTAATTACACTTCATTTCATATATCCCCTTATGAATTCCACTAAATTGATCTGAATTCTCAGTTGTGTTTTCAACTCTTCTCCTACTCCTAATATTTGTTATTTCTTTAATAGTCTTGAAAGTTAAAAAAAAAAAGAGGAGCGGGCTCCTATTCAAAAGGAAAATGAACAAAAAATAAAAATTGAGAATAACTTTGACGTCTATGTCTGATGATATCAGAGTTGGTGATGTTATTAAAAATAAAGATGGAAAGAGAAAAAGGTTTTTACTCACTTTTAACTTTAGAATTTTCTTTTGTACTCAAAAAAAAAAAAAGTATTAGAAGTACTTATTAAAAAAAAAAACAACTTATAAACAAAAAAAAATTTTTATTGAAATTTTGAATATATTTAAACGTTGCTGTTAACATTTGATGTCAGATTATTAATATTTGTTAATGTTGTTGTTAAATTGATTATAATGAATCATAAAGTACTTTTGTATAAGTTTTAAAGAAATATCGTATGCCAGTTATATATTACAAATACTTTAAATAATTAATGTAAAAAAACTAGTATAACCTACTTCCCGTGTGTTGTTTATAATGTGATATAGGAGAATTTAATGATGGTATCTATTAATGTCAATAATGGTATAAGTATTATTTTTCTTTCTGATTATTGTTTGTTCATGACTTAATGTTAATTTATTATTACCGACCGCATACATTAATGTATAAGGTAGGTATTGTTTTCATACTAAAAATTTGTACCCGAGATTTACGCAAAAATGCACTACTCCGCTCCGGTGTGGAGAAGGCTGTAAAAAAATGTTCAGTATGATGTCCGTCTGTGTGTGTGTGTGGGTATGACTGTGGGCACGTGTACAGCTTAAACGACTGAGCGGAATTTTTTGAAATTTCATATTTAAGATTTTGACGTAAATATCTCGGATTGATAAGCTTTTGGAGCAAATCGGACAACCGCAAGTGGTAGTTTACTAGTGTACTTTTTAAGTTTTTTACGAATATTTCGTAACAGAAAGATTTTGTGAGAAAAATTATTAAGAAAGAGTTGTTACACAAGTAAAGAGGAACAACTTTGCCATAGAACATTTTTTGATCCGACTAACTTTAACTTTTATTTAATTTTTTTTCTAAGTCCAAATTTCATACGTAACACTCCATATGAATTTATAGGAACAATTTTTTTTTGTTTTTTTTTTATATCTCTAAAAAATTTTATACATACATATGTATGTACTTATATCTATGCCAATGCATATTATTCATTTGTTGATGACATAAAATTAAAACGGTAAAATTTTTGTTAGCAGATTTAATATTAATCTTATGTTTGTTTTGTATTTGTTTACAGTTTTTATTATTTTTTACTTTTAATATTATTTTTTGAATGAAAAAAAAATCATGTATCTACATTACAATAATAATAATAATAAATGGATGTATGAATGAATGTACATATATTTTTACGATTTCATTGCATATAATTATTTTTATTGAATAAAACAAAATGTTATTAAATTATTAGAAGTTATTTTGCTTTGATATAAATTATTATGTAAAAAATCTATAAATTTTGGCATTGTACTTTTTGTGTAGTGGTGGTCGGTCCTGTGGTGGAGACAGCTGATTTTTTTTTTATCTATTTGCCTGTGCAGGTTTTCCACTTATTGCAAGAGCAGTAAAGACTGAGAAGTAAGTGCTTTTTTATAACAAATAAATGGATCAGGTGTTACAATTATACAGCATTTAGTTTTTCTTAATTCACAAGTGATATCATAAGTGTTAAAATAAACAAGGACAAATTTTATCGTTAAAACACCTTTTTTTAATTTGGTTTTTATTATCCTTAAAGTATGCAATAAAAATCAATTGAAAATTTTCAGAATATAGTACGTTTAAGCACATGGTTTATTAACCAAGGGGAGTGTTGGTTCAAATTCTATACGGGGAGCAAGTTTTTTTTAATTTAAAAACAAATCCCCCAAATAAATAGTGTAAATAAAAATAGAAGCGTGAAAAGAAATTGTATCCTTATTTAACTTTTAAAGTTTTAATTAATAGGGGCAATATTCTAGCATAGAATTAATAACAAGTAATTTTATATTATGAATACCTATACTTAAAATTTTGAAACTTTTGAAAAACTTGATATCATAAAATTTATTCATAATAATTCTAAATATTGAAAAATGTATTAAAATAAATATGTGACTATATACTTTATATTATGTATAAATTTTAAAATATTTAAAAGATCAATTCAAAGGCCTTTCTTTAAGTTTTCCGACTGAAATATTTCAATATCAATGTGTAATTTATTTTACCAAAAATATTTCCTTTAAATACGAAGTCTAAAGTTATATATATGTTTTTAATTGTAAAACATATTTTTTATTTATTTGTATAATATTTTATATATATATAATATATACTATATAATTTATATAATGTATTTATACATGTGCCTATAAAAAGGATTTCGTTTTAAAATTCTCTTATTAACCAAATTAAATGTTTTTTTTCCCCTATTTAAATTTTAATAAATTTTCATAGAGGTACTAAATATTACATAATAAGTATATAATATGTTTATATTAATATAAAAAACAGAAAAAAATCTATTATTACATACTGGGAATATAAAATAATGTAGCCTAAAAGAATATTTTTTAATCCCTTCTATTTTTAAACTTTGTATTTTCATGAATCCAGTTATCATTTTTATAATGATTTAATGGCATTTATTTTATTTCAATAAAATTTTAATATAATTTTACTATATATATGTATGTATGTATGTATATGAATATATTATGTATTTTTGTTTCTGTTATACAATAATTACTTATTTATTGTTAATGGGGACAATATCAATAGATATCCTTGTAATAATTTTTTTTTTCTTTTTCTTCTTCTATTTTTGTTATTATTATTATTAAATATAATCATAAAATAATAAGATACTAATTATTATTATTTTCTCATAAATGCCATATTAAATGTAAAAATATATATAAATAAATGTAAGGTACAAATATTAATAAGGATGATATTATATATATGTATATATATATATATATATAATTTGTATCATTTTAAAAGATATCCATATATGGATTATATCAATTTCAATAATGAACCTTGAAGCGCATATAATACTTAAATTATAAAATTTCATAAAATATATGTATATATTTTATTTCATATAGTTGCCAAAAGAAACACCCTCAAGTATTTTAAGATAATCGATATTTTAAAAATCCACTGTATATGGTAAACTGATAATTAAAATGTAAAGTATTTTAAAATTTTTTGTCGAAATTGTAGATTGAAGACATAAGTTCTTGTTTTATACAAAAATTTCTGGTTATAACTTATACAGTTGTTCAGGACTGGCTTTTATTTTATGTTCTTAAATTTTGAAATAAAGAGGAGATATTCTGATCCATACCGGAAACGTTTTAAATTCAAAATTAATAAATTTTAATTTTATAATTATTGTTTCCATTAAATGGATAATACTATATTTTTATCCTTTATTTACCATTTTTTATTTGATTATATCTGTAGTTCGAGAAAAAATGAATAAAAAATAAGGGCTTATAACAGTAAATATGACACATCTTCATTCAGTATTGAACAGCTGACAACGATTTAATGAAAAATAAGACAAAAAAAATTTTTAAAGTACCTTTTAATTAGAATTAATATTTTCAAAATTTTAAAGTTTTCAACTTTTTAAGTACTTGTTTAAGAAGTAATTTTCATTTGATTATTTTTCTCTTAAAATATAAAAATTTTTTGTTTTTTTTTTAAACATTTTGACAACGAAAAAAAAAAATTATCACTTAATTATTATTTAATTAAAACTTTTGTAATTCGTTGTTTCACTAATCAACAGCATTATCAGAAATAAAGAAATGAAAAATAACAACAATTAAAAACAAAAAAACAAAAATAATTAAAAATAACAAACAATAGAAAAAAAATAAACATAAATAATAATATCAGTAACATTTAAGAATTGTGAGAGTTTTTTTCTCTTTTGAACAATTTCGATTTTCGAAAATAAAGTACCATGATAATCTGCAATTCTTTGTGTAGTTTAAATTTAAGATTTTGCAGCAATTTATATAAAAAAAAAATAAAACGGGTGTTATAAAGTTTAATTTTCATTTGTTATAGAATTTGAAATTTTTTTTTAATTTGTTTCAGTATTTGCAATTTATTTTATTTTTTTTTTTGAATGTTCATAAATATATTTTTAACTTCAATATTTATTTTTTCATACCTTTAAATAAATTTTGTTTCATATACAAAAAAGTGGAGCGGTATATATACATAATCTGTGTTTTCAAAATTTCGTTTGACAAAAACTCGTTTTTACAAAATCTTGTTTCGTAAAATCTCGTTTTTTTTTTTTGGCTTTAATTTTAAAATAGCTTACGCATTTTTGTAAGAAATGTTATTAGGAGGGATTTTAGAGTTGGATTCAAAGTAAAGGATTTCGTTTTTTCCAGAATATTTCTATATATGCATATGAGAGAATATTTATATATATAGTTTTGGAATGAAACTTCTTATGAAACGAGATTTTGTCAAATAATATTTTTTTGTAAAAACGAGATTTCGTACCAGATCCGCAAAAAAGGTATAAGTAAATGAGGGGAGCATGTCATATACCTGTATTTCATTTCCCCGTAGTATCGTTTGTCTGTATTTCATTTGCCTGCATTTAAAGGTATTGCATGTATTCCATTTGACTAGATTTTATTTAACTATGAACATTTTTCCATAATAAGTATTTAATATTGTGAGCAAAAATTATAAGTTGAGAAGAATAAGAGTTGGATTCAAAAGCAGGGCGGCTATACGCTTTTTCCAGAATATTTATGCATATATTGTGAGGATCTCAATTAGGAGGGATTTTAGTGAATTCAGAATCAAAGTTATAAACCTTTTACACAATATTTTTAAATTATAATTTTGTATAATAATGAAATACAGGTAAGCAATTAAAATACAGGTTTGTGATAGTAACCCAGTAAATGCTTGAACTTCGCTCCTATTCTGTATATGGTTTTTGCAATTATAGGATCTTGTTAAATTTTAATATATTAAATTATACGATCTTATTAAATTTTTCAATCTATTTACGATATATTTTAATTATAAAATTTTCAGAATAAGATTTTATTTTTAGAATTATCTTATAAAATGTCTAACGATTAACGGTGTATTTGTGGTATTCTTTGTTTTTTTTTTTGTTTTTTGTTTAAATAAAAATGAATTTTTATTCTGAACTTAAAATACCTCAAGGTTACGTATTTTAACAGTTGGTTTTTCGTTTGTTCTTTTCCTCTTTTTAACATTTTGTTTATATTTTTTTTTTTTTTTTTTTGTTTTTTATTTTTATTTTTATTATTTCTTGTCATTTATTCTCATTTCATTTTCGATTAAAATTTTCTTTTGTTTTTCTTTTTATTTCACAATAATTAAAAACAATGTTGCTAAGTAAATATACAAAATAAAAATAAAAAAATAAAGAAAAGTAAGTAAAAATAAAAGAAAATTATACGGAAAAATCTATTGTACCGGAATTGAAATAAATAAACATAAGATAAAACAAAAAAAAAATAATCAACAACAGCAGAAGTACAGTATAAAAAACTACAAAAAAGAAATGAATAAAAAAGCAAAAAAAAAAATAATTAAAAATGTCTTCTAAACCATCAAGCAATTTAAACATTTAAGAAAAAAATTAATATTATTTTTTCGTATTTGTTTTTCCTCCTGGAATAGAAAGAGAAAGATATGTTTTCAAATGGATAAAGAACAGAAAGAAAAGAAGAAATTTATTTTTGGTTGACGGACTGAAAAAGTTCAATTGAAAAATTTTCCCTATAAAATACAAATAAATATAAACAAAACTGCTGATATACAAAATGTTTTTGAATCTTCTCTTATATATAGAGGATTTCTAATAATGAAGTTCAATAAATAGATATATTGTATCTATATTTATTGCAATCTTTATATTTTTCAGTTCAAATAATTTTTGTTTTTCTTATTTTTTTTATGTTGAAATTATTAACTTGAAAAATTAAGTTCAGCTGAACCGAATTAAATGAATTTGATATTTAAATTTATTTATTTTTTTTTTTTTTGGTATTTTATAAAATTATAAAAAAAAAAAAAAATTAAAAATTAGTTTTAATATTGTTGTCAGCTCCTTTATGTCAGTTTTTTTTTTTCCAAATTTTCAAATGAAAAATATTTAATAAAATAAACTTTGAATATTGTATTGAAAAAATTTTATTTTGAATTAATTTGACTCAGATATTTCAGAATTAACTCAGATATTTGAAAAATTTTAATTAAAAATTAAAAAAAAAAAAATATGTACCTATTAAAATATTTTTAAGTATAAAGAATATGGTTTTTAATACAATGTAAAAATACAATGTTATCATTATCATATAAATTAATTTTTGATTACCTATAGGATACCTTAAATCTAAGTCTTAAATTTAGTTAAAAATTTTTAACAATTAAAGATTTGTTTAATGGCATCAAGTTACTAATTATATTTTTGAATTTTTTTCGTTTTATAACTGAAGTAATTTTGTAAACATTTGGTTTTTGTTTTAGTTTTTCTCTTTCAATGTCCTTTTTTTTTAAGTTTTAGGATCAGTCCTCTTAATTGTAATGTACAAATAGGTTCTGTCTTGAGTTGTTGGACATTGGTTGTCCGAATTCCTTTATTTTTATTTAACTTAATATTTAGGCGGAATATATATGGCGGCCTAGTGCTTGTTTGGTCTGTAAACACCTATGAAAACACCGCGGAAATACGCTGTAAACACCGAAGAAATGTGTGTTCGAATTTCATACATCGTAAGAATTATTACTCTTTACAAGATTTATAGTCACATCTAAAAAGGAAAGGCTGTATAAATTACCTTAACCCATTTAGGTAGCAAGGAAATAAAAAAAAATCGAACTTGTACTTAAAATTTTGTACATACAATATGTTCTTAGTTTTTGTTTTTCATTATATTTAACCTTATTTGGTTTTAGTTTATTTTTGTGTTTTGTAAGTAATTTAGGAAGAGATATTATTTAATTTGACAATCAACTGATTGACTGATTTCATAAATATTATAATAATATTTCTGGATTTGTTTTCTTTTTATTCGATATACACATATATACTTTTTCATCCCTCTTTTCTTTTTGATCAAAAAAAAAAAACTATCAAACCCTTTTAACAGTATCCAAACCCTTTTTAAACACTAATGTAATGCAATGCAATGAAGTTTTATTAAAATATTTATTTTTCATTTTCTTTTTATAGAGTGACCTTTTTATTTTTTTATTTGAAATTATTTTTCTCTTTTATACTAATTTTTCTCTCTCAAAACTTATCAGGAGTTTATACTTTATATGTAAGTTTCTATAAAAAGTTAAATTACTGATAACTATAGTGTTCATTTTTTCCTAAGTCAAAAACCAATTCTTGAACATAACTTAAAAAAAAAGGAAGCGGATGTTATTGACTGTTATTTATGCAGAAAATTTTAAAGGAAAAACATTTTTCATTTTATTTGAGTATTATTATAATCTATATTGTATATAAGAATATATTTCCTGACTTACATATTACATAAATTAATCTTTATTCCATAGAATTGGTTGAAATTTGTCACAAGGATACATACATTTGTATATTTAAGACTCCCGGAAATACAGGAATCGAGAATGATGGTATAAAAAATGTTTTCTTCTTCTTTGTTTTTTTTTATCTTAAATAAAAAAGATATAATTAAAGTGGACAAGACAAAGTTTAATGAAGCTTAATGTATTTTTTTTTTTGTATGTTCTTTTAGAATTAAAAGAAAAAAACTTTTGTCCAGATTTCTTTTTTTCCTCCCCCATCATTTTTCATGTTCTATTTGAAATTTGTTTGAAAAAATAGATATATATATATATAATTTTTTCCTTTTTTCTTTCATTTGTTAAATGTTCGTTTTACATTGCTTTTAAAAAAAGAAAAAAAAATTAATTCACTTTATATTGCACAGTATTTTTCTTTCTTGTTCTTTTTATGTGAAAATTACTTGTATTTCCTGAAGTAATTTGATCAGTAAGTCAGACGCGCTATGATTTTTTTTTCTTAATATTTGATTTTTTTTTTTTTACAATTCCTTTTGAAATGAATCCTTCATTTTCTATAATTGTATGAATGTTATTCTTGTTATTGTTTTTATGGAACATATTAAATATCATAGAGAGAGAAAATTTTTCTTCTTGAAATGACAACGAATCCGTAACAAAGCAAAGATTTTTCTAACTAATGGAGCATTGTAAATTTGAGACACTCATAAAAAAAATAAATAAGAAAAGATTTTTACAAGTTCAAAATCTCATTATAAGAAAAGTTAATGGAAAAAAAAACACTGTGAAAAAATCAGGAAATTTAAAGTTTCTTTTTTCTTTGTTATAAATGTTTAAAGTTAAAGAGGTTTATGTTTGTTTTCTTCTTCTTTTTAAATAGTATTTATTTAATAGTTTGATATCAAATTTAAGTCTATTATTTTTTTTTTTTTGTTTCCTTTAATTTTCGTTCTTTTGTTTAATTTTTTATTTTAAAAAAAATTTTAGTTTTTAAAGAGTTTCATTGATTTTTTTTATTAGTACATATAAGAAAAAAGTTTGAAATTAACTTATACGAGTTAATTTAAAAATGTGAAAGGATTATAATTTTTATTAGAAAGTAATCTTTATATCATTTTGAACAATATTGCAATCAATGGTTAGAAAAATGAAAAGTACTGTGTGAAATTAAATAATTTTTCTACAAATAATACAGGCAATTAATACCTAATAGACTTAAATTAAGTTAACTTAAATAAGTTAAGTTAACTGAGACTTAAATTTCAAAAAGTCGGTGAAACGGAAAAATTTAATAACTAATCAAAATCAGTCATGCACTTCATGTTCTGATGTAAATTCGTTAATATTATATGATGATATATATTTACTATGAAATCGTTTTGATCGGTTTATTTTAATAATTTTTTTTTATAATTAAATTGCCATTTAATCGTTGTGACTGTTGTTTGGAAGAACATTCTTTTCTTTCTAGGCACATGCGTACATAGCTGAACTTTCTTAATGAACTGAAAAAATTGTATACTGAAGGTTATAACACCGTTTATTATTATAAAAAAAAGCATTAGAAATCTTAATTCAATGTTTGGCTCTTGTATTTTATTAAATTTTAATCTGATGCTTCTATTAATATGTATTTGCGTATTAAAAACCTTAAAGAATGAAATAATTTTCAAGTTTTAACTAAACCAGTTTCTTATACTCAAAGTAGTTTTTCATGAAAAAGTTCTATATTTACGTTTTACAACTATAGTTATATATAAATCTTCACTTTAAGTATTTTTTTTTTTTTATTCTCCAAAAAAATATCAAAACACCTTTAAATATAACATTAATTCTATAAAATCGCTAAAATTATCTATACTATCTATCAAAGATCCTTAATAGATTTTATTTTAAAAATCTTCTTAGGATACTACTTTACATTAATTAAATAAAAGTGTTTATCGAGAATTTTAAAACCTTATAAGTATGATGACCATAAAACAATCAAAGATCATTCTTTTAATCATTTCAAATTGTATTTTATATTTCTAAAATGTGTTTTTTTTTATTATAAAAAAAAAAAAAAAAAGAAAAAAATACTGGAAAAATTTACATTTAAAGATACCCTCTTTATTTAGGTACTTATATATTTTAAATTTTCCTTTTTATTATTTTTTTTATTTCAATTCTATAAAATTTTCAGTTAATTTTCTTCATTTTAACTCCTTAGTTTTTCTGTAAAATTTAGTTTAAAAAGTAAAAATTGTAAAAAAAGGAAATGATGGAAAGAAAAAAAAAATAACGATGGAGAAATGATGAAGAAAAATAACGATTAAAAAGAGTTTTTCATTTCTGTTATTTTTCATTATATACCTGGAAATTTTTGTTTTCTTTTAAATCTATATACATATATATATAATAAAAGAAAATAAAAAATAGCATATTATTTTAATGTTACTAAAAAACGAGAAAAAAACAAAAAATATGAAAATATACATAATTTTATTTCTTTTTCTATTAACACAATTCTATTTTCATATAATAAATATTCTTATTATTGTTCCTTTGTTTTTTGATTTTTACCTCTTCTTTAAGAGAATTCATTTAAATTTTGTTTGTTTTGTTTGTTTTTGTTTTTATTTAAACTTCAGTAAATTTATCTGAAACTTTCTTTTTTTTTAATAAAAAATTATTTTGTATTAGTTTTGATTTTATTAATTTTTCTTATAATTATTATTATACAAATGTTTTTTTTTTTTCATTTTTAAACATAGAGATAAATTCAGTCTGTTAAATTGTGTGTTTATTTTTTATTTACATACACATTTAATATTTGCTCATACAACTTCAAAAGTTTTGTATTTCTTCAATGCTGAACGCTTTTTGTACATTTCGTAGACAATATAGATTACAAATTACGATCTGGACTCAAATGTTGATGAATTTTAATTCCTTCATTTTATTATGGCATTAAATAATTTACCAGTAATAATTTACAATATGATAATTTCTATTTATACTTATAACTCACATATTAAAATGCAAAAATAATTAAAAAATTATTGAAGGCTGTCAAATAACTTTACATTTATCTTAATGATGTATCTTATATGTTTATTAATAAAAATAATTAAAAATTAATGTTTGTAAGTATTATAAAGTTTGTTGTTAATGGTAGTAAGTACTATAAAAAGACAGCTGTTTTTATAAATGATAAAATTTAAAAGGTAAAATGATTCGAATATTTTTTAGTGTTATTATTGTTATTTATTTAGGTTTGTATCTTTCTACCAAAATATATGTATTTTACTTATCAAATAAAATATTATTGTGGTTTTGTGAATTAAATTGAATATAGGATTTGTGCGAATTAATTGTATTGTACTATTTAAACAAATTATATGTTAGTCTTTAAGGCGATTTCAACCACAAGTATTCATTTTTATTGATTACTAACTTAGATTCTTTGTATATTATATCTGTACCTAAATACTGAGCTAATAATGTGTAACGTATTGAGGTCTTGTTCATTTTTTTTGCTTTTGGCTCGTGTTTTGAAATGATATAAAATCGACACTTTGTTTTCGGTTTGAATAAATTTGTTCTTATTTAAGTATAAAAAGTTTTCAGGTGAAATATAATAAGTATTTAGTATTTGTGATATGTATGTTTCTTCTGCATAAATTAAATGGTAAATGAAATTATTTTCAGTTACATTTTATGTCCTATGGAAATATTTTGTGCTTAAAAATTTTATGAAATTATCAATCTTATTTTAAATTAGAGTATTACGTGTACTTGGTAACTCTAAAATTTAAATAAAAACGTATAAAACAAATTAAAACCTAGGTATATGGTAACTCTAAGAATTGGTTTTTTTTTTTGATCCTATAAATGAAAATTTCAATTCGAAACTAAATAACATGCTTTACTTTTTAAATTATTTTATAAAATTTACGGTATTTCTGATTTTATTATAGATCTTCATTTTGTTTTTAACTGTATACAACGTATTCCTGAAAAAAAACAAAAAGTGCAAACAACCAAAAAACAAATATTTCCTATAATTTTTAATTTTGTTTTTTTTTTTTTTTTTTAAAGGTGTTTTCAAAAAATAAAATAATAACTTTTTAATATATAATACTATTTCATAAAACTTTATTCCTTTTTTTTTTTTTTTTTGTTTTTTTGTTGCCGATCTTCTTAATTTATTATTACAAAAATTTTTATATTATATATATACATATATTTCTTTATTTATTTATTTCTATTGTTATTAAGTGAAATATTATTTTTTAAAGCTACTTAATATTATTTTTTTCTTTTATACTTTTTTGTTGAAATTTTTCTTTTGTTTATTTGTAATATTTGTATTTTTTCTTTTTTTATTTTTGATTTTCTATTTTGTTTTTTTTTATACTATACTTATTCAAAGTAATAAAAAGAAGTTTTTCTTATTTTTTCGTGAAGCGTATAATAAGATTATTTATACAAAATAACAGTTAATATAAAAAAGAAAAATATAAGAAAAATAAGATGCCGTTATATAAAAGGAAACTTCATTTTGTTTTTGTTTTTAATTTTTCTTTGTTTTTTATTTTTATTTTTTTTAATTTTTACATAGAATTTATTATATTTTTTTTTTATTTTTGTTTTTACCTCTGTTTTTTTTTGTTTATTATAATTTTTTGTCTCTTTCACGCCAATAATAAGTTTTTTTGGTTATTTTTATTTATTTTATTTGTTTTTTTTTTTCTTTGTAAAGTTACGCTTATCAATACAATATTTTAGAACTGAAAAGTGTCCTTTAAATGTAAAATGTCAAATATAAATGTGTAATTCTGTGTAATTATTATATTTTGAAAATTAAAGAAAGAAATTGAAAAATTAAAAATGAAAGAAAAATAAAAAGAAAGAAAATTAAAATTTAACAACAATAACCGAAAATATATACATATATATATATATATATATATAGGTACAGTAAAAAAATTAATATGAAAATAATATTGTACTGTGTTATTGAAGTAAATAACGGAAAAATAAATGTCCTTTTATTAATTAATAACAAACCGTATTATTTCTTTTTGAAAGTTTTTTTTTTTTTCAATTGAAAAAAAAAAATTCCCCGATTTTTTTTGAATTGAATTGAAAAAAAAAATTCCCCGATTTTTTTTTTCGGTCTTCACCTTTTTTGACATTTTTGTGAGAAGGAGGAGAAGAAAAATCGAGGAGACCTAAGACCGTTTAATAATTTAATGACACAATGAGTTATTAAAATGAAATTAAAGTAAAAGAGTGAATAAATTTTATTTAAACCATAGAATTCTAAAGAAAAAATTACTTACAAAAAAAAAAAAAAAAGGATGCCTTCAATATTTTTTGTATTATTTTGTTTTTATCATGAAATTTATTTAATTTTAAATAAATCTTAAATAGTAAATGTAAATTTAATTATTTCTTTTCTTTTTAAAATTTAAATATTTTCTTTGAAAATATGAAATTCTAAATTTGGATCCTTTTCATAATTATCTTAAAATTAATATGTTTTTCTTCACTTCGGTTGATGTGAAAATAAAAAATAGATTCTAGGAAATTTTTGATATATTTGTTTTTTTTTTTTTGTCTATTATAGAATTTTAGTGAAAAAATGAATAAAATGATAAATGTTTTAACAATTATTATATTTATAGCTTTAAATTGGACTCATATTTTATTGAATGCAAAACATAATTTATGGTTTAAGATAAGCAGACGTTATTTGTTAAATATAAAAGAGCATTATATATAGACTTGGAGGAAAAATGAATTTTTAATAAAAATTTAAATAATTATAAAATAATTAAAATTTTCATTTGCTTTTAAATTCTTTTAATATTCTTCAAATTCAAAAACGGTTAAAAATTACGGAGGAAATTATGGTATTCTGTTGAATATCGGCCACGTTTATTAGAATTTTTATAGACCTATCTTTTCGAAGCATAATGGTTTAAATTATGCTAACGATTTTTGATATGTGTATCGTTACTTAAAAATGTTGTTTTGAAAGTACCCTTACAGCTCATTAATGCCAAACACTCCACTCGGAACCTTTCAGATGTTATTTTTGTCATTATTTTTGTTTAATATTTTATTGTTGCAAAGTAATCGGGGCGTTTTCGCTATTTTAAAGTTTTACTGAAAATTTTTCATTTGCATTTTTAATTTTCGGAAAAAAAAGAACATATTAAGGAAACATATCTCGTAAAAACGAAAACCTATTTTTATTTCAATTTAATTATGAAAAACAAAAAGTAAGGGTTTTTTTTTTCATTCATCGGTATTGCGAACATAACAAGATACATTAACTATGCGAAACAATCAAATATAAAATTTGTGTGTCCCACCACAATAAATGTGGAAGGCAACGTAAGTCACACTTTATTAGGACTTATTGTAAATGCTGAGTTCCTTTTTCTTCCTTGTAAAATATGTAGCTATATTCGGAATTAATTTCACTATTATGATTTATATTTTAATTTAGATAATATTTCCTAGAAATTCAAGTAATTCGAAAATGAACTTGTATTCAAATGCAAATTATAGTACTTGTGTTCCTTTCTTTTTATGTGATTTTTTTAATTATGGAAAAATATTTAAAAAAGGATTCGTAATTATTTTTTGTTTTTTTGCAATTCACTGGTTTTCCTTATCATTGTGATCTATTCTCTTATAATGTTTTTTCTTATAATTTTAACCTTTAGATTTAAAAAAAAAAAATTTCTTTCAATTTGTTGTTTTTCTATATAATTTTAAAAAAACTTATCACTTAAGGACGAGTAAATAGATTGTCTTTTCATGTAAAGGTGAAAAATAAAATTGTTTTTTTTAAAGTGAAAGACCCCTGTCTGTATTCTTATAAAAAAAAAAAAAAAAAAATAGTTCTATGAAATTTAAAAAGAAAGATATACTAATTGTTCAGGATTTAGTTTTATTATAAAGGAGATGGTTTGAATTTTGAAAAGATAATTCACTTATACAAAAAAGAAAAAGGAAGAAAAATAAACAAAATCTAAGAATTTTTTTTTTTTTTATAAAATTCAAGAGGCGAAACCATAAGAAAAACCGTTTCATTATTTAAAAAAAGAAAAATATTTTAAAAAATCAAATAATTGCCGGCGAAGTGTGGGAAAATCGGAGGGTAACTAAACAAATAAAAGAAAATTATAAATTATTATATGAAGAAAAGAAAAGTTGAAAGTTATGAAAAGAAGAATTTTCATTTTATCATCTATTTTCTTTTAACGAAAAAAATAAAACAAAAAAATTAAGTTCTTTATAAGAAAATTCTTATAGATTTTATCTTTGGATTCATTTTTTACTGTGGGTTTTTATTTTTTTATTCTTTGGTATTTTTTGTTTTATTCTAATAAAATGAAATAAAAAAAAGAAAAGAAAAAAAAAAAGTGTTTTTCAGCCTCAATTTTTCTTTTATATTTCTATGTTTTTTTATATCTGTAAAATTGAAAACTTTATGATTTTACCTTGTTTATTTTAAAATTTTCCTTTTTATTTTTTTTTTTTTGGTTTTTTTTTTTTATTGTTTTTCAGTTTTCTTTTGAAAAGTTGAAAAGAAATTATAATAATGAAAGTTTTTCATGTTATAATTTTATTAAAAAATTGTTATTTCTTTTTATCTTGTATTAAATATTAAAATTTAAAGATAAATATAAAGTAGTTATGTTTATCTTGTAATTCATTGAATATTATTTAAAATTTGTTGTCAGGTGAAAAAAAAAATATTTTTTTTAAAAAAGAACGAAGCTGTAAACAGTCTTGTGTTTAAAATGATCATATTAAAATATAATGAAAGTTAAAGAACTTTTTTTCCTATTATTTTTATGGAAGATATTCAAGTCCTTTTAACAGATATTCATCAATTTTTGGATACTTTACTTTTAGCGGTTTAAATCTTAAATGTGTTTGCTAAACTAAAATTCAATTTTTGTATATTTTATAGGTGTTTTTGTTTCTACATATATTTTATTATATTCTCTTTAAAATTTTTTTCAAAAATTCAATATCCCTTCAAAAATATACATTTTAATATTTAAGTTTATTTCTAATTATTCTGATTTTAATTTAAATTTCACTTGAGTGATTATTTTCTAAAAATATTAATGGAAATTTTCGTTTTTATTATTTACATTATTTTTTCTTTTTAATTTTTATTAAATACTAATAAAAATATACGAATATTAAATACGAATAAAATTAGTATTGAAATCGAACAAAAAGAAATGGATCAAAAGTTCTTAATCATCTCGAATTCTATCTGAATAGCTGTTTGAGTTCGATATTGGTCGAAAAATTATAAAGTGAAAGCTTCTTTCTTAACTAAATTACTATACTTTTAAACATACATTAATTTTTAAATTTTTTAATTTTTTAAAAAAAATCTTCAAAATTATATTATATCGAAAGGGAATATTTTAAGATATAAAATTTAAGTTAAAGATTTTAAATGAAGTGGAAAACTGGAAAACATATTATTGCTGATTACAAATAAGTTCGTTCATTTTTACAATTAAAAGTTTCCTTTTTAGTTTTTTAACATCAGAATTTGCAGTTGAATGAATTCTCTCTTTTCATTGCATTTTAAAAACTATATTAATTTATCCATGCTACTTAACAACAGTATTGCTCACTTGTGTTTATACATTTAATACTATACGAGAAGGACAAAAGGACTTCAGCTTTTTTTTATTTTTACAAGTAGATAATATTTTCATTTTTCTTTTAATTCCTTAAAATAAGTAACTTAACACATCATAGAGCCACTTTTTTACTTATTTTATTTTATATTAAGTAGAGAAAAAAAGCAAAAAAAAAAGAAACATTGCCCTTGAATATAAAATCCTTAAAGATTTTACACTTAAATAAATTTTCTATTAAGATTTGTTTTTCATTTTCCCTTTAATTTCAAATAAATTTCCATTATTATCATTATTATTTGGAAAAAAGGAAAATAATCAAGCAAAAAAAAAAAAATACAAAAGAAAAATAAATAAAAATGAGAAAGTAAAAGATCTTTAAAAATAATTCACGCCTTAAAGATACTTATATATAAGTAAAAACGTTCGTTCATTTTCAACTTTTTATTATTATCCTCCTCTTTACCACATCATTATTCACTTTTCATTAATTTTTTTTTATATATTTTTTGGCTCCAAAATAAAAGAAGATTTTTGAAACTTAAGATTGTCTTTAGAATTACCTTAAATATATATATTTTTTTTTTTTTATCTTGTGTCTAGTAAATAATTTTTAATGGGCTTTGGCTATTCAAAATTTCTTTTTATTTTCATAAAAAAAAACGAACCAAACATAAAAAAAAAAAAAGTCACCATAATAATTTTCTTTTTCCTTGTTTTTACATTAAAATATGACCGTAAAATATAATTCTAAAAGTCAACATAATCATAATTTGTTCATTCTAACAATTAAATTCAGTTTTTTTTTTTTTTATATTATATTTTCTTCATGTGCTTTCCTTTACTTTTTGTATTGTTTATGCTTTGTTATGTCTCTAAATTCCTTGAATAAAAATGAAAATAATGAAAACCAAAAGCAAACAAAAACCAACAAAAAAATGAAGAAAAAACCAAACGTTCACAATGAATTCGTAAATAGACCTCTGAACAGAAAGGTTGAAAAGTACATTACGAATATTTCGTTTTTTTATCTTTTTTAGTTTTTATTCTTGTTCGTGTTTTTGGTGGTGTGGTTGTCTTCTTTTTTTTTGGGTATTAAATTTAAAAAAAAAAAAACAAAATCGTTGGTCATTATTAAAAAAATATATTCTGTATAGAGAACAAAAACTGGAGAAAAAAGAAATTTTTTTATGTTTTGGAGTTAAAGCCAGGACTTCATTATATTTAAAGAGAACGAGAAATGAAAACTGAATTCATTTTAGGATAAAAATGCTGAATAATTATTATTAACTTAACCTTTATACCATTATATAATAAAACTAACAATTTTACGCGAGTTTTAATATAAAATGCAAAAAAAAAAAAAACAAAAATTGGGGAAATGGAAAGTTAGAGAGAGTAGCAAATTGTTATTTGGTATTCAAAAATAATTAAATATTTTGAAAAAAGAAATGAATCTCTGTGATTAAACAAAATGTTTACAATTTGTAGTTCATTAGATAAAAATTTTGAACTTAGCCTATATGTTATTTAATAAGAAAATCAGAGAAAGCTGCTAACTGATTGACTCAAAATTATATTAAAGCAGAAAAAGACATTCTATAAAATAAAGAAAACTTTCAAAGTTCTCTATTTGAAATAACGGCAAATGAAGTATTACCTAATGCCAAATATTACCCATTCACTTGCGAGCGCATAAAAAGACATCTATCTTAAGATGAAAAACCAATGTAAATGCAAAATTTAGGTAGTCAGAGTTTCATTAGTTAAATTTCTGTTGAAAACATGAGTGTATATATTAAACACACAAATTTAATCTCTAATGATTTTTATTTTTTTAAATCAGCATGAATATAGGATAAGATTAAATTAACTTAGCCTCTAATACCTACCCGTACACTATTTAACTATATTATTTTCTATACTTTCCATTTTTATTTGTAAAATGACCAGAACTTAAAAAGCAAATAAAGTTTTTAAAAAAAAAAAAAAAAAGAAAATTAAATTTTGGTGGTTTAGTGTGTTCTTGAATGATGACATTTAAACGTAATTTCCTTTAAAATATTTCTAAATGATTTCAAAACGCAAAAAAAAAAAACATTAAGAGCAGCAATTCACTCACATTATCTTAACTTTTAATACTCGGTATTGTTTTTTTTTTTTTGTCAAACCACAAAAATAATTATTCATTTCACAATTTTTGAGGATATTATATTCTTTATTTTTCCATTCTTTCCATTCTTTCCTTTCTTTTCTCCCTTTAACTTGGCTACACATCCAAATGGTTCTACATTATTAAATACGTGTGATTGTTACAAAAAATAAAAAGAGCACGTACAAATTTATCAGTTTCCAGCAATATTTAAAAGTGTATATTAAAAACAAAAAAAAAAAAGTATAGAAAAAAAAAATTCAAAAAAAAAAAACGGAAAATAGAATAGAAAATGGCGCCCCTAAATGGCTCTTTAGTATTTATTTTCCGGTATTTTAATGATCAAACGTGCTTGTTAACTCCTTGCATTCAAATACCATACAACTCCTACCAAATTTTCATTCATTGTTTTACTGTTTTTTTTTGTGTTTTTTTTTTTGTTGTATTCTGATTATGACAATGATGATGTGGACCTTAAGTGTAAAATTGAGTGCGTATTTTGAACTGTATTGTAGAATACAATAAAAAATTGGTGTATGTGTGTGTATGTATGGTAAGTTTTTTAAAAAGGATTTTTATGAAATATATTAAAATGAAATGAATGCTCATAATAATTTCGAGGTTTTTCTGTAATTTAATTTTTATTTTTTATTTTTTGTTTTTTTTTTTTTTTTGCTAAGTGACCTGTGCTATATTACTCCATCGCCAGGAGATCAAAAATCATTGTTTGAACCTGATGTAAATTATTAAAATAAAAAGTGAATATTAAAATAACTGAAAGTAAGAGAGACAGAGAGAAAGAGAGAGTAATAGATGTTAAATTTAATATGAAATTTATTTTCACTTGAATTGGTTTTAAAAATTAAAATAACTTTTTTTATACCAAAAAGGGTTTTTTTTTTATTTTTGTTTGATATTGATGAGAAATTTTTCTGAGGTTCCTTGAGGCAATTATCAGTTTTTATTAATGCAATTTTAAAGTTGACTAAAAAAGAAAATTATAATAAAATTAAAAATTTAGTAATTGGTTCAAAAATTTAATTATACCCTCTTTGATTGTGTTTTTATTTGGTGCTAATTTGAAGGTGATATAACAGAACAAATCAGAATGGTGAAATCTGGCACTTATGTACTTCTGTTATCAAAAATCAGGGTTCCCAGTATTCTTAAAATCCGTGTAAACTCATTGAATGTTTAAAAATTTCAATGATTGTGTTAAAAAATGGATCTTTAAAAAATTAAAATTTGTTATTTTTCAAGAATCTCCCTATCATTATTATTTCTATTTAATTTATTTTTTCTCTTTTTTTTTTTTTTCTTAGCCTCCATCCTTTAAAACATGGTTGTCCTTAAAAAATGAAAAAAAAAAATAAATATTTTTTAACCCCCTTTTTTAATTTTTGTCTTCCTGTTTATTGTGTTTTTTGACTCCTGTTTTCATGTTTCATAAAGTGTTGAAACATTTTTGGTTTGTGTTTTCTTTTTTTGTTTAGGGGATTTTTTTTTTTTTTTGATGGGCTCTTTTGTTTCTTTTTAATTGAGTTTTTATACTCTCCACGAATAAAAAAAAAAACAGAGGTTCACAAGTCTACCAGAAACAAAATATTTTTTTTTTTTTAATTTAATGTTTTTTTGTGTCCTGGTATATCCTGTCTTTTATTCTAACAACACAAACAAAACAATTTTAAAAGAAAAAGGGATATAATTTCCACTTGACATAATAAAAAAATTTGAAATGAAAAAAAAAATAAGAAAATCAATGAGAATTGGATGGTTCATGGATAAAATTTTTGGAGAGATGGGTATAATATAAAAAAAAAAAAATTAAATATATATTATTTTGTTAACAATTTTATGAATTTTTATAGTTAATGAAATTGAGGATTCTTTTTGATAAAGGAAGTAAATTTTGACATTTTTCCATTTTTTTAATCATTTTTTTTTGTTTTTCTTTAATTTTTTTTTTATTGAAATAAAAGAAAAACAATAATGAGTTTTTCAGAAGTGATTATAGTTCCAAACAAAAGCAAAAGAAAAAAATTAAAAAACAAAAAAAAAAGAAATGGAATGACATAAAAAATATGTTTTTTTTTTTATATTTTACAATATTGTTATTAATTTTAATAAAATTAAAATTAAAAACATTAAAAAACAATTAAAAATTTTAATGTTATTTTGTAAAAAGTGTTTTTTTTTTCTTTTTAATTACTTCAATTATAATTACATTTTATTTAGTTGTTGACATTTGACATTAGTACTTTAAGGATCAAATATTACATTATATAGAGTTGTAAGATAGGGCGGGTTTCGTTTATTTGATTGTCTTACGAAATTTGAATTTTTTTTTATGGATTTTTTAAATAGATAATGTTAATTATAAAAATGCAATAACTTATTATTTCTACAGTCTTAGAATAAAAATCTTGTTAAAAGTTTTTTTCTATCAATTTAAAGAGAAAACGGCTGCCTCAATAGTTAAAATTCGTTTATTACCAGGATCTGTATGCAATTCGCTTAAAATCATTGTACGGTTAAATAAATTTTTTAACAGCCTAGTCTTAATTTTAACAAAAATTTTATTCTGTAATTGAGAACAGAATTTCATTAAAGTTATTTAAATTTTCTGTGTTGATGTTATTTAGTGAAACAAAGGTCTGAGTTTAGAAATTTTATATATAAATTTTACAAAAACCCTGATGTAATAATTTCATTTTTAAGCTGTGTAAATTAATTTTTTTTTGTTAAATAAAAGCCAATTACCCATAAACTTGACAATATTATAAATTTACTAACTAAAATTTTATGCAACAGATCTTCTTTACATACAGTAAATAACTTCATGCATTTACTTGCCATAACTTAATGATTGCATCATTGATAATTTTGACATCTAATTTCAATTGAAATTGCATATATTAAAACTCATATTAATATTCATTTTGATTAAGCATAATAAGTTCATCTTTTCATAATAATTTCGTTTTTATATATAAAAGTTTGAGATTTAATTTAAATTCATCTCTCAAAAATTCCTAAAATACTCCAAACCCATTAAAAGTGAATGCAATTTAATTTAAATTATAATTTTAAATTTTCTTATAATTTTGAACTCAGGTGCCATCTCATCAAAACATTTCATTAAAATTATCCTAATTCTACAAAATTTTAAGTTATTTTTTTTTTTTTTGGAGTAAAAAAAGATATTATTCTTGATATCATAAAACCCTCTTGTTTTTTCTTGCATTTTCTCTTGTAATTTCCTTCATTTTTGTAACTGTTCATCAACTCGGAACAATTTTAATTAAAAAAAAAAAATTTGTTTTTTTTTTAAGTGTCAATTACTCATACTTATATTTGGGCTACAAAAAAAAAACTGAAAGAAAAACTGTTAAAATCAAAAATAGTATCAACATTTTTAGTTTTAAGAAATTAATAAGAATACTAAGATTTCAAAAGAGTAACAAAGAAACAAGGAATAACAAAATAAAAAGAAAAAAAAGGACAAACATATAATGTAACAAAATTAATATTCATCTTTCTTTAATCACTATTTTATTTTTACTTTTTCCTGTTTTTTTTTTCCCAACCATTTCATTTCTCATCCATTTTTTTTTTTTTTTACGCCATTTCAATCATGATCAACATCATCATTATCATCATTTTATTAATATCCTTTTCCAAAATGAAGGGGTTACAAAATACTAACATTACATTTTACAAGCTTATATTTATATTATATATATCTATACTACTTTTCATGTAGTCCAGAACTAATTTGAATTGCAACTACCAACATGAACATAATAAGAAATTTCATCATTATTATTATCATTATAATCATCATCATCATCATTATTATTATTATTACTAGGAGAAGAAAAGGACTTCTCAGAAAAAAAGAAAAAAAAACAAAATAAAAAATGAACAACGAATACAGAAAGAGAAAAAGAGATTGTAGAAAAATATAAAAAGAAAATTATGTCTGTCATCTCTCAGTTTATGTCATTAATATTAAAGTAAAAAAAAAAAAAAGAGAACAAAATTAAAACAGAATATAGGAAAACAAAAGAAAAATTATCCTGTAGCATAGAAAATTTACAAAAAAGGATCATTCAGTAACAATAACACAAGAATATTTTAATAATATGAAAAAATATGAAAATAAAAACTATTCCAAAAAAAAAAAAAAAAACAAAGAAAAATATGAACCTGAGAAAAATTCTACAACATATTATTATTATTTTTTTTTTTTATATGTACAACATCCTATAATGGGTGGGATTTTAGAAAACAAAAATAGGATAAGACTTTAAATAGTCATGAACCACTTCAAAAAAACAAAAAAAAAAAAAAAAATTAAATCTAAAATTTCATCAAAATAATTTTTAATGAATTATGTATATAAAAATAAATTGTTTTCAGTTAAGTTCAAGCTTTTGACGGTTTAAAGTAGGTATTTTTTTTTTTTTTTTTTGAGAAAAACTGTTTAAAAATAGAAAATTAAAAATTTTCTTTTTATAAAGTGTCAGTATTATCATTTTTAACATAAATTATCTTTTAAATAACAAAAAAATTGTAATATAGAAAAACATTAGGTAAAAATTTAATTCTACAATCAATTAAAGCTGGAATTGGGTTGATTGACTGTAACAATATAAACTCCTTTCTTTAATATGTTTCTTCTCTTTTTAGTTTTTTCTAATACTTTGCACCCGGTACAATAACACTCTTATAAAAATATTTATTTTTATTTTTGGATATTTTTTATTTTCCAACAAAATTCAACAATATGTACTTAAACTATCACATGGTTCATAAACTATAACATGTCTAAATGTTGAAACTGTATTTACATTTGTATTAAAGAGCTTTGAGCTTGTAGAATCGCCTAAACTTTTAATCCGCAACAGGCAAAAATAATTTTTCATTATATTTATGAATATTTTTCTTTCCAATAATCCTCCATCAATTCGATATTAAAATTTCACGCTTAGCTAAAACAAAAAATTTCTTTATCAAAGTTCTTGTCATTTTCTTTTGGTATTTGTTGAATTGATGAAAACTTTTGAAAAACAATTACAAGATTGATGCAGAATTCGATTGAAAAAAATTCAGATTCATTAGATTTGTATAATACTGAGAACCATTTAAAGTTTATTCAAAACATTAAATGATATTTTTTTAATCTTTAGCTTAAAAAAAGAAACGATATTTTGGTCCATCACATCATCATCATTCTCATCTTAAAATTTTTCGATGATATTATTATTTTCTTCTTATTATTTTATTTTCACCATCAGCATCCTAAGAAAATATTTTTAGAATTATATCATATCATTTGATATATATATGTATATATGCATGTGGACAACTATGTATGGTATAAATAATATTGCTTTAATATCCTTCATGATAATGATAAGTTTATATGTTGTATATAATATTAAAAAAAAAATATAGAATGAAATAAGAAATAGTTGATTTTAATATTGATATTGATTGATTATCATCACAATTTTAATCATTATCATCACTATCATAAAATTTATTTCTTGTCAAGAGTGTAGACAGCAAAAGGATTACAACTTAAATATATTTAAATATATAAATATATGTATGTAAATATGTATATGTTTTTTCTATTTATCCTTTTAAAAATTTTTCTTTTCTATATATATATATATCTATATCTATATGTATATATGTATATGAAATAAGTAAAAATATGTATATAAATATATACAATGAAGGAATTTAAATTAAAAATTACTGTAAAAGTAAGGTTATATTTAATGCATATATAAATAGTAGTTTACTATAAGTACAGTAATGGTATAAAAAATTTATAAAATACACTACTTATATATACTGAAAAAATAAATATAAAGTATTTATATCACAAAAGGATATACAATATAAATAATAAAATAATAAAAGAATATATATATATATATATATATATATACATACATATTCATAACAATAAATATAAAATTATATTTATATTAAAAGAAAATAAAAACAGTAGATTTTAAACTAAAGATAACTTGTCATATGCTATTTTTTATCTTATTTTTTTTTTCTTTTTTTTATTTTCATTTTAACATTTATGTAAAAAAAGGATAGCCTTAAACGATTATCTTGATGAAAAATTCTTTGTGTATTAAAAATAAAATATAAGAAAAGATTTATACTGCACAATTTTAATAAAATGGTAAAAAAAAAAACGAAAATTGGACAAAAATAAAATTAAAATCATTGTTTTATTATTATTATTATTATGAAAAACAATACATAGAAATTGCATGTTATTCGAAAATTATTATGGTTCAAAAAATATTATAAACAAATATTTTTTAAGATAATTATTTTTAATTGTATCCTATAATTAAAAAAACTAAATAATTAAAATAAAGAAGATCTTAATTTTTCCCTTTTTGTTAAAACTTTACTTGTGTAGGGAACTTTAAAGAATTTCCTCTTATGAAACATTGGATTTTCTCAAAATTTCTGCTAGCCGATTGGATTAGTCAATTAACATATATATTTTGGTACTCTTTAGTAGGCTTTGTAATATTGTATTGCCTACACAACTCCTAGTTTAAAATTTTACTTTAGTTTTATACTTAAGTATATGAAATTTTAACAAAATTATCTGTGAAGTATAAGACAAATCGAAATATTTTTTTGCCGTATAACCATTTTTTATAAAATAGTTTTTTTTATTTCAAAAGAGATTATTAGAAGGTCAGAACAATCAAAAAATTGTATAATAAAATTGTGCGGCATATGTTCCGCAAAAAATGACGCTTTAAAGAATATTTCACTTCCAAAGTAAATTTATCGGATTTTTAGATCTTTAACACTTGAAGAGAATCATTTGTAAAACTTGAACAGCTAATTAATAGAAAATTGATTGTAAAATTTATTTATATTTTTTAACATGGACATATAAAATATTTTCTTTAGTTTAGTTAAAAAAATTTATTTTCTATCCCATAATTATGGTACTTTTCTAAAACGTCGATAATTTGACGCTGTTGCATTGATGATAATTGTATTGCCTTTGTCATTGATGTTTTAGAAATTTGAAATGATTGACGCCTAATTAATAATTTCAACTGGGCATTGCTTCATGTCTGATTCTCAGTACTAAAATTTAAAAAAAAATTTACTTTTGAAATGTTCACTAAATAATATAAAAACAATATTTTTACCTTACGTCTAATTCAGCCATTTTAACTAAGGACGCTAACAGTAAAATAATTGCTTGATTGCGTTGATTTTTGCAAATATTATCGATCAAAATAGTTTTAGAATTTTTGACGACGTCGTCAAAAATGTTTATGAAAATTTTTTTTTTATCGACGTCGTGTTTTTGACGTTTTAGAAAAGTAACTATGTTTGTTAATAATGACGAAGCTTTACAAAATTTTAAATTAAAAAAACATCTTAGAATATAAAAAACTTGTGGCATACATTTAAGGATATCAAAGTAATACTTTTCAATAAAATACAATAATTAATTAAAATAATTTATATTTTTCGAAAACGTAAAATTATAGTAATATGCATTTAAAAAGGACTTCATTTTCATTTAATTTGGTAGTCATTGTTGGCATTAATTGAACATCTTCCTAATTAGACCATATTATTTAAACCATAATATATAAATTTGGAAATCACCTATATAGAATGCCCAATGAGATTGGGATACTATTGCACTAAATGATTCTGAAAGGATAATGTTTGTGGTAAGGCATTCAGAAGTTTAAACGAATAATATTATGTTTATTTTATCAGCTCTCAAAATAAAAAGTTAAAGACATTTATTTCATTTCCGAATATAGTTTGCAGTTCACTGTTTTAAATTTTTGTGAATTTAATTTAATTAAAGAATTTACTTATATGAAAACTAACCTTTTTTTTAAGATCTTAAGTGATCTTTAATTTTTATTTTTTTTTAAATTTTATTAAATATTCAATTTACAAATGCGAACAAATTTTTTTTTTTTTGCATTATATACTAATAACATAAAAAAACTACAAATACATGTAATAATATATATGCTAAAAAAAAAACTAATAATAATAAAATTCGAATTAAATGACCTATTATTTCAATTTTATTTAATATATAATATCTTATATGTTCATAAACTATAATTGAAAGCAATCAAAAAATAAAATAAAAATAAAAAACTCTTTAACTTTAATTGATAGATTGATTGCACTTTGTTATGACCCTTAAAAAAAAAAATTTATGTTAAATACAAGTAAATTTTGATATCTAAAGATACAATACAATTTTTTGTATAAAGTTCATATGTTTCTTAATATAGATAACATTTTTAATAGTTGAAACATTTAAAAAAAAAAAATAAAATAATAAAAAAGCAAATAGGTGCCTTGTAAGAATTTAAAATCAAATTATGAATATAAAAAAACTGAATTGCAAAACAAAAAAAAAAAAAGAATTGTCTTATTTTGATCTTTCAATCCCTACGTTTTTCTTTTTAATTTAATATCAGTTTTTGACCCCTTACGATTGTTGTTGTATATATTTGTTATTTTTTTTTTTTTGTCGTTTATTAAATAATTCTTAGTATTTATCATTTTTAATCTTCAACATTTTGTGGTACTTAGACGAAAAAAAAAAATATCTTAATTTTTATTTTTTTTTTGTTTTTTTTTTTTATTTTTATTAAAATATCAACCACCCATGATGAGTAATTTGATCTTAATAACATTATTATGATAAACAACAACAAAAAATTATATATGTGTACAATATCTGATAACCTTATAAGAACCCCGTCATAACTCAATTATCATATGAAGATGATGAAGATGATGACGATTTTCATATTCAATTGCTCAACAAATTAACTTAAATTGTTTGTTGCCTTGAGTTTTAATTTTTTTCTTCTTTGCAATGAATTTATAATTTCGTTATATATATATATAGAATATAAAAACAACATTTAACAACAATTACAACAACACCATCAAAAGTGAAAAAATAAATAAAATCTATTTTGTATACGTTTACATGCAATGCCCTTTAATTTGATTGAAAGCACCCACTTTAAACTCAAAAAAAAAAAGTTTAAAAATTCTCTTTCTTTTTTTTTTTCTTTTTGTTTTTTTCTTTTCCATCTCTTTGCTTTGATGACGATAAAAATCTTTAGGCTAATTGGCTTTATAAAATTTATACATCATAAGTAGCTCTCAGATATAATAATAATACCAACAACTCATAAACCAACAATTCATTCTCAGTGTAAAATAAAATTTATAAATGATAAATTCTTTGATTCTTCGGTTCGGTACAGTTCGGTGGTGGTGGTCCTTGAATTTTTTATTCGCATCATATATAGTACGTTGATATCTGTTGTCATATGTATTTATAATAAATTTGTGTTATTATTATATTAATTCCAGACAAATGAATCAATGATAAATAAATAAATGGCTGAATGAAGGGGGACACAATTAATTTTGTACTGTAACAGGTTGGATTGTTTTTTTTTTTTGTTTGTATCTCAAGTTATGATTTCCTTTTTACAAAAAAAAAAAAAAAATGTTTAAAAACCGACCCCTTATCATAATTTAAAGTTTTTATTTTGTAAATTGTGATTCTTATAAATTTAAACTTAAGGAAATCTTTGATTTACTACACAAATTCTAAAGTAACCTATACTCATTTTTTTTCTTTTGTTTTTGTGTTAAAATTCAATTGAAATTTTTGATGGACACGGAATTATTACTTATATATTTGAAAATTTGTTGTCTGCTTCCTTGTTGTACTTGTATATGGCAAATTTTTTTTTTTTTGTTTATGCCATCTTACCCACATCTTAATTTGAACTTTTATCTTAATTTTAAAGTGGGGTGAAATATTTTATACAAAAGGTAAAAAGAAGGAAGTTAAGAAGGAAGTTCTAGATATTTAAAATTTCCTTTATTTATCTTAAATTAAATTTTAAAGAAAATTTTGTGGGATGTGATAATAAAAGTTGAATGGGGTGGTATGATCTACGAAGAAATTATTACATTTTTAACTTATTATCACCTTTTTTTAATGCATCAATCAAAAGTACAAGTAAAAAGAAAACTTATTTTATAACGAAAAATCTTCAAAGTAAAACTGACCATAATCATTTTTTCGTAATATATTTAAAGCAATTTGTTTTCTTTGAACTTATCTTCAAATAATTTTTGAGGGTGGTGAACATGTTTAAAAAGAAAGAAAAAAAAACAAATAGGTTATTGGTTATTTATAAGATGAAATAAGGAGGTTGGAAATTTGATAATGATTTTAGGTTTTTGAGGTATACATAGTGTACTTTATAAAGAGAAATTATTAAAAGCTGAATTTAAACTTTAAAGTTTAATGACGGAATTTTCTTTTTTCACTGTATCTTTAATTAGATACTTTCAAAATGGAAACAGTAAATGTTATTGTTAACATATTGTAACAATAATGTTATTGAAAGAATTAAATTATTTCAATTATTTTTTTTTATTATATTATGATTAGCAGTGATTTTTGTAATGTTACAGAAAATTCAGAATATCATATTAAAAAATGAAAATACCAAGGTGAAAATGTAAAAACAATTTTTGTTCTATGCTGGTTTTAATATCATTAAAGAAAAACTATTCAATGACGAAAATTGCATTAAGAAAACAGAAATTTGTTCCCCAAAAATTTTCAATAAGAAAATAAAAAGCTCCTTTCTTTATGTAACACGAAAACCCAATAGCATATTTTTGGAAGCGGTACGAAATTTTCATCTTAATCTTGTTTTATTTTCAAGATTTTATTTTTTAAAATCTTGTTTTTGTTTTTTCAAAATCTCCGTTTTTCTAAAAATCTTGCTAAATCTTATTATAAAAAATGTTATTTTTATGGATCAGGTTCTATTACAGCAGAGCGGTTTTTCGTAGTTTGAAAATTATTTCAAATTAACAAGATTATGTCTAATTAGAGCGCAATTTTCTGACATTGTTCAGTTTTCCAAAATATGTATGCGCATATGCAAGATTCTGGATTAAGTGGCTTAATTTTTGTAAGTTCATGGTTACAAAATTAAACCACCAAAATTAAATTTAAAAATTAAACAGATTTTAAGCAAAATGTTTTGCATATAATTTAAAATATAGTTACATGATATAACTTTAACATCGACTGGACCAAACTGAAGCAAAAAGAAAAAGCAATTACAAGATTTTTATTATAATTTTCATTAAAATTCATATTAAAACAAAATTGACTGAGATAATAAAGGTTTTTTTTTTTTAACTGATCACTTTATTATTTTCCATTTTCTCAAAACAAATTTTGTTTAAAGAGTTTATTTCCAAAATACATAAATTAAAATTTTTTTTTAAATGTCACATTTTTATAATACGCGCAGAATTTTATCACCATAATTACAATAATATTTTTCATGACACTATTATAATATTATAAAAAAAAAATATAGTGCTGCCATTATTTTAACTCTTTTTAACTTTTATTAAACACTAAAATTAGTAATGAGGAAAAAATGAAAAAAACTTAAAAAAAAAAAAAAAAAATAAGATTAGTTCTCTTTCTCTCATCCGTCCCTTATATTATTTTGCATTTTCTCATACACCACATTTCACCATATTTTGTTTAATATTGATTAGAATATTATGATGATTATGATAATGATAGAAGTTGATTATGATAGTTATAAAGTTAAAGATTTATGTGCTATTATAATATGGTAACGAAATGTAAAACAAATGACCTCATCTTTCATAAATTCTTTACTTTTTTGTTTTTAAATTTTTTTATTTACGATCGGAGAGAAGACGGAGGGATATTATGATGTATGATGAAAATGTGAAAATATGATGCTGGAGTCTTTGAAATATGCAAGAACAAAAGTCATAAAACAAAAAAGGTTAAAAAATAATGCAATTTATGTATGAGAATTGAATAAAATTCTCTTCAATTTGTTACTTGCCTTGCCATCATACACATTTTCTTACAGTGGTTTATATTACAAAGTATTCCAACATTGATGAAAATTTCAATTGATGTAATACTTTTCTTTCATTGGTTGTTTTCTTTGCAACTTTTTAAAAAAAAAAAATATTAAAGAAAATTTTTGTAATCATAATTTGTATCATGCTGTTGCCTCATATTGATAAAATAAAAATTATGATAATGATTAGTTTGGTGCAATAACTGAATATTATCATTATCACATAATGATGATGATATTGATGATTATTATAATGTTAAGGAAAATAATTCAAAAACAAATACATATTATATATGTGTGTGTGTTTTACTAATATTAATAGTGAAATAAACATTCATAAGACTTATAAATTGTTATGATGATAATGATAAAATGGTGATAATATAGTATCAAGATAGATGATAATGATGATAATATGACGACAATATGAATCCAAGACAAGTTATGAGATGCAATATTGTACAATTTTAATCTACAAAAGGATAATAAAAAAAAAAATCAAGATGGAAATTTAAAGCGATAAAAAAAAAAAATAAACTTTTCTAGTGCTAAATTTAAATTTTTGATTGCAGAATCATGAAATCATGTTGTCTTTATGAATCGCGGTTATTTATACTGGCAAGGCAACATATAAAAAGGAAATAAAGAGAAAAATGATAAAAATAAAAATTGTGATGAAAGTAGTCATTTGCAATATTTTTAATATTCTTTAGATTTTTTGCTGTTTTTTTTTATATTTTTGTTTTTTTTTTTGTATTATTGGTACCTTAATGGTTGGCTGCGCAACTTCTAATTCTCTTGAATTTAAAGAGTGGGTTTTCTTTTACTTTGAAATTTTTTTTATAAGTTTATGAATGTTTGATGTAAAATTCTGTCGCTATCATTGTCTCTGTTTCCTCTTTTTTATGTCTGCATATTTTTATTTTCAGGGAAATTAGTTTTTAAAAGTTTTTTTTTTTTTAATAAAAAATTATTTTAAATTGTTTTTTACTGAGTAGAAAATTTTCTTTTGATTCGATAATAAATTCTATAAGAAATTTTATGTATATAATTTTAAAAAATGTACTTAAAAATTATTATTAGTTTAATTTAAAGTTTAATTTTGAAGATTTTATGAAATTTTTTTTTTTTAATGAGACAAGAAAATTAAGTTAAATTTAAAACTTTATTCTCAAATAAAAGTAGTAAGTGTGAAATAAATACAATAATATTCAATTTTCTGTAAAGAATTCATTTTATATTAAGTACAAAATATATAAAGTAATTTAGAACAATATGAAACGATTACTTTTTTTTTATTATAAGAATTATATAAGAAATTGTAACCGAGTAATAAAGTAAAGAAAAATAAAACAGTATAAAGTAGTAAAAAAGCAAAAAATTAAAAGATTGAAGATGTAAAATAAGATGATGACAAATTAGAGTCAACTATAATATTGTTATTAACTGCATTTCATAAAAATCTAATTACCCTTTATTACTTTTTAATTACTTTTTTATTTGTATTTTGCAATTCGAATAATAATTTGTATTTATAATAAATGATTACTTTCAAAGTTCAAACTCTAGTATACGTCATAGAGTTATTGAGTTAATAACATTAGGTATAATATAATCATGCTGTGTTGATGAAGTATGGTATATGATTTTTCAATTGATTATATTAAATACACTCATATGTATAATTGTAATCGATTCCAAAGTTCTTTATTTAGTTCAAATTTTTTTTTTTTCCTGTTTGATGCTTCCTTTGGGTATTGTATTACAATTCTAAAGTATTTTATTATTGCTGAGAAAAATTAATTGGATTCATTATAATGTAACTATAAGATGTCAAATGAATTAGTATATAGTAAACTGCATAGCATAAGAAAATTAAAAGTTTTAAATATATTTGACGTTGATTGTAGGATGAAATTTGTTTAAGTGGTTTTGTGAATTGATAAAACATTGTTTTAAATAGTTTAATTTTAAATTTTAATTACAATATATAAGATAAAACTTTCGAGATGGATTATTTTTAAGAAAATTTCAATAAATATATAAGTAATCAAAACAGTTCTAGTGATTACTGACACGTTAGCTTAGCCTTCATCAATTAAAAAAAAAATCAAAACAGTTTCAACACTTGGAGCCCTTCGTGTATCACCGGTAAACATCACCCAAGTTTTTCAAAACCACCGGCAAGCATGAAAATAAACTTCCGTTAAGTTCCACGTGGGGCTTAACGCAAATTTATTTTTTATGTTTGTCTGTAAGTAGTCCCTCAGAAACGTGTCACGACGTTTTTGTTTTTTGGAAGACCTTTTTAAACATGTTACATATCTAAGATAAGCTACGCGAATTTACGTATCTTTATTTCTTTTAAAATATTCTTAAAAGTACTTATGGTCAATAATATTTAAAAAAAAAAATCGAATAATTATTAAGAAATTTTAATTACTTAATTTAGTTTTCGGTACTTTGACTAATTTCTGTAGTATATATAGTATTATTCATTTAAATATTTTAAAATTTTGTTAAATTATTATAATTATTAAAAGTAATTATCATCGTTTAAAAACAAATTTAAATTTTTTTCATCCAATTAAAATTTTATGTTAACTTTTAAAAACCTTAACTAATTTTTTCAATTACAATACAAAATAAGGTTAAATATTATAGATCAAATTTTGTTAATTAATTTATATGTATATATATGTATGATTCGAATTTAATTTTATTATTTAGAAAATTGTTTTACAATAATAAGTCTTACATCGTATATAAAATTTCTAATTGAGAAATTTTGTGTTTTAATTTAATTAAAAAAAAAAAAAAAATAAAAACAAGGAGGTTGATTACATTTTTAGGTGACTACAATCTTTTTTTTTTTTTTTTTTGTTATTTTAATTAACCCCTTAATTTAATACATTTGACCTAATCTTATCGATATATATGAATGAGAGGGAGACCAGTAAACAAATTTATATTATTCTAAATTTTATTAAGAAATATGTTTAATTTTATTTTTTATTGTTTTAAAAATTTTTTTTTATGTAATCATTTCATTTTCTGTATTGTATTTTGTAGTCCTATTTTGTTTTTTTTTTTTTTTTTATTTTCTAGTTTTTTTCGTTTTTAATGAATACAACTAAATATGCCTATATAAATTTTTCAATTACTAAGCGTTCTTGAATTTATAAAACAGAAAAAAAAAAAAAAAAAAAAAAGAATAAATAAAACCAGCATAAATTATTTTAAACAATGAAAATGATGGTTTATTGTTTCATTTTTTATTTTTTTTTTTTTAATAGTAATTGTAGACTAACCAAACTGATGATTGAGTGAGTACTTGTAACTCATCTCTTTTTTTTTTCTCTTCCAGTTTTTTTTTATGTTTTTTGTTTTTTTTTTTTGTTTTTTAAAATTTTATTCAATTTATAAAATGTAAAAAATAATATTCATAAAAGCAAACATATATATATACACATATATATATATATATATATACGTATATATGCATTTTTGAGAACCTAGGGGTCGAATAGAGTAGAATAATACAAATAGTATTTTGTTTGTATTCAATTTTATTCGATTGAATAACTCATCGTAATCATCATGATAATATATAGTAAATGATTATAATCAAATATAATATTGATGATCATGATTGTAATTGTGATAATCAAGTAATTTTATATATAGAAATACGTAATATAAAAACGGACAAAACTAATAAAGACTAATCAAAACCAATCAAATTCAATTAAAATATTTTTTTAGATAAAATAAAATTACAGGAAAAGAGAAGAGAAGGGAAGAGAAGAAAGAGGGTGTAATCGAAAAGACAAAGACTATATTTTTCAAAACAATAACAAGTAAATAAAAAAGTAACGAATAACGACTTAAATTAAAAACTACTAGTTATATATATAGGGACCTAGAATAGAAAAAATTCAATTCTCATATTTGATTCAAAATTTTTTAATAATATTTTTTGTTTTTTATTTATTTTCTAATTGGAATTTTTTTATTTTACTTGTTGAATGAATCTGAATGAATTTAAAATGTCAATTTCTATATATAAATTTGAATGTTCATTGGATAATTTGGCTTTTAAATGTTGAAGGAAAAAGTTTTAGTTAAAAGAAATTGATATAACTACTAACAAAATTTTGAATAACATTTTTATATGTATATTTTTAAATTAATAAATATTCATTTTAATTAAATTGATGAAGTTCTCGAATTTCGAGAATTTATTGTGAAATTATTAAGAAATCTATAAATATTTTTAGTATAAATATTATTAGTTGCAAAGAAAATATATTTGAATATTATTATATATTATAATATAAAGAATTTGATCTCAACCATTTCTAGTTGTTCTACAAGAACTTCTCTATACCTTTAACTTCCTATAAGTTTAAAATCTTTATATTTGATATATATTTTTGCTTCGTCGACAAAATTTGATGTCGAAGACAAAATTTGATGTCAACTGTTTCTAGTAGTTCTAGATGAGCTTCCTATAAGTGTCAATCTTATTCGAATTATATTTTTGCTCACTTAAATTTTAAAAATTTGTTTTCAGTTTAAGTTCCTTTAAAAACTTCCTTTGAAAGGTCCTGCCTTTTGAAAGGTTCAATTTAAAGGCCCTTTAAAATTTGATGTAAGCTCCGATATAATTCTTGTTCAGGTAGGTAGATCGACACTGCAGATGCTCATCTAGATCAGTTTAGGTTCGTTGTAATACCCTGGAGCGTAATTTTCTGATAATTAAACCATTGGAAGCTTTTAACAAAATACTGTAAACTGTTTAAGGCCATTCTCTGACGGATCAAAAAGATTATTTAAGGTTTAAAGGTTTATTTTCTTTTAGAGAAAAAATTGGTTATTTAAACCAAAAAGTGAAAGATTTATTCCTCTTCGTTTTAATCTTTGCAGCTTCTGTAAAAGTTATATATATATATTGTCCAAATGTTATTATATGTTTTTATATAAACATGTCCAATTTTAAAATTTCAACAAATTTTTAAGCAATTTTCTGACTGATAGAAGAAAACTTATAATTGAACCCTAAAAATACTTGCCAAGTCAATGAAGCACGATTTATGAACTTTGTAAATATATTATCAATGAAGATTTAATTTAGTTTTAAACTCTTACTATATCAAAACTTTTGTAGATTAATTCTGGAGGAATGGTATTTCAGAACAAAAACTTAGGTTTGACGAAAACTTTAAACAAATTTCTGTATATTATGATGTATTGTCAATCAATTTATTTTTTTTTAACATCAATTAAAATTTCTATTAAATCGTTTTAACTTGACTATATCAATTTATATTTAATTTGAATTTAAATTCTCATTAATTTTAACTTTAATTTAATATTATTTTTATAAAAATTTTTAAGAACTAAAATATCTTTTCCGTAAGAGTGTATTTATCTTTATCATAAAATTTAGAAAAAAAAAAACACAAAATTCTCATTTAACAAAAAAGGAACTTTTATTTCAAAGAAACTAAAACCATACATTAAATATAGGAATAAAAAGGATGATGATGAGAGCCTTAGGATAAACTATAATAGAAGTGTTCAAACTATTCAAAAAACAAAAAGAAAAAAAAAATAGAAAAGAAAAAAAAAATATAGAAAAAAAAATAGAAATAAAGTAAAAATTACTTGAGAAGTTTTGTATGCAAAAGGGTTTTTCCTTCTTTTTTGTCTTTTGTTTTTTTTTTTTTTTTTTTATTTTACCTTTAAAAGTAACTATTTACAATTTTTTTTAGTTGTTTTATTCTTTTGTAAGTTTCTTTCTAATAAAAAACTAATTTGAAACTTAATTTAAGTAAAAGAAAAAAAAAAAAAAAAGAAAAATAAACCAAAAAATATTTTTTTTCTTTTTTTACCTTATGTTTTTACAGGATATTGTATTCCTTGCAATAACTTCCCCATTTTCAGTTTCTTGAAGTAAAAAATGAAATAAAGAAAAACATTAAAAACCTTAAGTAAACTTTTAAATAATTTCTTTTTTTTTATTGTATTTTTTTTTTTTGTATTTTAATTTTGAATATTTTACCAAAAAAAAAAAAAAAAAAATAAAAATCTTTTTTTTTTTACTTTTAGTTTTATTTAAATTTCTCTAATTTTATGCATTTTTTTTTTTTGTTTCTTTTTAGGTAAGTGGCGAAGCATCATCTTCTTCTCCTCTAAACGTGAACTACCTAGATGAATATTATGTGAGTTTCTATATTTATATTTTTTTTTTATATGCGGATATATAGTCATTTTTTTTTATTTTATTTTATGTAAATTTAATAGCTATAAGAGTTATTTTAGTTATGTAAAATTAGTTAATAATATTTGAAAAGTTGAAAACATTTAAAAAAAAAAAAAACTTTTTAAATAATTATTATGTTTTACTTAATTACATTCTTTAGGCCTTTAAGATCAATTTTCAATTTATTTTCGATTCAAAACTTTGTGATTTTTATTATTTTGGAACCCTTGCCGCAAATTTGTATTTTAAAAAGAAGGAATACACACGGATCTGACTTATGAGTTAAAGACTATAATGGGTCTGTTAATTTATTTTCAAAATAAGCAATAAGTTTACTGCCAGTCGGCGTAATCAGAAAATTTACGTTTTATTTAAAATTTTATAAGGAAGTCTATATGTATAAGTCAGTTCTTTTAATGCCAAACTGTTTTTCTTAAACTAAATTAAATGATTAACTCGTTTTATCATTTAAAGTACACTTATTGTTCGAACACAACTTCTACAAATAAGTCCAACATTTTCTGTGAGTTTTAAGTGATAAAACAAAATGAACAGATAAAAAGTATAAAATCAGAGTTCTATTCTATAAATGTATTTGAAATGTAAGGAAATATAATAATAAGTATACCGAAAAAATTTTAGTCCGAAAATTTATCTAATGTTTTTTAAATTTTTTTTTTGCTGTTGGTAGTTTGGCACTCTACAATCTCCTTAAATTAATAAAAGGTCTGCTACTTACGAGACATTTTGTTGTTTCAACTTGAAGTAAGTTTTCTTTCACATATTTTTAATTATTGGCTTGAAAGCTGTTGCTAACAACTAGTTTAAATTTATTATAGTTCAGTTCGGTTAGAGTTACAGTTAGTTCAGTAGTTAGCTTTGAACATGTCGTATATATGAAGTATACTTGACAAGAACTTGATTTTAAGAATTTTAAATTTTATTAAATTCAACATTGGAAGAAATTAAATTCGAAATTTATGAATTACTATAATTTAAATGTTATATAATCTATATAGTGATTATAAAACGGTTATCAAACATTCGAAAAATATTTTCGAAATTGAACCGATCAAAAGGGAGAACAAAATTGTTATTATTTTTATAACAGTTCATTCTGTGTCATTTTTTTTTTTTTAGTTTTTTATTTACTTAGCTACTATAATATAGGATAATTTTCGACATATCCATCAGTTACAACTCATCCACAACTGAAGCTCAGTTTTTTTATTAGATTTTTAAATTATTATATCGACAATCCAATAAAAATAATCATAAAAAAATTATTAAAAATTATTTTAAAAAGAAAACCTAAATTTTCCATTCAATTTACAGAAATTGGTCAAATAACATTGAACCTTGATTATATTTTACTGTCATTTCATGTTATATTTTTATATGACATACTGAAAAATTTCTTTAATATTTTTTTTTTTTTTAATTTTTTTTTTTTTTATTTAAAAAACTTAATAATGTCAAAATCATAACATATTTTTTTATGCTTTATAATAATATAAATAAAAATTAAAAGCGTAATTTACTTTAAGCCCTATATATTATTGTTATTTTCTTTATAAGAAAAAAAAAAAAACAAAAAAACAAAAAACAGGACATTGAATTAAATTCTAAGAAAATAAAATCCAATTGTAAAAATTTTTGAAGGACTCCACCATCTTTCGAAAATGAAAAATATTTTTCTTTTTTTATACTTATGTATTTTTTTTTTTTTTTTTATCATATTTATTATTATGTTGCCATTGTTGCTATCAACAACAATATAATTTTATTTTTTTTTTTTTCGATTATCAAATTTAATAACCATAAATGGAAAGAAATCTGATCTTGATTTAGTTTGATTGACAGGACGAAAAAATAATAACAAAAAAAAAATAAAAATAAAAAATAAAATTTTGAAAGAATGCTCTAAGATTTAATTTTGTTTGTTTCTCTCATTCGTTTATTTCCCTCTTTGTTTTTCATATTTTTTTTTTTTATCTCTTTTCTTCTTGAAATAACATTTATATGTATATGGATATGTATTTATCTTGATACGCAATAAAATTAAAGTATCTACAGTAACAAAAAAAGAACAAAAAAACACCAGATTTAAAATCAAATCCTGGTGATATAAAGTTTTAATGTAACCGTCTTATTTCATTTTGTTTTTCTCCACCCTTAAGCTTCTGTTCATATTTTTTGGGTGATCCCTCGTTACTGTTTTTTTTTTTTTTTTTCTCTCTTAAATCCTGTACAACCAAAACATATTATCCTGTAAAGTAGTAATACTTTAATAAAATGGAAATATATTTTTTGAAGATTGTTTGTTTTTTTTTGTTTATTTTGGTACTACTAAAAATGTTAACAGCACATTCCATAAATATAAAGAATAATCTAATGCTACATCCCAACGTTTAGACATTTTTTTTTTTTTTTTGAAATCCAAGATACTTCCCACTGAGATAAAATGAAAATTTAAAGAAAACAAAAAATGCAAAAAAAAAAAATATCAAGAAGAAAAGAATGAAGAGAGAGTTAACTCCCTAACTACTCATACCTAATACAATTCGCCTTGAATATCCCCTATTGAATCAATAAAAAGACGTTTGTACATTAAATTATATATGTGTACATATGTATATGTTTATATTATTGGTATATGTAATATATTTTATTCTTAAACTAAAATATAACAAAACCAATGATAAGGGGAAATACACAAAAAAAAAAAAAAAACAAATAAAATATAAAAATTAAATATAAAATGAAATGTGAAAGCTGGAAATAAAAACAAACATGTCCTGCATTTTGATTCAAAATTTTCTATTTATTTTGTTTTTGTTTTTTTTCTTGTTACATTATATGTATATGTATCTTAAGGATGCGATTTTTATATTATTATTTTATATATTGTTGTTGTTTTAGTTTTAACTGAGGTAATTTTATAATGTAGTTTTTTTTTTGTGTATTGTCCATTAGTTTTTGTTTTTATCGTTTTTGTTTTTACCATAATAATATTTAATAGTAAAGTTGTGGAATCAAAACTCTCTGGTGGTTGGTTATGGCAAATAATTTGATAAAAGGAACAATACAATAAAATCAAATAAGAACAACCAACAATGACAATAATATTACGATTTTTATTATATTCCATAAGAAAAATTAGTTTAATGCAAACGGGAGAAATTATATTATTTATTCAAGTCTATATGGAAACATTTATCTTATCGTATATGTAGAAACAGTAAAGATTAGTTAATCAGAATTTAATTTTTATAAAAATTGTCTGGTTTTAAAATATTGCAAAAGTGAAAAAAAAAAACTAATAATAAAAGCTGTTACAAATAAAAATTCTTCAAAATTATTTTTGTATGTATGTATATATATATAGAAGATTTTGTTTCAAAAATTTTGACTAATGTAAGCGTTAGAAAGTAAAATGATTTCATTTTTCATGTTGGAGAATTTTAACCAATCAAAAAATCATAATATAATAAATAGCGCTAACTATAGTCTATACAAATACGGCTGAGTTTAAATATACTTGTATATTCTCTTTATATTGTTCTTTGATTTGACCTCTTCAACGATCAGCTTAAGAAATCATTTTGAGACAATTTGGTTTGAATAAAATTTACCATCCATCCATAAAACGGTTAAATTTATGAGTTCAAAATCAGATTGCAATATAATACCAGATGTATTTTCATTGTTTCAAATTTTGCAATTGCAAAAATAAAAAAAACCAAAAAACAGAAAATCAATAATTTTGCAACAATTTTATGGATATTCCGTTTTTTTTCGAAATTTTTCTTTTTTTCTATAATTTATACGGAAATTTGACGGACAAAAGCAAAAACTAGAAATGGAAATGGAAAAGGAAAAGGAAAGTAATATAAAATCATGAAAAGCAAAAAACAAAAAAAAAAAAAAAAAAACATTTGTATCTTGCCAATATTTATTCGTTTATAAGTAAATCCAATTACCCTCAATATAAATTTTTAATTCGGTTATGGTATCATCAAAATCAGTTTGTTGTACCCTTGTTACAAATTTTGTTTTTACGTCATGTTTTACGGTTTATATTTTCTAAATAAAGGTTACAGGGTTTTTTTTTTTTTTTTCTTTTTGAATTTGTTTTTTGATTTGATTTGATGGCCCCCTGTGATGATGAAACATGTCCTTTGGGAGGATAATTTAAGAAGATTAATTATATTATGTAATTTTTTATTATATTATTTTCCTATTTACTAGTTTTTTTTTTTTTTTTTTTTCTCTTATTATTTTTTCTTCTGCTGTTTTATTTTTCCGAAATTAAAATTTTAAGTATATGTAATAATTTCGAAAATATTTAAAAAAAATTAAATTTTCTGTTTTTTTCGTTTTTATATACCTAGGACTATATAAAATTTTGTGACAACCTGTGTAATATTTCTTTAAAATGGCGTAGGTGTACAAAACATACACGTTTTATTAAAATTCCAATTTCAAATAGTTTTGTTTTAAAAATTTTTTGCTAAAAAAAATTTTTTTTTTCCCAAAAATTCATTAAATTTTTTTTCTTAGAAAATTCTTAATATAAGCGGCCTTTAAAACTTGAATTGTTTTGCCACTTTATGGTTTTATGAATTTCTTTTGAACTTCTTAATAATTCTTGTCATAATTTTATTGTTATTATATTATTATATAAACCAGACAATTAAAATCCTTTAAGTTTTTTTCACCTTCTATCATTTTATAAAAAATATTCTTACTATATATATATATGTATATACAAACATTCTTCAATATAACCGTTACAATACGGTTATCTATATAAAAGTATTTATAGATATATAAAAAAAAAAAAAAACCTACCTTCAACAAACAAATATTTATTTTTATTATATTGTAATAATTTTCTTTTTTCTTTTTTTTTTTTACTTAATCAAGAATTTTAATCTTAGAGTGGAATTTCATCTTAATTCTACACTTTTTTTTTATGGTATGGAATTATTCTGTACACACCTGGTTGTTAACTGTACTATATTTGTTATACGTAGGTATATAAAAAGAATAACATAATTCTTAAAATTTACGGATATTTAAGAAAATATTTCATTATTTTATTTCACTGTTATCATTTTCCAAGATTTTTGAAGATCAAGGAATTTTTCTGTTGTGAATTTTTTATGTTACATTCTTCTAATTATTTTTGATGTGCTCTCTGAAGCATACAGTCAATACATTGAAAAAAAATATACATACATATATTGAAATGAATTTATTTTAGAACAACAACACATCCTGTTTTTCTTATTGTTTTTGTATATTATTTAAAAAAAAAAAACAAATTTTTAATTTTATATTTCAAGTGATTATACAACCAATCATATTATGATTAAATGTAGACAAAGTTTTTTGAAAATTAAAAGAATTGCAAATTGCCAAAAAAAAAAAAAAACCCTGAAGAGGAGGTTGGAGTCAAAAATAATGTTTTTAAAATAAACTAATACAGACAAATCGAAATTCTTAGGAGTTTTTCTTTTTTATACCTTAATTTTTCTATTCTATTTTTTTTCTACCGTTTTTTATTTTGTGTTTTTTTTTTTTGTTTTTGTTTTTGATGGCATTTCATGATGGTGATGTAAATCTTAAGTGAAATAATAAGAAAGAAAATAAAGAACCATGTTTATTTTTTCGTTTAATATTCTTAGAAATTTCTTTTTTATTTTCATCTGTTATTTTTAATTCAAAATGAAAAAAAGCAACAAGCGTTTTTCAATCTCTTACTCACTTTCTCTCTCTCTCTCTCTCTGGCTTTGTTCTATAATATTCTGTTCTGTTATTATTGTTGTTGTTAGGTTTTTCTCATTTAATGTTAAATTTTCATCATAATAATTTTTCATTTTGATTTTCTTTCTTTTTTTATTTTACGTTTTTTTTTTTTAATCTTTTGTTTTTTTTATTTTTTCATTGCTTATATAATTCATGTAGACAATATATTGTGTATCTATAGATACAATAAATATATAAAGGAAAAATATTTACATATACAAATTTATTAGGATTATATGTATGTATATATATAATATAAATTTGTATATGTGTGTATATTTACAAGAATATTTTTAAGTATATTAACTCGTATATTTATTAAATATACTATTTCAGGCATTTTCATTTTCTTGGTTAACTCAAATGGAAAAACAAACCTTGAACAAAAAAAAAATATTAAAAAATAGAAATAAAAAGAAAAAATAAAAAAAATTATTGTATCTCTTTGTGTGGAAGGAAAGATGAACAACGCATTGAAACTTATTTTTTTTTTTTTGTTTTATTTGATTTTATTTTTATTTTTTTATTATATTTTTAATAATTCCATTCAAGTAATCATTATATCTTATATTTTCTTAGAAATTATATATATATGTATATTTCTATAATATTGTATTTTTTATGTATGTATATAAAATAGTTTATGAATGTTTTCTAGCATTTGTTTTTATTATTATTGTTATTATTATTATTATTATTCTTTATTTCATTTTCTAATAATTTCTAATCTAATGTTAGATTTATTATTTCTAAATGAATGAAAATAGAAATATTTTCTTTAAGTTAAATCATTTTTTACTTAAACTTTTCATACACGTATATGTTTGCATATATATTTTTGTATGCAGGATATAAAAAATATATCGTTGGATTAGTAATTTTTAGTAATAAATGAAAATAATTATAAGAACTTAAGTTGATTTTATTTTTATATCGGAATTTTCAATATGATTTCAGGATTAAAATATGACTAAGTTTAAGTATGTATTTGCAATCAATTGTACAATTTTCATGACTTTTTTTTTCCCCATCGATCCATTCATTCATTTTCCATCAGAAGGAGTTAAATCTAATACAAAGTAAAAGTAATTAATGCAATTTAATTAAAAAAGAAAAAAAAAGCGTATAGAGGCTTTCAATATAAATTTTCAAAGAAAATATTAGTAACAATAATATTTTCTTGTTGATAATGAAACTTTAGAAGCATACTTTTAATATAGTTTAAGCTTTTAAATTATTTTTCACTGTTTTGTTAACATTAAAAACTTAAAAGAAAATTTTTCTCATACAAATTTCTTATTTTATCGAATTTTAGCTACATTTCTAGTTGAAACAATCACATGACTTTTTTTATCTACCATATTATGTCGTCAGTATTTAGTTAATCGATTCTTTATTTAATTATGATATTTCAATTTTTATATATTTTGAAAATCTCAAAATTTTCTTTTTATTAGCTAAATATAGTTAACGATAAGTACTTGAAAAGTATTTAATAAAACATTTATTTACCTCAGATAAAATCCATTATAACCCCGTTAAAATTTTTGTTGTAATATAATCTAAAACCCTAATCAATAGCGAATATTAACCCAGAACAACTTTACCATTATTCTATATTTTAAAAAGAAAATAACTGGGTTTTTTTAAATAATCAAGTTAATATGAAAAAGATGAAAAAAAAAAAGTTGAAAAAACAAAAACAAGAACATTTAATATTATTTTAAATTGTATCCCACAGGAATTTGTACAAAAAATAAATAACAAAAACTCCTTCGCAGAAAAAAACTACAGTAAAAAAACCAAAATGTATATACGAGCATACCTCATTGCCAAAACATAAAATTGAATTGCAATCACTACTCTATCATCATCATTACACTAACAAATGAATCAATACCATTGTTTTTTTTTTTTTTTTATGCCCTCAAAACTTATACGTGTATGGTTGACTTAATTTCAATCATTTATATTATGTATCCTTCCATCATAACCGGGAAAACAACAACACAAATTAAATTTCAATTCATGGCTATTCAAAAAAATTCTCTTTAATATTTTTTTTTTTTTTGTGTTTTGTAACTGCCTTCATAACGAGCATAGCTACCATTTTTTCATTTTTTTTTTTTTTTAGAGAAGAATTAAGATCATTGCCAACAATGCAAACGGATAGTGACCTCTATAGCCATTTCCTATAATAATATCCTGTAGCACTTGAAAAAAAAAAAAAAATTAATTTTTATTTTATTTTTGTAGTTGGAAAATTTCATTTTTTCTTTTGTTTTTTTTTTATCCTTTCAAAACGAAAGAAAACAAAACAACAACATTCTGACCACGTTCTCACCGGTTTTTTTTTTTTTCATTTCTACTTGTTCATATTTGATGTATTTAAAAAAACAAAAAAAATTTCTTTTTTGAATCAATGTTTGATATAAATAAGTGGGTGTGTATGTTTATGCTCATACATTTGTATGTGTATTTGTATTTATATTTTTGTGAACATAGTTTTTTTTTTACTTTCTTCTATTAAAACTTTTTTATTTTCTATTGGAATTATTTTGAAAAAAAAAAAAAAAAGAATAAATCTCTAATCAAAAGGATAGTATGTATATGTATGTATCCTGAACCAACGGAAATCTTTTATATTTGTATAAAAGTTAAGTTCATTGTGAAAAAAAAAAATAAAGAACAGGATATTTGGTTTTTCTTTCAAAATAAAATCAAGCAATGTTTTGAAAAGTTTTATTTTTTTTTCTATTTTATACTTTTGTCAGATATGTATATGTATTTGTATTTGATTTTAAATTCAATTTTGATTCTATTCGATTTCTTTTAAAAATTTCAATTTGAGGCCCATTACTAGATTTAAAGTAAGTATATATAAAAATTATAAAGTATAAATAAAAAAAAAATGTAAAAGTATTGTTTAATTTTTTTTTTTAGTGAACCTTTAGCTCAAACATAGTCTTGTAAGCTCTTGTCTTGTAAGCAATAGAAAACTTCTCATTTTAACTATTTTCTTAGTACTTAAAAAGTAAATGAACAATTCATATGAATTTTCACTTGCTTCTAAAACACTTTTTATATCTTATTATTTTTTTCATTGTTTAAATTGATTACTTCAGTTTTAAAAGACTTTAAACCATTTCAACAGTTAAAATTTTAGATATAAAATAATTTTTTTTTAATACTTAAATCTAATATTTAAAGAACCTATTTAATGACATAACAAGAGTTATGTTAGGAAAGTATATATAAAAATATATGAAATGTAGTTGATAACCAAAGATTATCTGAAAAAAAAAAAAAAGAAAAAGCAAAGAAAAACAAAAATATTGTTTTCAGTTTTATTTTAGAATATCCTTAGGGAGCAATAGGACTAAAAATGGAATAAGGAAAGAAAAATAAAATAAATAGGATTTTGTTATAGATTTGTTATTGAAAACAATATGAGATGATATTTATATATTTTGGTCACTTTTAGCATTTTTGTTCTTATTTTTAATAAACTCGGATTGGTATAAGCAAAGCAACAGACAGAACCCTTATGAAAGGTATATAACTATATTCATATTTATATCTTTTTTTGATTAAATAAAATAAATAAAAGCAAACTTTTGATATGATAAATTTGTTGTTGTTTTTTTTTTTTTTTAAAGGATAATAATATATAAATCCTTTTACTATCACATTTTAAAAACTGGGTGTATTGTTATATTTTTTTTATTTAATAAATAATTATTATTATTTGTGTGTACAAGGTGATTTAGTTTATTTGAGAATATAATTTTTTTTTTTCAATATTTATTTTAATGCAATTTAAAGCTTAATTTTCGATAATTCTTCATATATATGTATATATTCATTATATATATATTTTTCTTTTGTTAACTGGGAAAATAATAGTCAACTCATTTTTTTTTAATCAAAACATAAGTGACTTTAACATATGAATTTAAAATTTAATAACACCCTGTCTACTTAAGAACTCCGTAAAACATATGTATTTTTTCACATTTTGTCAAAAAAAAAAAAGGACACTTGAAAGAAAAAATTGACAAAAATTTTTAGTTTCGTTTTTTTTTTTGTTTTGTTTTGCATTTATGTTTCTGTATGACTGGATACTTATTCTATTTTTATTTTTCTTTTTTATATTTTACAGTAGAGTTAATTTATTCATAACCTGAGGGTATTATCTACAATTATTTATTAAAAAAATGAAATTCCTTTAGACTTGTATATATAATATACAAGTTTTCTATCAGTATATTTATATAGTATATATCAATGTACATATTTGGGGTTTTCTTTTATTTAGAAAGGATCATTGTCAGGATCATAAAAGATAATAAACTTATCCTTATTTATATCAACGAAACATTTTTAATTTGTACTTTTGAAGTGATATATGTTTATTCATTCTCATGTATAAGGTTTTTTTGTAGACCCATGTCATCAGGGTCTGGTAGCAATTAATGAAATATTTATTTTTGTCAACTGTAAAGATAAGGCTTAAAAAATAGAAAAGAAACAAAAAATAGTACCGATAATTGTTTGTTTTATTTATTTATTTATTTATTTTTTTTTTTCATTTAAATGAATTTAAGGATATAACAAAAATAAAAAAAAAAAAATTTCTTTTTAATTTAATTTACTTTCCGTATATGATATTTATAAATTATATTGTTTTTTGATATTTTTATCATTTCATCAAGAAACAAAATAATGTTGTCATCTGTTACATATCTCAATGTTAATATTTAAATATTGTGGATTTGACATTTGAATGCGAATGAATGAATGAGTTGTTATATTTTGATTTGCTTGAATTGTGTTAACAAAAAACGTATAGTTTGAAAAGAAGAAAAAAATTGTATGGTTGATTTAATTGTTTTTTTTTTTTTTTTTTTTAATTTATGCTTATAGAAAAACATTAATATATAATCTCTAGAAAGTTTAGTTTTTTTCTTAAAATTAGAATTCAGCTCTTTTTGAAAAATGCAAAGGAATTTTATCTTGTCACATTAAATGTTTTGTATGTAACACTTGTAACAAAAAGTCAAAATTTCACGAGAGAGAAAATCAAAGAGAAATTATTTTAATTTTTAATTTCTATTTTCGTGTTAAATGTTTTCAGTTTAAAAGGGAATAAAATTAATTCTAGATTTTGTCGTAATATGTCGCTTTTAATAATGCATTGTCAAGAATCAATATAATGACATTTCTATTGCCTTAATAATGTCAAAATTTCTTTAATCAAAAATCTTCGCTGTATTTGCAGATCTATGAGCTTAATTCTTAACTTAAAGACAAAAACAAAACACAAATTAAAATTGAGAAACCTTTTGTACAATGAGTTGATTATCTTAAACTTTTTAAAATAGACTGTTAGGCTATTCGTTCCACTAATAATTATTTTAAATTCCAGTTTTGTGTAAAAGCGCAAAAGTTCATTTTCAATTATATAAGACATGTTTTTTTTTTAAATTATTCTATAATAAAATGTATTTTATATAAAAATTTAAATGAAATAAATTTTCATATTGAATAAAATCAGAAGATGAATTTTGTTAACTGTCATACATACTTATTAAGATCTTAAAAACGTTTTTAATTATGAAAAAAAAAAAAACATGAAAATTAATTACTTTCACATTATTAAAAATTGTATTTCTTTTTAGTTATATGCATTTTTAAAAGTTTTTAATGACTCAACATCGTTATATTCTCATTAATAATTTTTATATAAGATGTATTTAATCTGTTTTTAATCAATGTTAAAATCTAAATGATATCATCCTGATTTATAAAAAAAAATTTTCAGACTTCATATCATTTTGATTTTTGTGAAACGAATGTTTTATGTAAACGGACTGTCCTTGTAAAAGATACATTTTTCAGTTTTTCATTTTGAAGTAATTTTTTTTTTTTTTTGGTTCCATCATCAACATAAACAGTTAAATTAAAATTTTACTTTTTATATATGCATACAATATTTCAGTAAATAATGCAAAATTTAAATGAAAATTCAAAAAAATCATTTGAATCATAACTTTTGAATAATTTTCTTTTGCAGTTTTTTTTTTTTATGAAAATAAAATATGATTTTTTTCTTAAGTTTTCTAATTAAAATTTAATGCTTGAATAATAATAAACAAAAAAAAGAAATATTTAAAAATAAAGAAAAAAAAAAAAAATTACTTAAATAATATTAAAAATTATTGACAAATAAAAATAAAACAAATATGGAAGGAAAATGTATAGCAGATTTTGTTTTTTCATAATTTAAAATATTAAAATATAAATATCATGAATTTTTAACACTCATATAAAAGTAAAGCTTATTTTTATTTATTTATAAAAATAACAGGAAAAAAAAAAAAGAAGTAAAATCGCGGAAAAAAAAAATCAAGGATATTTGATTTTTAATATATAATTTTTTATACAAATATCTTAAGAATATAAAAAATGATCAACAGAAGAAAAAAAAAAGCTTTAAAATTGAAGTAATGTTCATTTCATTTTTGAAAATCTTGTTCTTATTATTAGTTTTTTTTTTTCTTGTTGTTTTTTGTTTTCTTATTTGTTTTTTTTTTTTTATCAATATTAAAGAAAAAAATCCTTTGATCCAAAATTGAAACGTGATTTTTTCTTTATAAAGAAAAATAAAAACAAAGTCCTTTAAAATTTTTTTTTTTTATTTATTTATTTTTGTTTTTTTTTTTTCTGAAAAACTTTTGAAAATCATGTTTGGTATTAAAAAGTATGATTTTATTTAAATATAAAAAGTCAGATAGGAAGATATAAAAAAGAGGTAGGGGTTAAGAGAAACAGAAATAAAAAACAAATATAAAGTAAACAACGAATTTTGTTTTTTTTTTTTTTTTTTTTTTAAAAAGATTTGCTATAAACAATTTTTTGTTTATTAATAAAAATATGCATACAGTATATTCGTTATATTTCGGCCTAGTTAAAATAACTTGTAGTTTTCGGTAAATATACCTATGATCTAAAATATTTAGATGTCAAAAGAAATATCAATTAATAAAGGGGAAACAGTTTTTTCTCTTAGTATTTCTGTCCCTGTATTTCAAAATCCTTTGTTTTTATGGGAAAAAGATTTTTTATTTTTTTTTTTTAAATTTTAGTACTTTCAAGTTTGATTCTGACAGTTAAATTACAAACCATTTTAAGTTTATTAAAATGGAAGTTGTACTGTATTTACATATTTTCTAATAAACATGAATTTGTTTTTTTTTTTATAGAATACTTAGAAGAGAATTTTGATTTTGTTTTTCTCTTTTTCTTTTTTATTTTAAAATTGGATTTTCTTTCCATTACCACTTCGGGTGCGAAATAAGAATTTTCATTTGTTTGTTTTTATTTTGTTACGTTTTTTTTTATTTTGTAAGAAATCTTTAAAATAAAACTGATATCATTACTGGTATTATAAGTACTTACTCATATTCCATGCAATATTTATTTATATCATGAGAGAAATACAAAACAGAATTTCAATTTGATCCTTGGTTTTTTTGCTATAATATTGTTTTTTTTTTGGTTGTTTGTTCGAGCTCAGAAAAAAATTCCTTTGATTTTGTAAAGAGAAGTGGAAATATATTTGATTTATTTTTTTGTTTTTGTTTTTTTTTTTTTTGGTATTTTAAAGCTTTTTTTCAAATATTATCGATATTATCTACAGAAAAAAAAAAGGAAAGAACAAAATAAAAAAACATCAATTTGTTTCATTGATGATAACGATGATGATGATCATAAGTCAGGGGCACTAAAATACAATGAAAAGTTAAAGAAAAGTCACGATTTCTATTATGAACTTGAATTGTTTTTGTTTTTATCAAAATGTAATTTAATTTTAAAGCCTGAATTACATTTTATTTTGGGTGTGTTTGTGAATGACAAGTAAAAGAAAAAAAGTAAAAGTTTTGTGTTAATAATTGTGTAAGTAATTGTGAACTGAAAAGTCTGTTAGAAATTAATCATAACGATCATTTTATTATTATAAAATTACCAGCCGAAAAGTGTTTTTAATCACCTTAAATAACAAGAGAAAAAGAGAGATAGAAAAAAATTTTTTTTTAAATAAGAAACTGATTTTATATAATTGTACTTGGAAGGAATCGACTTAGTATAATATAAAATAGGCAGTATTTAGGGAGGTATTATCCTTTAACTCATTGTGGTTATATGTTGAAATTCTATGGCAAAAAATGAATTTAATTTTAATAAATTTATAGGCAGTGCAACAAATGATTTGCTATGGTTATATTGCACTTTGGTTCTGAATGTAAGGCAATAGTTAGTGTCAGACAAAAATTATATTCGTATGTTAAAATCATAATTTATAACTTTGGGTATAAAGAAACATTATGAAACTGCAGTGGGCCTGATAAGTTACAAGCATATACACAATTGAAATGAAGTAATATTAAATCATGTTTTAAAAACAAAAACAAGTAAAATACTGTATTCTTTATGCACTAAATTTAAAAATCGTAATAATAATTTTATGTGACTTGTCTAACTAATTATTTGTGTAGTGGAAGTGTTTTTCAGGTGTTATGTAAAAATAATTCATATAAACGTTAATTTTTTTTTATTTTGTTAAATATAAATTTTCATAAATTTATTTATAAAAAAATTTTTATTTAATCAAAAAAAAATAAAGTTGAGCTTTTTAAAGTCAAAAAGAAACAAAAACAAAAAAAATGTATTTTTTTAACACAAAATAATGGTGATTTTTTTTTGTTATATAAATGTAATATGTACTTATAAATTTAAGTTAACATTTTTATATAAATATATACATTTTATTATATAACCAAATTTAATATGAAAAAAAAAAAAAAACCTTGGAAGGAAAAAATTATATTTTTATATTAGAATCAGTACCCTTAGATTCAAGTAAAAACATTTTGTAGAAAGGGAGGAACAAATAAAGAAACATAAAAGATACTTAAAAGATGCCTTCAAGCAATATTTGACATCGTAATTTGATTGTAAAAGTTAGATTCAGAACAAGAACAAAGAATAGAAAAATAAAAATTAAGTAAGAATTTTTTTTTTTTTTTTTTGTTTTATTCCATTTTTCTTCAGATGAAAAGTAAAAAAAAAAAAGCGAATTCCAAAACCATTTAGAAATTTAACTTTTCCTTTGCTTTTTCTTTCAATTCATTTTCTTTAAGGATTTTTTCGCTATTATTTGTTTTTTTTCTTTTCTTATGATGCTTTTAAGAACTTATCTAAGTAAATAGTTAAAAAGTCAAAATATTGACTTTGACAAAAAAAGAAATCATTAAATAAGAACATAATATGTATGAATATGTGTATATATATATATATATATATATAGAGTAGTGATAGAGAAAAAATATTTAAATACATACGTATACAAAATTGTATTTAAAACTTAAAAATGACTTTAAATGAAATGAAAGGGAATGAATAAGTTGAAATGTTTGAGAAAAAAAAAAATATATACATATAATGATGTCCTTGGAAAATGCATGTGTCATATATGTGTAATTTGTTTTTGGTTATTTACTATAATTATTCACTTTGATTTTTTTTCTTTTATTTTTTTAAACGAAAAAATGAGAAAAAAAAATAATGCCGTCAGTTTTATAGAATTAACTTTTTTTTTTGTTCAGTTGTTTAGCATCATTAACTGCTACTAAGAACATTTAGTTATGTCATGATTAGTATAAGATTCAGTATGCTGTCAACAACATTCACTTGTGAATTTTCTTTTTTTTTTTTTTTATGAATGTTAATCATCATAAAGAATACATTAAATATGCCACATGACAGTGATTAAAGTACACAATAATCGAAACAAAATATTTTACAAGTTTTTTTTAGAATTGCTGTTAAGTTTTTCATAAAATAAAAAAAAAAAAGTTAAATTTAAATAAAATATTAAAAGTTATTCTTTGTAATATGAAATTATATTCACATATTTTAATCAAACTCAACCCAATCAAACCCATTTTTGCCGTCTATACGTTATTAAAATTTGCATTATTTATTTCTTTTTTTTTTTTTTGTTATATTTCAAATCTATGAAAACAGAGCTGGCAATTTTTCCCACATCAAATCAATTAAATATTTAATCTTAGATTTTATATTATTTATTTATTTAATTATTAAATAAACTCTCACAGATTATTTTTAATTATTTTCATTCCCGCCAAAATCTAAACAAAATCTCTTCAAATTTTAAAAGGAAAAATATACACGAAACAAAATATAATCAAAAATATTAATTAAAACTTTCAAAAATCATATTAAATATTAAAATTAATGAAAAAATTTTGATTTGATTTCTAAAAAATAAACAAAACAAAAAAAAAAACAAAAATTGAATTAAATTACTTAAAGGGTAAAGTTTTTAATTTTGCATGCTAAAAACAAATAAATAAAATTTTTAAAGCGTGTTTGATTTAATTTTTAAAATTATTTTCATTATTATTATTTAAATTTTACCACCCACTTAAAAACTATATTTAAAATAATAATATGTAGGTATATGATAAAAAAAAAAGTATTTATTAATACCATTTACCATTTTTGTAATATAATATATCTCATTTGGTGTTTTTGTACATCAACCAAATCAATGAAATATTAATTCGGTTTTTTTTTTTTAATAAGTAACACACATAGACACACCAACACATACACACATATTTACATTTTATTTTACTACGTCGGCTCAAATATGCTTGAGTTATAATAAATTAACATTTTTGGAATTATTTTCACCATCAGGTCATCAGCAGGATTAAATAATGATTTGGCCATTTTAAATCTATATCAAACCTTTTCCTTATGGTAAAAAATAAAATCAATAATAATATATCCTGTAAATATGCAAATTAAATTATATTTAAAATAATTATTTCCCGTTTTTGTTTTTTTTTTTTTTTTTCATTTATTCAACAATTCAGTTATTAAAATATGCAAAAATTAAAATAAAAATGAACAAACCATAAAAAAAAAAAAGAGGAAAGATGAAAAACCAATTTTTTGGTTTGTGTGGGTGCATATTTACAAAACCATATCCTGTGCATTTTGTTTAAAATATGAGCTCTACAGGGTAATAAATTACATTTTAAATGAACAAAAAAAAAATTTTATATATTGGATAGTTAGTCAGGGATTAGGTCTTAATAATAAGTAAATCAAAGTATGTATACTAAATATTAAGCATTTTAAATTAAAATTAAAAATATATGTATATGGGGATTACATGGTTAGAATTTATTGTAATTGTTTCCTATTTTTTTTTTTTTTTTATAATTTGATTTATAATGTTCAAAATTTTAAATTTTTATATGATTTAATTATTTGTTATAAAATTTTGTTTTTAACATTAATAATATGAATTTTATTCAGTTTTTTTTTTTTTAAATATATTCTATTATATGTATATAAACTGAAATTTTAAATAAATACTTTTAGGCGTTTTAGACGAAATATAGTTTCAAACTATTTTATATCTTTAAAAAAATTATTTTAAGATGTTTTGCAAGGTTATGGCAATAGTTAGTAAATTAAACAATTGGAAAACCTTTCTGAATTCGAAAGTTTTATTTAACTTAGTTAGTTTTTAGTTAAATGTTGTATTAAAGAAGAATTGAAGAGTAACAGATAAGAAATAAAGAAAGAGTAACAGAAAAAAGGAACAAATATAAAATAAGTAACTGTTGTAGAACAACTTTTTTTTTTTTATATAACTTCACCTTTTAGGGAACTACAATCTCTCAAACTAGGAAAAAACTTTATTCGAAGATTATTAGTTATACATAACTCAAGTTCGACTAAGAACATTTTGCTTCAAATGACAGAAAAAATCAGTTAGATTATCATTTATCAATTTACAAAAATGCAAATTAAAGTAAAACAAAATTAAAAGAGTCACAGATATTCGATCGCTTGTTTGCAAAGTTTTTCTTTTTATTTTTTGCGAGGATTTATCTTTGGTATTGGTGAAATTTAACCTCTCATCTCTCTTAAAAAAACCAAATATTTATTAGGTTAGAAACTATAACTGAATTTAATGATATTATACACATTATGATTCCCAATTTTTGGGCATACTTCTGACATAGTGGCATAGATTACCCTTATCTGCGACAAGGTAAACACAAAATTCCACAAAACTGGGAACAAAATTAAAAAGAAAAATTATAAAATTGAACCGAAATTCTACCATCATTCTGACTAGTATGCATCCAGCCTTAATCTATAGTTACAGAATTCTAAGAATATTTTCAAATTTTAATCCCAAAATTATTGCAAATTCTTTATTTATAATTTTATAGTTTTGGAAAATGTCTGCTTTAAAAAACCTTTGGTCAAACCAAAATTAAAATTACATTATAAAATCAATTAAAAATCAAAAATAAAGTAAAATTTTGTTATACAAATTTCTTTTTTTTACAAATAATTTTAATTACAAATATTTTGAATTTTTTTTTTCTACCTAGTGACATAAATAATTATTTTTCATGCCACAAATAGAGCTATACCAAAAAAAAAAAACAGAAGGAAAAAAAAACCAAATATTTTTCAATTTTAAAAGTACTTATTTCATTTTTGTCATTATTATTGTTGTTATATTTTCAGTTCACCGTAAAACTTTTTTTGTTGTTGATTTTTTAGTTTTTCATAAATTTTACAAATTTCTCTCATTAAAATATTAAAAATTATAATTAAGAAAAAAAAAAAATAATAATTTAACACAAACAACAACAACAATATTTAAATAATGCAGGCAGCGTAATAAAAATAAATGTTAAATAAAATAAAATAAAAAAAAATTTCGAAAATAATTTATATTCCACATTCCATAAAACAGAGAAAGAGGGAGACGGGAGAAAAAATAAAGATCAGAATTAAAGTTAAAAAAAAATGCAGCTATTTTTTTTTTTTTTTTTTTGCTAAATGTCAAATGTCTTTTGGCTGCAATAAAATTTGGTAATTGTTTTGTTATTTAAAAAAAAAAAAAAATTTTTAACCCTCTCTTATCAACTTTTTCGGTAGTTTTTCTTCTATTCGTTATTTTATTTTTTTATTTTTTTAATTGTCTAATTAAGGAGAGTGAAAAAAAAAATAAATATAAGTAAATAATTTTGTATCTCTTTCTGTCTTATTTGTTGTTGTTGGAAAAAAAATTAAAAAGAGTTTTAAAACAGTTGAACTGAATTTATTGGATGATAATTAAAACCAGAAATTGTCAAGTTAATTTCAGGAAAAGCAAAAAAAAACAAAAAAAAATAATTTAATTTTTAAAAATGTATTCTGAAAAAAAAAAAAGAAATGGAAAATAATAAATAATTTATGGGTTAAGTGGAAATTCTAAAGAGTAAATTGTAAGAGAGTAGAATAAAAATATGAAAAATAAAAATTTTGCAGCTAAAAAATTGCAGTGGTGGAAAATTAAAAATAATCTATAAAAAAAAATTTTTTTTTTTTATATTGAAAATAGTCAAAGGTAGAGGGGTATCTACCTATAAAAATCTAATTGGAGAAAATAAATGAAACTAAAAAAAAAGTGGGGTTATATTTTTATTTATTGTATTTTGGTTTTTTAATATTAAAAGTATAGGGTATTGTAAAATTAGTGGGAAATGATATAATTAAATTATTAAATGAAAAATATTTTTAGATCAAAGGAAAATTTTATTTTCTTTATTTTGAAAAAAAATATAGAAAGGGTTCCTAAAGAAAAATATTTAAACAAGGTTAATTTTACATTTAAAAATTTTGTTTTCTAAGAATAGTTCTGCAGAGTTAGAAAATAAAAATTAAGTACCTCTTTATCTTATAAAATTTTAAATTAACAAAATTAGGATATTGGAATAGAGAGAAAATACTTGACATAATTTACTTTCAAACTTATATTAATATATTAATTGATTTGCAGTTTTTAATTTTCAATAATAAAATGATTTTTATGCGAAGTTTTCTTTTAGTTTTTAACTAAAAACTAGGATTACAGAATCAGTGCAACTGAAAAAATCAACTACAATATGTCTTTTGATCAATGCTTTTTATACAATCAAGATTTGTAATGTATACGAGTAAGTTTTAATTTATTTGGTTAGTTACCAATTGTCAAATTTTATTTTTTTATTGAAAAATTCTATGAATTTTTAAGAAACTATATGAATACAAATCAGTTCCGTTTTTATTGACTGAATTTCAATACTAGTCACACTATTTATTCTTATTCTTTTTTAAAATAAAATTCTTTGTCTCTATGTTTTCGACGTTCAATTATCACAATAAAAACAAAAAGTACTTGTCAAATTTTGTATTTATAACCTTGCATTGAAGGTCATTTTAAAGTGCATTTTTCCAATTATGTCAATTACTTTAAATGATTGACATTTTTTAGTTTTGTTTTAGGAAAATTTGGAAAAGTTTATTTTTTGGTTATTTTTGTTAACAACAACATTTTGAAATATCTGAAATATAAAAATATATTCAAGGTTTTAAATACAAAATTCATTTTTATTTCAAGTATTTAAGGATATTTTGAGAGATTAAATGTGAAATATTCTGTTTAATAAACAAAATATGAATGGAACTGTGATTAATATTACAGATGACAGCAATGGACCTGTAATAAATTTATATTAAAGTTATTTCCCTTTATTTTTATGCTCAAAAAAATTTAAATAAAAACCTTTCGTTATATTGCGTTATAAAATTCTCTTAAAAGCTTAATTTATTCCAAAATTTAAAAATGTCTAATCCCTTAGACACCATTTTATTTGCGCTAAGAATATTTTCTCATAATATTTTTTTCCCATTTTTTAATATTCAAAAAAATGAACTAATATTTTTTCGCTATGTGCCTAGATATGTATAAATTTAGAATAGGTAGGTACTCTTAAAAATTCTTAAAATAATTATACAATTTAATTTAATTAAATATAACACTTATGTCCTAATATGGTAATATATGGCTTCCTATTGAACATTTTTTCCCGGGGGAAAAAAAAACAAAATAAAAATGGGTTGCAAAATACAGAAAAAAAAAACAAATAATAGGGACAAATAACAAAAAAATACAAGATTGTAAATTCTCTCTTGGGGGGGTTGTAAATTTTTATGAAATTCATTAAAAAAAAAAAAGATGAGAAATAACTAAATTTTTCAATGCTGAAATAAGTAGCTCCACTCTTTAATAATCCCGCCCCACTCTTTAATATTCTGTAAAACAACTACTACTATACGTAAAAATTCAACGAATAATATATCTGACTTGCTAACGAACCAAACCAATCCATTAAGCCAAACCCATTTTAATTAGTTATGGTTAAAATAAAATAAAATTAAATGTCCTTGATGACGGCTATAATGATGATGGTGATGATACTTATGATGATGATGATGATTATGATAATTATAAGAATGATAATGATCATTTGATTATTTTTTTGAAGTATATTTTTATATATTGTAAATATAATATAATTTTAATTTAAAGGTAAATTTATTCATTGTCTTTGTGTATAGGGATTATATTGTCTTAGTTGTGTGTGTTTTTAGTTTTTGATAGTTTTCTTTTAGTATGTTATACAATATATTAATTTTTTTTAATTTCTCCGTACTTACAACCAATGATTGTGTAATTTACATATGTTATATTTTAAATGACTAATTTGGTATTAATTATTAATTACATTAATTAATTTTAATCCACATGGGTATCACGTGTAGATAATCTATTTAAAAAGCTTATGAATGATAACAAGCGTAAAATGCGCCGCTCGAACAGGATTATTCATCTTCACTATATTGGTTTGATTAAAAACGCATGATTAAATTTTAATTTGAAATTTTTTGAAATTAAATGAGAATTGTCAAAAACAATTTTTTGTATAATATAAACGTCAAATTATACGTCAAGTAGTTGTAGTAGTTGGATTATTTTTTCAATCTTACAAATAAATAACTTCGAAAAAAAGATTTGCGCGCGTTTTTAATCATATGATAATAGTTAATGTGATCGTTTACGTTTAATATTCGTTTTCAATCATTAGGTTATAAAAATATATGTATAATTTGGCTAGAGTTTTAAGTTATATTTTAAAATATTGTCGGTATTTTTACTCTGTTACTATTCTGGTAATATTAAGTTGGCATATAATCGTTCTACCTTAGAAAGTAGTAAATCAACTGTATAGATAAATGTATGTATATCTTATATCTTACCCCTTATATATAGGGGTTTTAAATTAACTTAAATGCAACCCATATAAAATTTTGTAGTTGTAGGTTGGTAACTAAGAATGATAGAATTAAAATGATCCGGTGTCGATGTTTGTTCTACAGTTGTTAAATAGAAAAATGCCTTTCTATTTAAAGAACGAAAATGGCTTATAATTTAAGAAGTAAAAAATGATTTCAAATATGTATTAAAAATTAATAATAAGATAGTTTTTGTCATAACATTTGACTTTTTTTTTTGTTTTGCGGGGGGCGGTGTTAAAAATCGAAAGTCACTCAAAGGAACTGCACGAGGTTCGTTTACTCATAGTGTTGGAGTTTAACCACCCAAAACCACCTCATTTAAAACCTGATTTTAGGATGCGTTCTTTAAGACATATTGATATAATGTACCGTTTGGTTTTGGTAAAAAAGATAAGGAAAGGATTACTTAAGAAATTGGATTTGGGATAATTAGGATTATGCAGAATAATGGAGGATTAAGATAATGTTAAAGTTGAAGCGGTCATATTTAAGCTTTTCAAAAACGACTGATAATTCAATAACTATATTAACTAAATGTAGTTATATAAAATATAATAGTTTAAATATAGTATACAATTAAATTAATTAATAATTATGTACTTAATTATTAAATTACCATGTTCAAGGTTTTTTTTTAATTAATTTATTCTTGTATTTTTTATTTTTTTTGTTTTATTTATTGGGATGGGTTGAAATTTAGTTTTTTCTTACAAAATTTTAATTAAACAATGTCCGTGTATACTCTCAAAAGTAATTTCAAATATTATCCTTATTTTATCCTTACTTTTACGTTCAGTTATTTAGGGATTAAAACCAATTAATATAACAGTTTAATTTTAACTAATTTATTTTTTCCTGTTATTTTTTTTTTTTTTTGTTTGTGTTACTTTTCCTCTTTTTTTTTGTTTGTTGTTTTATTTTTTGCATTAAAATTAGAAGATTAAATTTAGTAATGTATCTATCAAAGAGTGAAAAAGAATATGGTGGTAATATTAAGGGAAGGGTCACGCAACTGGTTGATAATGTTGTTCATAAGAACAACATGAAAACAAAAAAAAAAAAAAAAGCATTTTACAGTGGGGAACAAAACAAAAGTTGTCCTTAATTATATTTGTAATATTATATTATTATTTTTTTTTTTAACTTTGTTTCACTTGAATTAAATTCTCTCGGGTGAGGTTGTTTTTTTTGTTTTCATTCATGTTTTTCATTAAAATTACAGGTTATATTTAAAAGAACAAACAAATACAAAAAGAGAAATGTATTTTAATCTTTTGGGATAAAAAAAAAAGGATTGGTTATAAGAAGGGTTTGGTTAGTTTTTGTTTTCTTTTTATATGAAAAAACAAATGTAAAAATATTAATTAAAAATGTAATTTTTTTTTTTTTTTGTTCCTTTAAATAAAGTTCTAATATTCCAAAAAAAAAAAAACTAAATAATTTTGAAAATTCATTGAAAAAAGAGAAAGTTTTTATTTTTTTCTGAGTGTTTAGATATATATTATAAAATTGAAATCCTTTTAAAGTTCTTTCGAACACTTTCTTTTCTTCTTTTATCTTTCTAAATGACTTCAAATATTTTATACTTATAAAAACCCTTATATTAAATTATCACTAAGTGACTTAATCCTATGTGTCATCAACGGAAACTAAATGATCCATTTAATATTTATTTCGAAAGTACATATAATATATGTGATCTAATGCGAAACATTAAAAAATATAACAGTTTTGGTGGGAAAATAAGATTATAATGTTTTGGTGAATTGTTTTTAAAATTAAAATGTTACTTCAACTACTATACCTTTTATTATAGAAAAGAGGCAATTCGTCTATCCTTCTATCCAAATGATAAGAGGCAATGCGTTTTAAAAATCAGTAATCAGTAAAAATCAGGATTAATATGATCCATTTGATAAAACTCTAGTGTTACATCTACGAGTACAATGAATTGTTACGGAATTAAAAAAAAATTTTTTTTTTAAATATTTGCAAGTTTTTTTTTTTTTTTTGCAATATTTAATAGTTAATGAATACAAAATGTGTGATGATTGTTCGAATATTGACCACAATGGCAATGATAGTGAATTTTGACAAAACTGTTATTAAAACCACGATATAAAAAAAAAACATAAGGCGGTTTTTCTTTCATTTTTGTTTTTTTTGGTTTTCCTTTTATAATTGAATTTTTTTTTTTTTTTTTTTTGGTTAAATTTATTTTTTTTTTTTTAGATTATTTCATTTTCATTTGCAATCACCGACCATACTATTATGATTAAACCAAATATACAATCAATGCTCATGATGAAAACAAAAAAAAACGATATATGTATAGAGGGAAAAATAATTTTCATTCAGTTTTTTTTTTTTTTTAATTGTATGTAAAAGAAGGATGAAAATGAAAATAATAGTTAAAAGTTATTATTAAAAATACAATAATAGAAATTCTTGTGTTGAAAATTTTTTTTTTAAACGTTTTGCTTTATTCTATGTGCATGAAATTATTTCAAATGTTCAAAAATTACGTATTTAGTATGCTAACCGAAAATTTTTTTTTTTGGTGTCGATATAGATTCAATTTTATTCTTAAATTCAAAAATACAATATTGTACTTCCAATATTTTTTAAAATTTTTTAAACATGGATGAATTTTTGTCTTATTTTTCTTTGTAAATTTCCATTTTTCATTATTTCTTTGACGCAAAACGCTAAAGTGTTGTACTTTTTTTTTTTTTTTTCTCTGATCTGTTTTTAATAAACAAAAATTGGATTGTGGTTGGAGTTTGTTATTTTGTTTCTTAACAAAAATGTAAAATTGTTACTGGTTAGAAATGGACAAACAATTTAATTTGAAAATTTTTGGCTAGTTTTCAATTTTCCACTCATTGATTAAAATCGAAAAAAGGTAAAATAATATATAAATTGTATTTAGATAGTATAATATAGTGATGATATTGTGGTGTGGTGTGGTATAGCTGTTACAGCTGTAATAATAAACTTATAAATATACATATATTTTTATTTTTCTGTTTGTATATAAAAGAGTAGTCTCAAAGGTTTTGTTTTTCTTTTTCCGGATAAAGTTTATTTCACGTATATATTTTTTTTACTTTTATTCAAGTTTATTTTATTTTTGCAATTTAATTTCATGATATACATATGTATCTATAGTTTATAACCCTTAATAGGAAAGTTGTAAAAATTCATTTATAACTAATATAGATATATTTTATATTGGAAAAATATATACCTTTTACATAGTATATAATATGTATAAACTATTTAATATTCCTTAAATGTTATTGTTTATTTTTCATAATATCATAGTTGTATATACATAAAATGAAATGAATGAAATTTTATAGTGAATATCAATTTTTTGTTATATTATTAGAATACACTTGAGTATTAAATTGGTTTCATTAATGGAAATTGTATATGTACATAGGGTTTTAGTTTTGTTTTGAATATATATAATATACCTATACACGAAGTATATTAAATTATAATATGCAATTTGAAATTTGGGAAATATTAAATAAATCTTTTTTCTTTTTTTTTTTTTTTGTCTAAATCCTATTCATTTACAAATTACAATTTATATCCTTTAGTTTTTTTTTGTGCTTTTTTTTTTATTTTCATTTTGTGTTTTTATTTTTTAAGTGTAGAAAGTTTAAATATTGTAATTTAAAACAGGTGTTCAATAAGAATCAACAATTATATCATCATTAAACCATCAACCAATTTTAAATTAAAATGTTTGAAGAAAAAAAAAAAAAATAAAAAAATAAATATGAAAAATGTTTTTCAAAAATAAATTTTCCTTTTCGTTTTTTTCCTATATAATTTTTCTCAATTGTAATTATTTGATTAGCACAAAAAAAAAAAACAAAAAGAAAAATATATATGCATGTTTTTAAGGAGGGAAAAATAAATGTATTTTTATAGTATTAAATTTGAAAACGTTCTCTTTTATTTTAAATATATAACCTACGGTGAAAATTTTGTTATTGCAAATTTAATTAAAATAGAAAAAAATGTGAATAATAAAGGAAAAATAAATATGTGTGCACATATGTATAAATGTTATATAATACATAGTAATTTAAATTTATGCATTTTTAATAAGATAAATTTCAATTAAAAATTAAATATTATTTAAAATATGAACATAGAAAAAAAATTGATGGTTAAAGAATTAAAAAAAAAAAAAAATGAATTTATTTTTAAATTATTTTCACATGTTATATTTCTCATAATGTGTTTTCTTATATGAAATATGTTAGATAAATACTAGATAAATCTATACAAACTGATCCTTTAGTTCCTTACTTCGTTTCTTTTGACACGAGCGATTTGACAAATACAGATTTAAAATTTTTTTTTTTTTTCTATTTTAGAAAAATTCATCATTATAATGCTGCATCTACAATTAACGCTCTCATTACGCTCTCTATGCATTGTCTTTACTCAACTTAATTGTATTGATTTTATTTATTGTAAATGCATTCCTACAATTTAATACAATTTCAACTTTACATATTTTGACAGCTGGTTGCAAATAGAGAGCGAACAAGAGAGTTTATTGTAGATGCAAACATGTGGTCGTATATAATGTATAAAATAAAATATATTGAAATTAATCAAAAGAATATTCTCTATCATGGAATTTTTTTCTGTGTTGTTAACTCTACTCATTTCAACCTTTGCAGGAAATTTATTCCAAAAGTTATTATTTAAGTTAGCTAACCTTTTTTTTGTAAATCAATAAGTTTACATTTTTCTTTGTTACTCATCTGTTAGGTTAAAGGTTTTTTTTTTTTTTTGTACAAAATCAATAAAAGAAAATAAAAACATTTAATTTTAGTATAATTTACTCATTTGTTATTGTCTTCGACATAAAAATTGTACATAAAAGTTTCTGTACCTTTTATAATATATAAATTCCAGATATTTTATTTTGAAATAAAAATGTATATGAATATGATTTTATGAATATGTAAAAAAATTCTCATAGAATATTGAAATAAAACACCTGATTAAAATATTAAAAGTTTTTTGACATAATCAATCAATTTCTAAACTATATAGTATATAAAGTTTTTAAGTTTTTTTTTTTATATATACATACATATAATTAAAATTTTCTATATTTAAAAAATGAAATGTTCAATGTATATAAAGGGTGTTCAAATTCGAGATATATTTTTAAATTTTAAATAAATGACTATAATATAATAAATGAGAATAAAAGTACATTGGTTCCGGTTAATGATGAAAAAGAATGTCATTCAAGTGACCACCTCTGCTAGCTCGAAATTGGGCCATAGAAAAACAAGAAAAAAATGCGAATTTTTTCAACGAAATATGAAGCTCATTTTGAAATTGGCGGCTATGTTAACAGAACAGAACAACAGTCGCATTTGAACTGAAGAAAATCCTAGAATATTTTTTGAAAAACCAATGAAACCAAAACAAAAATCACTGTATGGGGTGGATTTTGGTCATTGATGTGTAGAATATGTGGTTCCAACAGGATAGTGCAACATGCCACACAGTAACGGAATCAATCAATCTCTTGAAAAAGAAGTTTAATAATCGAATGATTTCTCTAAGAATAGACATGAATTGGCCACCAAGAGCGTGATCTCACACCATTGGACTTCTTCTAATGGGGTTTATAAGTTTATGCGGAAAATTCTCAAACTGTTCAACACCTTAAAAACAACATCATCGAACAAATATCACTAATTGAACCATCATTATGCAAAAATGTTATTGAAAATTCTGGTAAAAGATTGACAGTTTGTCGAGCTAGCAGAGGAGATTACTTGAATACATTCTTTTTCATTATTAACCGGAATCAATGTACTTTAATTTTAATAAAAAATGAATACAAATTTCACATAATTTTTGTCTTTTATTTAAAATTTAAAAAGATACCTCATATTTCAACACCCTTTATTATTATTTACATATATATATATATATATGTTTAGGAATTATGACAGCTCATGTATTGAATAAAAAAAATTTGTAGTTTAAAGTTTAATACAAGTGATCTTTTCTAATCAGAATCTTTTTTTTATTTGGGATATTGAATGATATGTGCACACCTGTATCAAATAAAATTTTAAATTACTATCATATAATCTGAATGTTAAAGGTAACAGAATTTTATCTAAAAAGAAATAATTTTTTTTTTCAGATACAAGAATACATATAATATAATCCAAAATGAAAAATTTTAATTGAATTTTCTCAATTTTCTTAAGAAGTATATTACATTTTCAAAAAAATTGTAATAAATATCATTTTATTTTATTTTATTTTAAGAGTATGACAAATTTCTATATATATATATATTAGTATTGACAAATATTTATTTTATGCACAATTGTCAAGTGTTTGCAATAAATTTCCACCCTTGTTTTTTTTTTTTAATTTTTTCCTAGTCAACAAAAATGTTTATTTTTATGGCAATTTGAAATTTACTAAAAAAAAAAAAAACATTAATTCTATTATAAAATATCACTTTATTGTCTGCTCATGTTCAATTAATTGATTTTATAGATATAATTTATAACAAAAAAAAAATAAATAAAAATATGGTTTACTTATTATTACAAACAAATCTTCCGACAAATTTAATTAGAAATTTAATATAAAAAAAAAAACATAACAATGGCGACATTTCATTATCTATATCACATGATATTATCAATACGATACCAATGATACAATAACAAATAAAAAATTAAATAATTATACAATCATAATAAAACATTAGCTTTTAATAGATAAAATTAAAAAAAAAAAAAAATTTATAAATATTTATAGATAAAACATATAACATGTACTTTTACTTACAACTTTCTTTGAACTATTTTTTTTTATGCCTAGCCACATTTTATTTCATTTAACTTCATGTACACTTAAAGTTATAAATTATGTTCCAACGATTCATATGATTCTAATATTATATTCTAATTTTTATTGTGGGTGGGAATAAAGATATAAATATTACAGAAGATTATATGGCGGGAATAAAGATGGAAATATTTCAGACTATCATTCATATATAGTTAGACTTGTTATAAGTATAAACAAAATTTTAATTAGGATTCCAACTATGGAGCCTTAATTTTCATTGTATACAAAATGCTAAATATCCATATTCTAAATGACTAACAACTCTAAAATAAAATTAAAAGTTCTATAGTTTGAACTTTAATTTGATATGCAACATTTTAAAAGTACAACATTGTATAATAAAAAACTATTTAAAGTAATTATCTGAATGTGTCAGTATATGAATTTCATTAAGCCTCTATATTAATCTTAATATTCAAACTTTGTCATTATTTTATTTCTTCTATAATCCTCCCCACAATAAAGATTTATTTATTAAATCAAAAGTACTTACCTACGTACTAGTAATACGCACTGAGATAATTTCTATTTTAAATTAAATATATGCATTCAAATCAGGGCAAATTTTATTATTTCTTTACATATTTTGACATAATATTTAAAAAAAAAAATGTTGCCAATTTTGTAATAAAAAATAAAATGGTATGTATGTCAATAAATCTTCAAGATATTTTTTTTTTTTTTTAATTATTTTAATTGAATACAATTTTATTCTTGTTACATCATTCCTTAAATATTTAAACATGTCCTTTAATTAAAACTTTTTAATTTATTCTACGGCCTTGAATAAAAGTTCTTTTTCAAAATTTTGTTTAAAAGAATGACATACACATATAAAAGAAAAAATCAAAAAAGAAAAAAAAACAAACAAAAGATACCTGATGATCATCAAAAATTCAATTCAATTTTTTTAATGAAGTTTACATATACATACTCGTATAGTAGGAAAAAAAAATTAACCTTTTATATTTTGGTTTTTTCTTCTCTTATCAAAGAATTCATTAATGACACATATGAATATTATGTAATATAAATATATGCACTCTAATGTAATTGCAAAAAGTTGTCTTAGTAAATTTTTACAAAATTTAAATTTAAATACTTTCATAATAAATAGCTTCTATTTAATAGTTCAAATAAAAAATAAAAATGGCATTTCAAAACTTTTGAAATATCTCAGACTTATGATGTAGATAATTTTACTTTTAATATATATATCAGAACTGTAACTTTTCAAAAAGGAAAAAAAATAAAGGTCCTTCATTTTAGCTTTTCCAATTTGAAAACTTATACTTTACTTACATTTTTTTTGTTTTTTAAACTAGAAAATATCGGGATCAAAAATTTCAATTATTCAAAAACTTCATTTCTGCAGTTAAAGCATTTTTATATTTAAAAAAAAATTCTTATGCTCACTTTAAAGAAAAAAAAAAAATTTAATTTTGCACACAAATTTTAACATGAGTTCATTTGGAATCCCATCGAAAAAAATGTTTTTTCATTCAATTCACCGTTATTATTTGATTTTTTTTTTCTTTTTTACTTTTTATTCATTTTCTTTCTCTTTTTAATCAGCACACTTTATAGAAAAATGAAAAAAAAAAAATCTTACCTTTGTGTCTCTATTAATGTTTGTTTGTTTGTTTGTTTTGTTTACATCTTTTGATTTTTTTTTTGTTTTTTTTTTATGTTTTTGTGTTTTCTAGGTGAGGTTTTATTCTTTTATATTGAAAGGATTCTGCATTTTGTGTAAATAACTGCAGATATTTTACCTGTATCCTTCTTATTACTACATTATAATATAAGTAAATGAATAACAACAACAACTTAGGTATGATTTTTTTCTTATGAATTGCATTTACATTATTGACTGCTTTTTATTTGCTTTCTTCTCTCCCATCTCCTTCCTTTATTATTTCACCTCATTCTGCTATTTTTGTTATCATTAATTCATGACCATAACACTCTTCTCGTTTTTGTTTTTATTTTTTTTTGTAGCTTAGTGTAAGTGCAACCAAACTTCAGTAAATTAAGTTCTATTTTTATTCAGTCAACTGTTAATTTTTCTATTAAATTGCTCAGCGAGTTTATAATGTATATTATGAATATGGAAATAAGAAGGAGGAGGGACAAGTATATTGCAACTATTTGTAATTCTAGAAGTATAATATAATAAAGTAGAAGTAAAAGGATAAAATCATGCAAGTATAGATGCAATTTAAAAAAAAAAGTATATATGTGTGTGCCTCTTTCATTTTTAAAATTGTAAAGAGAAAAAAAAAAATGAAAAGAAAGAGGCAGAGAAAGAAAAAATCTGATTTATTTTCTTCCTTTTTTTCTCTTTCGTTCATTTTTTAATTCTTTTTTCATTTTTAAAAAGTTTCCTCACAATTTAAAATGCAATTTTTATTCGTTCATTTGCTTGTTACTTTACTGTGCTTCTGTTTTTAATTTATTTTGTTTATTGTTATTTTTTTTTTTCTATTTGCTATTCATAACTGTAAATGCGCTTATAATGCACACTTCTATTCTTTTGAATAGAGTGAATATAAAATGAATAGATTGGCTGCAATCTAATCTTCTGTGTTTTTATTCTTCTTTGTTTATGTTGTTGTTTTTGTTTTTTTTTGAATCCTTTAAATATGTTCTACATCAGTGAACAGAAAACACATATATTCTTGCACCAACTCACTTCTAGGCATTAAAAAGAAACAGCATCCAGACAGTTGAGTCAATATTCAAATATAGGTAAAATAAGCTTATTATAGTGAATCTTTTATTTAAAAGCATCAAAAATATTTTATTATAGTATCTAAGGAAAATAAAAATGTGGAATAAATATGATATGACTGGGGGTGGAAAAATAAATTTGAAGAGAGATGTTTGACGGTTTTAGGGGTTTCAAGAATTAACTAAGAAATTTTATTTTTAAGTTTATATTCTAAAAGAGTTTGCCTTTTAAATTTATAATAGTAATTATAGTATCATCAGTTTATGATAATGATGATGATGATGATAATGTTGATCATGTTGATATTAAGATAGTGTATTTGTTTATTTATTTTCTTCATATAGTTTTTTTTTTTTTTTTTAATATTTTCTTTTTTAATAAAAGCAATTTTAAAGAGGAAAGAAATTAACCTCTAGTCATTTTTTTTATATAATAACTTTGAATCTCATGTATATATATATATATGCATATATATAAGGTAACGTTTACTACCTGGTATTTGACTTTGTACTCCTTTTTATTGCTCTTTATTTTTTCTTGAATCATTTTTTTTACTTTTTTTGTGTTTTCATTCAATTGAAATGCTTTTAAGTTTATGAACTAGATGGCGCATCGCATATATAAATATGTAGGTACATATATTTTTGTTTTGTAAAGTAACCTTATTAAGTTGCTCTTTTTTAATTTTTATCTTGCAGTTTTTTTTTATTTTTCTTAACTATTAGACTATTTTTTTTTCCTTTTCTCAGTTTCATTTTATTTTTTTTAGTTCATTTGTTTAAAATTTTTACCTTTTTTTTTTTTTTATCTTTTTTACTTGACTACTGTACTGATAAATTTGCAGTCGAGACGAATGAATTAAATATGCATACGTATGTTTGTAGTAGGTATCTTTTTTTTCTATTGTATATAGTATATATATAAATTGTAAAAGTAATGAAGAATGGTATACAGTAGGATTGAAGTACATTTGCTACATTTTTTATTCGTTGAATCGTGAAATTTAAGCAACTATGGTGGATTGTATCATATTTGTTCAGTTTCAGCATAAATCAATACAAAATCAACTGTATATCTTTTTAATATAACCCTAACAAATCTTTGCTTTGAAGAAAGTAAATTCTGTTAAAGCAAGAAGAAAATCGCAATAATTTTTTAAAGCGCAAAAACTTATATAGTTAAATTTATTAAATAGCATTCTGACATTATCTTTTTTTAGATGTTATTATAAGATGTCATTATAAGACGCAACTCAAAAACTAAAATTTGTTCTATACTCAATTTTCAATTATTTCGTCAAATATACAAGTTTTTTTTCATTTTAGTAGTATTAAATTACTTTTGATACCTAGTTTAATCATCTACAATTGAAATATTTTGTAAAGACCAAACTCTGTTAAACATATTCAAAGTGAAAAACAAGAAAAAAACAATTTTTGTAAAATGGAAAAAACGAAAAAACAAAAATCTGTTATAACATTAAAAAAGAATAAAATAAAAAAAAAGCAAGTAGCTTTTAGTGTTTCGCTTCATTGAATATTTAAAAAAAAAAAAAAAAACAAAAAAGTTAAGTGCAGCATGCATGCACTTCCTCTGTTTTAAAAATCAAAGAAAAAAATAAAATAAGTTCTGTTTTTTATTATAATATAATTTTGTTTTTGTTATCTTTAAATATACCGTTATATCCACCCTCTATAACAGTTCTTTTAGTTATAGTCGTCGGATATCATTAAGTACATTTTATAGTAACACCTTTGTCCTTGTGCTTTTTTTTTTTTTGCTATCACAAGTTTTTTTTTTTTCGTTGTTATAATAATTCCTACTGATGGCGCTGCATGCAATAACATAGAAAAACAAAAACAAAGGATCAAAAAAAAGTAATTGTAAATTGAGCACCTATACATACATAGATGTATATACAATCAAACTAACTAGTGTGTACATTCAGATTATATTCCGAGTCATTTAATATAAATTTATAACTAACAACAGATAGTGACAACTTACTCGTACCATCACTATAATGTTTCATTGTCATACTGAACATAAGAAACCATTTGTTTGCCGACTGGCTTTATTGTCCTGGTTAAATGGGTAGTGGCAATAATACAGAGACAAAAACAAAAAAAAAAAAAAACAAAGTCAAATATTAAGGCTACTTAATATTTTTTTAAATATGAGAAAAAAAATTTTTTTTTTTTATAAATTAAATAATGAAAAATTATTACATAAAATATGTATGTACAAAAAAAAACTGTATACTGAAATGGTAAATAATTAATATATTTATTATGTATTTGGTTTAATGTTTAGTCTCTTTTAGTAATGGTGTTAAAAATTAATATTTATTTTATTAAGGTGTATTTAATTGTTAAGTAATTAGAATTTTTCAGATTTTGAAAAATTATATTTAAATTAACTTATAACAAGACTATTTTTCATTACTAAAAGGTTTATTAGGAATAATTTCAAATTTAATTGTGTATAACACATTAAAGTAGACTGTTCTGACATTATAAAGTTCGCACTTTCACTTTAAAGAAAGTTTCTGAATTGATTTTTCGAATTTTCTGAGGGAATAAACTTTTCTTCATCTTCTTTAGTTGCAAGAAATAGAATTATTTTAATATGAGTACAGTGAATCGAAAAGCTTAACCTCTTACACGACAAACAATAATTTAATTGTAAGAAAAAATAAACACTTATTTTTCTGTATCAAATTCTACAATTTTCACAATTGAAAGTACACCTGTAAAGTAACAATATTACGGAATTTAGATTATTGATTCAACCCATATTGAATATAACCGTATTTTCTTTTTATATTTTAATTTCTTATTTTTCTATTTTTTTTTTTTGTTAATCATTGTCCTTTTGTTTTTTACTGTATTTATGGAAACAACTATATAGTATTAATAAATAACTAATTGTAAGGATTATAAGGATCATTGTTTTTTTTTTTTTCAAAACCAACGGCATACAAAAAGAAAATAAAATAATAATAAAATAAAAAAAAACATATAAATTCAATTTAAAATACGTGTTAAAAAGGAAAATACCGATTAAAAATGAATAAAAATTCAAAAAAAAAAAAAAATATATATATATATTTTTACCTGTAATTTAAATAACAAATTAAGCAAATAAATATATGTATTTGTTTTCGGATGCCTTTTAAAGTACCGTGTATGTATAAAAAATTACAAAAAAAAAAATAATAAATTTGTTTTATAGTATAATCAAGTACTGTAGAAGTGACTAAAAATATGGTAGATATAATTGTGTACAAAATGTAGAAATAAAAAAAGTAAAAAATTAATTAAAAAAAACAAATACCCATTTCCTTTATAACAAACAGACGCACATTCAAGTAAAAAGAAAAGAAATGGTGTCCTCAAATAATACCTCAAGAAATAATAGGATGGGATTTATTTCCTTTTCGACAGGGACATAAAACTGAATTAATGTTTTTTTCAAATTCCGACCTTATTGTCTTTCTTCTTTTTATCAACTGAAATAATTTCGAAATCGAAAAGAGGAATTAAAGCCCAAATTTTAATTTTATTATAAAGAAAATTATTTGTTTATAATTTAACATATTGCAATGCATGGAGAGAGGGGCAGGATTGGTCTCAAACTGTCGCTAAATAAACTAATGAAAGTTTTGAAATCCTAACTGGGATCTCTCATAAAGATATAAATATAAATATTTCGGAAAATGTGTATAATCCTAGTTTATTTAACCAAGCATATAATCCCTTCTAGATATTGTTCTTACATACATTAAAACAACAAGACATTTATAATTATACCTTCTGATAATTTTAAAGCTTTCTGAAAAAGGAAATATCTTTATCCAGAAAATGTATCTCTTTATCCAGGAAATTTGTTATAAAATGTTTTGGCTTTACAACAATTTTTTTAGTTACTTGATCCTTCCTAAAGAAAAAGTAACTTTGGAAATTGAAAATAAAGACCGATTTGACGACTTAATTCTTCCTTTGAAACTGTAAAAAAAAAAACCGAATTTTAAAAAAATGTCTCGATTCCGACTTAATTTTTAAATTTAAAATGATTTGTTGTTGAAGCAACCATTTATATTTATTTAAAAAAAAATGCCCTTTCTCTTATTTCTTGGGGCATTATTTTAGGCCACCAAAGAAACACAATACTATAAAGAAAATATACTAATAGAAAATTAATATTAAAAGTTTACACTTTTTATTAATTTACCTGCATATTTTTACTTTCGTGATTAATTTTAATGATCGCATTTTTTTATTCGGTTCATATTATTTAAATTTTAAAATTATTATTCGCAAAACAAGAAAAAAATAAAAGAATTAAATTAATCAAATAATATCCTTGCAATTTATAAGTGATAAATTAATAAATTATACAAATAAAACTGTTACGGTAAAAAACAATCATCATTTTTAATAACATCTTTCTTAAGTGTAATTTTCTAAAAATGTAATTTATATGTATTTCAATTTATTTCACTTAATTGAGTTTATATGTATATATATATATATATATATGTGTACTTACATATATTTTAGGGGTTGGCTACGAATGCTCGTATCTCAAAATCACGTTTTATCAAAATTTCTTTTTTTTTTAAATCTCATTTTTTGATTTTCTGCATTCTATAAATATTCTGTAAAAGGCATATAATCTTCTTTTTCAACAATAAAGCGTTTAAAAAATGGGGGCTACAGGCTTTCAAACTCTCGCTAGACAAATTATTGAAAACACGAATTTTAAAACGAACTCTAAAATCACCTTATATTCAAAATTTCACATATAAATATTATGGAAAAAGTGTAAAACCCTGATTTTAAATCCAACTCTAAAATCCCTCCTATTATTCGATAAAAATTAAAAATTCTTAAGAAGAAGAGATTTGCCGAGATTTTTAAAATAAAACGAGATATTAAATAATGAGATATTAATAAAAGGAAGTTTTTCAGATATGAGCATTCATAACGCACCCATATTTTAGATATATGTAACTAAATTTTATGAAAATTTTAAATAATTAAAATATTTATTTGTGCATAATTGGTTAGTTTTTAAATATGGATATGTATATATAAATATATGTATATGTATGTACATGTATAACATACTTTTGAAACGAATTCAATTAAAATCGTTTAAATAGTCATCATAATGTTTTTATTTTGAATGATTTATGAGCTGTTATTAATTTTTATTTAACGGTAAATTATTAAAGAAAGAAAACGATTTTCTGTTAAAAGCTAATTTTTTTTTTTTATATTGAGTTATTAAGTTGTTATTAGTTATTAAATTGTATATTAATAAAAAAAAGGAGGTCAACAACTTAAAGTGTAAATTTATAGAAATTGAAAAGGATTTTAGTTTTTTTTTTTTTTTATAAATTAAAATTAATAATAAAATTATACCTATATTTTGGTTATATAATATAATAAGGATTAAAATATTATTTTTGTTTTAGGTGAATTTAAATTTTTCTTTAAAATTAATTTCCTTATATTTTATAAATTGAATAGTGTAATCTCTAATCATCTATATATATCTTTTGAAACTGAGAATACTATTAAAAAAGGATTAGGGTTATTCTTTAGTTTAGTTCAATTTAGTTATATATATATATAATAATCTGTCACATTTAATCACACTCAATTTATGTTTAAAATGGTATAGAGATTATTTTTAAATAATAGAATAAATTAAATAAATAAATATTTAGAGTAATTATTTAATTAATATATAATTAATATCCATTTTTAGACTATATGTTATCAATGCAGTTCAATTCAAGATATAGAGTATAAAATTATTAAAATTTTATTTATCATATCAGTAATGTAAAAATAGATGAAAAACTATATTAGATGAAAAACTATAAATTATTACTTTTAAATTATAAGAATAAAATAATTTGTTAAGTTAATTTCACATACGTAAAGCTAAGTATTTGCTCAATTTTAAATTTTTTTTTTTTTTAACGAAGGTCAATGGGAAGCTTCTAAAGCCACCGAATGAAACTGTGCGGAGCTTCTTTGGACAGTATGCGGTTTTAATAACAATATGGAAAGGAAGGAGGGGAGGTTTGGGAAATTAGGAATTCTGGGGAATATAGATAAAATTCCAGGAAAAATGTTAACGTTCTTTTTAAATTTAATTAAATCTTACACATATAAACTATCAACTTTTCGGAACACATTAGTTTGAATGAATATGTTTCAATGGTATGGTAAGGTGTTATGCCACCCAGAAAGTTTAATTGTGTAATGATGAGTATCTGTTTTCCTCCTTGTTCGACATTGGAAAATTTTTAATGGAGGTATTAATTATTTAATTTCTTTTGAACACAGGTACTTATTCCTATACTATAAAAGAAGGTCAGACCAACTGTACGACGATGGCTGAGTGAAGTGAGTGTTGATGTAATACTGGAATCATTAATGAGACGAATAGCTCTATTTTGCACTTTATCGAAGCTGTTTGAGAGGCGCCAGCTCAAACATGTGCATTTTATTCTATTTTCGGCAGAATATACGTTTTATATAGATATTGAGAAGATTTTTACAGTGATACAAGAAACTCAAACATTTATCTATTTCTTTAGTTATAGCAAAATTATTATTTGCCAAGCAAATAATGCTTTGGTTAATGCTATGCACAGAATGTTTAAGTCTGCTGAGTGCCATAAAACTTCTTCCTAAATAAAGGTTGGGAACAGTAATAATAAATTTAATTATTAAATTGCTTCTAAAAATCTGAATTTGAATCTGAAATGTATGGCCCATGAATGTTAATGAATTTCAAAACTTATTTAAATTATATTAAATTGTAAATGAGCCATCAAACCTTATTTTTTTATAATTCTATAAAATTCAATATGGTTTAGTTTAACATGAAAATTAGAATGATGAATGATAGACCTTTCAATGTTTTTTTTTTTTTTCATTAAATTCTTCGATTTGAGAGTTCGATTTCCTTTATTTAAATACATGCAAATATTTTTATTAAAATATAAAAATTTTACTTTTTCTTTTAAAATTTCCTTCGATTTTATTTTATTTCTTGAATGAAAAAAAATTATTATAAATTGACTGTCACTTTTATTATGCAAAAAAAATTTTTTTTTTTTGCTATTATTATTATCGTTATTGTTTTAAAAATACTTTTATTATATTATTATTGACACAATTCAAGTAAATTGATGGTATTCTGTAACAATAAAATATTCAATAAAAAAATATAAATTTAATGTTAGTTGTTTTTTTTAACTATAAAATAAAAACCCAGTTATTTAAAGAGGATACTAACTACCTACCTCAAATTTTCTTGTTTTCATTTTTCAAACTTTTCACTTTAATTTTTAATGGTGCAGGTTTTTTTTTGTAATAATCATATATAGCCTTTCTACTTTCAAATATTCAAATTCGAATTTTAGATTACAATATGCAATAACAATACTTAACTTCTAATACACTAAAGTATAGAAAAAGTGCAAAAAAAAACCAAGAAAAAATGTAGAAAAAGTGATAAATAAAAAAAAACAAAAAAGGATGAAAAAGGATTTTCCATTAATAAAATAAGAGAATAGAATAAGTTCTTTGGCGTGTGTAGTCGTCAACACAGTCGCCGCCGCCGACAAGTCTTTTAAAATTTTCATTTTTTTTTTGTTTTCCGTTATTTCCACTATTGTTATTCACGCGATTCTGTCATAAAATACAAAACGAAGATAAAAACTATAATAGAATAGAATTAAAAAGAAAAATGGAATAAAAGAACATTACAATATTATAATAAAAATTGAAAAATAAAAAATTGTATGAAAAACAATATTATCTGAAAATTGCATTCACCTAAACTTTTTTATTTTGTTTCTTTTTTTTTTTCATTATTATTTTCATTTGTTTGCAAGTTTTATTTTATAATCATGATGATAACAAAATGAAAAATTGAAAAAAGAAGAAAATACTACAAAAAACTTTACAAGAAAATTAAGTTAAATTTTATATATTTTTCTAGAGATAGAAGATTTGCTTATATTATTTACGAAAATAAAAAGAAACTATTTTTTTCATGACTAAAATTTTCTTTTTTTTTTTATCCTCTCAATAGAAATTAATAGATAAATTCCTTTCTTTTTTAGTTTAAAATAAGGGTTTTAAAAGTGTTTTTGTTTTTTATTTTCTAAATTTCATTTTAAAATCAAGAAAAAAAAAAATTCATTGTAAAGTGTAAAACTTACACGAAATTTTAGAAAGTTTTGATAAAAATAATTTTCATATATATATATAAATATGTACTATATATAGAATATTATTATATTATGTACATTAGAATAAAAGATGAAAACAATAACAAGTTCAAAATAGGTTATGAAACTTATTTTTAAATATGTTTTAAAAAAAAAATATTGAAACACAAACATGTTTTTCATTAAAATAAATTTTATTAAAATCAATGCCTGAAAATATGCAATTTTCTTTTAACTTTTGTTTTAATTTAAATTAAAATAATACCCAGGCGGGGTTTCGGTAGCCTAGTGGGTAGGCGTGTGGCGTATTAATTGAAGGAGTGTGGGTTCGATCCCTGCATAGGTCGTAAGTGTTGTTTTCTTTACATAGCCCCCCTTACGACCAAATATAATGTAAATATATAGTATATGATATAAACAAAATAAATAATATTAGTATATAATTTAATAATACTATAAAAACCTATAATGGCCTAAGTAGCCGATGGTTCACTAATATTGTATTACATTTATGTATGTAATATTAATATAAATAAATAAATAAATAAATAAATAGTCAGGCGCAAAATGGCCTTTGTAGCCGAGGGTCTTACTGATGTTATTACAATTTATTGTATTAATATTAGATAAAATAAATAAATAAATAATTTAAATAAATAAATTTATGATCAAATTTGTTTGAATTATGTAAGAGCACAAAACACTCCTGCAAATGATCTAATATTGTATATATTTTACCATAACTAGGAGTACATTAGAAAGACCTTGCTCACAGGATTTATGACCACAGAACATTTAATTTTTCTTCACAAAAATGATTACATACTAAACCAAAATAATGTTCCCCATTATTAATAGTAGAACGGCTACATGTAAAATCATTAAATATAACTCGGGTAATATTAACGAAAATCACTAAAAATATGATATAAGTGGAGTACAAAAATAATTTGATTAAACAGAACAATTTGTGATTAGACAACTCATAGAATTACTACATAAAAAAAAGTAAAAAATTATTTAGGGTAAGTTTAATTTTCACTTTTTTGTTTTTTTTTTTTAAGTTATAATAAATTAGCATAAGCAAATTAAGTAGATTAGGTAAGGATTTTCTTTTTAAATCCTGCACAGGTAGTAAATACTTTTAATTGGAAAGAAAATTATTTGAAAAAAAAATGCAATTTTCCTTTGCTATCAAATATATTTAACATAAACAAAAAAGGTTATATAATTGGTAGATATTGGTAAATATTATATATGGTATATTCGATCTTTTTTTTTTTTATATACTTTTTTTATTTTATTCAATTTCTCAAAGTTTAGAATTAGTAAAAAAGAAAGCTTACTGAAACTACATAATATTTATTCTTACATTATTTATGACTAAAACGTTAAATACTATATTTTTCTTTTTTTTTTCAGTTTTTATCTAATAACATTATTAATATTCTTATGTTTATTTAATATTTCATGTCGAAAATTTTTTATAATAATTATCTATGTTTTGGAAAATTTGTATTAAAAAAACAATTTTCTTTCCATTTTTATTTAAATTAAAACTTATACTACTTAAACTAAAACTAAATCTACACCTAACTAATTTAATATAAACCTAATCCTATTATTATTTTTTGTAAACAAAATAAAACTATTCTATGCACTTGCATGTGGCTCTTCTATTATAATGATATTATAGAGGGACATGCTCATGATTTTGAATTTACCCCTTAGAATTCAGATATATAAAATGTTCGGGACGACTAAAACCCGTTTTAAAACTATTTTTAATATACTCTTCATTGTGGTATTAAATTTTGGATATTAGATCTCATTTTCATTTGTGTTAAGAGATCTTTCAAAGTGATTGCATACAATTTTTATTAAAAAATTGTCGAATCTGATTATATTTGCTTTACGGTACAAACATTTATTGAAGTAAATGCCGTTACTGAACCCGTTTCGGGCTCAGTATATACGATCTATATTAGCTTTAGTAGCTTATAGTTAAGTAATATTGCATTATCCTATTTGATTTGTAATATAAATATAAATATGTAATTAAAGAAACTTAAAACGATAATTAATAGTAACAGTTTTACATAATATATTTTTAATTAAAAATAAATATGTATTAGATTTAGATATTACAATAATTACAAAAACTTAAAACATATTATGTATGTTTAAAATCATTTATATTAAGATTGTATTGTATTTTATTAATTTCGATATAAAAAAACTATTGATTAAAATAAATTATTGAAAAAAAAAAAATATTAAATAAACAATCAGTTTTAGATATTTTACTAGAGCCACAAAAACAAAAAAAAAAAAAAAACAAACAAATCCTTGTAGATATGAAATTTTAATTTTAAGATATTAAATATAAATATTCATTAAATTATGATTAATTGTTATTTCAAAATAAAATTTTCAAATTTTTACTATTTAATAATCATATAAATTCTAAATTTTAATTTCCTTTGAATTTTAATATTAGCATTAAATACTCTATAGAAAGATATTCTTATTTTTATTGTTTATTATATAGAAATATTAAAATAAAAATAGAAAAATAAAATACAAAAAAATTAAAAATTTATAGAACGATAGAAAATATTGAATATCTTATTTCAGATATTCAAGAATTTTCATAAACCTTTTTCAAATTTAGTATTTATTTTTCTTCAAAAATATTTTATTATATTTTCATTTTATTTTTATTTTATTTTTATCATTCTAATAAAAATTTTTTGTATTAATATTTTACAAAAAATAAATTAAAACATACAGTAGAATCATATTATTAAAATGATACAATATGTATAGTTAATGCACAATAAGTAAATGGGAGAAAAATATAAATATAGTTATTTCAAAAATTTGCCAAACCGAAATTCTATGTTTAATCACAATGCTCTTATGTTTTCTTATTTCATTAAGTGCGCATCTAAATATTTATATCCAGTTAACAGAATTTTAAATTCCGTCCTAACTAAATGTTAGATTCCGTCCTAACATATTAAGAACGAATTGCAACAATTTTTTAAATAAAAATTAGACTAAATGGAAGTTTTTAGCTTATAGATTTTGCGAAGAGTGCTAAACTTTTTTTTTAAATAAACAATGTAATTTTTAAAGATATCAGCAACACATGCAATTTATACAACTAAAAAAAATTACTATTAAAGCATATAAAAGATAAAGAGAAAATTTACATCCAATTTTTATATTTTAAAAAGGATATTCCGTAATTACATAAAAAAAACGTAAAAAATTTATTGAATATCATGATTTTATGTTAAAAAGAATAAATGAACATTTTTAGACATGAACTTTGTAATTTATCTATTTAATTAAGCATAAGCCTTAAAAAGTAGTTTTTCCAAAATACATTCTAATTTCACTTTATTCTATTTTGTTTTAAATAACAAAATTCGATTGTTACAAAAATTCAATTCTATTACTATTTTATTTTCTTTCTTCTATTTCTTTTTTTTTTTTAATTTCTTTGTTAATTTTATATGTATATACATATTTATAATAACAATAATAATTCATCATGAACCCAACCAAAGGAAATTAAAACTTATCCCTTTGATCTTTGTTCTGGAAGGACCAAAAATGAATATAACTTTTTAAATATATTTTTTTGTTTTGCTTTTATGATGATACCTGTGTTTCTGATGCTGGCACATTCTTTAATAGAACTTAATTTTCTGATAAAAAAGAAAACAGAAAAAGAACATGTCAAGTCCATGAAATAAAAAAGAAAAACAATAACAAGTCAAAAATATAAAACAGCAACAAAAATATCTATTTTTTTCTTATAAAATATATTCTCATTATTTTTTTTTTTTTGTTTTTGTTCTTAAAGGAAAAGGAAGAAAAAATGTTTTTATCTACAAAAAAAGAAGTATGTATATAAAAAATATGAATTCTTCGAAATCCTTGATAAATTCTTTCTATTTAATGTATACATATGAATAAGAAAAAAGCTGGGAAAATAAATAAGTAAAGAAAAAAAAAACAACCACTAAATATATAAAAAGGATATTATTTATTTTTTATGTTTTTCTTTTTTTTCCCATTTTTATTCCTTTTTCTCAGTCTTACACCTTTATGCATATTTTTCCTTTTTCATATAGACAACATAAAAAGGGTTACTTAAAATTCTTTTCTAATTCTTGAGAGAAACCGAAATATGAAATAACCCAGGAAGTTTCAGGTACATATATACATATATATATATTTTTCAACATTCTTTTTCGTTCTTACAGAGTATCTTAAATTGGGATCATTTCTTCTACTTTTCAGAAAGGTTTTTTTTTTTTTTGCTATATAATTTTTTTGGTTTTTTTTGAGTTTTACTAAAAAAAAAATATTTTAAAAATGTTTTTCTTGTCAATGGAAAAACTATTTTTTGAATTTTTAACCAAAATATTTTTGAAAAAGTTTAAGAAAGGTCATTATTATTTTGTGTAAATATGTGGGATATACATATATATATATAAAAAAAGGACTGGTTGATTGTAAAATTTCCTTTTTCTGTTTTGCTGTGGTTTTAGATAAGTTTTTAAAATATTTGCTATTTTAAATATTTTTTTCAATATTTAGAATAATAATTCTCTTAAATATTAAAATAATTAATCGACTCATAAATCGACTAATAAAGAAAAATTTATATTGCAATATTGTTCGTTCATTTCTAATGAAACTTCAATATAACCTTGCAAGTTTCATTAGAAATTTTTTAAAACATTGTTATCTTTTATCAGTTTAAAAGAAAAAGGTTTGTTTCCTAATGAAATAAAAAAATTTATTCAATAAATTAAGAAATTGAGAGGAAATATTGTTTTTAAATTTTGTTGGTTTTTTTTTTATTTGACGCTGATATTATTTTAAAGTTTACTTGCAGATTACTACTTTAAGGTACTTAAAAAATAAAACTAAGAAGGATTCAAGTAATATGCGAATAAGTTTTTTCTTGTTTTAAAATTTTTTTTTTGTTTTTTAAGATAGTTTTTTAACAAATTATTAATATATAAAAAAAATCAAATTTGGCGGTAATTTTTAATGAATGATGATGATGTGATCATTAAATTAAAAGATTTAGAATCTAATAATATGTTAATTTATTATAAATTCTGTTAGAAAGATATAAGAATTAATACCAAATATTTGAAAAGTATATTTTTCATAATTATATAATCTTGAAAAAACTATTTTTATTCGATTATTTTGAAATTTAATGTAAAAAAACGTTCGGTTTAATTTAAATATTTCTAAGATTTGATAATATTATCCTAAAAGTATGCAATTGCTAAAAGATATTATAGTATGCATCGCAATCTATGAAAATTATCGAAAGTTACCTAAAAACTCCAGAATTTTAATCAATCGAAACCGTTGGATGAAACTTTTAATATAAAAATACTGGAGCCGTGTTTTATGTATGTTGTGTTATTTTTAACAATACAAAACATTTTTTATTTTTGTTTTATCATAAATTTAATTATTTAATTTTTTTGTTTAAAATTATAACTGGTTTTATCACAATACACCAAATTGGCATTATAATGAAGTTACTGACAAATTATGAGGATATATACATATTATATTTGGTTATTCTGCGGAGTAATGACTTCATAAAATATAGCTAAACTCTTTGTTATATTTTAGCTTTAAAATATAATGTTTTTCGTTCTAGCTTATAAATAAAGGCTAAAAGAGAATCAAAATGATTTTGATTTCTAGACAAACAGAACATTTATTAAAGAAAAGGTTTTGACTTTATAATAGGATTACGTATTTTGGATAGAACGTTCTGTTTTTTTACTTAAATAAATTTAATTTAAAATTTTTGTTGTAAATAAATAATTGTTGGTTAAAAGTTAACATATATTATTTTATTCACATATTGCAAGTATGCATGTATATAAATACTTATGTTATTATATAACTTAGAGCCTGGAAAAAATGATTAGAAAATAAACTCCTCATAAGAAAATCACTAACATACATACAATCATAGCATACGTATACAATTATATACACAAAAAGAATAAATATTTTATGCACAGGGTATTTCTGTTCTTAAGAATTATCATTTGAATTGCAGCATAAACAAACCACACACCACTTTTTCCTTTTATTGTTTTGTTATGACGGTAGGTACTATACTTCTTCATTGTAACATAACATTTGTAAATATAACATTTAATACAGCACTGGGGGACGAGTCAATCATAAACATTATATTTTTATTTAATCATACGTTCTTTGTTTGTTGATATATGCATAAATATATATATATATATACATATATTTAAAGATGATTTCAGAGATTACAAATCACAGTTAGAGAAAATATGTATAATATAGTTAAATATTTAAATCAGTGGCGGCAATTGAACATAGAAAACAAAACGATACTACTATTCTTTAGCATCACATAAAAAACAAACACGAAAACATTATATATATTTTACTTTTTTAAAAGTCCCACAACATTTTCATCATCGCAACCAAATTTAATTTAATTTTAGACTCAATTTAAAAGGGAAAAAATATTATTCTGGGTATAAAATTGCTTTGGTTCCTTTTATTTACAATTAGTTTGAATTTAATTAAATTTTTCTTTCTTTTTTACCTTTTTTTTGCTACTAAGTTAAAGTTAAAAATTTTTCTTTTTTTATTAAAATCACCGTTCATCACTGATTTAAAATATATTATGTAGTTATATATGTATATATTTACCCTTAAATTCACAACTTTATAAATATAGGGTTAAAGATTTAACCAAAAATAAATGACAAAAGGAAACTAACTAAAATAAAATAGATCCTAACCAAAATGCCACATCAAAAAAGAAGCTGACAGGACAGTATAATATAATACTAGAGTAGAATTAACTAAGTTACTTTAAATGACAACAACAAAATACAACCAAAAAGGATTTTATATGAATATAAGATCAACTAAATACCAAAAACAAAAAAAAAAACATATTTTAACTTTATATTATGAAGTTGATGTTAATAATAATAATGATAATACTGTTACTGATAATGATGAAAATGATGATTGTGATTATTGATGATAATATAAAATTATGCTTGTGTGGGGGGTGGGGGGTGGTATGCATGAAGATACAAACTTATATTTTTTTTTTTTAAATACAAAAGAAAATAAACTGATGACTTCAGGTTATTTATAAATAATAGTTTTGTTTTTTTTTTTTTTTTGAAGAGATAAAAGAGTAAAAGAGATACAAAATATTTATTTTTTTTTTCAACATTTTTTAAATAAAATAAAGATATAATCAAGAACAGTTTACTGGATAATATTTTGTATTTCTCTCTTTCAGAACAATATAAAATCTCTGATTGTGACACATGGAAATTTTCTTCGTTGAACCTATTTTAAATTTTCCTTAAAATTACCTTTAATCCCTTATATTTTATTATATTTTTTTTTCTAATAAATTGAATATTTTGAAACAGTAATGCGACATAAGAAAAGTGTATTTACTATGTAGTAAATGGAATTCCATCAATTTTTTTTTTTTACCACATAATTATCAAATTTTAAAGTAATTTTTTGCTTTTATTTTTATTTTGACTTAAAATTGTTTTTTAGAAAATAAAGCAAAAAAAAAAACGTGAATTACAAATTATGTGTAAGGAGTTAATATTAAAAATTAGATTGAAAATAAAAGGAAAATGATCTACTCGGAACAAAAATAATATTAAACAGCGTTATACAGCAATTGATTTTTTTTTATTTATATTTATACTACCAATTATAAACCAAGTTCCAACTGAACAGTTATTCAAAGTTATCCTTTTTCTTCCTTCTAAATTTGTTTTTTTTTTCTATACGGATATTAGTCTATAATTTATTACTTGTATTGTTATCGTAGTTATTGTGATTATTTTATTAAAGATTCTAAAAGGGATAGAAAAGAAATTTTTATTTTGCATTTTTTTAATTTTCTTTCATTTCAATGTTTTTGTATTTTCTTTTATGTTATGTTTTTCAATTTCTTTGATTATCTACGAAAAAAAGATGTAATGATTTTGTTTTTTTTTATTTTTTTTTATTTTTGTTACATTATATAATTTTTATTTTTTTTGCTATATTTCTTTGAATCACTCTTAAAGAATGTCAACGGTTTACTTCTTCCTACCATTAAATAAAAACTCTTTTATGAAGTTGTTAATAACGTTAACAGAAAAAAAAAAAAATTCAGGAGCAAAAATTATACAAAAAAGGGCGCTGTGAAATACCAAAAAAAAAAAAAAAAGAAAATTGAATTATGGTTGTGTTAAAATTTTAGCCTTAAGCCTTATTCCTTTAATGTTTTGTTATTGTTTTTTTTTGTGTTTTGATTATATTTGAAAACAGGAAAATGAGAAAAACATGAATTATTATTTTTTATATTTTCTTCAAATATTTTTTTTTTTGCTAAAATTAAAATCATAAGTAGTTTTTAGCCACTTTTCTGTTAAATTCTCATATTCATATGTTTTATTCCAGTAAATTTGAGAAATATTATAATATAAAACTATTATATTATTTGAACTCAATAAAACTGCGTTTAAAATCATTCACAACCACTAAAACATAACTTCATTCTAAATAGGAACCTAGACATAAATAATCATAATACTAGGAATAGATCCAACTTCTACCTTTCTCGGTTTAGAACAACACATCAAAAAAATAATTGCTTGTATAACTGTCTTAAAGCCTATAATGAACTGCCAGAACACCTGAAGTTAATTTCTAACCTTAATTTATTTAAACAAAAAATAAAATCAACCTTATTTAGCATATAACATTATAAAAAAGATTAGTAGAAATAGAAAAAAATAATAATAATAATAAATATACTAATTACACTAATAAACAAACTAAAACACTAACTAATAAATAAACTAAAAACACCAAATAAGATTAAAAAAAAAAAAAAAAGAAGTGTGAATTAATGGAAACTATAATATTAATAGATGTAATCTCTTTTCTTGTTTGTTCAATAATTAATTAATTGATATTATAAAATTTATAAGACCATACAGCATTATGCTAAGGTCCTTGATTTATATAAAAAAAAAAAAAAAATTTATTGTCATTTACATTCAAATCATGTAGATTTCATTTATATATAAATAAAGAAAAAAAAAAAAAATATATTTAAGAGCGGCTTTTTTTTTAATCAAATAAAGAACAATTTTTAATTCATACTAAATATTAAAATTTCCCCAAAAATCATTTTAATACAATTTTCAAAACATTAAAAATAGTTTCGAAAAAAGAAAAACAGAACAATCAATGTCCATCTTGTATAAATTTTTCTAATAACCATCTATTATTTTTAAATTAAATTTCTATCTCATAAGAAATTATTGCAAATCTATTATTTTGAATATATCAAAGAGAAAAATTTATTTTTATTATTTTTATTTAATTTCAATGACGTTTTTTTTTAATTTTTCGAGTCCTCTGGTTATTCATTGAAATATATCATAATCATCTAATTCTAATATAATCACATTTATCATCATAATAAACTTTATTATAAAATTTCCATCATCTGTAGAAAGAAGAAATAACGGTAAAATTAAATAAAAAAATCAAAACAATTTTTATTTCAAGTTTCAAAAACAGATAAATAAGTGCGGTCCTTAAATAATTACAAAATAAATAACAACAACAACAAAGAAAATGATCATCTAACATAAATAAAATTAAAAAATGAGTCCTTTATCCTTTATCTTAAAAGAAAAGAAAAAAAAACAATAACAGGAAACCAACTAAAATAAAATAACCATAAACACATTAAAATTAGAAATAACCTTAAGAGTAAAAAATAAAAAAAAAATAAAACGACAGGAAGAACAGGAACTTTCCTATTTCTTATATGTTTTTTTTTTGTATTAATGGTTTTTTTCTTTGCAGAGAATCTTGAAAAATATTTTTTTCATTTGTTTCTGTTTCAAGTATTTCATCTTTATTTTGTTTTCCTATGTTGATAATAACAACCGCACCAACCAACAGACCGGAATAGAAAAAAAAAAAATTACATTAAGTAATAAAAAAAAAAAAAAATTAAATAAAATAAAACCAAATATATATTAGTTAGAAATATTTCAAAACCTTTGTTCTTGATTTTATTTTTAAAATAAAAATAAAAAAGTATAAAATATGAAAAAAAAAATAAAACAAAAATCTTTGAAAAATTCTTGAAAGTAGTTATGAAAGGATAATAATATCTGTAAATTTATTAAATAATTTATTTATAATATACAGCTATATATAAATAAAAGTGCAGGCAAAAAAGAGAAGTATATTTTCTAAAATAAATATAAAGACACATAATTAAATATATAGAGTTAAATTTTACCTTCATCTATATAACAATATCTCACATAGTAAAATAAAATTGCCATCCCTAAAAGTATGCAATATATTCATAATTTTTTATTTGCATTTTATTTAATGTGTATCAATTTAATTTGAATGGCCCTTTTCCCCTCGGATATGAAATAGTATTACATTAGGTTTATATTATTCGTATATTTCTTAATCTATGAATTTAATACTGAAATAATAAAGATTGATTCTTAAAGAAAACTAAATAATTTATATTTATATTTTATTGAATAAAGAGTGAATAGTAAATTTAATTTGTCCTTTATTAATGCAACGAACTAAAAAAAACAGTAATCAAAGTTAAAGTTTTATAATGAAATATATAGTCTAACATATAGTTAGGATCTATAGTCTAACATATAGTTACAAACTGATTACACTGACTAAAATAAATTCGAAATAAGACTGAAAAAGAAAACTTTTGTTTATACACAAAAATATGTATTCTTTCAATCCATTATAATAATTATAATGTAATATGATTGCTAACTACATTAATTTATATTTAGTTTTGTATAAAAATGCAACTAAAATATTAAAATACAAATTCTCGTTTGATATTTTCTTTCTTAATTTAAAAACAACTGATTGCTATACTATAGTTATCATAGTTCCTGTTACTACTTTTATTTCTGTTGTTCATTTAAAAAAAAAAAACAGAATAAATTTTATTAGAAGATGATACTAGAAACTGATTTTTGTTTGTTTTTTTTTTTTTTAAAACAGAAACATTCAAACATATGCGCTTAAGAAAAACTAAACACAAAATCACAATCTGTTTTTCCATCTTTTTTATTATTTTAAACTATACATTTTTTCTTTAAGCATTTTCCTTCTTTTTTTTTCTGTATGCACAAATTTACAACAAACTCAATGTAGAATGGAATACATTTTACTTTTAAGAAAAGAAAATGAATTGTGTTATAAGGAAAAAAAATAAAAATAAAATAAAAAAAAAAATACAAGTTAACATTAATAAAAAAGTATAAATTTAGCTCTTAGCATAATAAAAAATTTTTCTATATTTAATTTTCTTTTATCAAAAAGATGAGATTATTATGAACATGTAATATTTTTGTTTTTTTTTTTTTAATTTGTATTCCAGCACCCTCTTGTGTTCTGCACTATGGTTGGTAACAATAAAATACAAAATTAAAAAATATTTTATCTTTTCCTAAAATATCTTGAATTTTAACAATTAAAGTCGTACGAAACAAACGTCCACTATAGATTCTAAACATGAAAATAAAACTTTTTCGAAAATAATAAGTCTTACCGTTCATGTTTAATATAATTCTTTAGAAACTGCAATCAAACTTACTTTAACAAATTCAAATGTTTTTATTTTTCATAACAAAATATTGTTTACAGAAGACATAGAAGTCAATTGCTTAAAAATCTTTTCATAAATTCATAAACGAATCCCCATACAACATTCTTCAAATGTTATTGTTATTATATTATATACTGTTGTTATATTTTATAATATAACATTTGTATTTTAACTATTTAAAGGAATATTTTATTTAAGAGGAATAAATTTTATTATAAATTTTTTTTTTTTTTTTTTTATAAAAAAAAATAATAATAATATTAAAAGAGAATATAATTTTGATAAAAGTAATTTAACATAAATTACAATTATTATTTTAAGACTTCATATAACACAGAAAAACTGCAAAACAACAAAAAAAAAAAGGAAGAAGAAAAGGTTTTTTAACAAGAGAATAAGTGGAAGTCTTTTCAATTTTTCGTTACTTTAATTTCAAAACAAGGAAATACTGTAGTTTGCTTCTTTATTTTAATGCATTATTTTCTTGGTATCTAGTTTTTATTTATTTATTTTTAAAATATATTTTTATTACTTTCATTTTTTATTGTAAAAAACCGAGAGAGGAGAGAAAAAAAAAACTTATTTTCTATTCATTTTACTAATAAAAATAAGTATATATGTATATGTTTTCTTTTTTTTTTTTTGTAATGAACATGCATTTATATATTCTTTATTATATCATAAATGTTGACTTTTCTTTAACATATCCTTTTTATTTTTTTTTTGTGTGTTTATTTAGTTTTTTTTTTTCTTTTGCAATATTTTTTCGTACCATATGCAATTTTTCACACATATTATGTTAGTATTATACAGTTATACTATATTCTATACAGTTATCAGAAATTTAAAACATTTCAAATCATTGCATCTGTCTGTTTTTTTTTTTTTCTCTTTTAATATATAATAACAATTTCTGAACAAACTATGTAATATTGTAAAAAACAGGTAAAATATATGGCTGGGAAAGCCATGCCAAAGAAATATAGTTGCTTGTATAAAAAAAATATATAATATTATAGTAAATAATACATATTTTTTATATATACATATGTATATTTATTTATTTATTTATATTAGTATTAAAAATCATACAAAGGATGAAAAAAATCATATAAAAGGTGAAAGTTTTTAAGAATTAAGATTAAATAATTGACAATTCAATTAACGGTTACATTATCACAATTTATTCGATAATAACTGAAGAGAATCAAATTTTTTTACTTTAATTGCATAATTATGGGCGTGATAAATACCAATGTTTAAAATAAAACTAAATAAAACCTAATACATATATGAAAACTGATTCACCGTTATTACAGCTGAAATAAAATAACAATTATATATATATATTTTTTTTCTTTCCTTTTTCGTTCATTCCTTTTTATTATTTAAAACAAAGTAAAAAGATTTTGCCAAAAACTATTTTCTTTAAAATACAAAAAAAAAAAAAAAAAAGAAATTTTCTTGCACTTCTAAAAAATGTATATATATATAATTATAAATTATTTTAAATTTAAATTAAATATAAAATAAAGTTATTAAATAATTCCAAAAGTTATTTTTTACCTTTTTCGTTTATTATATTTATTTAGTGTTTTTTGTTTTTTATTTTCTTTGTACTGATCTAATTTACCATGGATTTTAAGGGAACTTTATATTTTAAAAGTAATTATTTTGAAAACATCAAAGAAACTTAAAATTTTTTTCTTTTTTACATATTTGTTTTATATAATTTATTTAAATTATAAAATAATACTTTTAATTAAAAATACGTTAAATAAAATTATGAAACAAAATTTTAAATATATTTAATTGTTGATCACAGAAAATCTATGCGAAATCTTAGTAGCCTAGCATAGGATAATACTAAAATAAATGGCTTAAGTTTGTTTTTATTATATTAGAATTTAAATAAATAAATTTAATTGTCAAATGATCAACTTAATTTAAAGCTATAGATTATGAAAGGTTGTGAAAACGACTAATAAAATATGGAACATGTTTCTATTAAATGTGTTCTTGTCTGATAAAGAAGGTCTATTGTATAATTTGTAACTTTTCAAAAAAGAACCTGCACAGATTTGTTTTTGAATATACCTCACCTATTATCCTTTTTTGCTGCGATTTTTCTTTCCATTACGTAAATTTACAGTACTTTGTGTATAAAGGAATCGTTTTCTAGAGTTTTGTAGGAAGGAATTTTTTCCTTAAGTTTGCTTAGCGTATTAAAACTAGGTCAAGGTCATTTTGTAAATTCATGTTCTAAATATTGTTATAAGCAATTTTTGATAAAGATTAACAAAGTTTTGATAAAAACAGCATTACATTGGATTTTAATATAATTTTATTTACTTGAATTTATGAATCTTCTAAAGCAGTACCTTTAATATTTATCATAACATTAATCTTCTAAAATGTTAATTTATATTCTAAAGCGAATATTTTTTTTTAAATAAAAAGAGAACCATTTTATTTATATTAAATTAATTTTATAACATTGAGATTTTGCATTTTATTAATATTTAATAATAATGAAATTGGTTTAAATTAACATAATTTTCTTCAAAAAAGAAAAGTTTGCATAATAATTTTTTTTATATTTTATTTAAATATTTTATCATTTTATTTTTAACAAAAAAAAAACTTTATTTAAATGAATTATTTATGATTATTTAAAATAATTGTGTATAAATTTTTATTATTATTGTATTTGGTTTATATGAATTTAGATTTAATAGTGTTTCTCATCAATCAAAAATAAATGGAAAATGTTTTATACCGTGTATTAAATATGAAATTAATAAAAAATGTTGTTTTTTTTTTGTTTTTAATGGTCATATTGATCAAGTAATTTAATTTTTAATAATTATATATATACACATTTATGAATGTGAAAATTAATTTTTTTTCGTTAATATATAGATGAATAATTAATATTAACAAAAAATTGCCAAACGATTTATTCTAAGTAGTCAAAATAAAAATTTTCTATAAATAATCATAATATTTTGCGAAATTTTATATAATTAATAATTCCATTGCACAATTAGAAGTAGAAAATTGGTCTACCGGCCTAAGCTATTTAATAAAATTAATTTCTTTTTAATTTATTTAGTTTCAATTTAGTTTTATGAAAATTGATTTAATTTAAATTGAGTTAAATGATTTGAGTTTTAATTTTGAATTAAAATAGTTTTTAAGTAAAATTTGTTTTTTAAATATTTAACATTTTGTTCAGTAATTTGTCTATTCTTCATTTAATGAAAATGGAACTATATATTTCACAATCTTGTATTATTCCTATTCGCTGTCCTTTTCTTTAATTCTTCTTAAATTGATCATACGGCGTTTACAAGTTTTTTACACCTTGTCTTTTCAATTGTACTCATATTTTGTTTTACACGATCGTTTCTGTTAAGACAGGATTTCTTAAGTTTTTGTTAATTATCAAGTTAAGCTAATTATAGTCAAATGTTGACTTAAATTCTATGGTACCTAAAAAATTGCTATATTTTATTAAATATTCTTATACATTTTCTTAACAAAGTCCTGTAAACTCCTAAATTTTTATTGTATCAACTTAATTGTATCTGAAATTTTAACTCAGATTAAATATTCCTTTGTTAATTAAATTGAAATTGTTAATAATTAGTTCACACAATTTTAATTAGTATTGCAACATATATCTTAAGTATATATAATGGAGATTAATAATCTGTATATTATATGTATATATACATTTTCTCCTATTATTTATTAGTTTTACAAATCATCTTCAATTATCCCAAAACTAAGTAAGCCACAATTATTTACTTCGTTCCATTTCATTTTGACGCTGCTTCTTCAAGTCGCCTTAGATCATCCCACCTTTCTTATCTTTTAAGTGTTCCAGACTAATGTTTTATGTACCACTGTTGTTCACTATTCAGAACAGGGCCGATAAATTTCCATTTCCATTGTCGTATTTGCACATTTCCATATTCGATCGGTACTTGACTGAGTAACACCCATAATTATTCTTCGTTTAATATTCTATGCTCGGCCAGAATATTCGGTATTTTATTCTTAGCTATTTGTTGGTGAAGACCTGTACCTTTTTTATGTTCTTTCGTGTTAACAACTAGATCTATATGTTTATTCAGAATAAAATGTACAAAGTTAATTAATATTAGAAAAATAAATTATCATTTAAGTTACGCATTATTAGCTAAAGTAATACTAGGGTACATAATTTAATTTCCTTTGCCTCTTCCTATACCTCCCTTTATGTAATAAATTATTTTCTTGTAAAATAAAAAATATATTAATATTAATTTTTAAAAATATATTAAATTAATTTTATATTTTTTTTTCTTTTCATTACAGGTAAGTTATCATCTATATAAATAATTTTCTAATAAGAAAAATGATGACTTTTGAGAAGATATTATATATTAAAATCGAAACTAAAGGTTTAAGTATTAATTTTTTTTATATGTTATTTAATTATATTTAATATGTTATACGATCATTACCCACGAATTAATTACAATCAATGCTTTAAAATATTTTCTAAATTTTAGAGAAATATTCTTTAAAATTCTTTTCACTTTACACGGGTCAAAAGTTTTGTTATTTGAAAATTTTAATACGTAAGCGATTAGGTACAGTAATTGTTTGATGCAAATAGTTGCTAACTAACTTTTTATCATTTCAATTCATCATTTCTGTAACAAACATTTGATAGTTTTATTTTACCTTTTAAAAGAAAAAAATTGCTTATTAATTTCACTCATTTCGCTCGGCCTGTCTTTTAATCTGTTTACAAAATGTCTACACCGTTTAAAATAGAACAATAAAATCATGGAATAACCAATAACCAATAACCATGAATATATCTCTCAAAATAATTAATGTTTTGGACGATTTTTTTATGTAGCCTTATCCATTATGAAACTACAGTTCCTTAAATTTAGAAAAATCCTTATTTTCAAATTAGTATATTTCAGGTTCTGTTTAACATTTTTACAATCTAAAAATGCCAAATGACAGGAGATTTTTTTTTAATTTTAAAATTCAGTATCAAAAGAATACAATTTTTTGCATTTCTGTTTTTAAATTTACCGTTATGTAAAATTTTGTAAAATTTTGCTTCCTTATTAATTACGACACGCTTTTAGTTAGAACTTTAAAATTTTAAAAGAAAAAATGTACTTTTGGGATAACTATAAGTTACCTCATTTTTTTTTGTACCTTCTCCTTTTTTAGAATTATTAGGGATTAAAAACTGCTATATTTAGACACCTATAACACAAATACCTGTAAACATTTAGCCAAAATGAAAATCAAAAATTAAATCTTCAAGATTACGTTTTTACATGTATTAGCAGCTTTTGTTAATTATGTAGTGTAAAAAATTAAACCTTAAAATTGAAAAAAGTCTCTTAATTTTCACAATATTATCTTATATATATAAATAAAATTATGAATATTACAATATGCTAAACTTTTTTTTATATTTCTTTCGAAAATATGCACTTATATCAAAGGTCCTTGATTTTAAATACTGCCTATTTGATTTAAATATAATATGACTATCAAATGAGGCTGAACAACACTTTAATAAATCATTTTAAAACAGATAATAAAATTATTTGAAATAGAAATAGAAAAAAAAATACAATTTTATTTTAATTATATACAGGTACATAATGTTATTTAAAATCTAAAATTTAATGCTAATATTATACGTGTATATAATATAATAATTTTACTATAATTGCATAAACATATCAAATGCCATCATATGTCTTTTATTTTTCTAAAATATAATTTACTTTATTTTTGCTTATTTTTTTTTTTTTTTTTGTATTTTATATTATGATTTGAATGATTGGATTTGAAATGGAATATTCATAAATAATTTTTAATTTAGAAATAAATTTTTAGTTTTTTTTTTTATTTTTTGTTGTTGAATAAAAAATAATTGGAAAATAAATTTTAGAAAAAAAGAAAACAAATACATAAATATAAAACAAAACAAAAAAAATGCATACTGAACAATTGCAAATAATTGAGTAATAATTCAGTTATAACGAAAAACATATATATTGCAATTATTATATGCTTTTTTTAGCACATTTCCAAAAAAAAATATTTAAAAAGAGTGCCTATTAGTTGCACTCTGTCCAACCGTCCGTCCATCTGTTTACAAAACTTCTATACCGTTAAGAATAGAGCAATAAAATTTTTTAACAATGGATAGGCTTCGTAATGTAGAATAATTGTTTTTATATAGTCTCGTCCATTATGAAGTTACAGCCCCTCAAACTTTGAAAAGCCCTATTTTTATATATGTATGTATATCTCAAGTACTGTTTACCTTTTTTTGAATTTAAAAACGCCATTCGATAGGCCTTTTTTTTATCTTTATAAATCAAAATTATATATTTTTTCTTAAATTTAGCATTTAAATTTACCGTTATGTGACAACTAAATTTTGCATGATTATCCTTCCTTTAAAACTATGGCATGCTTTTAGTTAGAACTTTAAAATTAAAAGAGATGTAAGATCTTTTAGAATTAGTGTAAGTTGTCCCAGAAAATTTTTTCTATACCATTCCCTGTTTAAGGCTATTATTATGGCTCAAAAATCGAAATTTTCCTATTTTTAAACACCTGTAACTTAGGCATCTGTACATATTTTTACAAAATTAAAAGCTAAAATTAAAGCTTTCACTTTATAATTTCACATGTGTTAATGGTTTTTCTTAAATATCTCTTCCGTTAAAATTGAAGAAAGTGTCCTTCTATTTTTCACATTTTTCTTATTATATGAAATTCGAAGAAAATTTTCAAATTTTGGTGCAAGTCACATTTCTGAACATTTGTATTGTATTTTTGGAAAATGTGCGCGTTTAAAAATCGTTAATTTACATTTTGCCTTGTTTATTTTTTAATTTTGTTTTTAATATTTCTAATCACATTCTTAAAAAAAAAAATTTATAAATTCAACAAAATAAATTTTCTTAATAAGTTCCATATTCAGTTTGTTATCCTTCTCACTATTCACTATTTTTGTCCACTTGTCAATATAAACGCAATTTTTTTTAATTTCATAAAATATTCATTTCATAAATCAATATGTGTTATAATTCTATTAAATTTTGCGAAGGTCTTAAGGCACAAATGTTTATGCAAATATCTAACGTGCAAATATATAAATTTACATATCTAACGTGCTTTAATGAACTCACTTCAATTAACATAATCATTGATTTACTCTGTTTTTGTGACCAATTTATAATTGTTTTGATATAATTTAAAATTTAAACGATCTGATTTTATATTCCTACAATACGTTGGCACAACGATATCTTTAGACATATAATATTTTGTTTCATAAAAGTTTAAATAAATCAATCAATCAAACATATGAATGTGTATGTCGTATTATTTAATTTATTTTTATTTACTTATAATTTTTTATTGCTTTCAAACATTTTTAATACTTTGACACATAACCATACATTCAAACATGTATATATATAGATATTATTTATGTTGATATTTAAAATACGCGTTTATTATGCTGTAACAAATTATTTAAAGTAATGAAAAAAATTAAAGAAAAATATTGTATAACCAATACGGAATAAATAAAGAAAAGTTTATAATTTCCGTTTAAAAAGAAAATTTATTTATTAATTATAGGAAATTGTTTTTTTTTTTTGTTTAACATTATAACAACAGATCGTATTTTCTATATTGTAAAAAAGTAGGTAACAAAAGAGTTCAGTTAAAATTTTATAAAAAAAAACTCACTGAACTTTAGAAATTTGTCCAATTTTTCAACAATTAAAACAAAATACTTCTGCAACATTTAGTTCTAATTTTTTTTTTTTCTACGAAGATTGATAGAAAACATCATCAGTCAGTCAGAGCAAGTTGTTATTCTCAGACGTGCATTCCCGGCTCTATCTAATTTGACGCCCTGTGCACTTTTGAAACATCTGCCCCCTTTAACTTACAATTAAAGGTACAAGCCGTTTTCGAGTCTCCTCGATTTTTTATTGAGGTTTCCCCAATAGATCTATTCCTCTTTTCCTAGATAACCTACACAAATATGATTAGAACTTAAGTAAACCTAACTTTCAACTTTGCGAATTCATCAATAGGATCATCATAATATAAAGCTTCAACTAATTCTTTTTCTATAGATAAAATTGACAAACCTACCAGTCTATTTTGTATCATTGTCGTTCGTAAGTAGGTTTTGATTAATTTTAATTTTGGAAAGGGTGTTCTGTTATGTTTCCTTTTCTGTAAAATTGGAAACTGACATTTGAAAGAATTTAAACCATGGATTCGTATTTTGGAAACTTTCGGACGAGCACAAGAGTAATATCTCCAAAACAAACAAAAGTAGAACCTTTAAATTTAGTACAATGGTGTTCTGGAATGTTTTCTTTTAATGCTCTGAGATGGATTTGATGAATTGCAGTAGCAATTTGGTTACCTGACACACGCCTCACAAGGACTAACAAGCATATCTTCGAAATTAATAAAGAAACTTGAAATTTTTTACAAGGGTGTCAAGCATATCCCAAGAGGAGGATACTTCTTTTACGTTCCTGAAATTCGAGTTGAATAAGACAGAAAAGGGATGAAGTTCAAGCAGCTGACAAAAATTCGAATTATTCAGGTGCAGGGTATTAATTAGTCGGTTGCATTGACTTACTGTTACATGGGTTTTGCACATTCGTATCTGGCTTATATTGAATTTTATTTGTATGATGTATTTTGTATATTATTTTTAGGTTTAATATTCAATATGGACTAATATATGTGGAGAACTGATTATAAGTATTTTCGAACTTTTGTTTTATGTCATTTAAACTATATAATTAAGTGTAGTAGTAGCCATTCTATAATAGTTATAAAAATTTTCTTCATCATTTAGAAGTTGGTTAATAATTTATGAAATTCTTCATTTTTATTACAATTTAAAAACAATTTTTCTCTTTCCCTTTTTTTTTTTTTTTAATAATTTTTGATATTTAAAAGAACTAAGTATTCCAAGAGAAAGAACACATAATCTATCGACAAAGCGCTGATATTATACGAATTAAGAAAAAATACGATATACAGACATTACTAAAGACACAAAATACAATCAAGAAAAAACTTTAATTAAAAACATATCACATATTACAATCTACAAGCCCATATAAGCTCAAAATCTACTACACGTCACAAGTGCTTAAAATCATAAATCATAAACGCGCCCTTTTTAATTTTTTCAGATAATTTATTTTGTTCCTGTATCTATAGTATCAATATTTATATCTATATATTCTATGAACCCTTTTGCCTGTTTAACATGTTTAGCCCAGGTGAAATTAATAATATTTTATTTAGTTGTATTCTATATTTACCAATGACTTTAAGTATTACTCATCTGGTCAGATTTATTTTTATGAATTTTAATAATAATACGAGGAATAGAAATAATAATTAAAATTTCTTTATTTTCTTTATAGAATTTAAATAATCCTTATATATTTTGTTTTTCATTAAGAATTCGTTTATTAAATTTATTAGCTTAAACTTTTAGATTTTAATTCTTGATATGTTCAGTAAATTTTAAATTAACCATAGCAACTCCAAATAAAATCTTTAACATAGCCTTAGTTCGTTGACAACAAGTAAATTTTAGAAGAATAAAAAATCTAAAAGCAGTACAATCGGGTGGTAAAAGTGTTAAATGGGTTCAATTAGTTTAAGAACTCTTCTTTTCAAAAGTATTTAATTTAATGAACCATGAACATTTTTTTTTAGATATAAGATAGAATTGCTCATTCGACTTTATTTCCATTGTTTTTGGTAATAAAGTCGATTCGATTTTATTTCATTTATTTCATTTTTTGGAAATAAATTTAGGAATTAGCAATTGAATGAATTGGACCTTATGTCCATTTAAAATTTGTCAAAAAGAGACATACTGGCAATCGCTAAAAGTGTATTAAAGTCCATTGACATTATGTTCAAATCAAAATGGTCATAATGTCAAATTGACATTATATCCAAATAAAAATGGTCATAATGTCAATTGACATTATGACGATTGACATTATGACACCCTACCTATTTGGAGAATAGTCTTCAAATATATTTCAAGCTTCTTTGTACAATCTGAGTCGATCTTATATCAATATATTGTCTAAATTTTAGTTTTCAATTATTCTAAATGTACTCGTTCCTAGATTTAAGTTGACTTTTTAATAGTACGATATATATTTTTTATTAATTTTAATCTTTTCGACAATTTATGACCAAAAATTGAAAAAAATGATAACACAGAATAATATTTCAAAAGTTTTATTGCCAACAAATTTAACCCAATTAATATTTGTGCCATTTCATTCTTCATATATGAAAAGTTTTTTTCTATACAAAAGATTTTAGTTTGATTTTTTTTATTAGATATTTTCACAAAATAATTTTAGGTTATATAAAATATAAAATGAATTATTTTTTAATATTATTTTTTTTTTATATAACAATATTAGGGGTATGTTTTATTAATGACTTGAAAAATAGTTATGATTTAGCATTAATTATATTTTTATAATGATAATTTAATAGATAAATTATTAAATAATTAAATGCAATATGAATAAAATCAAATTTAAAAATTTATTGTAGATTATTTATTTTGATAAAATAAAAATAATGATATGGAAATAAATTTTAAATATATGGTAGGTAGATATTAAAGAAAAATTTACAAAATGGCTTAATTTCAAAATTAAAAATGTAAAAAATAATTTCAAATATTATTATTTTTGAGTTATGGTTTCCTTTTTTTTTTTCTTTCCTGTGCAGAAGGTCTAAATATTCAAAAGACACCAAAAAAACTTAAATCCCTTTGGTAGTGTGAATTTTTCACTCACTAAACTCACCACCCTGCCCAATGAACTAATCATTCTAACTGCAAAGGAAATAGAATGAAGAAAGGAAAGAGAAAATAACGAAGCGGAATTTTTAACTTCAAATTGTCAGAGTGGGATTAAATGGGAATTTAAGTAAATGCATGTTGACTGATTCGTTGAATTTCTGTATATTATACGACTAAAAAAACACCTATGGTGGTAATGTGTTCCACAATTTTGACTAATCAATATATATTGATATCTAGATAATTTTGTATTTAAAATGTATAAACCTTTAATAAACATTATATGATTTAATTTCACTAATTAAATCAATCAAAATTTTAGATTACTAAACAAGGCTACAATTACAATTATGAATATCTAGGGAGGTAAAAGACAAAATTCTGAATCTATTGTGATTTTTGAAATTGAAATCCAAAATTTTCTTTTAAAGATAAATCAAGTATTTTTTTAACAGATCTCGACAGATCGTTATAAATAAGAGGAACAACAGATAATGCGATTAATATTTTATATAGTTTGCAATCATAAATATATAATAAATAGTTTAAAGCTATGGAATCTTTAATTTCTATCATGTTTGATTATTATACTTCAATTTAATGTGTGTTAAAAAATTTAAATATGGTTAATAGATTAAGAATTTTTTTTTTGATTAAAACTTATCAATGCGAATAATTTTATTATCAAATTTAATTTGTCAAAAAAAAAAGACATAATATAAATTTTTAGCTTATAGCAATGTTTATATATATATACGCATACACATATATATATATATTTAATTCATAACTAATTATTAAATATTTTTTTGATTTTATCATATAGTAATTTTTTTTTTTTTTTTCGAAATTAATCTAATACTTCATTTAATTAAATATATTATTGTATTTTATTGGTTATTATAAAATTTTAATTATGATAATTATCATTTTTATAATAAATTTTATAAAATTAAATATTATTATGACTATATTTTAAAGTAAATTATATGTTTTTTTTTAACTTGATTTTAATATTTTAAATGAAAGTTTTTTTTTTTTTTTAATGTTACTGCAATATTCGAAATTCGAAAAAAAAGCCAACTTACAAACATAGTCCATTTATAGTCATTTAATCCTGATTTAAAGTCTCTGATTTTTAACAGGTATTTATATAAAATAATATATAAAAGAAAATTTTCCAGTAATTAATAATTTATATATTTTTTTCTAATATTTAATATATATACATAATATAATTCATTAAAATTTATATAATATAAAAATATCCTTTAATGATTATCCTTTAAATCTCATCTCAAATGTAATAATAAAATTTTAGAATGTAATTTGTAATTATTTTGTTGTCCTATTATTATTGATATTTAACTATAGGTATATAATTTGTAAATTTTACTGTTATTTTTTTTTTTAAATTTATATCCTTTTTTTTTTATTTTCATTTAAAATTTCATTGTAATTAAAATTTCATAGTTTTTAATTACAATTTAACCTCAATAATTGTGATAATTAAAAAACAACAATATGTATTATATAAAAATTTAATGTGAATATTACATAATAGAAAAATAATTATAATAATTTAAAATGGCTTCATTTTTTCCCTTTTTTTATGTGTTTTTAACATATTTTTCCAATTTTTTTTTTTTTTTATCATATCGTTGCGCAATTTTTAAATAAAATAAATTTTTTAATTGTAAAATAAAAACTAATGGTATTTTTATTTGTTATTTATTTTTTTAATTTTTTTCTTATACATATTTTGGTAATTCAAATGCAAAATTACTGAAATCGATAATGTTGTGAGTTAATTAATCCATATTTATTTTAAAATAATAATATTCATATAAATTACATTTAAATATAATATAAAATATAATAAGTACATATTAATTATGTAGAATAATTAATTAATTGTCGAAATTTTATTGTCAGCATTAATTAATTATATTTAAAATAAAAAAATAAAAAAAATCTTACAATTAAATCCTATCTTTATTTTAATAGAGTATGAATGGTTTTTTTAACGGTAGATAACCGAATATTGATATTCTACATTTTGGTTTCATCGAAAATGTTGTGATCCAGCCGCAAAAAGATGAAAACATGATTTCATATTAAAAATTTACATTTGGTATAAATTAAATTATTAATAATTACTTTTATATGTACTTACTTAAATTCAGAAAAAAATTTAAATTTCATATTAAGCGGATGTTACACGATATAACGGTTGAGCAACTGTTGAATATATTTGTTAAAATTAAGGGATTGTTGAACAACCGTTGTTATATACTTACTATTGCCAATAATTGCAAAAATATTGAATGGTGTGAAAATTCAAACGCATATTGTATAGAACCGTCGAATATAAATCATATCGTATATGTATAGATATGTTGAATTGTTCAACCATTTAACGAATTTTATTATTATTTAAAATTTTTAATATAAAGTAATGTGTGTTTTCTGTTAGCTTCAAGCCAATTTTCAAAGTTCTATGTAAATAAGACATAAATAAAACATTTTATAGTGAATAAGACATTTTTAAAACCTTAAGAAAAGTTAAGCAATGATTGCATAAATATATTTGTTGAACTCTGAATTTTGACAACGTAACACCAACACAATAAATATTTTATTAATTTTAGCTCAAAGCAAGTTGATTCAAGCGTTGAACAACCGTTGTATCGTGAAATAAGAGTTTCAATTTTAATTTACATTATATTTTACACAAATAATCTATTTTAATTATTTTCTTTGTCTATTGCATCTATGCCAGTATTTTAATTTTTAAACATTTTTTTTCTGTTGTTTGGAGTTTAAATATTTTGTTATGAAATATAAATATTATTAATTAAATATTTTCCGGAAACTTTAACTGAGTTTATTAACAAGATCCTTGTATAATGAAGTTCAAAAGCTAAAATTGAAAAAGCTACTTTGGTTGAGATCGTCTTATTTATTACTTCATCTTTAAAAATAGCAATCCTGTTAAGAATCCTGTTAACCATTAACAAGTATATTGTATTAACATTTATTAAGTTAAAACTTAATATACAATAAAAATTATTATTATATAACTATTATTTTTCAAGATTGTAGATCTTAAGAAGATCAATAGCATATTTTTTAGAAATTTTTCATAACAATTTTCCAATTTAGAAGTTACAATAAACAAAATGAATTTCTTATTTTGGTATGATTTTATTATTTTTCTAATTTTATTTATATAAATTGCCTAAAGTTATTTTAAAGTCAATTAAATTAAATTTATAGAAAATAGAAAACTTACGTTTTAAATTGAACATTTTTTTTTTTTGTAAAGTTTTGTTTAACAAATTTTTGTATAGAAAGAAATAATCACTTACCTTCAATATAAAATTCAAAAACTTTTAAGGGGAGAGACAATCAGGTCGAAATTAATTGAAAATACAAAACAATGTTTAAAAAGAATGAAGAAAATGTGATTTAGTGTTAACTTGTTATATGATCCTTGGACTAAACAAAATGAAATTATTCAATTTTTTTTATTGCGCTTGGTAATTAGTTTGATATTAAAATCATTTATTTAATTGAAGTCAACTTTACTAGAGTAAATCTATTGTGTATAATAATGCATATTAATTATTTTTATATTCGTTAGCAAGCATTCATATATTTAACAATTTGTAAGAACATTTTCAATTTTTAAATGGAAGGGTCTCCCCTTAAAATAGCAAAAAAAAATTAACTTATATGTACACTTTTATTATATGTATGATATGCATACATTAATGTTATACCAATAAAATTGATTTTTAAATCTCAGTAAAACACGATCATATTATTAGTAGTAGCAATTTTTTTTTTTTTTTGTTATTTTTTACCTACGTCAAATTTTATTGATTTTTATTATAAGGCAATTCAAATGAAAATGAAAACTCGAGAAAATGTAAAAGAACGAAAGAACCAAAGAGAAATTTGAACAAAAAAATTAAAGTAAAAAAATTTTTTTTTTCTCTTGCTCTTTCTCTTTTATGACAAAATAATATAAAAAAAATATTAAAAATAAAAAAAAAAAAACATTTTTATATTTTCCCTCGGAATTTTACTTCTTTTTATTTTCCTCCTTTGATTTTTGATATTTCTATTTCATATCCTCAAGGGGAAACTTGAAAGATTGAAAAGAAAAAAAATAAAAGTATAGAATAGAAAATAAAAACTACTTAATATATTTTGTTATATGTATATATACATATTTATATAATATATATGTATAAATATATTATTTATGTACATTCAATATTATTTTTTTATCTGTATTCTTTCTAGTAGGGATAGGGAAGGGACTATGTGATATTTAGAAGAGTAATAATCTTGAGTGAATCTTAAATTCCTTTTAAACTAAATCTGTAAGTTTATTTTTTTTGTTTTTTTCTGTGTTTGAAATCACATTTTTTTCGGTTTTATGAATTTGAAATTATTTGAATATAAAATGTTAAGATATTTGTACTATTAGATATTTTATATTATTTTGTATAGGTAGAAACATACCAAAAATGTCCATTCAAAATATTAATTTCATTATATTCGAATATTTTTATCAGTTTTTACAATACCAGTAATTATTTGGCACAATTTCTGTATAAATTTAATGAAAACCTAAAATTATGCTATTTTTTTTTAATAAAATTTATTAAAACTGGGGTGTAGTTGCGTTTTATTCGAAGGTGAATATGATTTGTAATATTAAAATTTGAAATTACATTAATTTAAGGGAGAACCCAGAAAAACATTTTCGAATACTTTTTTTAACATGTTTGTATTTTGTACAAAGAAAATTTGTCATAACACTATCAATTAATTTTAATGAAAAATCTCGTTTTGTGAGAGCCCTATTATTATTGGCTCAAATACCTCTACTTCAACCATTTTAAAAATATTAATACATGTTAAGTATACGATCGTTTGCAGACTGGTTTGTGACAAAAGATATAAAGGATAATCATTTAATGACATGTAAAACTACTAATTACATAACTAAATTTATAATTTATTATTAATATAAACTTCTTGTAAATAAATATATTGCATTTGCTTATAATTTATACAAATGTTGAAACAACTGGACGTTTACATAAAATATATAATAAGTTTTTAAGTTCTTTAATGAGAAAAATTCTATAGAAAACCGTATCAAAGATAAAAAAAAAGAAATATTTGAAAATTTTCCTAGTAAAAGAAGAAAAGAAAATAAAAAAAAAATATGAAATTCAACTTAATAAACTCAAGGGTATTTCTATCCATTCATTTCTTCACTAAGGAAATAACCAACCATAGGATGTTGTTATTCTTACCATCACTCAAAATTTTTATATCCAAATTATCATGCTTGTGTAAATTCTCCTTTAATCCACAAGAGATTTAAGAATTCAGAAAAATAAAAAAAAAATAAATAAAAAACAAACATAAAACCAAAGAAGCAAAAGAAAAAATGATTGTTTTTTCTACTATCTATATTTTTATATCTACTGAGTTTTACTATTTTTGAAGTTTATTTGACATCAGATAATATTATATTTTCATGATTTTTTTTTTTATATACATATATACACATATTTATTATATATATATATCTATGATAATAAATAAATTTGATTTGTTTTTAAGTTAGCAATATGTAAAATTCGATTATATGTTATGTTAATAATTTGTTTACATAAAAAATCAAATTTCCACACATTATTTTTTATAATAAATAGAAATTTAATTTGAAAAAATTTTATATTTAATATTATCCTCTTTTGAAATTGTTATTTTAATAATACAAATTCATTAATTAATTCTAATTAAAGTGCAAATTTCTTTTAATAAATTCTCACTGTTCTTTTATTAATTTATAAATCTATATAGCGATCTGTTGTACTGTAAGTGACATGTTGTCAATTACATTGTGAATCATTTGACAAGAATTTGACAAATATTGTCATAGACTGGCGCTTGTATTTACAATTAAATTGACAAAAAATTATTGACCATTTTTTTAAGTGCTTAGTCTTCCATGTTATTATATTAAATTTCAATATATATAATGTAAAACCATAGGGATGAGTTCATTCTCCTCGTTTTTCATTCTCCTCTCCTCGCTGATGTTTTCATCTAACAAAAACTATATTATTACATTTATTATTACTATTGCAAAATTTTAGGTATTAAATTTGTCTGACTTCTATCTTCTCTTTTCTACTTGAAAATTCCCATTTAATAAAAATGCATTTTATACTATCTAATTCGCATCTGAATGTAATGAATTTGATTTTTTTACAATTTTTTTCTTTTTTTTTTTTTCGTTCACTCCGGTATAATAAATTGTACCACAAAAAAAAAAAAAAAAAACTGTCCCATAAATGTTAAAATTTTCTAAACACAAAAAAAAAAAAATAAATTAAAAATATGAGTGAACATTTTGATCAAACTTACAAATCTGGGCAATTATACAAAGTGAACATTAAAAAATTAAATATAATAAAAGCTTTTTTTTCTTCAGAACTTGTTTGTTGTAAACAAAACACAAAAAACAAGAAAAAACATACTAAAATCCTGAACATGAATCAAAGTTGAAATCATAAAAAAAAACATAAATCCCTAATAAAACCCTGAAATTTTCCTTTTTTTTGCACATGTATTTGAAAATCACAGAATGAAAAATAGAAAAAAAAAAAAAGAATAAATATCAACATTTTAAGTCATATGAGAATATTTTTGGACAGAATTTGTTTGCTGCCATCAAGATTTATAAGCTGCCCAAAAGCTTCTTGTATAAACAAATCATAAATCTTTCAAGGTGATGGTTTTTGTTTTTATTTTTCATTTTATTTTTTCTATTTTTTTTTTTTTTTTTTTTTTTTTTTTTTTTTTTTTTTCTGTTCCTTTTCATTTTTGATTTCAATTTTTTTCTTTAAAAATACAAATAAAATAAAAAACAAATCCTGTGATAAAACAAGGAAAGAAAATAAAGTGGTCCAGAAAATGGAATGAAAAAAATATTTTTGATCAAACTAAAACTGAGTTTGTATGTTTTAAATATTTTTATACAAATCAGAGAAATGGAAAAAAAATCATGAATTTGTGATTTTAAGATGGAAAGAGATAGAAAACATGTTAAAAATATTCAATTCTCAAAAGCAAAGTAATAAAAAAGAACAGAAACAAAAAAATTGATGGTAAATAAACAAATATATGACAATGATTTCAATCATTGTTAGTATTATTATCATCATCATCATCACTATCAACATCATCATCATCATCATCAATAGCTGCTTGTATATTAGAAAGTTATTTATTTCAGCACGAACACCACCAGTGATAGCAAAATAGCACAGCACGACTAGTCTAACTATATAGTCCAGAATATTACAAATTGATCATAATTTTCAATGAATGTTATACACAAAAAATGAAAATTTCTGAATAAAATTTAAAAAAAAAAAGTTTTTTTTTATTTTGTATAAAAAAATTCTGAATTCTCAACAAAAAGAAAGATAACAATATTCCTTCTTATTCTGGTATGTTTTTTTTTTTCATTTTTGATTTTGTGCTGATGAGTAAACTTTGTATTTTCCATGTTCACATATTTGGACAAGTATATTTAAAAAAAAAAAAAAATTAAATTAAAAATGCAAAAACAAAAAGCAACCTTCGCCCGGTCTCTATTAAATTTTGTTATAAAATTGTTTGTCTTCCACTAAAATGTTAATTATAATATCCTAAAAATATGCAATTTGTGTAAATAAGTTCTAAATTGAATACAAATACAAAATATTTAATTTATTTTTGTTAAAAATCTTTTTATTTTGATAAGTTATAATTCTTTTTAAAATATTTTTAGAAGTTTTTAGATGTTTGAGTCGTGAATAGTTGATAGTAATTAGTCGTATCAGCATTATTGAACTAAAACACTATAACCGAGAATTTGGTTTTCGCCAATATATTTTTCATCTGGAAACAACAGATTATTTATTTCAGTTATTATGCAATAAGTACATGATAACTTTTAGATAAGCCATTTACTGAAAAAATAAGAGAACTAAATTTAGGAAAACTTTAAAGTTATATTCTGTTTATAGAATCCAATTTAATTTCAATTTTAGTTTTTTCAAATGCTTTCACGTATTTTTACTTTTGAAAATCATTTTATTTTCTATATATTCCTTTAGTAGCACACACTCTTACTATAAATACATAGATATATCTATTTTCGTTTTTACAAAATCAAAAATAATAAAAAAATAGTAGCCTTTTTGAATGGTATATAGAACATGTTTCTTTTCTCCATCAACAACAATTTTTTTTTTTTTTCTTATTTTATGTACTTTTTCATGTTTGTACAAATTTTTAGGCTAAAAATTTCCTTGTTTTTAGTATCTCATGGCAATTAATTAATTTTTTTTTTTTTTTTTTTTGTATTTTCCCATTTTCATTTCCTATTTTCGTTCTCTTTATTGTTATTATTTTTCATATTTCGCCATTACATTTTCTAAGACTGGGCAAAAGTGATTTATTGAATAATTTTGTAAAAGCAAGCATCAAGGAACGAAAACGTCCAATGAATAAAAGGATGTTTTTAGTTTATTTCTCTAGAATTTCTTCCGATTATTATGAATATTAGTGTTTGTTTTATATTTGTTTTCCCTTAAGTGATAATATATACCATTCTTTCTTCTTGGTTTCTTGCACTTCTACCCTCCTAGAATTATGCAATATGAAAGGTTTATGAATGTAAAAAGGAAAGAAATGACAATAAAATGAACCGGTGTATAGTGTGTATGCGATAAAGATAAAAGGAATAGATGATAAAAATGAAATGTAAATATCAGAAATGTTTTTTTTTTTTGTATTAAAGTATATTAGAATTGGAATGAATCAAAGGGATAGAAATAAAGTGAATTTTATATATGTTTGAGAAGGACAATGACCTCTCTGATTATTTCTTTAAATTCTTTACTAAAGCTTTTGCTTTTTAATGTTCTGGTAAATATTATTTAAAATTGTAATTCTTTCGAAATCAAACAAAATTTTCATTATTCTTTTGTCTTGTGAAAACTTCGAAAAAATTTTCTTTATTCTTACATCTCTGTTTTTCATCAAATAAAAGTCGATGAACTAAAATTAAAGAAAAAAATTGGAAAAAAACTGTTACTGATGAAAAGAAAATAATTTAATGACAATTTGATAGATTGTTTTTTTTATCTCATCATTACACCTTCTCCATTGCCCAATTATTTTCATTCTTCCTAATCATATATGTTTACTATTCAAAAAAATACATCAATAATGTTAAATGAATATAGGGCTATTTAAAGAATATTTATTAATCCAATAATTTTATCATTTGTTGAAGGTTTCAACTAAATTATATTAGTTAATTTTAAATTAATCAATTTTTTGCCGCTTCAATGTTTATAAAAGTTGTGAAAAGCTTTGATAACCATTTTTGCCTAGTCTTGCAAACTAAAGTTCTTTTGTTAATTCCTTTTGCTCATAGGAAACATATTTACTTACATTAAATTAAGTATTATTATGTAAAGAAATAAATCAATTTAAAATTTTTATTAAAAAAAAGTTATAAATCCCCATAATCTAAAACTGTGGTTCTTTTTTTTTTGTTATTGATGAAGACCAATCGTCAGTAATATCTAAACTTAAAATCTGTAATGTAAATCTGTACCTTCAAAACTGAGGAAAAGCTATTCGATAAAAGTTGGTGTTATGTTTCTTAAAATGTATGTCACACATTTGATAGCTTCTCAGTCAGAAAGTTCACTTAAATATTTTTTATTAAAATTTTTTTTCTTTTTCCTGACAGAAAAAGGGACAAGTGCAGAGCAAAATGCACGTGAAAATTTCACGTACTCTACAGCGTTAATTCCTTTGCGAAATCTATAGTTAAGATACAGATACATACGTAATATTCTAGAATGCCTACCGATAAGATAATGGTTTGTAATAAAACCAACCAATTGTTTTATATCAGGTCTAGAAAAAAAGATATAAATATACATTTGGATCCTTTTAAACTCAAATGCCGCCATATAGATTTTATTATAATGCAAATTGTATCTGCAAGCCTGATAAACTCAAAAACTGTAACACTTAAAATCAAACAGTGGAATTATAAATTATTAGAGTAGAATAAAAATAGAATTTACGAAATTATTAAGAATTTTCGAAATGTTTTTTTTTTTTGAGAAATTCGATTTCCGCTACTATTTTAAGGGAAGCGGCAACTTTTTAAATACAACTACATTTTTTTAATTTTTCTTTTTTGTTTTTACAATTTATTTCATAAACATTTTCCTCATATGAAATTTGATTGTTCACATTATTCATCAACAAATGTACCATATATAAATTTAAAGACTAAAAAATATTTTCTCCATTTTTTTCTTTTGTATTAATACAATATAAAATAAAAACTCCAATTTATTTGTTAAAAACAAAAGCCAAAAAATACCGAACAATAACGAAAAAAAAAAAAAAAAATTATTTTCAGAAGATTAAATGTTAGATTAATTGAAAAAGACATAAAAAATTGTGCTTTTTCTATACTGAAACAAAAATAAAAAAGTGGTAAAAGATTTAATCAAACGAATTGAGTAAATGCGGAGTGAGTGAGTAAATGAATGATTGAGTGGAATGAGTTGTTCAGAATGAAATAACAGAAAATAGTAAAAATTGAAAAGAATTTAATTAATCTTTCATTGATTCAAAATGAAATTAAAAGTGTTGAATGGTTTTTTTTTTTTTTTTTGCATTTTATTCTATATGTTATTACTTACTACAAATACAAAAGTGATTTAGCAAAATTTTTTTTTCTTTTGTTGTAATATTACATAAAATATATAAAATTGTAAATAGAGTTTGTAAAGTTCCAAAAAATAATAAAATTCGTTTAGAATGCAATTTAATTTTAAGAATGACAGTAAAGAACTATAAAAAGACTTCTGTTCTTCTCAATTCTTTTGTCGAAATTTTCAAAGTTATTTTGGTTTTTCAATATTAATTTTTTAATGCCCGTTAAATCAAATGGTTTGAACATTTTTGAACCATTATATTTAAACTTTCTAAAATTTATTAAGAATTATTGTTAAGCTTAAAGTTAAATTTACAACAATTTATGTTTTCTGTTAAACATATAATCCTCTTTTATAGGCAACGTTGACAATACTTCGAATGTCGTTACTTAATCTTGTTCAGATCTTTTATTTTCTTTCACTCATTCTTAGTTTTCATTTAAATAACCATTTAGTCCATTATTACCTAACATAATCGATTCAATTTCCACTGTGCTTGATAGAAAAGTATAACTTTTTCTTTTTCTATCTTCTAAATTTAGTGTTCAATTTCTTTTGTTGATTTTTAAAATATAATTTTGATACGTTCTTTGTGCCGTAATTTTTTATGCAAAATTATTTTAGTTCAGAAATATTTTCAACTCCATATAATATATGAAAATGAAACTATGGACAAACACATTGATTATAAGATATTCTTTTTTAGTTTCAATGGTTAAGATTTTACATTTAAGAGTGTCACATAATGGAACCAAAGACATTTATTTTCTTTGTTTTTTTTTAGTTCATTCACCTGCCACATAAATGGGACAGGGGAATGAGGCTATGTAATTCCTTTCCTTTTCAGGCGTTGGTGTAAATTTTCGTAAGGGGGAATAATTCTTACGAAGTGTGTGGAGTTCAAAAGTATACTTCTTCGGTGTTTTTAGCGTATTTTATACGCTTTTACCCACTGAAGACTGCCAAATACAGTTGATATAAATTTTATTCACTCTAATAATCTATGTATTGATATATTTTTCAGAATATCTATTTCATAAAGCGAAGAAAAATTTTTCGAAAAAGAAAAAAAAAAAATTCTCCTCTTTTCACTATAGTAACACCCCTATTATAGTACTTCTAGCAATCAAAAATGATTTTTATTTAATTTTTTTTTTTTGTGATATATAAATTGAAGTTCAAAGTGGTGGGTGAATAGCCTTCAAATCTATATAACATACATACATATATATACCAAAATTATTTATTTTTTTTTTTTCATTTTAAAAACAAAATGATGTTGATGTGTGTAATGTGATGTAGCAGTTTGTGTTACTTAAACTTTATTGTATATTAAGATTAATGATGACACCATCAATTCCAATTTTTCCCTCAATCAATTTTTTTTTTTTTTTTTTTTTTGTTGTATAAAACTTGTAATGAAATCATTTCACCTACAAATGTTTTTAATAACTAAGTTTGTTATTATTCTCATCCTACTTTCTACAAAGAGTTTCATAAAAAAAAGAAAAAAAAAACATAGATCCAGAGATTTTTTTAGTTTGAATTTTTGGTCGAAAAATTCCAATGAATCTTTAGTTTTCTTGTGATAAGTGGAGAATTATAGAATTTATTAAATTTTATTTTTTTTTTTTTTCATTTTGCTTTTACTCTTACTTCCAATATAAATGAAATTCATCTCAAGAGATTTTTATAATAAATTAGATTTTTATCTTCGCCTCTCGTCTTGCCTATTTTTTTTTTTTTTTTGGTCTATCTGTACATGTATTTTTCTTCGAAGACAAACACATACCTAATGTATACGTTATTCTAGAAAATTGTTTTAGATTTTAATCTGTTTTTTTTTTTTTTTTTTCCATAGTTCTATTCGTTAAATTCATTGGTAAAAAAATATTCAAGTTAATTTAATGATTATTTGGCATTTTAATTATACTCGTATTAAATAATGTATACATATATGTATGTATGTAAATCTATATATTAGAATTATTGTGGAAAATAAATGTGAATTAAAAGTGAAAAGTGCTAATTGAATAGATCGTGTTGTATATTGCGTAAATAATTAATAATTTATTACAATTGGTTTTTTTTTTTTTTTTTTTGTTTTTGGAGTAGAGTATAGCTTTTATATTTAGCGAATTGTTTTAATTTATTTTCTAAATTAGATTAATAAGAAATGAGTAATGATTTTTATATCTTTTTTTTTTTTTTGTTTTTCTTTTTATTTATAATGGTGAAATATTAGAATTGGATTTTAATTAAATGAAATGAAATAATAGAATTAGATAGGAAAATTATACTTAAAAGAAATTAATGAATTGAATAGAAATGAGGTGATTTTTAATTGAAAAAGAAAATTATAGCAGATATAATAATTTAAAAAGATTTAATGTTGAGTGAATATGAAAATTTTATAGATCATGATTGAAATGCAAACAATATGTGATATTTAAGTTGTTGTAAATTGATGAAAACTATACTTTATGAGTTCTCAAAATGTGTATAATGATAGAAGTGTATACAGTAAGGATTTAACCTAAATTGTTCTAAATTTCTATAGGATGCAATGTGATTCTCAATTTCTAGATAATTTTTTGCAATATATTTCTCAATTGTAATATTCTTTATTATTACTTTGCTTCTGTAGAACATTTCAAATAAGGGAAATACCCGTAATTAATGTGAATGAGTTAATTGCTGTTGTGTGCTTTCAATACTTTTGATCTTTCATATTTGATCGCTTCACGTATATAATCGTTGGGTTTTTCTCTTTTGTTAGGATTAGATATTGTATAATCTGAATTTATTTATGAATTTATGCATATATCTATTCTGTCTAATCGTGAATGTTTCTGGAATTCTTAAATTTTAATCAATATTTTGATGCCTTAATTGTGTTTGTTTCAAAGTTATAAATAATATAGTTGATGTATGTATAGATTATTATTTTGATTATTTTTCTTTGATAAATTAGTATATAATAAAAATGTTAACCATTATTGGTGTTTTGACGTCTTTAAATTGCAACCTCCCTTAGAAAAAAAAATTTAAGAAACTGCAGTACGTTATAAGATACTATGTACAGTTAAAAAAATACAATTCAGTTTTAAGTTCAATAGATAACTTGAAAACAACAACCATATTTAATTTTATCATTAGATTTGGATATTAGATTTGGCATTTTCTTAATTTTCAAGTAAAATTTACTATAAACTTAAAATAAATTTCAATTAAAAGTGAAAAGAAACCTAACCATTTAAGGTTTTTGGTGATATTTAAACCATACCCTTAAATTCAATTGTTTTTTTTTTTATTTCTTTTTTTTATTAAATAATTTTTTTGTATTCCAAATATCTAAGATTTTAAAATTCTGTTTTAGAAATTCATTGTTGTGTTCTTCATGTTTTTGTTTTTTTTCTTTTTCTTGATCCTTTCTTTGATTTTATGATTTTAATATTTTTTTTTTATATAATAATAAAAGTCCTTTAAAAAATAGTACCTACTTTTCTTTTAGTTGAAAAAGTTTCGATTTCATTGTTATTGTCCTTCCCAATTGTGTCTATTCTTTCTTTTTATTGTTATTATATACTTTTAAGTATCTTCTATTGAATTTTTATTTTCTTGATCATATTTATTCCAATTTTGGATTTTCTCAACTTCTTCTGTTCTCAATTATTGTAGCCAATTAATGTTTTGTTTTTTATTTTTTTGAAATCGAGAAAAACGATTAAGAAAATATATTAAACTAAGTTAATTCAGTTTGCAAAAATATTTTTATGTGGAAAATAACCATTATAGTTATTTTTTATTATTCTTAAGTGTTTGAATTTATACACCACAATACAAAATATTTTATATTCATGAACATTATTATAAATATTGCATATATATATATATATATATATATATATATATTTGTAAAAATATATGTGTACATACATATATAATACCTCATAATATATATTATACATACTAGTAGTAGAGAAAAGGATTATAGAAATGGAAATTTTATACTGACGAACGAATCCTTATAGTTGGTAGTAATCAATTTATGACTAAGAACTTATGACTATGAACCTTTAACTAGCAGGAAGCTATCAGATTTCTAAATATGCTTATAATATTTGTAATTTTTATGTATTAGGTTGGCAAGGATCCAGTAAGTTCATGATTTTTAAAATACATTCATCGACGATTCAATACAAAAATGTATTATGAATTACAGTTTTAAATCTTGCTATTTTAGTTGTTTCATTATCCAATTTTCAAACTGTTTTCAAACAACTTATCATTAATAGAGCGTTTGACGGAGTGTAGTAACCGTATAATGTATGTTAAAAATGTCCACACTTTAAATGATCAGTAAAAATCTGATTTAAAAACATAGTAATAATAATTTCCATTAACTGAATTATGCTTAAAATCTTCGAACTATTTAGAAAGAGGCAGACCTCACCTTCTTCTTGTTTGTCATTGGAAAGTTTTGAAAGAAATCGTCAGACTTTCAATCTCGCGAGAATAAGTACTAAATCTAATATAAAACATGATAAGTGCTCCTGATAGATGATAGCGGCTTATTATAAAAATTTTAAATATTAGATTAAATTTATTACTCTCCAAAAAAAATTGATCTTGATCTATACAAAGGCATGACATATTATGAAGTGATTTTTCCAAATCAATAGCAATTTATATATCACATTATATATACATTTCTTACAACATATAATAAACAATCCCATTTATATTACATATATATATAGAATATTTACATCTTTATCTTTCATAAAACAGATTGATTCCATTGGGAAGAAGAAGGATTAGAGTAAAAAAAACAGAAAGAGTATATATAAAATAAAGCACTCAGCGAAAAAAAAGATTAAGACGACAAAGGATTCATTTGAAATATAATAATACAGTTTGAGTGAGCGAAAGTCAATGAAAACCTTTTCTTTTCTTTTTTTATATTTTTATTATCATTTAAATCACTTTCTTTTGGGAATTTTGTGTTGCTTAAAATGTTTTTGTTTTCGTTGTTTGGTGTCGCATAACCAATATGCACTCATACTTACAATGAAATATTGTGAAAGTTTATCAGTTCAATAGTTTCGGTATTCTTTTGTGCAAAACCGAAACAAAAACTTAAAAAAAAAACAAAACGGAAATAAAATGTAAAAAGTATATAAAAAAAAAAAAGTTAAATTGAAAAGAATAAACAGAAAAAAGAGTTGACAAAACAAAAAACAAAAACAAAAACGTTTAAAAACTTAAAAAAGAAAGAAAACGAAAGTTATATTGAGTAAAAGGAAACAATATATGAATTATGCAATGATTGGAATGTATGAATACAAAAATTTTCCATAGAAATTCTATGTTATGACCATAATCTGAATGCTTTATAGTTGATAATAAAGGGTTCGAGAATATTATTCTAAGTTATTTTTTTAACCATACCCACAATAGTCAGAAATTTAATCAAATTTCTAAAAAGAAGTTTTTGATTTTTTTTCTTCTTTATAAATAAAATGATAAGTAAATACCACAGACTAAATAAACTATACAGACGGTCAGTTTCATATAAAAATTTTTATTTTTTTTTTTGGAGCCAGACTAAGCAGTTTATGGAGCTAGACTAAGTATTTTACAATAGTTAAATTACAAAAATAGAAAATACAAAAAAATATTCTATAAATTTTTGTTTTTGCTATTTAAATATCTAAAATACTTAGTCTGGCTCCAAAAAAATGTTCATGCTGGTTCTTAAAAAAGACTTAAAATTTTTATATGAAACTGTTCATCTGTATAATATATTTAGTCTGTGGGGTAATACACATATAGACAAAATAGCAGATCATATTTGCTTTTATAATAACTTTGTTTTTTTTTTCATTAAAGTTTAGTTCACTCTCCTTCAAATAAAGATCATACGTTTTGTTAATTTCTATTATATGCTTTCAATAGTTACCATCTTATTTTACTAAAACAATTATTTTGTCATATATATACTGTTTCTTTATGTCTGATGCATCTGATGCATGTTTCTATTTTGTTAGTAGGATCTCGAAACGAAAATTATTCTATGATTCAACACTTTTTTCGCCCCAATTTTTGATTTGAAAATTTTTCACCATTAGGATATTTTGAAAGTAGTATTAGGTATAGCGAAAATGACAGTAAATTACAATCTATCTGTAGTTTTTATATGTTAAAGTTCCTTACTTTCAATATTCAAATATTTTTGTGAATTAAATTTTAAAAATTCAGTGCGGTCAACTAGAAATAAATTGCTATTTTTTTTATTAAATAATAACTTTTACTTTTTAAAATTGGGTATTTGTCGCACGCATATACTCATTACGAATAATCGAATATTTATATTTTTTTAAAATTCACTATTAAAATTTAAAAAAATGTGTATTGAATGTTTCATAAAATAGACATAGAAAAAGTAAAATTTTTTTTTTCTTTTATTCATTTCCGATTTTAAAATACATTTTCTAACTTCTTGAGTAGGTACTTTAAGATAAAAAAAAATTTTTTTTTTTTATTGTTTTTTGTCTTTTTTTTTATAAAAATTCAATGTATTTTTTTGTTTTTATAAAAAGTCAATGTGTTGACCTTTAAAAATTGAAAATGTTGACAATATATTTTTATTGTTTAAAATAATAATATGGTAGTTTTTCTTTGGGTTAAATATTTTATACAAAATTTAAATATTCTTTTAAGTTTTTTTGTTTTTTTTTTTACATTTTGTTTAATAATAAAGTTTTATTTATTTCTTTTATAAGTTATAACCAAATCAAAAACAATGTTAGTTGTGCAATACAGATGTCTTCAGATGTCTTTTATTTTTTTAATAAAAATTTGAATGTTTAGTAACTCTTCATTTATCAGATTTAACGATATTGAATTCAATATACATATTTTGATTGTCAAATAACTAAAATTTAGTCAATTATATCAATAAATTTAATTTCAATTTTGTATTTACTTCTAATATTTCTTTTTTTTTCTTTTATTTTTAATTGACTAATAATAGTTTCATTCCAGAATAAGAAATCCTTTATCATAATTCATAACCACTGTATATATTGAGATCATTCAACTTTCACATAATTATATATTTTGAAGTTACATAATCATAACATTTAATAATACAAAAATAATTTTAATTATTATTAAAATTACATATTTTTTTTTTTTTGTATAAAATCCCTATAAGTATGCAATTAAAATAAAGAAAAATAACACTATACATAGATAATAAAAGTTGCCGCCTATATTTGAAAAGAAATATGTAACAAATATAAATTAAAAAAGGAAAATATACCATAAGGTACTATTTAAATATTTATAACAATAAAAGGTATAGCATAAATTTGTTAATATTACATGTGTTTTAACATACATATATGACAAAACATATATACACAACATTTATATGAATATTAAAAAAGATTTTTATAAATATTGAAAACATATACTTTTTCACAAATGAACATACATTTTATTAATAAATATATATTAAACCGAAAATTTGAAAAATAAAAAGAATTGTCAATATTTTAAAGAGTCCACCTAGTAAATTAGATTCTCTCAAAAATATTATTTAAAACTTATATTTAAAATTTTTTGAATTATATAGTAGAATTTCTTTGGCGAGTCATTTAATATTGAAATGGATACTACTAAAATTAAAAGCTAAACAAAAATGACAAAATGACAGTTTAAAATAATTGTTGAATTTTTAAAAACTTCGTATATCAGTGTTAGACTTTAATAATATTTTATCACTATTCTTATTCAGTACTCTTGCAACTTATAAAATTTAACCATATTTAAAAAAGGGTTCCAAATTTAATCACCGAACCAACAACCATTTATTCCGGTTGCAAAAACATTTTTATTTTTTTTTTTAAAAAAAAAAAAAAATATTATAATGGGGAGGGAGTCACGAAAAATTCACAGGAAAAAAAAAAACAAAAACAAAAAACAAAAAAATAAAAAGAAATAAAACATATTGGCATTCTATTAACCTGTCCTTAAGGGTAATTGAATGGAAAATAAAAAGAGAAAAATTTTATATTTTATTTTTCCTCTTTTTTAACCCTCAATTTAAGAACTTGTTAGGAATTTAAAATTATGACTATTATATTGTAAATATGTTAGAATGAGATAGAAAAAAACATAAAGAGAAAGAGTTAAAAAGGAAAAAAAAAATTAAAAATAAAAACTTTGAATCTTTTATATTTTAAGTGTTTTTTTTTTTTTTTTGTTTTGTATTATTTTTCCTTTAAATCCAATCAACCAAAGGATTGTTGGGACATAAGTTAAAAAATAAAAAAAAAAAAAAATTTTTTTACATCCTTATTTTTCTATCTATTTCTTTTTTTTTTTTCTTTTTTTTTTGTTATGTTTGTTTGAGTATTTCTGTTTTCGATCGATCGTAATCGAGTAGACAATTTTAATAAAAAAAAAAATATATTTTTTTTTTTTTAATATAATATTTAGTATATGGCAATAACTATATACATATATTTATTTATATATATATATATGAATATATCTTTTGTGTTGTTGAATTTTTATTTGCTTTTTTTTAATATAAAATAAAAATGAAAAAAAAAAAAACAATTACAGTTCAATATATATACATAAAAAAAATATTGGGCAGGAAATAAATATTTTCCATTAATGAAATAGATTTTTTTTTCATTTTTCTTGTTTTTTTTTTTTTTTTATTTTAAATAAAAACTTAATTGTCCTTTTTTACATAATATAGCCATATCTAGATAAACCAAAAAAAAAAAAAAACTTATTGTCTTTGTTTATAAATTTATAAATGTAAAATTGTAATTTTTAATATTTTTTTTTTCGATTTAAGTTTTAATGGAGTGAATTGCATTAAAATGACAGGGTGTTAAATGCTAGCTAACTATAAAAAAAAAAAAATTTATAATATTAAATTATTAAAATTTTTAAAAACGTAAAATATTAAATATAATATGAAAAATATAACCTTGGTTTAAAAATGAACATATGAAAGAAAATTACAGAGTATGCAAAAGCTTTGTATCTGATAATTCTATAAATGATCAGATAATCAAGCTATACATTACCAAGCACTGTGACTCTCTAATATTGGGTCATATTGAAAATAAAGGAATAAGAATATGTAAGGGAGTCGCAAACACAAAAAACAAAAATGATTAATTGATTATTTAATTAATGATAAGTGGATTGATGCAATACGGTTCTGATCTCAAAAGATTAAATGATGTACTACAGTATTTTTTTACTTTATTTCATAACTGTAGTATAACTTTTGCTTCTAGATTTACTTCTAGCTATAAATTTATATTTTTTTCTCACATTTTATTTCAAAATTTGAAAAATGAATATCCCATTAAAAGCTGAAACAACGATAATCTATTTTTGTCTTTTAATATTAAATTTTTTATTATTGATTTTATATGAAAATAGGTAATAAATGTAACAAAATGAGTAAATTTAACTTGTATACTTAGTTATTTAGTTTCGAAATATATATAATATGTAGATACATATATATAAATTTATATATTTATTTTTTTTTTTTTTTGTGTAATATTTCTAATAAAAAAATATGAAACCTATAACAACTATACAGCATTTTATTTTTATAGTTATTGACCTAGACAATAAAATTTTATGAATATTTATATATATATATATATATATATATAAGCAATATGTATATACTTTGTTAAGTATTAGTAATTTTTATATATTTTAATAAAGTAAAAAATGATATTAAAATATATATATATATATATATATATACAAAAACAATATATATTATTAATATTGTCTGAATTGTTATTTTAGTTTTTTTATTTTGGGCAGTCATTGACTTAAATGGAATTTTTTTTTTTTATATCCTTTAGGTTTTTTTTTTTTATTATTATACTTAAAGTTATAAAAATGGCGTATTTAATTGTGGTCGAACTGTAATGTTATTTTATTATATTTTCACCCCCTCCCCCCACCCCTTATTAAATTATTTTAACTGTTTTTAGAATTGGAAAATTAATTTTAAACAATTGGATTTTTTTTATTTAACTTTTATAAAAATTAGTAAAATTAAAATATATTTAAAATAAAAACTTATAGATAGATATTGTAAGAACTATTGAATATTCTTTTTAATATACATATATAGATGGTATAATTTAAAGTTTAAAATTTATTTAATTAATTTTTAATTTTTATTTCTTTTCTTTTTTTTTTTCATTATATACTTCAAAAATTGAAATGAAAAATTATATAAAATAATTTCCGACACATAATTACCGATATAATGCTTTTTTCCCCAAAAAATTTCCCAATGTACTATACAAAACAATTTAATCTTTTTTGAATACTTAGACTGAATTGACATTTTTAAACTAATTTATTGTATAGCCTTTCATGAATTGTTCAAATATTAGGACTAGAAACTATATATAGAAAATATATGCATACATACAGGTAATTGTTTATATTCAATATTATTTAATATTTTCTTAAGCTTAAATTCAATTTTGTATAATTTTGATTTTAGTAAAGTGTACATATTTGTATATAATATAAAAGCATTCTTCTCATAATTTCATATTTTCATATTTTCATTTATATACATATTAGAAATTTTGTTAATTATACATAGAAGTAGTATATAATTTACAAAATGTTTTTTTTTTGTTTATTTTATTTTTGTTTTTTGATCAATGAAAATTATATAAACTTTAAAAACAAAAGGCAATAATATCATATATTACAATCTACATATTTTTTAATTTTTTAACACATATAAATGCATATATATACATATATATTTACCCATTACAATATGAACACCCCATTATTCATCCATTTACAACAAGAATTTTGAAAAGTTTCTTAATAAAGAATAAATAAACAAAAGAAAAGAGAAACCAATTTGCTTACTTATTATAATAGTTATAGATTACGCAGATATTGGAAATTTTTGCATTCCCCAAATAAGTATTAACCAAACGTATCTATTGAAAAATATCCTTTTAAATTATCATTTCTTCTCTTAAACCTTTCCAATATATTATTCTGATTCAATTTTTTGTTAATACAATTAAAGCAATATATATATATATATATATATATATTCCGTTTTTAATAATTGATACTGGTCAGAATAATGTTTACATATTATAATGATACTAATATTGATGATGAAGCTGATGATGATGATAGTAATAAATTAAAGGATGATTATTATGATGCAACAACTAATAATATATATATACCTAAGAAAGAATAACATAATATAAGCAAATGAAAAAATTAAAATGTACAATACTTTGCTGCACTACAATTGAAAATTCTTTAAATGTTAAAAAGGACTCAGATGTTTTTTACATATAAATAAAATTTATACATATATAAAAGGGTTTCTACAATTATCTTTTTAAAATGACAACACACGAAAATTATTCTCGTTAATTGTTAATCTTTTCTTTAAGCCATAAAAAATTGTTGCAATAGAAAATAACAAGGAATTGAAATATTTTTTTATAAGTGTTAGGATCACCCTGTATAAGTTCACAAATTTTTCAAATAGTATCCGAAAAAAAATCCATTAAATGATTTTATTTATATCTTAAGTAAAAACAGAAATAAAAAAACAAATAAAAATTCCATTCGAAATTCTAACAAGTAGGTAAAGGTATAGGCATTATGAATTTTTAAAAAATTTTACAAATAACATCTTATCATAATTGCTAAATTTTCTTAAGCTATTATGGAAACTCCTTTTTTAATTACATTTTTAATGCATTTGTAATGTAACAAAAGTGAGATAATGTCAAATTTTCATTGGTGTCAAGAGAAAGAGTGTAATATGTAATACAATTATTATAAAATCTCATATTTAATGCATTAATCTCATTTTTAATGCATTGAAAATGTAATTCAATTTACATTTTGCAGCTACCAAATCTTTTTTTTTTTTTTTTTGATATTTGCATTTGACATTTGACAAATTAAGTTTTGGAAAATCAACTGTTTATTTGAATAATCAGTTGGTATTTAAATATGGATACAAATTTGTTGCTCGCACTAAATAAAAAAAAAAAATAATAGTTGAAAATTTATTTAAAAGATCAAAAAAATATATATAGTGAAGTTCTTCCGATGACATTTTTGTCGTTTTTTTTTAATAATTTAAGATTTCTAAACCGCAATAATAATATAATTAACACAATTACACAATAACACAATTTAATAATAAATGACGGTTGAGGACTGATGTAATGCAGACATATTATATTCATTTCTTTTCAATATATATGCTGTCACTTTTATACGCAGTTGACAGTTTAAGAGTTTCTTAAAAAAATTTATAAAAATTAAATAGGGTACCATCAAAAAGTAACTTCACTTCATTTGTTATACTTATCCCGTTGTTAGATCTAGCACATTTTTAAAGTTTTCCCACTTCTAAAGAAATAATTTTAATGCTATATTATGGCATTTTTGGAAAACATTGAAAATCATCCAAAGGAACAGCACTATAGGTTTCTCTGGATCTAGTGTTGAACTTTAACCAACCAAAACCATCACCTTTAAAACAAAACTTTAAGATAGGTTGTTTAATATACACTGACATAATTCGCAGTTTGTTTTTAGGGATAAGGAAAGAATACTTGGAAATTAGTTTTGAGATAATTTAGATTATTGCAGATGAAGGGAAATAGACCATTTAGACCATTTATTGAATTAAGTTAAAATAACGTTAATTTGATACAATTCTTTGAACTAACATCAATTTTTGAATTCTTAAAGATTTATTAAACCGAAGCTATTTTCGTTTTGCTATAAGACTTTTTTTTTTTTTCTTTGAATTAAAGTTTAGAAAATCAGAAATAGTTTTTAAAATTGTTCTTTTTACTTTTTCTACACTTAAAATAAAATACACTTTATATATTTATTATACAGTATAATGTATTTTTTCATATATTACTTTAATAAATTAGTATTATTTAATTAAAAGGATTCATAAATAAGGACATAACCTCTATACATACTTAAAAATGTATTCGTAAAATATATAAATAATAATTAAAAATTCATTTTTTTTAGTTTTTTCCTTTTTTAATTATTCTTAACTTTAAAGTAAATATTTAAATATTCTAATAAATGTATATATATTTATATACAAATATACATGCATATATAAATTTTTGTAATAAAGAAAAAAAGAAAGAAAGAAATAAAACAATTTAACATACGAAATAAACTAAAGTCGTTGAACTTTTTTTTTTTATATATATATGTATATTTGCATTCTGTGTACTCCATAAATCGTTGATTCATATCTCTTTTTAAAGGGGTGCATATTGTATTTTATATGTAAGATATAATATATACATATTAACTATAAATATCATTTATAATAATAATAAAGTTCCATATTTTTCTGGACTTGAAAGTTCAAAACCTAAATAGTTTATATTTTTATTTTTTGTTGGCAATGTCGTTTTTTTTTTCTCTATAAACCATATAAAATTTTAAAAAATAAGAATTTTTTTTTTTTTTTTCAGAAATTACAAACTGAAAAGAGAAGTCCTTTTTGGTAGAGTCCCGTTTGCTTTATTTAGTTTTTATTTTTTTTTTTAAGTCTTTTTTTGTTTCATTTTGCCTTTGTGTTGGTAATATATTTCCTGTATATGTTGATTTTACAAACCATATATGCAAAATAAGCAAAAGAGTGAGAAAATGCACATATCCTTTAAAAGTTTTTTTTATGCACTTTGTCAATTTTTCGGTATTTTTTTTCATGAAGTTTTTTAACCTCATAATTTTTAAAAAGTTTAATGTTTTTTTTTTTTTTGCTCATTTTTATTTTTTATTTATATTTATTTGTTGTTTTTGGTTTTTTTTTCTAAAGTTTTTTATTATGTATGTGTGAAAAACAAAATTAGTAAACAAAATAACTAGTATATTTATATTAATAGTGTTTTTAATTTTTATTTATGGATATTTGGAAAGAATTTAGGTACCATATTTTCAAATTATGAGTGAAATGTATGAGTACAATTATTTTATTATTGAGTATTAATTATTTATTTTAATTTTTTTTTCGTTCGAATGTCAATCTGAAAACAAATATGTGTTAATTTGATCTTTCGGATAAAAATTATTATAATAATGGAAAATTTTAATAAAAATTAAAAAAAAAAAAAAGATAAATTTAATTAACGAATAAATAATAAATACGTAAAATTTTTATATTAAATTATAAAAATTGTTTCATTAAAATTTAAATTTCATATGTTTTCCGGATTAAATTTTATTTGAAAAACTGTGATTAGGATCGTAAGTGATTACGTTACGTTGTAAATGTTCATTTTTTTAGTCTATTCTACTTTCCTTTCTATTTTCTTATAGTTTAAATTTTTATTTCTTGTCATTTGGATCATTGTAATTGCTTTTATCGAAATTTCGCTCATCGATTACTGATCTGCTGCCTCACAAAATTTGTAAAAGTCCTAAAAATGTATATACATATCTCACATTCTGCTTAACATTTTTTCAATTTAAAAACGTCAAAGTATACTGGACATATTTTGACCTTTATAATCAAATATGTAATATCAAATATCAAATTTAATATCAAACAGTTTATTAAACAAATTAATGTTTTACAATTTAGTATTTTAATTTACCGTTGTATGAAAGCATAATTTTGCTTCCTTCACATTTCCGGAATCCTTTTAAATAGATCTTGGTGTTTTGAGAGAAGAAATATCTTTACCATTTTTTTTTGTACCATCCACTGTTTAAAAGCTTTTCAATTTTTAGAAACCAGTAACATAAGCACTTAAACAAATGTTTTCAATATAAAACACAAAAATTAACCCTTCAATATTATATTTTTTTCTTAGTTATGTATAGGGTTTCCTTAAAATTAAAGAAATTATCTCTTGGTTTTTAAGAATTTTTTCTTATAAGTATATAAAATTGTAAGAAAAATTACAAATTTTGATTCAACTCACATAAACTATTTTTATTATCTTTTAGAAAATTTTACATCTTTAAAAACCTTTCGTTTTACATACCGTCATTTACATTCCGTTTATGGATAATTCCTTGCAAAAAGGAATCCAAAAAAGTATTATCATTCAATTAATCTAGTTATTTAAATATATAAAATTAAATAAACCCATTAAAAATATCGGTTTAACAACTTATACAATTACTTATATACTTCTAAGGATATGAACAACTATAAATATAAAATTATTATATGCATAAGGCAAATTTTGTTATTTTCTACAAAATTAAAGTATCTTTTCTTCTAAAGTAATAAATACTTTTATTTACATTTTTAATTGTAATTTTTCAAAGTTCATTTAAATTTTATTGGATGGTGGTTAAATTTTTACTTTTTTATTTTTTATTTTTTAAATTTTACTTGTGTATTACAAATCCCAATACATTTAACTTAAATTTCGTAAAGTTTCTATACTAAATTATTTGATTATTAACTTTTGAATTGTTTTCAATCGAAATTCAATTATTATATAATTCTATTATTTGTATGCTTTTTAAGTTTTTCTTTTAATATTTTTCTTATATACTTTGGTATCAATGTAAAATTTTAATAAGAATTACTTTTGAAAATAATGTAAAATAAAATAATGAATTAAATATTACTTACTTTATTATTATGTATCAGTATACTATTAAATATTTAGGTTATATGAATTTTACGTATATATATATATATACAAATATATAATTGAATTCATTTAAAAGTATTAGAAAGTTTTCATGTGCTCTGAAAACGGAAGAGTTAAAAATAATGGAAAATTTTCTTGTTTTAATTAATAAAATTATGTTACAAAAATCCACAAAAAAAAGAAAAACAATAGTAAGTAATAATTGGAAAAATGAACATAACTATATATAAAATTTTACTTATATATTTTCGTATTCCTTTTTTTTTTGTTATTACTGAATATCTATAGATTTTGCCACCCAGAAAAAATTCCTTAATAACTATAATCGAATGTACGTATTTTAATGTTAATAATATAATTTTAAGAAACTTTTGATTTTACTGCATTGGTGAATTACAAAAATATCTACTTTCTATGACTTGACTATACACTTATAATAAAATAAAAAATAAAAAAATTTTTTTTTTTTTATTTAAAATAGGAAAATTTTAATATTAAAATATTTAAAAAGATTTTCATTTGTTATAATTTTATTTTAAATTAATAAAATTTTATTATTCCAAATCTATAAAATATAAGTATAACATTGTATTCATATCTGTATACATTTTTTATATTGTTTAAATTAAAGTAAAATTATTTTAAGAAAAACAATAAACCTAATTTTTCTTTTTTATTTATTCTTATGTTGATATTGATATTGATAATGATAGTAATGGTGGTAATGATGATTATTTTAATATTATATGCAAAATTTTCAAATCGAATTTTACTATATTAAAACGTATATATATATATATATATAATTATCTATGTAAAATAATTATTTTATGCATAGGATGGATTTGTAAAGTTGAAAAATATGAAAAATACTCCAATTTGACATTTTAAATTAGAAGTACCTAATTTCTAATATATTTGTTATAAGGATCATGGTTCAAGGTAGAACGATATTCAATATATGTTTTTTCGAACTCTTCTCTATATGTATAAATATATATGTATTCTATTTTTACCATATACATATATAACAGCTAAAACTTTTCTACATATATATACATATATATATATACAGTATATGGAAGTCAGTATATGGAAGATAGTCGTACAGTATTTGGAAGATAGTGTAGATATCCCACTGCTAAAATACTCTCAAAATGCTCATATCTCAAGTTTTACTAAACATTTTGTAAATGTGTAAAAATTGAAAGGCAGCAAATTTCTTAAATATCATATTTATTATAATTTATAAATTTTCCTCACACATACAAGTAAGTATTGATTTATACAGTTATTTCAAACACATCTATTAAGGATACTAGACCAACTTACTCATGTATAGTGTCTTTTCATGATATTCTATTAACTAAATCTATATTAATTATAACTAAATTAACTAAATTTAATTTCTAAAATTCTATTATAAAATTTAAAATTAAGATTTTGTACATTACCCTGAAAAAAGTACAGATCCAATTACTTATTGATTATTCTTCGTTTAATTTGAAATTGCATTTATATGAAATAAGAATGCTTTGAATATAGAATACATTGAAGTTCAAAGGAAATTCAAAATTTTTTTTCTTTTTTTTTATTTTCTTTAGAATAAATTATATAAAAGTTGTAGTTACAAATGTTTTTATACATTATAATATGTTGGAATATGCCTTAAAAACTATTTGAAACTTTATTGAAAATATCTTTAGATACAATTTTTGTAACACATACACAATTAGGTATGTAGAAATTATATAATATTATTTTGGAAAATCAGGTATTTTCTAATAATATTGTAAATTAACTGATTTGCATATCAATAAAAACACACACGCATATATATATATTTGTATATGTATATATTTATATATGTTTATATACATATTTTCCAAAAAAGAATAAAAGATAAAATAAAAAAATGTGCACGGGTATAACTTACAATAAAATGGCAATATATATAATTTCTAATTTTAAAGTAGAAACAAAATAAGTAATGAAAAAAACCAAGGGCTTTGAAAGAGCACATTTCCAAAATATATTCGATAATAAGTTTTGCGTTAATAGTACATAGGTACATATATTGAAAAATTAATTTATAATAATATAATAATTCAACAAAAAATTGTTTGAAAAATTTGTTAGAAAAAATTAGGGAAAAATCAAGATACGCTTTCATAAATTATAAGGTAACCCTATATTATTAAGAAAAGTTGTTTAAAGAAACAAAAATATAATGATGGAGTTTTAATTTTTGTATATTACTTCAAATTTTAACAGGTGTTTAAAAATAGGAAGTTTGAAGTTTTTACCCCTTACAGCTCCTAAAAATGGTGGGGAGGCGATCCAAAAATATTTTCTCAAAGAGCTCACTCTTTTCCAAAAATCTTTTTTGAGTTTCTCATAACGGTAAATTAAAATATCGTATTGCAAAAAATATATATTTATTATATATATATATATATATTTATAAAGCTCATAAAAGCATTTATCGTTTAGCATTTCGAGATTGAAGATATACATACCTTATAGAACTTGTGTTATAAACAATTTAAATATGGGGTTTTCTTCGAATTTTGGGAACTTTTCGGTGACGGATGGGGCTGCAGAAACAGTTATTCCATCCGCCATTTAAAACTTCATTACTCTATTTGTAACGGTGTAGAAGTTTTGTAAACAACTGGACATACAGACGGACAGAGTAAAATTAATAGACATATTTTTTCAGATTTTTTTTTAAGAATGTACTAGAAAGGATCCCTACTACTACCTAATGAATATATTATTTTAATAAATAACCAATATAATATTAAATGCATGTTTTTTATACACATATATGTCTGTATATATTTATTAAGATTTTCAACCTTTGTTATAAAAATTTATTTTATAAAATTAAAATTTTGTATTTTATAATCGAAGGACTGGCAACAGCAATACAATTCACATAGTGCATATACATTAAAACAAACAGAAATAATTAAAAATAATACGAATACATAGTTATATATTAATATATAGGTAGTATTTTAATATATAGGTAGTATATATTTATTAACTAACTAACTAAAATAGGTACATTGTATGTAATCTGATTGAAATCCAATTAAAATTCAGTAGAACTGAAATATACTCATACTTTCTCACAAATATTCTCATATACAGTATTATATACTTACATACTACATTATATCTATATTATGTTGAAACATTAGAAGGAAGACTGTTTTCAGTTTTCACATGTAATAATAGAGGGTGACAATAAATGCAAAAAAACAACAAAAAAAAAAACCAAAAGAACGTAATACATTTCATCAGTTACACATTTTATACAACAAACATACATAACTACATAGGTATAATGCCGTAGTTTTTATTATTGCTTTTTTTTTCTTTTTTTGTCGTAATATTGACTAAAAATTTACATTTTTTGACTTTTCATTACACGTGTTTTTAAAGAATAATTTTTTATACTTAATCATATTTAGGTATATAATATGTATGTATATGCATACATATTATGCATATACGAATAGATTTATTGGATTAGGTTAAATTCGATGGTTGGTTTGTTGGATGGTTTGGTATTAAGATATCAAAAAAAAAAAAACAAAATCTAAAAGACAATTTCTGACAACGGATTATTGAGGTTAGGTGCACGCAAAATCATAATAATATATACATATACATAATATACATATTGGGTATTCATACAAATATATAATTTATATACAGATGTGTAAAAAGAAAAAAGAAATAACAAAATATCAACTATACTTTTCTAATATTTGACAAAATTTGATAAAATATGGTTTTCGGTTCTTTTTTAATAACGGTTGTTTTTTTTTTTTTTTTTTGTAGTTATTAAAATTTCACAGAAAAATAGGAAAAAAAATGGGAAACATTGTTATTGTCATTTTGAAACTATATAAAATTAGAATTTTAATATTGTGACATTTTTGTGATACACTGTTATACACATATGCATGTATGATAAATACAAACACAAACAAATATAATAAAAGATATTGTGAGTCAATATTATTACATAGTAAAAGGAAGTTCATTCAAAATTCAGAGGTTTTCAAAAACAAATTTTTCATCGTAATTAATATAGGTTAGATTTATAGGTTTTATCAATTAAAATTCGATATTTAGCTGTTTTTAATGGGATGTGAATAAAAATTTTTGGAAGAGTTCTTTAGTTATAGGAAGATAATTATATATATATATATATTATTGTATTACGATATCTTTGATTTTTAAGGAAGATTAAATAATTCCTTATTACACGTTTTAATTTTAATATTACATTGTATTTGAATAAGTTATGTTATCTAAGATTTCGCAATTCCTGGACTTTAACTAAAATTATATTATAAAGTGCTTTTTCCTGCAGAATTTGTTTTAATTTTTTTCGCCCTCATCTTTTTAAAAACACCTTTAAAAATTGATTAAAAAACTTTCATCATTTATAGATTAAAGGGTTAAAGGCTTAAATACTATAGCCATTCTAAACAGTCTATTGAAAGTCTACGATTTAAATCTAAAAACATAAAAACTTACTCATAGTTTTAGTATATTAGACAACCATTTTTTTTTTAAGGAGTATAAATGACACTCGAGACCTTGTAAATCTATTGTGCAACACCTGTTACTACATGTTGTGCATTTTGTCTTCACTTATAATATTTCGGTCAGCTCTACTGCCCCTAAGAAAGTAAAGATCTGTATAGAGTGCACTGTTGGCAGTTCATCTTCGGCAAAGCAATGTGCTTCTAGCATGTTGAGCTTATCATGCTAGAAGCACATTGCTTAATAAGCTCTTAATTTTGATGTCGTAGGGAAAAGAATTAACTTGATTAATTGATTAAAAATTAAATTTTTTTTTTAAATTATATTATTATAATTATAGTATTATAAAAAATAAACATGATGTAAAATATGTGATAGTATACTGTGACACTTACTGACTGACTGACTTTGTTTTTTTGTCACACTTTGTTTTTTCATGAATAGAAATATTAAAATTTTGTTCTTTGATTAAGTAAAACATAATTTAAATAATAGAAGGAGAGTCCTTGTGTATATAGAAGTGGATTATATATAGGAGTATTTCGTTTTTGTTCTGTTCTTTTTTAGTAAAACCTTAAAGCATTCGTGATTCATCCAAAAAAAAAAAAATTTCATCTAATCTTTTATTCATTATAGAATCATGTTTTTGTTCTCCGTATTTGTTCTTATATTGATTTTATCATTGTTTTAGATGAAAGCTGTGATTATTGTAAATATATATCTTGTTAGAATTTATGATTAAATAGTTAAATACTGTTGTGGATATAGAATAATTATGGATTTATATTGGAAAATACTTGAAATGGTGGAATTTTTCAAATTTAATATAAATTTATTAAATTTGAAAAGGAAATTTTCTAAGATTCTTGAATGTATAAATGATCTAAAAGAATGACGATGGACTAGAATCTGTAGATTTCAGTGTCATAAAATTATATTAAAACTGAACCCAAATAAGAATTTTGAAAAAATTCGCTCAGAACATCTACTTACATAATAAATCAAATCAATTCCTTTCATTTTAATTCAAATAAAAGAAGAGTTTTTATAATTTGCCCCTTTCATTAGATAATTAAATAGCGTTGAATTGACTTGACATCATTTAAAAATTTTCCATCCCTTAAACATTTCAACAAAATTAAAAGGGATGTATTATTTTTTTGTTTTGTTAATGTACATATACATATACAAGTATAATTAAAAGCGATATGTAATTATGAGGGTAACCAAGGTACATTTCTTGTATGCCTTTAATTTAAATTAATTTCTCTTTTTTTTTTTTTTTTGCGATGTGTTAATTAGGACATCCTTTCTTTATTTCATTTAATTTATGTTTTGTATTAATTTTCATTGGAGAAAATTTATTTAAATAAAATAATAATTTTTATGTTTTACTTTTATAACAGAATAAAAAATATTTCTCCATACTTTTTTTTTTGGTTACTGGTTAATTTAAAAAAAAAAAAAAAATTATTTTGGAAAGCCATGAATTTACCAAAATTGTAAAATATACCTTTCTTTACATTTTAATATTAGTTACAGACAGCCTCTCGTCATATTAAAATTTATTACCACATTTCGCTAACTTCATCTTCCTAGCTTTTGAATTGAAGTTTTGTAAGCTGCTGAATTTGCTTTCTGCTTTGTTAATTTTATGATATATATTCACTTCAGGGGATACATCCTGAATTACATCATATTACGCAGAAAGGTATATTCTACAAAAAAAAAAAAACCAAACTACGAGTTCTTGTTGTCGTATTGTATTTTGTGTTTGTCAACATTTTTAAATAGTTTTGCACCTTCAGAAAATTTATTATTTCTTAGGTAGTGGATATTAAACACAGCTATATTCAGTTTTAGTTTCACTCCTTAATTTACATTATACGTGCCCTTTTTTACGTGTTTTTAATTGTGTATATATGAAATGTACAATAGTGGACTGGAACAACTATTTTTTTTTTCACCGTCTTTTATTTATTTTTTGGAAACATTTTATGTTTTTTGTATTTGTTTTTTTTTTTCATACATGTTAAAAAAAATTCTTCTGTTCTTAATTTAATGTTTTTTTTTTGTTTTGAGTTTTTACAGTTATTTTTTGGTACTTTTTTGTTTTGTAATTTGTTTTTTTTTTTCTTTGCACTCCACTTAAATTTTGTATTATAATGGATTTAATTTTATCATTATTTTTAATTAAAATTTATACTGAAGAGATAAAAAACAAAAAAATAAAAATCTCATATGAGAAAAAGTTGAAATATCAATTTTTTTTTTTTGTTTTATTCATTGTTGGAAGGTTACAAGTTTACAACATTATTTACCAGTTTTATAGTTTTTTTTTTTTTGCCGTAATTAAAAAATGTTTTTTTTTTGTGGTGACATTTTTTTGGTTAAAGATTTTTTTTACCCATTGTTTGATTTAAGTTCGTCGTATTGAAAAAATTTATAATTAAGAAAAGTCTCAAAAATTCATTTCAATTTTTAAGGTTAATAGATTTTTAATTATACTAAAAGTTTAATTTGTTTTTGTTAATATAGAGGTGATAAAATATATATAATTATTTTCAGGATAATTTCAAATAAATAATTAGGATTTGAATTAGTCATATGTTTGTTTTAAATTTTACAATTATTTTAATTGTTATTAAAAAATAGTTTAGAAGTCAGAATTTTATTTGAAGTATTGTAACGAACGATAAGAACGAAGTTCCATTTTGAAGCTACAATTGTTGAAACTTTTTATTCTTTCTTTTGTATACATAATATAGTATTAAACTTTTAATTAATAGTTGTTATTTTTTTCTGCTTAGTAGACTTTTTCATTCATTTTATTAATTAAAATTTCCTTCTAAATTAAATTTTCCTTCAGAGTGTCAATAATTATGACCGTTACCCTAGTATTAAACTTAAACAATATTGAAAATTATAGTTTTTTTATTATAACTAACTATATTAACTTAACCCTTTTAACGAACACGTCTATCCGTCAAAAGTTTATTACATCATATTAGATATCTGGAACTAAAATATTAACTTAACCATTTTAACGAACATGTCCATCCGTCAAAAGGTTATTACATTAACATCATATAAAATATCTGAAACTAAAAATAATAACTTAACGCTTTGACGAATACGTCCGTCCCTCAAAGGTAATAATTTCTTAATTATATAAAATTCTTAAATTGTACTATGTATTATTAACTATGAAATTTAAAATTATTTTGTGATATATATAGAAATAATATAAATCAAAATTTAATTTTAATTTTTCATAATTTTATTTACAAATTTATATAGTTCAGGTGAAAACACAAAAAAATGCACAATCCAAACAAAAAATAAAACAATTATTTCGAAATATCTTTTTTTTTTTATTTTGTAAATCTTTTCAAGAAAACACTTTTTTATTTTAACTATACATACTTATAAATTGTAATTAAAATTATTTTCGAAAAAAAAGTAGAAAAAATTACACCTTGCAATTTTTATAATTCAAAATATACCCTTTATGTGTATATTTATAGATACAATGCATATACATATAATAAATATATAATTCATGAAAAATACAATTCACAAAATAGTACTAAAGGGTTATTTTTGCTTGTCATAATTACAGTAACAAAGGAAAAACGGATATATTATGTATTTATTTTATATACATATACATATATATATATATTATATATATCTATAGTTTATTTTATTAAAGTTCTATATTTTACCGTTTTAATTTTTGTTTTGTTTTCTCATATGTTTTTACTGTTATTTCGGTACATGATACAATTGTTTATGTAATTATCTATGTTTACTTTATTTTTATTTTGTTTTTTACTGTATTTTTGTTATATTCTTAGTACGTTCTATTACTACCTTTTGCAATCTTCTTGATTTAGTTTGTTTTTTATTTATTTTTTTTTTGTAGACAAAACTCATAATGGGTAAAAGGATTTAATTATGTATTATTCAATTAGAGAAAAGTAAAAAAAATAAAGAAAGAAAAGTTTTTCATAAGAAAATTACAGATAATGAGAAAAAAAAAATGAAAAGTATTTTTTTAATGTTACATTTTATTTGTGTTAGTATTCTTCTTTTTTTTTCGAAGTAAAAAAATACAAACAAGAAAAAAATATGTGGTCTGTCTAACTGTAGGTATTGTAGGAATTTTAATAATTGAGAAGAAATTTTAAGATATTTTTAAAATAACCCATTAGAATTTTTAAACTAACCTCAATGGGCCTTTCCACACGAGTAGTGTCCTCTTTCGTCATTTTTTACTTTTACCTTCGTTTCATACCCTCTTGCCTATAAACTAAATTTGTGGTGGGGATTTTTAGGAGTAATTTTTTAAACCAAAATTTTAGAGTTTAAAAATTTAGTCCACTAACACAAACAAAAACTCAAATAAAAATTTTTATGAGGGTCAAAAAAATTTTATGTGTACATACGTTTCATTCTCGTTTGGAAAATTAAAGAAAAAAGTTTTTGAAACGGTCGCAGCAAATTTTTAAAAAGTAAAGTGATTTTTGATCTTTCACTTGATGAAATTATTAAAATATATTCTATTGACAAAAAGAAATTATGTGCACAGTACAGAGTTTATTCTATTTCTAGTTACATACATATATAATAATTATTATTTAAAAATTACAGGCAAAAAAATCTTATGTTACTTAAATACAAAAAAAAATTTATTTGTTTTATGCGTGCTTTTTTTTTATATTTATTATCTACCTCTCGCAACAAATTTTGTTTTAAAATGAAATATTTACACACACATATAAAAGTAACGACTATCGAGAGGAACAGTGTGGAAATAAAAAAAAGAGGAAAGTAGTCACGAAACGAAAGAGGACACTACTCGTGTAGAAAGGCCCAATAAGACTGTAATTATATAGTCAAATAGTTGTTACATGCTGTCCTTTATAGTTAAATTTATATATTGAACTTTTTCCATTGTTTTCTACATTTCATAAATGTTTATAATCATTTTCAAAATACCTCTCTAGTTTTTAATCTATCGTCAGTCTAGTCTTCCTTTGTCGTCTCTTCAATTTTCAGTCCTCCATTTAGAGATTAACAAACCAAAAAACTCTTAACACCCTGAATTTAAAATCATACTACGAATATCCTTTTTAATAATATCAACTAAAGTACGTAATGAAATATGAATACTGTTTCATAGTCGAAAAATAAATTATTTATTTTGTGTTTTTCTTAAAAAAATAAGAAAAAAATGCAATTGTTTTATTTTTCCTTGAACTAAACAAAAACTCAAGTGAAAAAACATTACAACGCAAAAAAAAAAAAATTAAAGAAATTCAAAAAATAATAATAACATTTTTCTTGGGATTTTTCTAAGATTTTACCATGTATTTCAATTAAAATATAAAAAATAAAGAAAAATCAGAATTTAAAATAGAAAAAGAAACATGCAATGTTCAAATTATCTTAATTTTAGAAAAAAAAAACAAATTCTTGTTATAATAATATAAAAATTGTTTCATTCTGTTTTTTTGTTTTTCAAAGTAAAAACATCAAGGGAAATGGAAAAAATAAGGGATAATTTGGATCGGAAAAGTATGATTTTCCGGAAATATTAGAAAAAAAGAATTACATTTAAATTTCCTGCGGTAAATTTTTTATTATATAAGAATGAAAACATAAAAAACAAAAAAAAAAACAAAAATGTATATAGGTGTGTATATAATTTAGAAAAAGTTTTCTTTAAGATGAAAAAAAAAAAAGTTCTTAGCAAAAATTTTCAATGAATTCTTCCTTATATTAAAAAACAATTTTTTTTTGTCTTTAAAATGTAATGTTTATATAATAATTAGATTTTAATTACTGCACTTTTTAATTAATAAATTTCGATGATAATATTTTTCATTTCAAGAAATATAATCTACTTTTTATTATCTTATAGCTTGTACTAGGAGTCCTTTTTTTTTTATATTTGTATCTTTCTTTTTTATTATAAATAAATGTATCTTTGTTTCTTATATTTATTTACAAAGTTTATCGTTTAAAACGTTCGTTATTTGCATTTTGTAATTCGAAATTCTTGAAAGAAAAACTTTGTTTGTGTTCTGGATTAGACATTGTAATTCTTTTATTATTTTTGCATTCTAAATCAATGAAAGATTGAAAATATCATTTTATATATAATTTAATATTTCCTTCGTATTAAAAAAATCATTATATTCTTGAAATGCTATATAAATTAAATAGTTTGAAAGATTTATTCGATGAAGTCATCATTTTAATATATTTTACCTATATATTTTGTATATAAAAATACTAAATACAATTTTATTAATTTAAACCTTTTTTTTTTTTTACAGGTAAGTCGATGTCCAAACTTTTATAATAGATATTAAAGGAAAGAAATTTATTATCAGAAATAGATTTTGGTATGAGAAGTATATAAATTTAATGTAAATTTTTTTATCATATTATAATCAAAAGCAAACGAAATTGTCATCACATACGAAGTCTATACAATTTTTGTATATTATTATATCATTTAGTTTCTTAATAAATAATTAAATGAACAAATAAAAAAATTGATGAAAATTCAAACGAATTATAAAATAAATAAAAACAAATAAGGATTATTAAATAAAATTATTATTATTCATAAATAAATTATGAAAATAAAGTAATTATTGGTAGAGTTTAGAAAATATTGAAAGGAATAAATAACTTTTTCGGAAGAAATATCTATGAAGTGTAAATTGGTCTTCGAAGTTTCTAAAGATAATGATAAAATTATTAATTTTATGGAAAAGAAATATTATAAATCTTTAATATCAGTACAATCCAACCAAACAATCAATCTATTATATCTAACACTATTCGCTGTTATTTGATTAACTAAGAACTATCATTTTTTTTTTAAATTTTAGCAATAATTCATGATAATAACATCGTATTTATCGTAATTATCTATATTTTACCTCATTTAAAATATTATTTTCGACCAATTGCAACCAATATATCTTACAAAATTAAATATAGATTTTTAGATACATTTATGGGTCGAATGCATAAAACCGAGCTTGAATTCAAATTTCACTTTTTCAAACAAAAGCCACACTTTAATCTCGCTTCTTACGCACAACTAAAAGTTACGCACGTTTGTTTGAAAAAGTGAGATTTGTACTCAAGCTTCGTTTTAGGCATTCGACTCAAAAAAACCGGTTGTAATGTAAATTACAAAATCTAACTGAATAATATTTCTATATCATTTAAAAAATTGAAGAATTTTCCAATCAAAGGACGAGGTTAGTAGTTTCTTCTTCAATATACATACATACGCATATATACATATATGTATCTTAAGAATATACTGCATACTCTTAAAATCTGTTAACAAATTTGAATTTTTACCAAAAAAAAAACAAAATTTGAGTCAGAATTAATTAATATTCAAAAAAAAAAAATTCTTTAATTATTTTTTCAAGTTTTCCAAAAAAATAAAAATAAAAATTCAAGTATTGTTGAAAAATATGTCTAGTAATAATAGTTATGACTTAAAAATAATGACTTTTTAAATTTAAAAGTATTTTTTCAGTTCGTAACTCTTTAAAATTTTCTAAATACCATAAATTATTAGAAAAATATTATAGACAAATAATAAATTTACATTTTTTTTTTTTGTTTTTTTTATAAAGTTCATATTTTTCATGATTTTTGTAAATAAAGGTTTATGTCTATGCCGAATACTTTCATTTCTATTCTTTTACCCTCTTCTCTTTTTCTTTCTTTCATTTTTTATATTTCACTCTTTACTTTAACATTAAATAACTTATAATTTATGTATATATATTTATATATATGTTCTGTGCACTTTAAAACATTACAACAACCAAAAAGAAAAATAAAAATGGTAGAGATAGCAAATATGACTCCTTTATTTTATTTTTTTCGACTCATTTTTCAAATGTAATTTCTAATTTCCGTTTTTTTTTTTGTTGTTTTGTTTTTAACTCTTATTTTTTTTTTTTTATTCTTTTATTTTAATATTTAATATTTATTTTTTTCTTTTTTTTTTTATAATAACTTCGTTTTTGTTTTTGTATTTAAACAAACAGATTTTTGTACCTAAAAAAGGCAAAGGAAAAACAATAGAATATACAAAAAAAAAAAAAAAAAATAATTCTGATTTAATGTATATTCTGTGCTTTTAGCAGTATTCCCTGGAGTGTCTCCAAAAAACAACAAAAATATAAAAAAAAAAAAATTGTTATTTATGCTTATGTGTGTATATGGAAGAGCAGAGCATTTTTACTTATATGTGGAAAGTATATAAAAGTATCCCTTTTAGAGACTACATCATTTTGTGGAACAAAGAAAAATCAAAAATAGAATAAAATTTTAGAGATAAAAATATATAAAATTTTGTATTCTTTGTTAAATACTTTATGTTATATACTTTTTGTAATGATAATTTTTGTAAAAAAAAAAAAAAAAAAAAAAAAAAAAAAATATATAAAAAGAAAAATGCTTTTATTAGTTAAAACTTGTCGTTCTGTCCATCATTTTAGTTAGTAGTCATAGTCATAGATTTTTCTAATACTTTTTAAAAATAGTTAAAGTGAAAAATAAAATTCACTTCAAACATATAACATTTTTTCTAATCGTTAACAATTATGTACATATATTGGATTAAAACGCATGAAACAGAAACCGAAAACTTTTAATACAAATCTAATTTAAGCCAGAAAAAAAAAAACAATAAATATTTATAACATGTATATAATAAAATTTCCTTTTCTTTTTTTTTTTTTTTAAATTCTAAGCTGTCAATTCTATAATAAGATTTCATTAATCTTTTATATATACCGGATTATATTATATATAGGGATTATTGGTCGGATTATTGTGGTATTTTAAAATTATTCTTTTTGTTTTTTTTCTTTTCTTTCAAATTTTTATACTCAAAAGTGTATCTTTAGTTTGTTTTGTAATTTTTTATTTTTATTTTTTTAACACCTATACTGTAAAACTTTAATGTCATCAATTTTATATACATGCCTGTTACATATTATTACATATTATAAAAGAAAAATGATTTTGTGAATTTCAATAATAAATTTTATGTACAAACATAATATTATTCGTGGTCTGATAATTATTGTTTAAAAAACTACTTAAAAAAGATATTTATTTTCGAGTACAAATTTATATTTGCCATAGGAGTACCAGTTAGACTACTACTATATGCAATAAAAATGAACCATCGTGCTGTGAAAGTAAGAAATATTGATACAGAGCGAGAGAACACATTAAAAAGTATTAAAGGATCTTAAATAAAAGTTAATGGATCTAACCTAAAAATAAAAGTTCATTTCTTAACAGTTTTTATTAAATATTTCGATTGCATCTTCTCCTGTTAAAGAAATTTCTATAATAAAATTTTTTTAAGAAGTTGAAAGTAATAATTTACGAAGAATGAATAATTTAAAAATTTGGTTTAAATCTCTGTTCTCTAATCATCATATTTCATGGGAACTAACCATACTAATCAAGTCAAGAGATTTTTGAAAAAAAAAAAATTTTTTTTTTGATATATTTTAATATTTTACGAATATTATATTTTTTTCATTTAATATTATTTTCATTTTTATATTATTTTTTTTCTTTTTTTTTTTCTTAATTTTTTATGAATTGTGTTACAAAATTGAATATACAATTGAAAATGTTCTTTTTTTTTTTTTATATTTTTTTCATTGTATTATTATTATTATTATTGTTATTATTATTACTGTGTTTTTCCTCTTCATTTTGTTTTCTGTATGTTTATTTAGTTTTTATGTTTTTTTTTTTTTGGCTTCTAAATAATAATAGCTTCTTTTTTTTTGTATTTTTTATTTACTTTTCATTTTCATTTTTATATACGACCGTCAGAAATCCTTTTTGTATTTTGTTTCTATTTGTTTTGTTATTAATTTTTTTTTTCTATTTTCTATCCTTGTTTTTATTTTTTTTTTCATTTTGAAAAAGAAAAAACAAAATAAAAATATTTTTACGGGGTTTTTTTTTTTTTTTTTTTGGTTTATAAGAGGGATGATGGTAGAAGTGAAAAAGTTTAAAGGTTTTTGGTTGGTGTCGTTGAACCCCAAACCGACAATCTAATCTGCTCCTTCTTTTTTCTGCCTCTTCCTAACCCCAATAAAAAAATTAAATAAAAAAGAAAAAAATTTTCCAAATTAGACTGATTTTTTTTTCTTTTTTTTTTTGGCTAGACCTTAATTTTAAAAACGACATGTTATTACACTACAGGATATAATAGGATAACAGTGCGATGATGATGGTATTTATTAATAAAATACACCAAGAAATATTTTCATTGTTTCATTTTAATTTTACAATATTATAATATAGATATATAGATATACTTTATATAGATATACTTTACACATTCAAGTTTTGTTAAACATCTACAATTTTTTTTTTTATAATAGTTATTTACACTACCACCTACCGAATGAAAATAAAAAAATTGTAACAATAAAAACAAATACAATGAAATTTCTAAACTAAATTAGACTTCCAAATGATGATTCTTTAATAACAATTTTATTTGTTTTGTTACAATTCTTTCCAGATATAACTTCCAAATATATATATATATACAATTAATGGTACGACAGATAACCTAAAAAAGTATAGTTTTTAATAAATGTGAGTAGGGAGGCAAAAAAATAAAATGAAAACTTACAGTGGTGGACATTAATAATGAAACAATCTGATTAAAATTACTTCTGTTCTTTTTTTTTTTATTAAAAAAATTATTTTTAAGCTAGAAATTTATAATATTTCCGATGTTTTATAATTTCCTTTTTGAAGGAAATAATTCAAATTTCAAATACATAGTTAATTTTTAAGTTTTACATAGTTAACCAAAGTTTATTACATTTCCTTTACCACGCTGTCATGTTGAATAAAACTTTATGTTTGATCGAATCTCAATTTATTGGAAAATGTAAATTTAACACGTATTTTTTAAAGCCTACAAATTTTTAAAACCAGAAAAAAATTTTTTTTTCGTTTCAAATTAAAAACATAAATTGTTAAAAACTCAAACAGAAATGACAGGATTGAATCTAAAAACAACTGAACAGAAAAAAACTCAACACGAAAAACTCAAAAGAAATAAATGTTTCAAATTGAGTTTCAGCTTTTTAATTTTTACTATTTTTTTCATTCGTTACCATTTTCGAATCAAGTAATAGCCAAAATACTGAAGTCTGTAATAAAGAAAAATTTTTTATTAGGACTAAAATACACCTATTGAATAACTAACCTTTCATCGTACTCATACCGTAAATGTCCACTTATACATGAGTGTAAACACAGATATATTAAAAAAAAAAACCTAAATTTGTCTATAATGTTTTCTCCTTTTTTTTTTTTTATTTTATTTGAGACCATGTTTTAGTCTTAGCACAAAAAAAGGACAAAAAATTAACAAATAAAAAAAAAAAAATATTAAAGTTCAAATGGTAAATTTCTTGATTTTGTTTTCTATTTAATTTAGTACATTGGTGCAAAAAAGAAAATAAATAAACCAATGTTGTTTTTATTCTTTTGTTTTTTTTTTTTTTATATGTGTTGTTATTTTTCAAGGATATATTTTTAAAGCAGAGTCCTCACAAGTACAAAATATATGTATGTACAACAAGTATTGTTTTTTTTTTTTTTTTTGTGTATTTATTTATTTTTTTAATTCTATAGAAGGAATATTATATAGTTTCTAAGGTTAATGTTATCATTATCCTGACGGCCAATAGCATAGCCATTAGCTTAATATAGAATATATCCTATTTATATTACAGATATTTATATAAACGTATATTTGTTTTAACTTTTCTCTCTGTGTTAAATACGAAGACATAATATATCCAAAATGTTAATATTTTTTTTATTTTTTGATTCAGAAGGATAAGAAAAATGGTCATCTTCAAGGTTAACATGGATTTTTCCATTTTATTTTGTAATACATATAGCTCTAGTCGATAAAGTAGTTTTAATGTTTTTGTTAACTAAAATGGCAATTTGGAATGAGTAGTCAATTAAATTTTTTTGTTTAGTTTTTGTAACAGTATTTTTTGTTTCCTAACTTTGTTTACAATGGAAAAGAGATTAAAAAAAGAAAAGCTAAAAAAAAAAAAACGAAAATATAGTAAATTATTATGTAAAAAAAAAAAAAAGAAAATAAATATTTGCGCGTTTTTTTGTTTTTCAATTTGTTAGTTAAATGGAAATTTTTTGGTTTTTTGGGTTTTGTGTTTTTTTTTTGTTTGTTAAATGTTAAATTTTATTTAGTTTTTTTTTCATTGGAAAAAAAAGGAATGAAAAATTCGCTTGATACTAAAACGAAATCCTTAAAGTTTGAAAAATAAATTAATAAATATATAAGATATCCATTTTCAACATTTGATACATTTCTAAATTTTATTAGGTAGAAATGGTTCTGAATTGAATTATATTTCAATTAATGTAAAAATTTCAATTAATGTAAATTAATTTTCAATGGAAATTTTTTTCTTTTATTAATATTTTGAAAATTTTAAGAAAGGTTTTCCTTTTTTTTAGGTTCTCGTAGCGAATCGCCCGACTGTGGTGTGAGAAAAATGAAATTTAACTTTTACAATAAATCTAAATAATAAAATTTTATATATGAAATACATAAGGGAATAATTAGCTAAAAAAAATTCAGTATAAATTTAATATTTGAGTTTATTTTGAAGCTTACTTGAAATCCTGCTAAAAATCCTGCTAAGACTAGAAAATTGTATCTTAAAACTTTTATAAAATCAGAAGAAAAATTAAAATTTATGTTTAGACAAAAATAAAGGATATCTTTAAAATCAAATTTTTGATAATCTTGAACCTATCGCTAAATCAAATTAAATATTTTCAAATAATAATAATTCATTTTTTATTTAATTTTTTATATGAACAAATTTTAAGTGTAATTTAATATAGATAATATAACATTGTAATATTATTGGTTATTAAATAAAATGTTTATTTTTAGTTTTATACATAAATTTTATATAAAACTTTCTAAAAGAAAATCAATTTTCATTAGTTCCAATGAAAAACTTTTATTTATTAAAAAAATAAATTTAATAAAATTCGTTATTTAATTCTTTTTAAAAAAAATCTCTACAAACTACAAAGTAAATAAATATTTTTTCTTTTTATTATATTCCTTTTTCGAATAAATAAAAATAAATTAAGTAATTTAATTTATTAACATTTATAAATTGAGTTTTTATTTTAGTACCTAACCTACAAAAAAAAAAAGATCAAAATCAAAAAAACAAACAGTCTCAGCCATATAGTGTAACATTCATCTTTTCATCTATCCATCCATTCTTCCTTTCATTCGTTTATTTATGTGGTCTTTTTTTTTATTAGATTTTATAAATATAAATAAAGTTTTCATTTTATTTTTTATTGAATTTATTTTGTTTTTTCTTTTTTTTTGTCTGCACTTTCTTCTATACTAACAAAAATTTACACAAAGATTTAAATATAGATGAAATTTGACAGTTTCTCTAGATTCATTTTATTTTATTGTTATCAAATAGACTTATTTTGTTTTTTTTTTTTGGAGCGAAAGTTTTCACAAAAAAAAACAAAACACAAAACTAGTCGAAAAAATTTTTAGAGGAAGAGAATAACAAATATATTAAATAAATTACGTCTCAGTTAAAATAATAACATAATCATATTTTTTATATATATATATATATATATAAATATTATTATATACATATATTACATGTTATAATATTATACACTCATATAATATGTTAAGTGTATGTTTGTTTTTTATAGATTTACATTAAAAATTCTAAAATAAATAAAAAAAAAAGAATATAGAATGTCAACGTTCCATCATCTTCCATTTTATATTCAGACAAGTAAAATTTTTGTTTAACTTTATTACAAAAATTATATTTAAAAAATTGAAGATCAACGTTTATAACGCCCGAAAATATGCAATAAAAATTAAAAGAAAATTATTTATACTGAAAATGGTTGTATGCCGGTACCTCGGTGGCATAGTGGTTAAAAACGTGGTTTATTAACCGAGGGAGAACGAGTTCAAATTTTGCACAGGGAGCAAGTTTTAATAATTGAAAATAAATCCCCTTTGTTATAGAGTAAATATACATAATATTTATAATGTAAACAAAATAAATAATATTAGTGTATAATTTAATAATAGTATTCGACCTATAATGGCCTTTAGTAGCCGATGGTTTTGTAATATTGCAATATCCTATGTGATTTATAATGTAATATTAATATAAATAAATAAATAAATGGTTATATGTAAGGAGTTGTGAGAAATTAAATAGCAAATAGTTGTAATAAGATGTCTTGGGCGGGTCTCGGCGGCATGATACTTAAGTAGATGATTTATTAACCGAGAGAGTGCGAATGAAAATCCTGGACAGGCTGTGCTTTTAATTGTAAAGAAAATTACTTGAAAAAGTATAGTTTTTCTTAGCAAATATCCATCTTGCTACAAAATAACGCATAAATAACAGAATTTTTAAAGTTTAATTTTTAATCCGTCAATAGATTGAACTATGAAATTGAAAGCTCTGTTGAAATTTATTGTAAATGAAATAATTAAAATAAATGTGTTAAAAACTGATTCGATTTAATATTCGTATAATAATACTTCTATCTGTATATTTGAAATAGTACACCTTAAAGAAAAATTTGTGACTATAAGATATCCTATAATATCTTTGAATCGTAATTTAAAAAAAAAAAATTTTGCTACTTCCATTTTTATAATATTTATCAGTACAAAAGAATATAGCAGCAGTATAGACAATATAATTGCATAAACATACAAACAAATATACGTACATTTGTCAGTATTCTAATATATTCTCATCCTTTTTATTTATTGTTGGTGTTTTGTTTTTTTTTTTTTTTTTTTATTTAGTTTCATCTTTTGTACAAATATTATTTTGATGGATAGGAGTATAAACAAGACATAAAGTGAATCCATCAAATTTATATATAATTTTTTCATTTTTTTTTTTTTTTTCATATTTTAACTTATCATATATAAATAAATGTATGTTTAGTAAAGTCTCCCGCCATCAAATCATACGAATTGTAAGAAAGAGATAGATTCTAAAGAAAATGTTTTATTTTGTATATTTAAAATGTTTTTATTTATATATTTTACTTTTGTTATTTTTTTTTTTTTCTTTAACAGGATTTACTTAACATTTTTATTTATTTATTTTTTTATAGGGTTTCTCTATGTATTGATATTTAAAGTTTAAATTCAAATTAAATTATACATCATAGCTTATTTTTAGACTATTTGTGTTTTTTCTCACAAAAATATTTCCAAATATTTTAAAGACTGTTTCTAATCATATGATACCATTACTGCCCTATGATATGTCACATTAAGAACTTTATTAAAATGTATTTTTTAATAAAATAATGCCTATAATGGTGGTAAAACTTAATATAGGATTCAAAATTTACTTAGTTTAAAGGAATAAAAAGAACTTAATTAGGAGTTTGTAAAATTTGATATAATATTTAGATATGTAGAAAAGACCGCCTAATCAAGACACAACTAAATAAGACTAATGTAATGTTTTTTATGCTGAAATAACTTTTTCATAGAACTAATTCAATAATTTTTAAATTTTTTGTATTTAGTTTTGTCCATTGATATTTAATAATCCCATAAAATTTCATATTTGGTACTTTATATTCAACTCTTTATGTAATGTTAAAGTATATAAATGTTGAATATATAATTTAGATAAATTGAACCTATAACAAACACATTTTTCTATTATGAAATAAAAAGAAAAAATATATATACATTATACGTATATTCTTTTTTGAAAATCATATATGGCATCTACAACAATATTTTCTATTTTCCATTTTCTATCATATATTAAATACGCTTAATGTCGTTCTGTCATACTTTATCATTTATGACAGAGACGTTAGCATGCAAAAAAACAAAAAAAAATTATAAAAACAAAAAAAGAAAGACAGACTGCTGTGTTTCTATGATAATGACCATAAATAAGAAAAAAAAGAAAATCAAAAACTAAACAAGAATTAAAATCTGTGGTTTGGTTTTTTCTTTCTTTGCCCATCTCTGAAATAATGAGACCAGACAAATAAGAAGAAAAAAAAGATGCTCATCTCATTATCTCATGAATTTTGTAATGCTTTTAATACTTCTAATGTTAACTTTTTATTTGTTTTTTTTTTCTTTACTTTCAACATTAAATGAATAATGAATTAATGTTGAAATATTATTTCTACAGTGACCTCATTTAAATTTTTTTTTAAAATTTGTAAAGAAAACAACAAAAAAAAAATGGAATTTTTTCTAATAACGGTATTCAGTTTCAATTTATTGTCTAATAAGGATATTTGTATCCGTAAAAAATGTAGTAAAAATATTCATCACCTGTCACTGTCACAATTTTTCAATATTAACAATAACACATTACACAAGGATGGTTGATAATTTAATTAGGTTTAGATAACTCCATTTAAAATATTTTCAAGTAATTTCTTTAAAGTGTGGCTTAGTTAGAAAATTGTTTTTTACTTTTTCTATAGTTTATTAAATTTTTATTATATTTTTATGGTTAGTAATCATAGATTGTTATCAGATTTTCTTTTCCATTAAAAATTTTTTTTCTTTGTTTTCCTTGCCTTAAAATTTAATTAAATCTTTAATTTTAAAATTATACGTATTTGAAATTGAAATAAGGTAACCCAGTTTTTTATATTATACCAAATAATTATATTATTGCCATTTGCTAATAAAAGTTAAGTATACATATAGCAAAGTGTTTATGCCAATAATTTTACTCAAATCAAGATCCTATTAAAAATATATATATGATGTCAGAAATGTAATCACTGTGATTTAATTTATTTAAGAAATTATTATTTTGTTTAAGTTTTTGTTAAATTAAAAAATGGTAATAAAAATAAATATAAGTATAGCTAATATAAGTATAATTTTAGTTGTTTTACTTGCCGTCGTAATCCAATATTTTAAAAAGGTGAAGAAAAATCTTTATACACCTATAATTTTAACAGCTAAAATTTTCTTTTTTTTATTTATTTCATGATTATAAATTTGAAAAATATAGGACAACTTTTTCTTAATCTAACACAACAATTTAAAAAACAAAAATTATGTTTGAAAAATGATAATAAAATTAATGGTGTGATGATAGAATACCCAAGGAATTAGAGTTCAGGAACTTTAATATATTTTTGAGTTAGAAATAGAGCTCAAGTTACAAGTTTTGTAATTAAAGCCAGTGAGTAATTTATCATTGCACCAAAATAACATAATCAATTTATTGTATTCTACCAACATTTATAATTTATAATACAACATTAAATGTTTCAATCATGCTTACCCTCATACTATTCTAATGTACCATGAGAAAGGTAGCAAATGTTCACTTCTACATTACTTATGCAAATTCTCTGATGCTTCAAAAGTAGTTATGAAAAAACTCATTCGTTGTGAGAAATGCTAAGTTGTGGAACATGCTTCCAACCATGAGTATAAGAATTAAATTTTCACGACTATGACAATAATAACAAAAACCAAAAAGTATAAAAATTTAACATAACCCAATAATCTACGAAGAATAAAAGAAATTTAAAGAATAAATTTTATTCTGCATTTAAAAAAAAAAAACCTCTCATTGGGCTGGGCCTTTAATTGTAATGCGATCGAAAATATTAGGTAGTGAAATAAAATAATTTAAATTTTTAATTGTAACAAGACACCATTAAATTTATTACCAATAATTTAAAAATACAACAAAAAAATATTTTTTAGTTATTAATTATTAATAGCTTTAATCTTCCGAATGGCGTATTAATCATAGTTAGCTAAAAATCAAATTAATTATCTTGAACTAATTGGAGAAAAATTAAATGATTTCCCATAATTCACATTTTCTTTTAATGGTCTTACAAACCGTCATTTGTTTTAAACCTATCTTATCTCTACAAATATTGTCTATAGATAAGAAATATGTCAGATTTTCTTTCAATTTAAAATCATCATTTAACGAACACTACATATGTAGTATTATGTATTACAAGGTAGATACCTTAATACGTGTAAAAGTTTTGATTGATACACTACAGAATTTTGTTAATTGATGTTGAGACTAAATTTATTTTTATTAATTTTCTACATCTCTCACCTTTTTTGCTTTAATAGCCTATCAATTTAAATGAATTTCATCATTTTCAATGATATCGTGCAGTTTTTCGTTTCATTGAATTCGCAAATCATCAAATCAAATAGAATTTAAAATATTAAATTCAAGGATTTTAAAAAGCAAAAAAAGAAACAATAAAAGAAAAAAACTACAAACCTGATTTAATTATTAAAATTCATGAAAATTGTTACAATGATTTCTAAATAAGAAATTTAAAGTTTTTCTTTATAGTTTCTATTTAAAATTGAATATTTTTCAAGTTTTTCATGAAAATTTTCGAAAGAGAAAGAAAAAAAAAACAGATTTACCTATAAAAAAAAAAAAAAAACAAGTTTAAAAACAAATATATCACAAGTTGTCAATAAACCAAATATTTTCACTTTATAAGAAAAATACAATTTAATAAAACCTGTAAGTCAAGTTGAAAATATGTAGAAATTTTTAATAATTTTTTTTTTTTTTGTTTTAGGAAAATTGTCATTTTGATTAAAAAAAAAAATTTTTTTTTTTTTCATTTTTTACAAACTAGGTCAACTGCAAAACGCATAATTCTGTTTTCTTTTTTACAATCATTTTTACACTAAAAATCAAATAATTTTTCCAGTTTTCCAATTTTCTCTTAATTGTGATGATATTAAGTGGAATTTACAAGATGTTTCTTCACTTTATTTGAAATTACATATTTAAAATGTAAAAGTTGCAGTAAATTTTAATTTTTTTTTTTTTTTTTTTATCATTTTAACGATGATTTATTTGATAATTCATTAAAGTTGTTTTAGGTTATTACATATAGAAGTGCCTGATTAAAAAATTTAATTGGAGAATTAAATGCGTAAAAAAATTTAAAATATATATACTAGTATTTAATTAAAATTTTTTGAAAATTAATAAAATTTCAGATCAAGTTGCTAAAATATTAAAAAAAAAAATTTATTAGAGTGATGTATATTTGAACGTAAAACTTATGTACTTTAAATTAGATTGAATTCTTTATAAACAAGTCTATAAATTTCTTCTTTTTAGCACATTTCCAAAAAAATTTTGAAAAAATGTGCTTATTAGTTTCACTCTGTCCGTCCGTCTGTTTACAAAACTTCTACACCGTTAAAGATAGAGAAAAAAAATTTTAACCATGGGTAAGTGTCATAAAAAAAAAAAATTTGTGGAACAACTTTTTCATGTAGCCCCTCAAACCTTGAAAAAGCCCTATTTTTAAATGCATATATCTTATGTTCTGCTTAAGATTTTTTCAATCTGAAAACGTCATTCGACAGGTATTTCTTGTGGAACAACTTTTTCATGTAGCCCCTCAAACTTTGAAAAAGCCCTATTTTTAAATGCATATATCTTATGTTCTGCTTAAGATTTTTTCAATCTGAAAACGTCAAACGTCAAAATTATACAATTTTTTTAAATTTAGTATTTAAATTTACCGTTATGTGAAAACCAAATTTTGCATGATTTTTCTACTTTCATAACTCAGCGTGCCTAGATAGAGACTTGAAATTTTGAGGCAAGAAAGAACTTTTAGAATTAGTATAAGATTGCTCAGAAAATTTTTTTGGACCACCCCCTGTTTATGAGCTACTAGGGCTTAAAAATTGAAAATTTGCTATTTTTAAACACCTGTAACGTAGGAACCTGTACACATTTTACTTCTGCAAGATATAAAAATTAAAGCTACAGTAATATATTTTTACATGTGTTAAAGGCTTATTTAAGTTGTAAAGGGTTCCAAAGTTGCAGCTCTTCAAAATTGCGAAAAAGCCCCATTTTCAGATGTATATATCTCGGGCTCTGCGTAATAATTTTGCAATCTAAAACCAAAAGATCGAAAATTTTATTATCTATATAAAACAATATCAAAATTATGTAATATTTTGTAATTTACTATTTAAATTTACCGTTATGTGAAAACCACATTTTGCATGAAATTTCTTTTTTCATAACTCCGGCACGCCTTTAGATAGGAACCTGAAATTTTGAGACAAGAAAGAACTTTTAGAATTAGTATAAGTTTCCTCAGAAAATTTTTTGGAAGCTCCTCCTCTTTAAGAGTTATTACGCCTCAAAAATTGAAAATTTGCTATTTTTAGGCACCTGTACAAATTTTTCTTCGGCAAGACATGAAAATTAAAGCTTCAATATTATATTTTTACGTGTGTTAACGGCTTTTCTTAGTTATGTAGGATTCCGGAATTTCGGCCTCTCAAAATTTCAAAAATGGTCCTATTTTCACGTTTTTTCTTATTAAATGAAATTTTCAAATTTTTGTGTAAGTCACACTTCTAAACAGTTTGTATTAAGGTTTGGAAATGTGCGCTTTTAAAAACCTTTGGTTTACATTCTACCTTGTTTTTTTTTTAAATTACAATAATTATTCAAAACTAATTTAGTTTTATTAATAAGTAAATTTTTTTAATAGACAAATTCACGGAAAATTGTTAGAAAACGACATATTCGTATATAAACGATCTCGCTATTACAGTACAGTAAAACAAGTAGAATTACTTTCGAGTAAAATAAGTTCGAGTAAAATAACAACAAGCAAGACAAAAAGTAAATTCTAAGATAAATCTTTCAGCTTTTAGTTAAAATAAATTTTTGTTTTAGTGGTTTTGGTAAATAGTAATCATCAAAATGATTGGCAATCATCGAAATTTGATGGTTTTGGTAAAGTCAAGGGTAGTTGGGAATTATCAAAAGACAATGTAGAGATCAGATGAGTTATCGAAAGTTATTGAAAACATTATTGCGCTTTGTTGTTTAATTACTAAATTTTTTTTTTTCTAAGTTGAAAGATTTAACAGAAGTGATTTTTGTTTTTTTTTGTTTTATGAATTCTTGTTGTAATCAGTTGTACTGTATATGAACGAAAGCAATAAAAATTTGGAAAATTACAATGATAATTACAAATGATAAAAAAATAATCAAAATTTTCCTATAAAGAAATTGAAGTTTTCGATTAAATCCAAATAAAAATGCCATCAAATAATTTCTTTATTCTTCTATATTTCTTTTAAATGAAAAATTTAAAGTGCATTAATATACATACACATATATAACCATATAACCTTTAGATATTAAAACCTTTTAAAGTGAACAGTCTTAATTTTAAGATCTCAGTATGTATATTCTTTAAGAGTTAAATTAATTGCAATTTATATTATTTTTAATAGAACAGATAATACTCAAAATTTACATCTTTCTTAAACTTCTTTTAAGCAATTAAAATTTCATATTTTGATTACTTTTTTATTAAATGATCATTATTTTATTAAATTTTTTTTCTACATTTCATTTATTTTATTTTTATCTTAATAGCATTATTTTTACCATTAGGTTAAAAACCTGACATACAAATTTATAGTTTAATACATGCATTTTTTTTTTCTTTTTTTTTTTTTTTTATAAATTGTATAATTTCCTTATATTAAATTTAAAAGTTAATTCCTGCAATATTTTTCTTATTTTTCTGATTAAACACACGATACACAATATACAGAAATATTTAAAAGTGACATAAATATACCTATAATTAGAGGTATGTATAGGTGAAAAAAAAAATTAAATATAAATTGCAAACAATTTTCACATAAAAAAAAAAAAAAAAAAAAATCTGAATTGAAAATTTAATTGGTATAATTTCCGTTTAGAAAATTGAAAAAAAAAAAAAAACAAAAAAGATTGTAATTAAAAATTAATAATAGGAATTCGAAATTAAAGCAATATTTGATGTGTGATTTTTACAATACGTCATCTTCTTTATAAAAAAAAAAAAAAATTAAAAGTAATCGTTTCAAAAAATATAATACATATGTATGTATGTATGTACATATTTGTGTTAAGTTTTATTGATGATTTTTTATATTTTACAGTACATTATCGTACGAATGAATGATTTTAAACAGTAAAATATAAAAATTATAAAAATTTTTCACCTTTACTTTTACATATTTGGTGTTATTTAGTGCATATTACATGTATATGAATATTAAAAACAAACTACTCTAATAATTTTTTTTACATATAGGTACTAAGTTTTATGTTTTAAAACTAATATCATATCATAAAATAATGTAATAAGTTTTTTTTTTTATACAAAAAAACTTCAACATTTTAAAACTGGGTGAAGTGGGTACCCTTAAATATCAAAATTTACATTACATTTATTCGAACTGATATTTTCTACTAATCAAATTTAAATACAAATTTAGCCTATTGATAGAGGAACCCCAATTACTTAATTCATGAGAAGGAAAACCGAACAATTTATGTTATCATTTAAATTAGAATATTGTTTTTAATTTTAACCCAAAAATTAGTCCAAAAAGTACTTATATTTTTTGTTGTGTTATGTAATTTTTAAAAATAACCGTAAAATTTGATAAATGATAAACAAAACCTTGTTGTAAATTGAAAGTGTAACAAATTTTGATCGACTTTCAACTACATTTTTTTTTCTTTTTGCTATTAAAATTAACCTACAATTTAATATGTATACATACATATCTATGTATGTGTGTATGTATCTAGAGTTATTTACAAATTGTAATATATTTATTGCATATTACAGTAGCGCAATAAACAGCACAAATGTATTATTATATGTAATTAAAGGAATCACCGTTATAATATTTAATTGCAGTATTCATTGATTGCAATGCAGCGTAAACAGTAAAAAAAAAAGAAAAAAAGAAAAACTCATGTAAAATATATTTGAGTACAGTTATTTGTTTTTGTTTAAATACCGTTCATTTATTTCGCAAATATACTTTTATTTTGCTGTTATTTTTCAGCTTTTTTTTTTTTTTTTTGTATAAATATACACAAAATTTACAATTAGTTATTTTGTTTTGTTTTTGTTTTTTTTTTTTTTAATTCGTGCTTTATCAATTGTAGACCAGTAGTAGGTAGTAGATATGTCAATCTTAAATATGCATACATTTTATGCATATCTACATATATATTTCTAACGGTTATAAATATTTACAGTTAATAAATCAAAATTTTTTATACATATTCAAAATGAAATTTATACAAATTTTAACAGATTTTTTTTTTTTTTTTTTGGTGTCATGTGTTTTTTTTTATACAGTACAATATAAATAAAATAAACAATTAGATAAATACAAAATGGGTAGTAAAAATGGAAGTTAAATTTTCTTAAATGTTCGTCAAAGTTATTTGAAAATTAATTAAAATGAAACGATATTTAATTGAATTACTAAAATTAATAGGTTTCCTATTAATTACTAAAAAATTATGGAAATTTCCAAGAATAATGGTAGAAGGTATAGGTACTTAAGATTTTTACTTATTTTTTAAAATTAAGGTTGTAAGCTTTCCATAAAGACGCTGTAGAACTTTTGAAAAATAGTTCTTCTGATTCCTACTTTGAGGAGCGTTAGTCAGACTTCTTAATAGAGATTGTAAAGAATACGAGTTATACAGCACCTTAATCTATCAGTTGATGTGATTTAAACCTTTCTAAATACGAATTCCCTTTTGAATACATTATGATGACAGGTTTTATGGGAAATTTAAGAAACTTTAGCCGTAAGATATAGTTTTTCAATACCGGAATCGACTGTTTCATGTACAAAAATGTTCTTTGAATTTGATACTTTAATAAATACATATGTATGTATATATATGTATATATGTATGTATGAATGTATGTATGTATGTATGTATGAATGTATGTATACATGTGCTATGTTTATTTAAAAATAAATAAAAATTTATAAAAATACATATATACATACATAGGTATATACACAACTATAAATATTTGCAATATTTTCAACATATACTGTAATTAGTTTTTTGCAAACTAAAAAATTAAATTAAAAAAAAAAAAAAAATTATTTTACAGTGAAACATGTTTTAATTTAAATATCTGTAAATATAATTTTTTATTTTTCAATTACTTGCATGTATTGATTTTAGTTATTTATTTGTTGAATTCCAACAAACCTCTGTATATGTGTTAATTGGTATTTATTTTTGTATATTCTACATTTTGTTTACTTTTTATAGTACGAGAATTATATTTGATTTTAAAATTAAACAAAGAAAATTAAAAATTAAAAAGCATATATTTGATCGTTTCATAAATTACCAATATATTGGTTAAATAACTTAAAAAAAAAATAATAATTCTTCAGGTTGAAAATTTTTCCTTTATTAAACTCTAATGAATATGTACTTAAATTTATAATCTATAATTAGGCTAATTTACATTAAATCTTTATTATTATTAATTATTAAATATAATTAAATATAGTTTAGTTAATTAATAAATTTATTCGTTATGCGATTCCTTAATAAATATGAAACATATAAAATATATCCGTACAATATGGGGGCGTCTTTCTTCATATTTAATCAAGAGTCAACTTTTGTTAATTTTAGACGTCTTAAACCCTCTTACCCTCTAAAGGATTATTGTAACAGAACTTGAAAATCCATAAATATCTAATTCTACAATTATCATTTCCATATCTTATATTTAACTTAACTTAAAGGACAGACATCAGTCATAAATATTAGAACTTCCTACGTACGGTACATACATATATAGTAATTCCATTCAGTAAAAATCTTTTTTTTTAACACTCTGGAAATAGATCAATTCTAAAATTGAAAACTATATCACGGAAATGAAGTATTTGTATAATAAATTTATAATTTATTTTTTTTTTTTTTTTTTTGTTATATTGTAAAAGAAAAAACAGCAAAATAAATTTTTTTTTTTTTAATTTTCACTTTTATGCAGTTTTAGTTTCACAATCTTCCCGTTCAGAAAAACTGAAGTATTATATTCCTATCGAAACATCTAAAATTATACAATAAAAAAAATGTTAATAATATGTACATACATACATACATATGGATATAAAATATTACAATTAAAGATAAATAATAAGAATAATTTATTTTTATTTCAGTCTTTATTTTTTAATTCTAAAAAAAAAACATTTCGAACACACAACACAATATTTCGAAAGTTTTAAAACTGTAAATATTGACAGATTATATTTTAAAATGTAAAAACAACACAAGGGTTTTGTGAATTAATACCAAAATCGAAATTTCAGGGACGAATTTCGTAAGTGTATAATAATAATAATAAGTGTATATTGAAAATATTAAGTGTTGAGTTTTTAATATTGTTTGACAAAAATATTTTTTTGACAAATGTATGGGATATTATTAAGATCAGTATCAATTTGATGATTGGAATGCATAAAACTGAACTTGAAGTCAAATCTCACTTTTCCAAACAAAAACTACGTTTGAACTCGACTTTTTATTTGTAAAAGTGAGGTTTGAGCTGAAGCTCAGTTTTATGTATTCGACCCGATATCTCAATATTAATTGATTGTAAAAGTGCTTTTATTTAGATTAGTATAAAATCGATTACAATTTGAAGATCACTGGTTCAAAATATGAGTCAAAAATTTTTTAATATTAAAATTATATACATCATACATACATAAGTAAAGTAAACTGAAGAACCATCGCAGATCATTAGTTTTAAATTTTCTCTATTTTATTTTTAAAAAGTTATCACTTACTTTTCACAATTGAAATTAATATTTTTTATTTATTGTAATTTACTGTACATTTTGTATTTTTGATATTTTTGAAATTTTTTAATTATTTCAACAGATATAAAATTAATTTAGATCTAACCACAATTTTTTTTTTTTTTTTTCAATATTTTTTATTAAAGTGGTATTTATTGTTTATCTAATACTAATAGAAACCGTCTAACAGTGTTTAATTTAAATTCAATTTATTTACACCATAAATTGAGGTTTAAACAAAAAAAAAAAAAAATTCACGTATTATAAAATTATTGATTGAAATTTTGATGTTAAACCAAAAATTGTTTCTCTTTAATTTAATTTATATAAATATTTTCAAAATGTTTTTTTCATCATTAATAACATGAAAGAATTTTTTTTGTTTATTTATTTATTTAATAATATTACAAATTGCGTGGATGGTAATAATGCAATATTACTAAAATGATGGATTTCTATCTTAAAGTTTTTTTTTTATTTAACTTTTATATTGTTAGAGGATTATCGTATTCTATTTGAACCTACGAAAAAAAAGTTAACAAAAAAAATGTTCATAATTTTAATTTCTAACATTTAAAAGTATTTGAGTTTTTTATATTAATTTAGACACCATAGTAAAGAAAATAATTATTTAAAAAAAAATATAATAAATTTATTCCTATAAATAAGAATAAACTTAAATATAAACGAGGAAGAATACAGTTATCTTTGTCAACTCTTAGATACCCGTACAAACCGTTAGTATGTTCACAGCCTGTCACTCTGCTTACAATATTATTTTTTTAATATTTCAGTATTTTAAAATAATTTGGGTGAATTTTATAATTTCTAGAACTATGGGTTGTACATATATTCAAATTATATGTCTATATGTACATTCTTCAAAAGCAGATTCTAACCTTCCACATAACGATTATCAATCCAAAACTTTTTCAATTATTCTATTACCATTTAATACTAAGCGGTAAATGTATATTAAATTTACTAAGTACAAAACAGTAAATATAATTTTAAATATTATATATTATATTTAAATATTCCATTGACAGAATAATTTCTTATAAGTACAATAAAATACATATATGTATGTAAATACGGCGCTATATAATATACATCTATACTCTTATCATTCATTCACTAGTGACATATACGATATGTAAATAAACATGATATTATATAAGTATGTATATATATCAATATCATATAAATAAAAATTCTTCAAGCAACCGTTATGTCGTTTATTTATTTACAGTTTTTTGTACTACGCATTATATCCACAACAAATTCAAATTATCGAGTAAAACAAAATGCAAAAAATTCGTTAAACAAATTTGTTAGAAAATTTGAAAAAATCAAGTAACACTTTCGGCAATTATAAAGTAACCCTACATTATTAAAAAAAGTTGTTAACAGACATAAGAGTATAATGTTGAGGCTTTAATTTTTGTGTATTACTTCAAAAAAATTTTAACAGGTGTTCAACTTACAGGTGTTTAAAAATAGGAAATTTTCAGTTTTTGACCCCTTACAGCTCCTAAACGGGGAGTGATACAAAAAAATTTCTGAAATGACTCATACTTATTTTCAAAGATCTAACTTCTGTAAAAATTTCAAGTTTCCAACTTAAACCGTTTAGAAGATAGAAGGGTTAAAGGATTTTGCAGAATTTGAGTTTTGCATAACGGTAAATTAAGAGACCGTATGCCACAAATATATATTTATTGTATATATATAATTTTAAAGCTAATAAAAGTAGTAATCGTTTAGCGTTTTCAAAATGAATATATACCGTATACAACTTGTGTTATAACAATTTAAATATAGAGCTTTTTTGAACCTTTGGGGAGCTGTAGCTCCGTAACGGATGGGGCTACAAAAAAAAGTTATTAAAAATAAAATTAATGTTTTTGTGAGATCTATCAGCAGTTAAAATTTCATAGCTCTATTTCAAAAAAAATGTGGGGATCTAAAAGTTAGGTGTTCGAGAGCTACCTTAAGCTTTGGTCCAAACTCAACCAAAAAAAATAGGGAACCTACAAATTACTCCCAGAATATTTTGTGTAAATTTCAAGATTCTAGCTTTCTTAGTTTTTGAGTTAGCGTGCTGACAGACGGACGGACGGAAGGACATGGCTCAAAAGTCTTAGAATTTTTTTCTGATCCGATCCATACCTTTGAAGGTATATCTAGCTTGCTTATTTCGTGGTGTTACAAACGAGGTGAGGAGTAATTTTATTATACCCGATCCTATCGTACGGGTATAAAAACCGTTTTTTTTTTTGGAAAAATTTAGATTAAGTTTTAGATTAGTTGGGTTAAGTTAAGATTAGGTTAGGGTTAATTAATTGTAAGTTTCTTTTTTTTTATTATGATAGCCGTTTTTTTTTTTGTACATTTTTTCATCAGTTAATAAATGTAAAGAAATAATATTAAATACCTACTTATTAATATTAATAATTCATTATAAGAATAAATTATAACAATAAAAATTTGATTAAGTGAACATACAAAAAATAATATATACTCGTATGTATTAACTTGAGAGCTGACAATTAGTTAAGTAGGATATAAAATTAAAATACATTCTTTTTAGTTTTATTTAGGAATATGTAATACAATAAACTTATTAATAAATAAAATATTAAAAAAATATAAATAATAATTATTTAAATGTTATTAACATATTAATATTTGTATTTATTTAAATATCGATATAAAAAAATTTTAAAAATCTTTATTAAATCTGTTGTTTTATAAAATCCTACCCTAACTTAACTATTTTTAAATTTAAATAACGAATCTTACACGCCAAAATTACAAATTTTCTTGATTCATTTTTACAAAGTGTCCAACCATCAATAATCTTTTCTTATTACTTTGTCTTTTTATCTGAAATAGATATGCCATACTCATGTTATCTCCGTTAATATTGTCTCAGTTATGTTCTGCTATTTTGCATTTAGTCCTATTCTAATAAAATAAATTATGAATATGATTTTGTTTTTGAATATAACCATTTGTATTTTAAAAAGATGATATGCTCACGAGCAATAATATGCTGTGCTGTGCTGAGCAATGATATGCTGAGCAAATTCTTTATAATATATTTCTTATTGTGCTAAAATATATTTAATATCAAATCAATTTGTGGAGTTTTTAATGTTCTGTCATATAATGGCTTTGATTTAATTTCAAAATATAAATATTGAAGTCGTAATCCGTCCGTTGTTGTGCAAATATTTATTAGAGGGGGCCTCGGTGGCCTAGTGGGTAATTGCGTATAAAATACGCTGTAAAGATCGAGGGAGTGTGGGTTCGAATCCCACACACGTCGTAAGGGTTAATTCCCCTTACGACATTTACAGCCACGCCCGAAAAGGAAAGGCTGTGTAATTTCCTGTTCACATTTATGTGGCAGAGAAAATGCAATAAAAGAAAAAAAAAACTTATTAGAATAGAAATGTTTGTGTTTGGAATTAGAAATTTATATGTTTATTGACAAAAACTCTTATGACTTTTTTTGAACTATTATATTTTTTCCATCAGACTTGAGCTATATTAAGTAAATATTATTAAGCTTTTATTTTATTTATTTAAAACTAATATTACAAAAATAATTTTGATTGTATTAGTATAATACCCCTTCTTTATTTAGGCCATTACGGGCTAGGTAAAAAAAATATTAATAATTTCATAGAAATACATGTATTTGTTGCATACTTTTAGGACGATTCGAAAATTTTTTTAATTAAATTGGTTAGAAAATAAATAATAGAACATAATTTCGTTTTTTTTTTTAATTTTATCTAATTTTTATTTTTAATTAAATATAATTTCGTATTTTAAGTTGGTTTATTTGTATATTTAGTACCTATATTTTCGTTTTTCATTTCAAACGTTTTAAACATTCTTTTTTTTTTATTAAATTTCTTATAAATAATTTAGTTTTTATTTAGTTTTTTAATATTTTTATTTATACTCAACGTTTAATGAATGTTTTTTTTTATAATAAATTTATTAAATAATTTTTTTTAGAACCATTATATTGAAAGCCTAATATGAATTTCATGTATGTCTCCCTTTTTATAAACTTTTATTAAAAATTTTAAATTTTTTGAAGTACATATTTCTTAAAATATACAACCCTTATTCGATTTTATGTTAACAGTTTCAATTTTTTTTTATTTTAATTATATTAAGAAATTAATAAGAAAAAAGAAATATTAAATAGCAATATTCAAATGTTGAATTGAAATACTAATGAAATGAAATACTAAATAATTTTTATTCTTTGTTCTTTTAATAATTTTTTCAGACATTTCAAAATTATCACATTTTTGTGTTTCAAAATTTTCCACCATTATTATTTTATAAAAAAAAAAAAAAAAAAAAACAGTGTAGGAAAAATAAACTCACAAATATATTGATTTATAATTATTTTGAATACTAATTAAAAAAAAAAAAAATGTGCATTTAATTTTTGTTTATTTAATTATTTTCCCACATACTTTATTTCAGTGTACATTAATCCAATTAATTAAATATGATTTTATTTGTTTCTTTTCGAAATTTTTAATTTTTTGAATATTGATTTTTTTGTTTTCTATATTTTTTTTTTTTGATTGAAATTATTGAAAATATTCATTGAATTTAAATAAACCAGAATAACCAAATAAACATATTGTGGCAGAATAATAAATTAATTTTCATTTAAATAATAAAAAAAAACAAAAAAAATTTCAATTTAATTTTTTGTTATAAGTAATTATTATTTATTATAATATATATATATATATATATATATATATATATATATATATATATATATATATTTTACATATTAAATTATATGAATTACTTTTTTTTAACATATTTCATTTAAATAAATTCATTTTTTTTTATTTTTGTTTCTTATTAGTAATTTTCATTTGAATTAAATATAAAACAATCAAAAGTTAATCAATCACAAAAATCAAAATTTATAATTAACTGTCATTTTTTGATGCTTTTATTTTTACGTTTTTTAATTTTATAATAATTAATTAATAGTTATAATAATTTTTTTTGACCATTACTTTTTATTAACCAAAAACAAAGTAATTTTATAAAGCGGAATTAAAATGAAAATTTAGTTATTAAAAAATGATTTTCTTGATAATTAACTATAATTAGTTCATTCTCTTTCTTAAGTTTTGGTTGTATGTGTGTCAAAGTTTTTCTTTAATTATTTCGATAGTTTTCTATCATACAAAATATCTCATAAAGGTTGGCATTGCTTACTATTTATTTATCTCTCAGACGGCATTTAAATTAAAATTTTTGCATTATAATTTGTTTTGTTTGCAGTTTAACCTATAAGTATTTAACAGTTAATGCATCTAAAAGAAAATTTTTCTCATTTTGTTTGTTAACACAAAATAAATATTTTTACAATATATTCCAATCATTATAATACAAAAAAAAAAAAAAAATTCGCTAGAATTAGTTCGTTTACTGAAAACTTAAGAGTTTTAAGTTTAAAAGAGTTTAAGAGTTTAAATGTTTTCTAATAATACTGAAAAATATCTAACAGTATAAAAAAAAAATGCTGGCAACACCCGTATGTTTAATCTAAACAACAAAATTCATAAAATATTTCTGAATAAAATATTTTTATTTTTGAATTTTATTATTTCATTTCATTTAAATTCTTTATAAGCATGTATGAGTTCTTTTTTTTTTTTTATATTAAAATGCAATTGAATAATTTATAAAACAATAACAACAACAACAACAACAACAAATGAAAAAGAATAGAATGGAAAATATGAAAAACGAAAACTAAAAGAAAAATAAAACAAAATTCATAAAAAATTAAATTGAATTTTCCACATCATCAATTGATTGATGAGTTATAAATTTATGCCATTTTTTTTTTTTCTCTCTCCCTCTCTTCTCTCTTTCTTAATTTATTATTATCATGTTGCTCCTTTTTTATAATTTAAAAAAAAAAAAAAATTAAAAAATTGGAAAAAAATTATAAAGGAAAAAAAAAACGATAAATTTGAATTAAATTTAAAAACACCAAGAGTCCAAGAGTATTTTTTCACATTTTTGATATGTTTTCAATATTTTATTCTCAGTTTTGAAGATTAATCCTGCCTCTTTTTCTCTATCATTTTTTTTTTTTTGTACATTATGTAATTGTTTCGTTTTTTTATTTTTGATTTAATTTTTTTATTGTGAGGGATTTATTACATAGTGATTTAAAAAATAGTACTTTAGAGGTTAAAGTTTTAGTTACTTTTTCAGTATTCTCAAAAAATTTAAAAAACATCTAACTCAATATAATTCGAAATTTCCAAATTGTTGGGTGTCTCAAAAAGAAAACTGTTTAAAATTTTAAAAATTTTGAATGAAATCTGATATGGATCTAAGAAAATTTAATATCGCAAATCAAATCTTATGTAACGTTTATGTAACGAGGTAACGACGCAAATCAAATCTTCATAAGTAATTTTTGTAATCTAACTAAGTTTCTTTCAGAAATATTTCTGAACCGAGCAGGTTTTGTAAAGTGTTAAAATAATCGAGTTTAAGATTATATAAGATAAAGTTATTTATCGCTACTAAATCTCTTGTAATTTTTTTATCTGACGCCCTTTAAAGTGTGTTCAGTACATTCAAAATGTATAATAAAAATTCAAAAAAGAATATTTTCATTTCTTTTAAATACAATAGTCATACAATTACTTACTGTTAAAGGTAAAATTTTTCCATTTTTTTTCTACTAGCATATTTACATGTTTTTTTTACATATTTTTTGTCTGGTTAATGATGTCCAAATATATATGCACATATTATAATATACTTATTTCTCTAAAAATCTTTGTATATATACATACTTATAATATGCATATTTTAGAAAAAGATAAAAATGAAAAAAGATTTTCTTTTTCTTTTTTTTTTGTTATATGTGGTTAAACAACAGAATAATTTTTCATCATCACAATCACAATGTATTCTAACATGGTGTCCCTATAATACACATATTATATCAGAGACCCGACAGGCAAAACAAAAAAAAAAAAAGGAAAAAAAAAACAAAATTTATCCTTATGAGTAAGTACACTTAGTAAAGGACTGAAAATAGCAATAACACACACACAATGCTACAGTTATATTACTATGTTGTAGTACCCATAGTAATTCTTGCTACGATAATATTAAAGTCTGTCTCTAACTCTTCAAAGTTATATCTATACTATCTCTAGAGAACTTAAAAAATAAAAAAAAAACAAGAAATGAAATGAAATGAAATGAAACAAAACGAAATGAAATGAATTTTAAAATGAATGGCTGATTAGATAAAAAATACTAGAAATAAAAAAAAAAATAATATGGACAGATGGATATGGATGGATGAATAACATTTTAAATGATTTTGGTTTGACTATACGATCCATATTCCATTCTCCTTTTTCCTCTTATCTCTTTTACTTTCTCTCGAACATTAGTTAGTCTGTATATCAAGTATATTAAATATGTATGAAATAAAAGTCTCTTCTGCATTTTAATAAATTTCTAGTCAAAAACTTCTTTTTTTTTTTTTTTCCTTTTCTTCCAGAATAGATCCATTCATCTAGACAGCCAGTGGATCAAAAAGAGAAACTGTAGAGTTAAACACGGCAACTATTAGTTTTTATAATAAGTTCAAATTTCTTCTTCGACAACTGACTGGTTTTAAATTAGTTGAAAAGTAGTGGTGATATGATAAGAGAATTAAAAAATGGAAAAGTAATAATAACTGTTGTAAGAGCAAAGGAAAAAATAACGAACAAAAAAAAAAATAATTTAAACAAAAACAAAAGAATAAGGAAGAAGAACGTGTCAAATGAAAAAATCTAGGATAAAAATTAATGCAACAACAGTAGAACATGTTTTTTTTATGATAAAAAAAAAAAATTGAAAAAAAATCTGACTGGACCGTGATAACACGAAAAGAAATCACTGCATCGATGTATTATATATGTATTATATATAAATATGGACAAGTTTAAAGAAATTAAATCCTGATATTGCAATAGTGCAATTCTTTACAAATAATAAATAATGTTAAAAGTTACTATTTTATTTAAAGTGACCATTTGGATTTATAATTTGAAAAATTGCAGTGTTACTTGTATTTTGAGTTGAAGCTTTACCAAAACTTAATCAAAATTTAGTAATATAACAATAAGGAAAACTATTGGCATAGATAAAAAGAAGAAACTTTTTTTTTTTGTTTTTTTAGTCCATCTCTCTGCCACATAAATCTTAATTATGAAATTACACAGCCTTTCCTTTTCAAGGGTGGCTGTAAATGTCGTAAGGAGGAATAAATCTTAAGCGTGTGTGGGATTCGAATCTACATTCCCTCGGTACTTACATCGTATTTTATACGCTCTTATCCACTACGGCACCGAGTCCCCTAACAAGAAACTCCTATGCTACTTCTCTTAAATTGAAGAGTATTCGGACAAAAAATAAAACAATAACGCTATTGATGTTCTACATGTTCACTACAATTTAAAAACCGGTTATAAATCATTCAACTAAGATTTTACAATTATAACTAGTTACTAATAGTTGCCAATTGAGATCAAAATTATAGAGAAAACTAGAGAAAAGGTTGAATGTTTAATTAACATATAGGTAAATCTAGGTAGGCATTTAATCTATAACTTAGTAAAACTCAAGATAATATTAAATAAACTTTAGTTTCTTATAAATCTTTGAGAATAATTCTACTCGCTCAATTGTATGTCGAAGAAGATGATAATAGAATCACTCGACCAACATTACCAGAAACTTTTCTACAATTCAAATTATATTTTTATATTCTTACCGAATTTTTCTATAGCATTGGTCGTCATATCATCATCTCATTTTTATTATTCTTCATTGTAATTTTTATTTTTATGTTTGTAATCGTCATTTCAACTGAATTTTTGTATTATTTATTTACAAAATAAAAAAAAATAAAAAAAAATAAAATATATATATAGAAATGTCCATCCGTTACAGTTGAAAAGTCCATCAAATTAGATTAAAACTTTCAGATTTTTTTTTTTCGCAATTTTTTTTTTTTTTTTCATCAGAATCATTTCAAAACCATACTCTGTTTCTTTCCTTTTTTCTACTCATTTTTCCTCTATTACAGCGAATGATGTGATAGATATTCTGTCAATGATATTATTGATGTTTTTGCTTGTTATTGTTCCTCTTATATTTTGGATTTACTTGAAAACCCTAATGCATTTTTTATTGCATTTTTACATCTCTCTGTTTTTTTTTTTTTTTATAACAGAAAAAAAAAAAAATAATAAAAATTCCAATCAATAGAATCCAATTCAATACAAAAACTGCATCATTGAATATTATAAAAAAAAAAAAAAACTGAAGAGTTTCAATTTAAAATGTTAAAGATTTGATTTAAAATATATATATATGTATATCGATATAAATTTTTATAATACTTATATGTATGTGTTCTTTAGTTTTATTTAAGGACAACATGGTGAAAAGAAAGTCAATGCATTTTACACATTTAAGTTTTGGGTAACTAACTGGTTGGTTGTGCATTTTAAAAAAAAAAAAAAATGTAATTTTTAATTCTCTTTAATTTAATTTAAAATGTCTAGTAATTTTATTCAATTTTTTTTTTTTTTTTTTTGATCTGTTCTACTACTGTTGACTTGCATCATGATATCACATCTATAAATAATGAAATTAATTATTTTATCTTTTTTATTTATTTCCAAAAATATACCGTAGTTCTCGAAAAATTTGTTGAAATCGTTATTAATTGCAATAACATACTGAATCTTGAATATTTGTTTTTATTGGACATAGGAGTAGAATAAAGTATAAATAATAAATTCCTGGTTATGTTTTGTAAATTTTGGTGTTTTATAATTCCACTAATAATGACTTCTTAATTAGATAAAATTAAAAAACTATAAATAGAATTTCAAATAATATATAGTATATGTAAATACATATAGTTATTTTTAATTAAATTTTAATATTTTTCTTTTTTTTTGTACTTATTAACAGCGTTAAATATTTATATGTTGTTTAAATCAGAAAATCTGGTTCTAGAGATACTTAAAATTTTTAATGCAATTTTAAAGTTGAAAATCATTTTAAAACTATGTATGCATTTGTACTATAACTGAAAGAAGATCTAGAAGAATGATATTTTTTAAAAATTTTATCTTATTCTGTAGATTTACTGTAATTTTCTAAAAATACTTTTACTTTGCTTAAAAAACTCCTTCAAATCAATTGGAATGCAAATGCACAAAAACAACAGAATTAAATCTACAGGGTAAGTGAAAAATAAAAAAAATATTATTAAATTTAGTTGGGGGGCGGGAGTTGCAAATAAAACTAATTTTATCCTATATACTACTTTAAAATTAAAATATATAAATGAATGTTTGAGAATAAATGCCAGATTTTTTAAAATGCAATATATAACCATTTTCAAGACAAAACCATACTAGGCCATATAAAAAGAAAACCATAATACAGTCGCAGTAAATTCCAAAACCGAACTCAAATAAATTCTAAAAACAAAATGTCAAATTAAATAATAAGCTTCAAAAAAATTTTCTCATGTTAATTTCCTCGAGCAAATAAAATATTCAATAGGGTTAAGGTAGAGGATATTTTAGTTTAGGAAAAATATGCACCAATCATTCTTTATGATAATTTCTGTTAAAAATTTCCTCAAATCATCCGATCCTTCGATGCAAGACTAGTTAGCACTTTTTACGCTTTAAACTTCTGTACAACTTCACTAAAAAGAAATTAAAAAATTACTTTTGTTTCGAATTTATAATGACCCATTAAAAATTAATTTTATTTTATATTATATTATATTATATTATACTTATTTATTGCAACTTTTTCTTTGCTATAGAGTTGAGAGGTAAAAATAAGTTTCCACAAGTAATAGATTAGATTAGATTGTTATTTAAGAGATATGACTGACACTCAGACCTTTTCATGTAGATCTATTGAGCTTCCTACAAGCATACAAGCATAAAGAAGCAAAAAATTCTTTCTAGTATGTTCAGGAAAATGTTTGTATAAATTTCTGCATTTGATTAAATAAAAAGTTTCGGAACTAACAAAAAAAAAAAATTTTATTTTTGGAAATTTTGACGAAAAAAAAAAAAAACGAAAATATTAAATAAAACCCCCATTGGTATTTAAACTAGTGTAATGGTTAAAACTGTCATTTGTAGCTTTCATTATCTGTTAATAATAATATTATGTAAAATAATTCCTTTAATATATATATATATATTTTTTTTTATTTGAATGATAAATAAATTTCATTTTATATAGCACATGGTCCCTGTATCTTCCTTTTATTATAATATTTTGTTGATTTATTTTAGCCTTTGGGATTTATTATATTTTTATAGCTATGATTGAAATATACAAAATAATGATAATGATTGAAAATGTTCAATCAATTGTGATAATGACAATGAAATAATAACAAAATATTCGGAATAATACAAAAGAAATTTTTGTGGCGACAATCAAACAATCAAAAAAATATCGAAATTAAGTGATATTTTTTTTTTCAAAGTCTTTTTTAATTTAATTTTTTAAATTTAAAATAAGTTTTTATATATGGTAAACATATTATTTAATTAATAAAGAGTTCAGTTTTTCCTTTCATTTAATTTTTTCCGGGAAATTTTTATTATGTAATTTAAAAGATGATCTTTAAATGTTTTTTTTTTTTCTTTTTGTTTTGATTTTTTATATCAGTTCATCAATTTTATTATTTTCAAAAAGTCAAAAGTTAGTCTAAAAAACGTCTGACTTATATAAATACTTATATTAGTAATGAAATAAATAAACTGAAGAATTGATTCAGAATTTGGTGACAACTGAATAGGTATAAGAGAAATGCTGAAATGCTCCATGAAATGCTTTTTTTTTTGTAAATTTTTCAACAAAAATAAAGTAAAAAAAGTAAAAAAAAATTTTTTTTTTTGGAACCAAAGAATAGTAAATGAAATAAAAGTTCTGTTAATAAATATCAATTCAATCAATTCTTAAATAAGTGATCAGAACAGTGAATTTTAACTGATTTTTTTTTTTTTTTTTTTTTTGAATCCTTTCAAACTTTAATATAGTCGTTTTCTTTTCTTTCATATAAATTTATGCAATTCTCTAAAGATTTTTATATATTTTTTTTTTAATTTTTTTTTTATTTGATCCATTTTTTATTTAATGTCTTTTTTGCCATTGGTTTTTTTTTTTTTGTTCTTTTTTATAACAATAACACATTGTATTTGTCCAACCAGAAATAAAAAAAAAAAGGTCATACAAAAGAGAACACATAAAGAAAATTTCATGGAAAAAATTTTCAAAGTCGATTTAACCTAAAAAATAAGTTTTAGAATAATATAAGACATATGAATCCTAATTACCCTAAAAAAAAAAATATCTTAATCGATTGATAGCAAAAAATGTAAACCTAAATTTTTATCCAAATATTAAATATTTAATTCGTCGTTGTTTAAATTATCTTGAATATGTATGTGTCTCTGTTTAAATTTTATAATGAAGAGCTTTGGTTAACAAAAAACTGTTTCATCTGATAACATATTATAATATATGATAATTGATAACATTGTAAGATTCAAATGTTTTTTGGAAATGTTTAGATATAAGAATCCATTTTCTTCATGAGACAAAATATTTATTCTAGGATGCAGCATCTTGAATATTTTGTTTTTTTTTTTTTGGCGTTTTATTTCTATAAAGAGCATAAGACATCTACTAAGTTGTTTATTACTCATGTTAGGCTTGGTTTCAGTTTTTTGCCGTTATTCACAAATCCGTTATTAAATTTATTGCAGTATCTATTTCACAGGATTATGATGAAATATTATATTAGTGCGCTATCTATTATCTTATACACAGTAGTGTGTCCTTTAAAATAGAAATTTTTATCGATGATATTTTTAATTTTAATCTAACCTACATATTTTAAGAAAATGCTTATATCACACAAAATATTCAATAATTCTAATTCATAATCTGAATTCATCATTAAAACGAATTAGGATGTCTGCCAGACACATTTTTTGATTATAATTCAAACGAATAAAAAATATATGGAACTATAACAAATCTTAAATCAGTTTTAACATTAATAAAATGTACATATTATAGTAAATAAGTACCATATATAAAAATAATATAACCTTATAACTAAAATTGTTTAGAATTAGGATAAACTAGAATGCGAAGGTAGGTTAAAAAAAAAAAAACAGATATTTGAAATCCATCTAACGATTAAAATACAAAATATAGAATTGATAAACGCTTTTATCTAAGGGCAAAAATATCTATAAATAAACAAAAAAAAAAAAAAAGTTTAATGGAAAGGACGTTATTAGCAAGCACAAAATTTTAAACCTCCCTTAAACTATTTAAATCTGATTCTATTCGACGATAGTTTCAATGTTTTTTTTTATTGTTTCATTCCATTTCATTGTTTCATTCCATTTTTTACAAATTACAAATTAATTGCTTCTTTTTGTAATTAATTAAAATTTCTGCAAAATTTTTATTTCCTACTGCAAAAAATTGCAATAAAATTAACCCCCTTTATTTTATAGAGTTAAATTGATGTATGTACTTCCAATTCGTTAGTTTTATAAGACTTTAAAAGTAGCTTAAAATGTGATTTGTACTACACAAAACACAATTTTATTATCATGAATGAATAGAACCTATTACATATGTACATATATATAATCGTACATAATATGTACATATATATACATAAATTGCATTCAAATTCTGGTTACATTTTCGATAGAATTTATTAGAAATCCTAAATTTATTCTTTCTTTATTTTTTTTTTGTTTTTTTTTTTTTATAGGTTCTTATATATAAGTATTATATGTATATAGAAAATCATCTATATAAGTGTAAATATATACAAAAATATATTGTATAAAAAATGGCTGACAGTTAACAAATGGTTTTTTATTTTGTTTTTTTTTTTATAAAGATTAACATAATACCAGAAATTTTTTATTTATTTCTCAAGAGGAAAGGCAGGAACCAAAAAAAAAAAAAAAATAAATAAAAAAAAAAAAAAAGAATAAGAATAAAATAAATGAAAAATATCGACTTTACTAGTTTTTTACAACTTCAAAAGTTCATTTTTTTTTTTTTTTTTGTTTGCTTTTATATTTTATTTCTTTCTCTTTCTATATTCTTTTATAAAATGCATTTAATATTTACAATAAAAATAAAATATATTATATATATTGTAACTTATATCTATATTTTAATTTTATATTAAGTATATAATATACGATGAACATCATTATGAACATGATTATCATCTATCAATAATCATTATCAACATGTAAAAGTAATAAATTTAATTTCATTCTTTAAAAAAAAAAAATAAAAAAAAAAAAATAATAAAGTTTTGAAAAAGAAAGAAAAAAAAATCGATATTTAATAGAAAAATAGAAAGAAAAATTATTATAAAATATTTGATATATTAGAGATATAGAAATTTAATGACAATTTGATGTCTTATATCATTCAATTTAAGTATGTATCTAAAAGATATTATTTTATATAGAACTTGAAAATGTTTTAAATATTCATTAATTCTTTTAAAATTTAAAATAAAATAGTAATAAAAAAAAAAACTTTATCGTTCTTAGGTATTTGATTATTTGATATATTAATATATTTGTATCGATTATTGATTTTTTTTTTTGTCAATTGTTCATATACTCAATTTATTTTCAAGAAGGTTTTTTTTTTTTAAAATCGATCTAATTTAAACATTAGAATAGAGAACAAAACAAAACAGTTACTACTCGAAATAATTTTTTTTATTTCTTTCTACGATTTACTATGGACGACACAATTTCTAGAACAAATTTACTTTGATCTATGTTTAGATGTAGAGATTTTTATTTTTAGTTTTCTTAATTTAATGATACATTTCAATACGGCTGGATAGAAACAGTGGATAAAATATTGATCTCTCGTTCAGCTTTGAATCGCAGTGAAAAGTGAAAAACTTTTTTTTTAACCATCAGTGTTCACGTCATTCAGCTACCATTCGACATTGAGTTCAAATTAATGGCAAATAATAATTAAATATTTTATATATCAATAATTTTTAAATTATAAACATATAATAATAAAAAAATATGAAATCTAAACTATGACAATTTTAACTTTGACGTTATAACTTACAGATAACCAAATATGCTGTAAAAATAATTTCAAAAATCATAGCCTAATTTTTTTTTTTTTTTTTTTAGCCAAGTGTTATTAGAATTTGTCAAGTATTATATTAAAATTAAATTGAAAATTAAATCAAATTTATAAGTAATGTATGTTCACAAACACTTGATTTTGAGAAATTAAGATGATTTCGAGAATTGAGTTGATTTTCCATTTTCTTTCTTGATTTCCCATACATTTTTCAAAAATTTATCTGTCAAAGAAAATCAACTCGCTACTTGATTTTTTGAAAATCACCTCAAAAGCACGTCGTTCTTGCACGAAATTTCGATTTTTATATTGATTATTTAAAATTTTTTCCCATTTTTTTTTTTTTTTGTTTAATATTATATTGTCCAGATATAAATATCTGCCGATATTTTTAGGAATTTTTAGGATATTTTTAGGACCTTTAGCATGTAGCACTTGTACCATCTCGGTACAAGTATTTAATTATAATTATATTTAATATTTTGTTTACATTATTTTTTTATATTTTATATATTATTTTTGACCTGATCAGGGTTTGATCCCAAAACCTTTCGCGTATTTCTCAAAATAAATATTTAAAATCATAACAACAAAAAATTAGAATTTTCTATTTTATTTTTGAAATTATGTTTATTTATATGTTTTATTATTGCTTATTTAAAAAAAAATAAATTAATTAAATAAACAATTAATATAAATATGCCAAAAATTAAATTCTTGATTTTACAAAATTATTGTGAACACTTGACATTTTACTTGATTTTGTACATGATAATCAACTCGATTTCGGAGTTTGTAAACATACTATTAAAATTAAATTAAAATCAAAATCAAAAATTCATAATACAATGAAAATGAAAATTAAGGTTAAAATTAAAATCAAAACAACAAAAAAAAAATTATATAATACATTTTTGTAATTCTTTCTTTTTTTTTTCCACGTTTTATACTAAAAACTTTTTTCTCCGTATTCTATAACGAATTTTTTCATTCTACTTTTGAAAATACGTATGATGATAATATTTTTTTTAAATCGGCTGGATTCATTAAATATAATAAACAAATATTCAAACTTTTTAAATATAAACAAATAATTTTCATTACACTTTTTATAATTCAAATTATAACAAAAAATTTCAGCAAATAAAATTGTATCGATTATTATTTATTTAATTAATTATTAATATTTAATTAATAGTAGGTATATAGTAACTCATGTAATAATATAATTCGGATTAATTAAGATCAATTCTATTAATTATAGTATATTTCCACTTTCTTTATCCATTATCCATAATATTCAAATTTTTCTAGCTGGCCTTTTGTTCTGATTTCCACATGCACCAATTATATAGGCAGTCCTAACAGCTTGACAGTTATTAGCATTTGATATTGAACATATGGTATTACTTAATAAATTAACAATTAACCTACCATTTGTTAACTTGAACTGAACTGAGCTCTTCAAGATAATCCAAAACAATTTTTTTTAATAAAAGAAGCATTTATTAATATAAGAACAAAAATAATAATATCGATTATTTTCTTTTTCATGTTAATATCCCATCCCTATATTGTTATATACTACATATATATATTATAATAATGAAAAATGTAATATAAATATTAAAAAAAAGTTACATGATATATTCATATTAGATTTAATTAAAAAATGATAAATGTCAAAATATTAATAAATTATTATTGTAATAAAAATAATAATAAAATAAACTAAATAATTAATTAAAAATTTTTATATGTATATACATAATATATGTGTGTGGCGGTCTAATTTCTTTTAGATTTTTCACGATTTTGTAAATAGTGAGTTCAAAATTATGTTATAAATTTTGGTGTGGGTTGAATTATAAAGCAACATGATGTTTTTTTTCTTTTTCTCAATATTATTAGTTTTTTTTTTATGACTAAAATTTTTTTTTATTAAAAAAATATTGTTTATGAAGGAGAAATATATACAAAATGATTCTGGTTTATAATAGTTGTATTATTATGTGATTCACAAAATTATATATTTTCATATTTTTTAATATTCAAATGAACAGTACAATTAGGGGTCTTCAAGTAAAAGTGCATCGAAGGAAAAATTTTCTACTTTTTGTGAACGACCCGATGCAAAATATAAATTGCAAACTAAAAAATTACAGATGACAGATATATTGATTGGTTTAGCTTTAGAGAAACGTTTATTTGTTATCTTTCCAGAAATGTTGATTGGTAGGAATCTATCTGTCATAATTATATTATTATTTGAATAAATATCTTTTTTTAACTTTGAAAAATAAAATATAAGTTTTGAGTTTTGATTTTGGGGAATAAATAAGTTTTAAATAAAAAAAATGCCAAAATAATTTTTTAAAACATTTTTATAGATTATTTAGTCGAATGTGTTATTTGTATTTGATGCACTTCCAATAAATTCCAAAACCGAAATCCAAATATATTCTAAAAACGAAATGTCAAATTAACTTCAAAAAAATATCATCGGGTGGATGTCCTCGAGCGAATAAAATATGCAATAGGGTTAAGGTATAGAGGATATTTTAATTTAGAAAAAGCAAAGCAAGACTAGTTAGAACTTTTACGTTAAAACCCTTATTGTTTGTAACAAATAAATAACGGACACTTATAGAAAGAGTATTTTGTCTTTAATATGCTCTTTCTATTAGTGTATTACATAGAAAAAAATGCTTCTTCTCTTTGTCCGCAACTGCTCTTCATAGATTTTCGCTTAAAACTATTTAATTGTTTTCGACAATTTTCTGAACTGTTTCAATATGAACAATGATCAAGTTTTTCTAATCTTATTTTAGTCTCGTTACCTCATTTTAATACGAATGAATGCACGAAATCTATTTCATCAATTGCACAATAGAAGATAGCAATTATTTGTATTTAAAAAACAGTTTTAATTTAAAATTTCAATGAAAAGAAATAATTCTTAAAATATTTTAATTTTAAACAAACGACAAATTAAACAAAAAACGATAATATTATTGTAACGTAAAAAACGTATAATACAATACGTTTTTAATTTCACTTTTTATTTAAGGTCAATTTATTTTAGTAACAATTTTTTTTTAATTTCAATCCACTTTTCAAAGAGTTAAAACTTATTCAAAATTATATTAAAAAACTTTTTTTTTTTAAATTTAGTTTTAACTTTTTATTACAATTTTATAAGAGAAGATTCAATCAGATTAAATATTTTTTAACAATAAAAGAAAATTTGAAAAAAATTCAGACATTTTTTTAAAATATAAAAAACAAAAATTATAAAAGATTTAATGTTTTGTTAAAATAATATATATATATATATATAAATATTTTTAAAATTACGAAAAAATAAAAAAGTATTTAGAAAATAAACCAAATATGTACAACAATCCTTAAAAAAAAATAAAATAGCAAATTTTATGGTTATCCTTTAACCACATATTTTATCCTTCAGGATAAATTTAAAGTTAAAAAATGTACTTATAATACTCATACAGTAAGGTTGCAGTTATTATTTAATTTTATATTGTTTATTTCGTTAGGAAAAATACTTCCTTTACAGAAGTTTAATAGCAATATCACTTACTTATATACTCTCAACTTTTTTATATTATCTCTTTTTATACATATTTTAACTCTTTGTCGGGGAAAAAAAATCCATTAGATTTTTTTTTGTATAAATTGTGCTATTATAAAAAAAGATGTTTTTTTTTTTATATAAAATTTTTATATATAATTTAAAGAAATATATAAATATTAAAAAATATTATTACATTGAAACATAATAAAGAATTAATGTATATATAATCAAACTTTACTTTTTTCATACCTACTTCTAAAAATTTCCAAAATCATCTTCAGAAATACATTATAAAATTTAATTTTAACTTTGGGAAGAAACAAAAAAAACATGGAATTGAGACTCGATTATCTAAAATGTCACTTTTTTTTTTTTTATCGTGGTTCTAACAAACAGTAGAAACATTAATAGAATAATATTTTTTCCTAAAATTAAGTTTATATAAAAAATAAAAAAAAAACTGATGAAAAAAATTTTTTTTTAAATTTCTATTTAATAACAAATATAAGTTTAATAATGAGTATATACGGCAAGATGGAAGTATGAGAAAAGAAAGAAATATATAAAATTTAAGTCTGCCAAAAAAAAACTGAAAATGAAATTGATATTATGTGACAAACAATTCAATTGAAAGACAGAAAATAAAGAAAGAAACATGAAACGATATTACTTAGAAAAGCATCACGTTCATATTATATTATATTAAATACAGTTACACATTCACAAGCGTCAATCATTATTGTATACTAATTTATTTCTATTAAATTGTAAACGCTTTAAAAACGCCTGTTAATATAACTACATATAAGTTTGTTTTTAAATCGTAGTACTATAATACCATTGAGAAGTAACTTATTAAAAAATAAAATATATAGGATCTGAATGCTTTAATATTTTGTTTATTTTTTTAAGGAAAACGTTATATCCGTTCTAAATTTAGAAAAAAATATATTTTTAACTAATATTTCATAAATCGCGAATCGTTCCAACTGTGCTTCATTCTAACAATTTTCTTTCTGTACATATCATTTTTATTTTTTATGTGTAAACTAAGTAAATTGCTATTAAAAAAAAATCTAATGATACTCTTACAAAATATAGAAATGTTTTTCATACTTGTTCATTCAAAAACGTGTACAAAAGACTGAGTTCCTGTATGAAAAAAAAAACAGACAAAAAAAAAAAACAAAAATAGAAAATTAAAATAAAAATATATAAAACCAAATTTGATGTGATTTTGACAGGCAGCCAAAATCAGTGACAAGGGAGAAATAAACGTCAAGAAATGGATAGTAACCGCATAGAATATTTTAATATAAATAATAATAATAATATAATAGCGACATAAAAAATGTAACTGTAATATATATACAATTATATATGTATTATAAATAAGAAACAGAGAAAAATACAACAAATAATAGTCATAAAATAACAAGAAAATCTCATAAAAATTAGAATGTTAAGGGTGGAAGAAGAATTTTCTCTTATTTTATTTTTCCAAAAAACTTTTGTTGTTGTTTGTCGCTCCTTATTTTTAAATCATTGTTAGTGTCACATTTTATTATGCATAATAAATGTGTTTTGAATTTTTAATATTTTTACATATTTTGTCGTCATTGTTGTTTTTTTTTTGTCCTCGGTTTTCTATAGATTACTTTGTCTATTTGTTTTTTTTTCCGCCATGTTAGTTATTTTTGTAACTTATTTTTGGGACTTTTTTTTTAATACTTTAGCTTATCCCTAGATTTCCTGTTTCGTATTTTTATTATGATTTTGGTTTTTTTTGTTTTTTAAGTTTTTCTATTTAATGTAAATCATAAAAAAAAAAAATACATAATAGAAAAAAAAAAACGAAAAAGGTTTCAATTTTAGTAGTGTACTTTTGGATTTAAACAAAAGTTTTTTTTTTAAAGAACCTTTAAGAAGGATAATATTTTGTATATGCATATATTTTAAGGATCTCGCCCTTGACAATTTTGTCCTTTTTTTCAATTAAAGTTATATTTTGTTAAAAATATGTAATATAAACAGAATATATATTTAAAGAACTCTCTATTTTTTAGTTAAATTAAAGTATAATGAAGGAAAAAATAAATTTTAAATCAATTATGTTACAATGTTTTATTTTTTTAACGGGGTTTCTTTTTTTTTTTCGGCTACAATATAGTTTTATTAAAATTTAAAATATGGGTTTTTCAGTATATATATCCAATTTAAATATAAACTTGAGAATTATTATAACATGTTTTTTTTTATCTTAAATTAATATTTCCCTTCACTTCATTTCCTATTTTTTTCCGAAGTTTTTTTTTTTTTTTAGTTTAGTTCCTTTTCACATAATTGTGACAAGGAAATTACACAACCTTTCCTTTTGGCTCTAAATGTCGTCGTAAGGGGGAATTATTGTAGATCCACACTCCCTCTAGTTCGATTTTTGGAACGTATCTCATACGCTCTTATCATACGCTCTTATTCTAGGTCACCGAGGCCTCTTTTCGAAGTTATATTTTTACAAGACTTTTTTCTACTCCGTTTTTGTTAATTTTTTATACCTTTTTGAATATTTCATAAAATTCTGTTTGAAACAAATCCTTAATATATCACAAAATCTAAACTGACTATATACTAATGCTCAATATAAAATACCAATACCGAAAAGACTACTTATGCTCTGAATGATTCAAATCTTACAGGACCATCATTGTATCAAATATATTGATACTGTACAAGGTTCTTTCTAGTAAAAAAAAAACTTTTTTTTAATAATAATAAAAGTTAAAACTTGAATATTTAAAATTAATTTTTAATCATAAACTTTTTAATAAGTTTTTTTTTTTAATCAGCTAATTTGCAAAACTGTAAAGTATTAAAAAAGTAGCAAGTTCAAAAAAAAAAAAGAAAATAAATACACAAAAGAATTAACAAAATCTATATAGACTGACTTAAAATTGTTCATTTGATTATTTTTCATTTTTTTTTCTTTTCGTTTTTATTTTAATTCATTAATATACCAAAAAAAAATCTAAAATCTGTAATTTTTTGAGGTTAAAAATAAATATTATAATTTTTATATGTACCTTATATATAACTTTTCACAAAAATAAAAAAAAAATTTTCAATTTTTTAATAAAATTCTAAAATAATTAACTTTTGTTTTCTTTGTATTTTCTTGCTGCATATATTATGTAAATTATAAACATAATTAGTTTCTTTTTTTCATTTTTCTTAAAAAAAATTTCCTTTTAACTTTTAAAACCGTAAGTTAAAAAATTTTCTTTTTCTATATTATAATATACATGCATATAAATATATGTATATGTATTATATAAATATATACAAATTGAATATATAAATTGTGTTTTTTTTTTCTTGCTTATTTATCTTTTAATATTCATTACAGATAATTTTGAAAAAACAAAAATAAAAAAGAGCAGAAAAAAATTAAGAAAAAAAAAAAAAGAATTTCCCAAAGAAATGAAAAAAAAAAGTTTTCGGCAATATTTTTAATTTAATTTTTTGTTTTGTTTTGTTTTGTTTTTTTTTTTGATTATAATTTCGCTATATATTTGGTTTATACTTTAATTTTATATTCTCCTTTCCACAAAAATTAAAAATAAAACTTAAAAAGAAATATATAAAAAACAAATAAAAATTATTTTTAATAAAAATTAATTTAAAATTCATTAAAACACCACGAAAAAACCAAAAACCAAAAAAAATAACAAAATATGAGTAGTGTTCTATCATATTTCCATCTGGTCCTTGTTATAAGATGTAAAAAGAAATTTTCGTTTCATTTAAAGTGTAGAAAACTAATGCAGTATAAATAATAAAACGTTCTTGGTATCAGTTTAATAATATTGTTATATACCTTAATTTATAATTAAGATTAATTTTACTTATATTTAAAGTAAATTTTAAATCTAACCGATAAGTAATATTAGATTTCGCTCTTTTAAATTTACTAATAAGTAATAAAGACTGAGTATAACAATGTAATGTATTGTTAGTTTTGTGTCATCAAGTTAAAGTGTCATTAATTAGTTTCAACTTCTGCCATAAATCAGAATAGTACCGATGCAACACAAAGTTTTTCTTCTAGATTAAATGAAAGCACACACGCTTTTATGTCTCAATATTTTAATCACGTGCCTCCAATTATAGTTTAATTCATGTAAGCGCATCTTTGACATTCGGTTATATAGGAAACTATATATATATAATAGTAAAAATAGTTAACGTTTTAGTATTATCTTCAATGTTTTTAACTGTACTGTACTGGAAGAAATTTTTTTTTTTTGTGTTAAATATCCTTTAGTAGTCCTTTAATACCTAAATTAATTTTTATTTTTACTTTTATATTAAAATTTTTTCCATAATTTTTCTTCGGAAAAAATTTTTTTTTATAAAAACAAAAAAACGGTTTCCATAAAAATACCATTCTTAATTTTTGACAGTAAGGAAAGGGGGGGATCAAAGAAAAACATAAATATTTACAATTATGCCTCTAAAATGGCCTTTTCTGAGTCAATATTTTTGAAAATAAATATGTTTTATTTTTTTCTTTTTTATTTGTTTTTTTTTTTTTTGTTTTAGGCTTTCTTTGACTTTAATTTTAATAGTTCTCCATTTCTATATAAATATAATACCTATATATTATGTACAATAAAATCATAATACATAAAAAAAAAAAAAAGACACCACTCTTGAATTTCAAAATTAATTAAAGTTTTTGCGTAAATTAAAAACTTTTCAAAATTTCGCAAAGTAACAATAAGAAAAAGAAAAGCCTTCGTGGTACATAAAAAGAATATATTTTAAAATGATGCTGAGAAATCTTCAAGTACCAATGATGCTTATGGACCAAGTACAAAAGACGAAAAGAAGAAAATTGTGTTTTTTTTGTTTTTATTGTGGAACTAAAATTAAATATTGTGTAGTTACAATTTTAATATTCATGAAATTTTTTTCAAAACAAAATAAAAAGTTTTGGAGTATACATTTTTTTTTTTTTAATTTTATTTTTTTTTTTTTTTTGTAGATGTAAATGCCACAAAGTAAATTGTTTTTTAATTTTGTTCCGTCGTTATAAATTCAAAAGAAATAACACAAAAAAATCACCTTACAATACTTTACAAAATTATATGAACTTATGTACAAGAATTATGACTTATTTTTTTGAAATCTCTTAAAATTTATTTTTTTTTATTTTTAAAGTTTTTAAAAATTTTTAATTCAATTTTTCTTCTATAAAAAATTTTTCAAATGGCTGTGTGATATAAGTAACAATGTCATATTGAATTATATTAAACGCAGTTTATCTTCAAAAAAAAATGTGCATATTCAATTAAATCTAAAGATTGGAAAATATTTTTTGAAAGTTTTTTTTAATTTCATTTTAAAATTTCTACAGATTATAATTTCTTCTCTGCAGCATTTATTTTTCCATTTCAATTATTTGAATTTACGTGTTCCGAAGCGTAATTAAATTATTTTAGTTTACAATATTTTTATCTTTTAAATGTTCAATTTAACAAAACGTCACTTTTAAATATGACAAAACATTTTTTTTTTTTTAATTTTATTACCTAAATTTTAAAAATACGCCACTGATAAAGTTTTACTATATTTTTTTTGTAAAAAATTTATTTATTATGATGCTACTATATATGTATGAAATTTAATTTGTATTTAAAATTTGTAATTTATACCGCCACTTTCTACTCAAAGCAAAAAATCAAAAATAAACAAACCTAAAATTTAAATTTTAAAAAACTCTTGTTTATATACTGAACAAAACAACTATGAAATCAAAATATATTTTTTTTTACTTCTTATATGCACGTGGAAACTTTATTGTAATTTAATTTTCCTCGTCTCATTCATATCCCTTTCTTTAACAATTTTTAAATTTAACATTTCCTTTCATATAATAAGTATAAGGACAAAAGTTAATCATTTTATGAAAAATATTCGAATGAAGGATGTTAAATGATAGAGAGGATATTTGCATAAATAAGAGCTATCAGAGCTAATAATATATCATGATGCGTTCGCATGAAATCTCATTAGCATTCGCAAAGTATATGACAATTTTTTTTGCTCCGTTTTATTTTTTGTTTTTTATTTTTTTTATTTTTTTGAAATAAAAAAAAAAATTCTATAGAATTTTTTTAATATTATGCCATTCAACAACCAAACAATCAAAAAAAAAAAGAAAAAAAAACAGAATATTCAATAGCTCTTATTTATTATAATTTAAAAAAAAAAAATTAAATAACTGGTAACACTCTTTTAACATTCCTTGTTATTCCCACCATTATTTTGTTGTATTGCATAATTTCTAGGGATAAAAAATAAAGAAAACAAAATTGACTATAAATATGCTACAATTATTTATTTTTTTAAATACAGTTATTTTCCCGTCATATCAACGCATATTAAATGAATTCTACACATTATGCATTATATATATGTATATATATATATATATATGTATAATAAATATATATGAGCTTATGCGAATATTTTTTTTTTCCAATTCATTTTAAAATTAAATTCACATTTAACAAAATATCGAAAATATTGGGGAAAGGAAAAAAAATGTATACAAATTTTTTTTTTTCGAACATATTTTTGCATATTATAAAATTTTTAATAAATAATTTTATAATTATGTATCTATATATAACCATATAATATATATATATATACATATATGTAGTTGTAAACACAATAGGAAAAAAATACATTAAAAGGGATAAAAATTAACTCTTGTAAACATTAATTTATTACATAAAAATAAAATTACGAGTACTTTCTCTGTCATTACAAAAAAAAATTAATTTTGTGAAAAATTTTAATATCCGGAATATTTAATATTGTAAATGATTTGTCATGGCACCAATAAATAGAATCCTCAAAGCGTAAAACATAATTTTTTTTACATGAATCTACAAAAAATTATCTTTAAGTTTTTAAAAAACTTTAAAATTCAAAATTAATTTTTTTTTCGCCCAAGGAAGATCCTTAAAAACATCCACATTTGATCTGAGTAATATTTAATCAATACACTCTGCACAGTCGAAATAAATGTATGAAAATTCTTACTTTAAACTTAATTGATCAATAAGGGTTAACTACAATAATAAAAACATTGAACAACAATGTTCTCCATAACTATTTAATATTTAAAGTTGAAACAAAATTTTATTTTAAAATTTGAACCTCACTTTTTACTAATATCAAGAATAAAAATTAATTAACTTTTATTAAGTATTAAAAATTCTAAGTCTATTTTTACAAAAAAAAAAATTAAATCTTATAAAAATCAATATTAAATTTTTCAAAAAAGAATACTTTTTCTTTTGTTTTCTTTATATAAATATCCTTTTAAAGGACATCCTAATAATTTTCTGTTAACAAGTGTACAACATAAAAATTTGAGTTAAAAATAATGTGAGGAAAATAGAGATGATTAAAAAAAGAACAATAAAAATAATAAACTGTCAATTGCAATACAAATAGAATTATAAAAAAATTGAAAAACCGGAAAGTGGAACCAACAGCACCTTAACATCCTTTTTAATTTTTTTTTTTTTTTTTAAATAAGGATTTCTCTATTTCCGTTTTTATACCTCTTTCATTTCTCTTTTGCATGTTTTTCCTGTATTTCTGCTGCTCACAACATTATATAAAAAATGATTTTCTATTTGTTATTCCAAAACTGCACAAAAACGTGATTTTAACAAAAATAATATATTATAAAACAATAATTCTTTTTAAAATTCTCGTTCTATATTATTTTTTGTATTTCATATGAACATAATAACATTTATATAGATCAGCTGTAACTGGATACAATGATTCTATCAGGAAATTTTAATATTGAAATAAAATAAAAAGTATAAAAGTAAGAAACAAAAAAAAAAACAAAACTTATTTTGACAAGTTTACTATAAAAATGTGATTAACAGAGGCGTATTCAATTTTTTTTTTGTATGCAAAAAAAAAAGTATCCTAAAAGTATGCAAATATGTTAAGAAGGCGAAATGAATAAACATTCTTTATGAGTGGAACTTTTACTTATAATGCAGTTTACCACTTTTTATAAAACAACATCCTTTGTTAATCCTTTAGTATTTCTGTTCTGTTTTAAAAAGGTTTTCGATATTTAGGAGTTTATCTAAAATCAAATTAATTGTTGTATATTTATTTTTATTTTATTTATGAGAAATTTGGTAGCCTAGTGGTCAAGCATGTGGCTTATTAACCGAGGAAGTGCGGGTTCAAATTCTGCACAGGTAGCAAGTTTTATTAATTGAAAACAAACCAAATATGATGTAAATATATAATATAAACAAAATAAATAATATTAGTGTATAATTTAATAATAGTATTCGACCTATAATGGTCTTAGTAGCCGATGGTTTTGTAATATTGCAATATCCTATGCGGTTTGTAATATTAATATAAATAAATAAATAAAATTTTATTTTCTTTATTTATTTCATCTGTTTCTATATAATAAATTAAACAGAAACAGATGAAATCAGATCAGATTAAATGATCAGAAGTTACCCTTGGCTACTAGGGCCATTATCGGGTATTGTATATTTATATTTAGTGTTAAAGTTATTTCTACCGATTTATCGATTAATTTAAATTTCGCTTTATTACAAAGTAGTTTTATTTATAACGACCTCGGTTATATAACAACCATTCCGTTAACAACGACTGAAAAGTAAAGAACAATAATAATATATAATTTAAATCCTATAAAATTGTTTTATATTTACTTCGGCTTATTACAACTTCGGATATAACGATAATTCGGATATAGCGACATGTTTTTAAACAAAATCGAATACAATTTTTCGGATATACCGGCAACATAATATTATTTATGTTTGTATACAAAAATTAAAATTGAAATCTACATAAATGTGTTGTGTAAACTGTAAAGAAGTTGTAAAGAAAGAAAACTTAAAATTATAACTAAAATGAAGTTGACATCACTGAATTTTAGTTTAAAATTTTTATTGTTCTGTAGATATATGCATGTCAAAAATGAAATGTTACCAAAACTAAAAATAGTTGGTTATATAGGGTAAAAAAGAGCGTGATCAAAATTAAACTTTATCAAAGTTTTTTAAAGAAAAAAATTCAAAAATAACAAAAACAATTCAAAAAAAAAATCAAAAAAAAAATAAATAAAAAGTACAGGTGAAGTGAATATATGAATTTGAAAGTAGTTCAATAAAACAATAGTACTATATCTATCTAATATATATCATACTTTTCGATAGAAAATATTGTACTTTTACAGTTATTGAAATAAAATTGTAGAAACACTATGAAAATAATAATAATAAATAATAAATAATAAAAATAATAATAATAATAATCATATAATGCTCATATATTTCATTTCATTTTATTATTTCAATATTATTACCCACAAATATTGCCACGTGACTGAAACAATATTATTTTGTGGAGTTTTCCATGTCCTCGAGAATCAAAATAAAAAAAGAAAACAAAGAAATAATTGTGAAAATTTTAAATTTTTTTTCTTATTTTCATATTATTTTTTTTTTTTTTTTTAATATTCATGCACATGTTTTTATTGAAAGGTGTGCGTTATATGAGTTGTATCAATATCCGGAAATATTTCCCCAGAAAATAATGCCAAATCAAAGAAATAAAGCCGAAATCGGGAATTATTAGAATTCAGCCTTAATACTGTTTTGAAACGGAAATAACACCCAGGGAAATAACACTTTAGTTTTATTATAAAGAAATATTTTGTTTTTAGTTTAACATATTGTTTTTTTTTTTCTATTTGTAATAATACATTGTTGTAATATTCTTCGAAACTGATTTTTTTTTATTAATCTTAAAATCTGACAGCTATTTTGATAAAAATATATTCCTTAAAATAGTAAGGCTTCCACTCCTAAACTCTCACTATGGTTATTGAAATTCTAATTTTGTAACCAACTGTTTTAAAATCGGCTCTAATTTCGATTCTCCCTTTAAAACATATATATAAATATTGTAAAGAAGCGGCCAAGTCAGCCTTATTTCTTGGGGTATTATTTCCAAGCACTTTTGTACCTGTACATATAAAGCTAAAAATATGTTTACTTATATACTCTATTCGTAAGAAGCATAAAAAAAGGACAAATATTATAAGAATGGCAACAAAAAAAAAAAGGAAAAATTAAATTCCATATTATTATAAATGTATCTAGTGTAATAACATGCAGAAATCTCATAAGTTTTCCAATATTTTTTTTTTTTTTGTGTTTTGCTACCTTACATTTTATTTTTCTTTAAATTTAAGAGTTTCAAGTTCTGGGTTTTAGTTCTTTTTCTCTTTTTTTATTTTTAGGTTTCTTAGTTATTATCCTGGTTTTGGAATAGATTTTATATATGTTCATATATAAACCTACATACCTATTATACAGAAAATATGTTTTTTGTGAAGTGATATTGCCTGTTAGTTTGCACTTAAAAGGATTTCAATTTACTTTCAAATATTTTTTTATTATAATTTTTGTCTTATTATTATTATTAATATGATTTTTTTTATTTATTTTTTTAGAATATTTTCGTTGTATAATATAAATGTATGAGTATTTCTTAAAGCTCCCATATTGAGAAAACTATAAAGAACGATGAGAAAAATTTTAAACTACCATTAAACAAATAGTTTAACAAAACCTAAAATAATCAAAGATTCTTTTAAGGATTAAATGTAAACAGTTTAGTTTATCTGATTTCAATTTGATTTGGGAATTCTAGTTGCTTTTGTTATCTTGCGCAATTTTTAAGGTGAATTAAATTGATTTTTCGACTTTATGCTTTTCGTTGAACTTAAATTTTGCTAAGTTTTGCTTTCTATCTCCTATCTTCAATGCCAGCCCTCAAATTAACTTAGATATTTTTGCACTTTGAGACACAGGTATAAAGTATTTAATTAATATATTATTTTATTGATCTCACCTAAAACTTTTAAACAACCAGACATACTGATTTCGAAATTTTGCTATCGGCTCCATTTAGATGTTAGTCACTTTAATATAAATTACATGATGTTGCGCAGCCAATTTTTAACATTTATTTTGATAAAAACTTTAATCTTATCGATGAAATTGTTTGATTTTAAGTAGTCATGTTTCATAATAATTTGTTTACATGTATTTCGAATAGGTTTAAAATAAATTGGCAACCCTAAATTTTACATATATGTATAATACAACAAAAAAAAAAACATTTCTTTTTAATATTGAATTTGATTTTTTTCTTTGAATTTTCCATTTTCTTCGAATTTTCCATTTTCTTCATATCTCATGACCCCAGATTTAAAAAAAAAAATCCAAAATTGGAAAGGTATAAAATGTACTCATATTGTTTATTAAACGATAAAAGTTTTTTCTATTTTTGTTTTTTTTTTTTTTTTTTATTTGGTTCTTTATAAGATTTTTGAACTTTTCGATATTTGCAATTATTATAATTTATGAGATGCAAAAACAAAAATAAAATAAATATGGTTTATTAAATTTTTATTGTTAATAAAAAAAAAAAGAAATGGAAAAGTTTTATTTTTTATAGGAAAAACTAAATTTAAAATTGAAAAGAAACTTTTTTTTTTTTTTTCAATTTTTATTGTTTGAAAAACAATTTTAATGAGTTTTAAATGTTTTATTGGTAAAAAAAAATTTTGGGGAGAATAAGAGCAATAAAAACAAAATAAATCTTTTGTTCAGTAATTGAGAAAATGTGATAAAAAGAAAGAAAATATTTATATATAATACAAAAAAAAAAAAACAAAAAATAATTTCATTGAAAAAAATTAAAAAAGAATAGAAAATTCCATTGTTTTTGTATAAGGAATTTTTTTTTTAAAGAATTTCAATAATGAATCTGAAGATGCACCACACAAAAGTTTCTTTTTTAAATTAAAAAGTTTCTTTGTTTCTTTTTAATATTTTCTATTAAAAGAAAAACACTAACATATTTATGTTTTATTTCTTCTTTATTTTATATTTTTGTTTTTGTAATTATGTATAGGTATCTATGTTTATTATATAGTTATTTATACATATATACATAGTAAGAATTCAGATTAAATTTAATACAAAAAATTTTAAGAACTTAATTTGTATATTTTACAATTTCAATTTTCTTAAGATCGAATCTTTCATCTCACCTACTTTTTGTTGAAATTTTTATTAATTAATTAACAATATATATTCCAATATTTTATCGCAAATGGAAAATATCTAATTTAATGTCCACTTTAAAGAAATGGAAAAATTTTATTGGTAATTATTTTTTATAATTCCGAAATTTTTTAATTAATTTAATTACCTAATATGTAAAAAATTAAACATAGGAAAATTCAAATTTATATTTGTATTTAAATGGACAAATAAAATACTTTTAGTGCTACCTATGCACATATAAATTTAATACATTTTATGCTTCATTTTTACCTTTTGAAATATATTAAACTCTTACAATATTAAGTGTAATAACAAATGAACTTCAACAATTTATACTTCAAGTGTTATTTGTAATATTTAATATAGACCTTTAAATACAATTATCTCGAAGAATCGTTAAGGAACTTTGTCACTTTGTCGAAGGATATAAGGATATAACTTTGTCACTAATTGAAACATTACAATTTCTTTTGTGCCCAAACGTAAAAGAAACGTCTCTATAGTCTTGTACAATAGCTACAGCCGAGTAATCAACGGCTTAGTGAAATTAATGATTTCAGAAACTGAAATTCTGTCAAAATATGAACAATAAATGATTTAGTGGAAGGCCTATATGCTACTTCGAAGAGTGCCAAGAAAAAAAGAAAAATTTCAATACAATTCACAAAATTTTACCATAAATCTAAAATTATCTTTAAAAAAATCTCATCATAATCTGTAATAAAATAAACATGGGATGTATCTATACCGTATACATCCCAACTTTTACCCAACCAACAAAAATGAATATGAAAACAAAATCTTTAAAATTTTGTTAATATTTTTAATATATGAGAAAAACAGCAGCTTAAATTTTTAATAAGGTATGAAGATAAAAAAAAAAACAATTCTGGCAATATGGTTTCACATAAAATACTTGTTTTGAGTTTTTTTTTTTGTTTATTAAGGGGACTGTTTTTTTTTTTAATACATACATAACAAAACAATGCGGAAATATCAAATATTATATGTTATCTGAAAATAACAACGAAATCACCCCAGAAAAATTTCTTAAAATTAAAACTTTAAAAATAAGTAGGTACCTATGTATTTATTTTTTCGATATTTTTTTATTTTTAAGTATTTTTTAAAATTCAAAAAAATTAAAAAAAACTCGGGTAAAAGAGTTCCATCCTTATTATCAGTCATTATTTTAACACATTACTAAATATTTTGAAAGAGTAAAGTTTCTAGTTTTTATTAGAGTATACTGGATTTAAACAAAAATAACACCAACTTAAAAAATTTCTTTAATATACCCATAAAGTTTAAAGTTTAAAAGGAAAAAAAAAATAAAAACGTAATTTTAAATTAATTTTGTTTACACTTATTTTATTATAAATTCTTCCAGATACCACTCTATATAAAATTATGTTATATAAATTATAACAAATCATTATAAAATGATATCTCACCTATTTACGGAATAATTGTTGACATGAATGTTTTACTAACCTTAAAAAAATAAACGTTAAAAAGTGAAAGCTAACAGTTAATTTTACTTCATTCAGAAATGTCATAAATGTCATTTTTTTTAAAATGAACTGCATGCTATTTTAGTAGGAACCAATTTGTATTTTTAATCTATCTTTTTGTATAAACACAACTATAACGAAAATTATCATTTTTTAATTTCAAATTTAGATTGAGAAAATTTAATAAATTTGATTTGAAAAGAAACTTTTTTTAGTTATAGAATAAAAATACTTTAAATTTTCAATATTGTTTGCTTTTCTTTTTTTACATGGAAATTGTAGTTGAGAATAGTAGGTTAATGGATGGTTATCATCTACTCTTGGGGGTAATGTAGTTGGTAAATGGAGTTGTGAAGCAAGTATTGTAGTTGGTTTACTACTATCTACTATTCTTCACAGGCTGATGTAGTTGAGAGCAGAAAAGAATAGTTGTCTCTGCATAAATTGAATGCACTTGTATCTTATATTTATTTCATATCATTTTCTGTACATTTGTTTCGGCAACAACATATGTCTCTTAGTTTTAAGAATTACATGTACGTATGTTGTTGTTTAATATTTCTTTTTATGAACTTCAATTAAATAGAAATTTTACAAAAACTGAAAGATTTAAATTAAATTTTAAATAATGTAAAATCCAAAAGTTTTCATATGTAAAACCCTAGTATTGCACCATTTTTTTTTTTTTTTTTTTGCATTGCACGCAACCCTTCACTACATACAAAACAGTTTTGTAAAAATTTTATATAAAATTCAAAATATTTTTTAATTTAAAAAAAAAAAAAAAATCATTTTAAAGCACGTTTAAATTTTTCAATTCACTGTTTTAGTTTTTGCGTGTTATCCTATAGTCGTTAAAATATATAGGACCAAATGAATCATGTTCTGAATAAAAATGAAAAGTGAACAAATGCAAATTTTTATTTACACATATATATGTATATATGTAAGAGATAGTATTTAAAATAGTATTTTAATATTATATTTGAGATTTGTTTTGTAATAGTTAAAAAAAAATATTAAAAAAGAATAAAACACAAAACCACAAGGAACATTTAATAAAAATGAATTGTATTTTTAAATATATACATAAGATACAGAAGTATAATAAAGATAGCAGTATAGAAATAGTAGGTATGTTATGATTAAAAAAGAATTTAATAGAATGTTCAAAAAATGATGTTTTAGGTAATTTTAATACAAGTTTTTACATAAGAGTTACAAAACCTTTAAATACCACTACTACTACTACACTCTTTTATTTTAAAAGTATTAAAATTTTTTGTATATTTTAATTTTTGTTACATGCGGTTCTTCCTGTTATTGTTTAGGATTTTGAATTCATAATAAATATGATTTATATTAAAAACAAAAATTTCCACTATCAATTTTTATATTTAAAAAAAAGTTTTGAATGATGGAGAACATAATCAGATCAGTATAAAAAATTAAACTCTTGTTACAATGTATACATTCATTTTACCTATGAGTATATTAATACCGTTATAAATATAAAAATATACTTGCATATATTTTTTATATATATTTTTTTGTTGAAGTGAACACATTTAACATTATAATAAAATGCATTCTTGGTGTAAAAACTATTAATTTTTGTGTTTACACATTTATTCCCATACATAAACACACACATCCACACATATATACATTCAATTTTTTTTAAGCTTAATGTAATATTTTTCAGATTTGTTATTGCATTTCTGGTATTACTTTACATACACATGAACATAAAAGGTTTCCTCGAATTCCTGAACTACTCATTTATACTCATATACATATATTATTTATGAGTGAATAGAAAAATGGAGCCTGATGGGTGCCAAAAATTCTAAAAAACATTTTATTAAACAAAAATAAATGTTTTTTTTTTTTAAATTTTTTGTAAATAACCACAAAAAAGTTTTCTTACTTTTTTTTTTTTTGTTGGTTAACAAAAATAACTATCATTAGAGAAACTATAATATATCATGATATATTTTTAGTTTGTAACTAAAAATGTAAAAAAACAAAAGTAGTTTACATGTTTTTTTTTAAATATAAAGTTATGTAATGTTTTTTTTTTAAAATAAGGTAACAAAAAAAAAATTAAAAAATAATAAAGTATAAATTAATATGCACTTCAAATTCTTTTAAAGTATAGGTACTATATTTTTCCAATAGAAAAGGTGAATTATGTATTTACATTGTTTTGTTTATTTTTTAAAAAATATTATACTTGTAGTAGTAAATTTTAAAGTTTGAAAAACTTCCGAGTTCATTTAAATTCATGAGTGGAAATATTTTGGTTTTAAATATAGAATTATAATTATAACAGAGGAACTTTATTAAATATATTCATTAGAATTTTATTAAATTATTGTACAGAGCATCGGTTGAGCCAATTGAGACTGCTAAAAGAAGCAAAAAATTATTTTTAAATAGATAAAGAAAGTAGGAAGGCAGGGGTTGAAGATGCACATTTAGGTCAGTTTAGGCCCATTGTGAGATGCCCTCGTTCAGTATTTTCTTCTAATTAAACCATTGATTAAATCTTCCTGCGACAGATCGAAAAGGATCATTAAGAATAAGAATTTCCACAAACTTTCTTCTTTTTAGAGCAACAGCTGGTTATTCACAACAGATGAATGTTTTAATTTTCCTTTTCATCTTTGAAACTTTTTGCAAAAGTTATATGAGGGAAATACTACTTAGTCTTCTGGCATGTTTGCCGAACGAACAGTTTTTAAAAATACATATATGTAATAAATATATAACAATATATATGTAATATGTATATATAACAAAATATATTTAAAGTTTTAACATTTTTTATAAAAATAAAAAAATTATAATATAATTTAAAACATTATAATGACGATGAGAATATACTTAAATAATTTTCAATATTTTCTTTAAAAATATAAGAGAGAACAACTTTTTTTGCTCTAGCATGATTTGTATTGATTCGTATTTCATATATAAATAACATATAACAAAAAATTTTCATATAAATATCAGAATTTAATAAAAAAACAAAAACTTCTCATATCAAAAAAATTTTCAAATTAAAATTTTATATTATATAAATTTCATTTAAATATAAAAATATATTAAATATTATTTTTCTTTCTTTTACAGGTAAGTTTCATTAAAATATGCGAAATATAAAAATAATCAAATAATAATTTCAACTTAACTTATGGGTAAGGGTAGGTATGGTATTATCAAAAATTAAAAAAAAAAATTCTCAATATAAACAATACGAATTTTTATTACCTCTATCAAATAATAGATGGCCAACAAATATTATTATAATTTTGGGGAAGAGTTGGGGATGACGTCATAATTCCAAAAGCAAAATTCCAAAGTTACAAAACTCCAAATAATGAAAAAAAATAATTCAGTTAAAATAGAGGCAATAAAAAAAACACACCAGCTACTAAATCAGAATCTAAAAATTTATCAGGAATTAAGTAGAATCAACCCTCATTATTTTAAGTGTTTTGTTACTGCATAATATGCATATAAAAAAATAATTATAGGAGGAACTTTATTTGTGATTAGAAAATCAGGATTTCAGTAATTTGTTAAGTACTATTTAAACCGCTTCCCATGAAATTTTGATTTTTGGAATTTTCTTTTTTTTTTTGTATTTTATAAATGGTACCTTTGGATATTGAATTATATTTTTGGAATTTTGTACCCAACCTAAAAAGATATTTAAATTAAAAAGTTTGAATTAAAAATAAAAACAATAAAACATTAATTAATCCTAGTCTTTATAAATATATCAAAAACATAATTTTAACTAAAGATATATCTTAATACAATACATAAATATCTGTAATAAAAATTATTAGGTTTTTTAATTAACAAAAAAAAACAAAAGAATTCCAAAAAATTTCAAACTAAACATATCCTTATTTAATTTGTTTTATCATGAAACCAATTATTATTTCCTACCTATATCTGATAAAATAACACCAGCCTTTTCCAATCTTTCTAATATTTAATAAAGTTGTACAAAAAAAATTACTTTCATTTCCATACAATTTCCTTTCTCTTTTAGTATTAGGAAATACTAAAAATACTTTATTTTTAAAATGTTTAGTTAAGTTTGAGAGCTAAAAGTCCCCAATTACTTAACAGTTTTTTATTTTAAACCACATACATATACCCAACCAACTAATAGTAACAGAAGTGCCTTAATTATTATAGGTAAAAAAAAAAAAAAGAAAATTCAACAGCCATTAATATAATAATAGTAATAATAAAAATTTAATTTATATATTAATTTTTATTATATACATAAGGTATATAAGTGTATACATAACGATTTTTCGAAACTATATTTAGAAAATTGGTTCATAATAATATCATTATTATAATTCCCCTTTTAATTTAGTTTTTTTTTTTTTTTTTGCCATAAAATTTTCATCTAAAGTTAAAGGGAGGGTAAAAATATTTAAGTCTAAGTTCAGGGTGTAAAATGTAAAAAAAAAAAAAAAATAGAAAAATAATAATGAAATTAAATAATTATTATAATAGAAACCTTTTCAAAATATTAAAAAGTTTTCCTTTTAAACAAAAAAAAAAAAAAAGAAAATAATATGTAAAACTCCTTCTCTATTTATTTGCTTCCTATATAATATTTGTTTTCTTACTATTTTTGTACAAGTATATATTAAAATGTATATTCCACTCCTTAATATTTAAACAACAAGAAAAAAAAAATTAAAATTATTGAAGTACATACTACATATTACTTTTATTTCAATATTTATAAACAGAATTGTTGTATTACAAAAATTGTAGTAAGATTACTGTATATATTTGTTTTTTTTTTTTTTTTTTTATTACTATGTTTCGAACTCTGCAGGCTTAAAGTTCCTGTCTTGTAAATGGCTGATGTAAATTTATTTTACATTATTACATACACATTGGGTGGTTAAGACACCGGCCTTTCATTCGAAAGGTTTTGGGTTCAAACTCCGGCTGGTTTATATAGATTAATAAAAAAAAAATTATGTAGATTTTTCTTATAATATAATATAATTAAATAAAGAATAAGTATATAATATATCCTATAGTTAATATCATATTGTAATATAAAATAAAATAATATTAAATAATTCTTGTATAAGTTAATAGATGGCGTAGAAATAAAAGGAACATTTACGTCTTATGGTCTTGTACAATAGCTACATCTGAGTAATTAACGGCTTAGAGAAATTAATGATTCCCGAAACTAAAGCTTAGTCAAATATGAATAATAAATGACATAGTGGATTTATATTTATAGGAGCTGAAATAAAAAAAAACTGTTATGTTCCTGCTTTATGCAGCTCATAAAACTCAGTTTTAAATTTCATCTAATTCCCGTTTTGTTCCATTGTCTGTTCTTTGTTTTTTATCTGAATATTTACTAAAATGGTGAATTAAAATTAAATTATTTTTTTTATTTTAGATCTGACGGAATTCAAAAATTCAATTCTTTTTGTTTGAATTTTTATAACAGTAACACCATACGAGTATTAAAAAAAAAATGTATTCAAAACTTTACCTTGTTAGTAGTTATATTTGTCCCCTATTTTTTTTTTGTACTTACTTTTATTCAATTCTTGAAAAAATAAATGAAAATAAAATTATTATTTGTTTTTTCTTCAATAAGAATATAATTTTCCAAGTAGGATTTGCAGCCAGGTAGTCGCATACAAGGTTTGCCACTCTAAATAAATAAAATACACACCTATACAAATAAAATCCAAATAAAAAATACAATTTTAATGTAATTTTTTTTTTTTTTTACTATAACAGAATAAAAAGTAACATAATAAGTGTGACTTTATGGTATATGAGTTCATTTGAACATTGAATAAAACAAAAACATATTAAAACTAAAAAAAGGGCTAAAGGTGTAAAATGAAGAAGTGTGTTTTTTTTTCAACAACTTTTATTACCATCCTGAATTTCTTTTTATTTTCTTTTGTATTTTTTTTTAACTGAAAGAAAAAAATTCTTTTGTTGAATCAACAAAAATAAGAAACAAAAAAAAAATTTAGTATAATTAAAGAAAAGTGAACCGATTCGAGATCTCCAACTCCACTGAAGTAAGTATAGAGTTAAAAAAAATAAGAAATGTATGAATTTTTACTTTTATTTTTCTTTTAATTTTTCTTTTTAGTTTTTTTTTTTTTGTCGACGGAACTTTCACTTTAGTTATTACTAACATATCGTTTTGATTTACAAATTAGTTATTTACCATAATTTTTTACTCCTTTACGTTTTTTTTTCCTTATGCCTTCTTTTTATTTAGATTTGATTGTAAAACATGAAACCTTTTCAATTTTTGAGAAATTTTGTTTATTTTACACATCCAAGTACACACGAAAACATACACACGTGTTACTACTTCTTAACTGGTTCGTAAACATAGAGGGTGTAGAAAACGAGAGGGGGTTCTATTTGGCTTTAAATGTAGTTTATTTTTTTAAAAAAACATAAACATTTCTTTTAGAATTTCAACCCCTTATAAAATTTTGTTTTTTATCGTTAAATAATATAAATATGAGAGGTGAAGGAAAAATATTTGAGTAAAAGGATATAGGGAGGTTAATAGTTTACAAACAGTAACACGATCAAAAAAAAAAGTCAAATTTAATGTTAAAATAAAAAAACAAAATGTGGACATGAAAAAATGAAATCTAAAAAGAAAACCTCCTAAAAAAATTTTTTTTTTTTTAATTATGATTATTGTTAAACACTTACTATTTCTTTTCTTTGTTCTAGATTAAAAAACAAAGAGACGACAAAATAAATTGACTTAAAAATTAAAAAAGAAGAAAATATGTATATAAGTTTTTTAATTTTCTTTAAGATTTTAAAAGTAAGGCAATTTTAACGTTGAACATGTAAAACTATATTATGTATATACTATTTCAAAAGTAACCACTTAAAATTCCCTTTATATTACTTTGAATTTTTTTCCGCTCTTATTTCGAATTACTTTCAATTAAAAAATGAAAGTAAAATTGTGTAAAAGTTTGAGGTTGAACAACATTTCTTTTCTAAATTAGAACAAAGCAGGAAAAATAGAAATGGAGTGAGTAATTAATTTTTTACTTGTTTTTTTTTTTTTGAATTTTTGTAATAAAATTTATTTATTTTTTTTTTTTTATTGATTAAAATCTAATTAAAAATGATTTTAATAGCTTTAAAGGATTATTATTAAATTAAGGAATTTTAAAAAAGGATATAATTTTTGAATTTAGGTTGAATAAAAAAAAAAAAAATTTTTTTTTTGTGTACTCTCTTTGACTATAGTGTAAAAATAAAAAATTTTGTTCAATATAATTTTAAATTTATTACTTTTTTTGATAGAAATTACTTTTTATTTGATTTTTATTTGATTTTATGATGATAATTATTTTGTTTTTTACAACATTTTTGAAAATTATTAAAATTAAAAAAGAGAAAAAAAAAATAGTAGAATGAGTAAAATTTCTTGTTTTAAGATACTACCTATAATGATTTCTAAAATAAAAATTTTCTGAAAACTTATTAAATATTATATAATAAAAAAAATATAAAATTAATTTAAATAGAAAGTAAAATTTAATTTAAATCAATTATTAAAATAAAATGATAATAAATATAGTTTTTTATAAGTACCTAATTGCACTGGGTTATATTGACCCAAACTTAGGAATACATAAATGTGCGTTAATACTATTAGATATCATCTGATTTCTGAATATTTTTCTTTTTTTCAGGTAAGTTTTTTTTACAAATAATAAAACACTAGTATTTGCCCGCCCCTCGAAATTCGAGGTGTTTTAATTAGCAATTACAGTATATACAGTATATACAGTACAGTTTCTTTATGATTTTATTTAAAATGTAAAAATACAATTTTCAATAATTAAAGCCTTTATGAATTTAAAATTTCTTTACAAATGATATTTTTTGTAAAAAAACGGTTATTATTATCGTTTAGAAGTTGCCCTTTATTTATTGAGTATTGGAAACTCATTATATACCTATTATATATATATATTATAAGAAGCCTAAGATGGTAAATCATTGAGTAAAAGGATTTTAAATGTCTATCAATACAGATTAAATATTATGATGATATTATGATATGTAAGAATTTATTTCGTTTAAAATATAAAAAAAAAAAAAACAAACAGAACTGAATCGTACTTGCAAGATTAAAAAGCAACTATTAATAACCCCACACTCTACCGCTGTACTAAAACCTAAACTGAAATCTGAATGTTTATATTCAGTTATATTGTGAAATTCCTACTCCTACCATACAACCAATATTTTTAAAAATAGAACAAAAATTACATATGTATATACTTTACATGGGTTTTTTATAAAAATGGAAAATTATTAATGAAAATCAGAAAATTTTGGAAAAATATTAATTTTGTAAGATGGCTGTACTGAATATTTATCATTTAAAAAGAAAAAAATGAAAGTTGGTTGGTAAATCATTGAGTAAAATGGTTTTAAATGTCTGTCATTTACAGATTAAATATTATGATTTATTTATAATTAAATTTATTTAACAGTAAAGGAAAATTCAAAAAAAGTTTCAAAATAAAAACATTCATAAAATATTTTATACTTTATTGTGAATTTTTGACATTTTTTTTTTTTTTGCAACTGCAGTAAACGTACACCAAAGTTCATTAAACTTTCCACTATTATAAAAAAATTGATAATACAAATTTCAATACAAGTTTAATAGTCTTTGGAATAAAAAAAATCAAAGTAAAAGTAAATAAAGATTTTAATATAAATACACGAAATGGAAATTAAGTGACCCCAGACTGTTTGGCACATTGCAAATATGAATAAAGCTTTCAAAATTAGAAAATGACAGTTATTGTTTCAGAAAATATTAAAACTTAGCTGCTGGAAATATAATGAACATTATACTTAAGAAAAAAAAAATTATTGGCTGCTAAAATATATTTGAGTCGCAAAGACCAATTATATGCGACTACTGAAAGGTTAATAATAAAATAATATATTTCTTTCTAATAGCCACTCTTAACTATGTAGCCAAACTTAATGTTCATGATGTGATGAATTTAATTTAATTTTGATTTTATGTTACACTAGTTTATAGATTTTTTTATAAAGTTTTTCTTTCAATTATTTTTCGTTTTCAGCTGGAAGTAACGATACAACAGAAATATTATAAATATACTTCAGTTTTCTTAATAGATGGAGGAGTAGAAGTTTTTGCATCTTCAATTTCTTATAGGCCATTTTTTTTTTACAAATTCTAGCCCAATTTCTAAATTTTACAATTATAAAAAACATTAGTTTCTTAATTTAAAAAAAAAAAAAAAATTTATATACTTCTAATCATAGAAATAAATACATTACACATTTAAATCAGATTAAAAAAAAAATGCTATAAAATGTTATTACATAATTTTGGTTTATATCTTGAATATATTTTGTTTTTTAATTTTTATTTCCATTTTTCTTATCTGGCCTTTAATTTTAAATAAAAAACAAAATTTAATGAATTTTTGTAATTAAATAATTAAGTACTGAAAGTAATAAAAATATTATCCTTTTTGCTACCTAAAATTGCCATTTTATTTTTTATTTTTATACCCCGTATCTTTTCCTTATTCTTATTATGAAGTTCCTAAAAACACAAATAAAAAAAAAAAAAAAAACCACTTAACACTGGATTGGGTGTTGTTTTTGTTTTTTTTTTTTTATCAACCACCATCCGAAATAAAAATTACTTCGTGTTAAATTTCCATGTTGTTTTTTTCTTTTCAGTTTTATTTTTATATTATTTTATTACATTTGTATGTTTTTACTGCATAATTATTTTATTTCTTCGAATATAAAATAAAAACAAAAAACTAAAAATAAATAAATTCTTTTATATTTCGTTATAAATTTATTACAAACAAAATATTTTTTTTTTTTTTTGTTTTGTTTTTCTTATTTTTCTTCACTCAATATGAATAAGGTGTTATTGTCACGCAAAGTTAATATACCGTATATACTTTATTATTGTGAAAGAAACAATAACAACAAAAAAGAAAACCTTAATATTTTAACTGTATAATTTACTCGTTACCATTTTTGGAACTAAATAATAATAAGATATGAAAAAGAATAAACAAAAGACAATTATATTTTTACCGTTATTATAATAAAAATAAAAAATTATAAAAATTTTTATATGCTGCTCCTTAAAATATGCAATTTCACTATTATCATGTTAATTCTTGCGGGTTCAAATCTTCAGTGTTTATTCAAATCCTGCAGAGGTAACAAGTTTTATTAATTGAAAACAAATCCCATACTACTAAATATAATAATAAACAAATTATTATATAATGTATAATTAGAATTTAGTAGTTTTCAGCCACACACTACGTATTATGACATTTCGCTAAGTTTTGAATACAAGTACATACATATTTGAATGCGAATTTTCTATTACAAAATCTACATTAAGATATAACATACGTATATATATGCTTGGAATAATAATTCTTTTGGAATAAAGAAATTTTGTATCATATACGAATTTTTTGTAATGTAGATGTCACGGTCAAATATATTTACACACCAGCTACAGCGCCCCTACTTATTATTATAATATTGTGTAATTTAATAGCAGTATTCAATCTATAATGGACTTAGTAGCTGATGGTTTTGTAATATTGCAATATCCTATGTATAAGTAAATAAATAAATCGAAATTTTATTTTATTCTTTTACACTAAAACTAATTGGCAGTTAATTAAAATCAAGATCATAATTTAGATTAAATTCATTCTGTTCTAATGGTAAAATAATTATCCTCCATAAATTGAAGAGAAAATTCCAGTATCTGCTATAAAATTTTCATTCAAAATTTAATATAATAAATATGAATTTGAAATTTTGTTTTATTTTGACCCCTTTTTGTTTTATATTTAAAAATTATTTTAAGTTAATTTTCCTTTAAAATATTTACTATAAAGTTTTTCTTTTCATAAAAAGTTGTTTTGATCTGATAAAAATCTGTTAAAAAAATGTGAACGAACAGTCAAAATCAAATTAACAATTTATTTTGAAAAGAATTGAAACTAACAAAATCAACACACTAAAAGAAAAAAAATATTTTATAAATTAAAGAATAAACGCAACAAACAAAACGAAAAATAAAAAAGTGTCAGCACAAAAATCCGATGTTTATTTGCCATTCGCCGCCGCCCTGCCATTTAAAAAAAAAAATTGAATTGATGAACACAAACTAAAGATGATGGTGATGGTGTTGGTGTTCGTGGATGTAATAATAGGTGTTATGAATATAAATAATATTATATTGTTTGTTTTTTAATGTGTTTTTTCAATATTTCACCTTGACAGTAATTGAAGAATATAGAAATAATAAAGAAAGAGACAGAAAATAATAAACAGATATATTATTTTTTTCAGTTATAAAATAAAAGTAATTGAAAAATAAATGAGAGAGAGTAACAAAGTACTTGAAAAAAAAACACGTACTTTTATTATATTAATTTTTTTGGTTTTTTGTTTTTTGCTTGTTTGTCAATCAAAATATTTATTTTTAATTTTGGTTTTGATTAAAGAAAATTTCCATAATAATTAATTAAAAATTAATTAATATCAAAATAATTACACAAATATTTATTAGATTAAATTATTTGCGTGTTTGAAAAAAAAGGTTTATGTAGGTTAAGATTAAAGAGTATAAGTAAATAAAAATTAGAAAATATTTTGATAAATAATAATTGAAATTACAATGAATTTTATTAATAAAAAAAAAATAGATGCGATTTTTGATGATATTCGACGTTCACAGTAAAGTATTAACGTCCATCGTCCATAACATCGTAACGTTTGTGTCGTTCAAAATTAAATAAAAATGTAGAATTATATTATTAAAATTTCATATCTTATTCCATCAATATGTTTTTATAATTTATGATAAATAAAACTGATCCATTATACAGATCGTCTGAAAATCGAAGTTCTTGAAAGGAGGTGATAGTCGATAGGGGAGGAGTCTATTCTTAAGAGTTTCCGAGATAACGATCCTAAAAGTATTTTCGTTAACATAAAAGATTCGTTTAGATATCTATAACATAAAAGAATCGTTTAGATATCTACTCACGCCTGACTATAAGCTTTTACACAAATATCTTAAACAAATATATTTTTCCTAAATTTCATAGTTGAGTAATTATAAGCTTTTAATGTCAAAAAAATTATATTTTTCAATGTTTTTTAAATAACTGTAAATTTTTGTATAAAAGACCGTTATTAACATATGATTTTTATTTCATTTGCTAACTTTTTAAAATGAAAGCTTTAATTTATGTTATCATAATTTTTATTGTATCTTTCAAAAAATAAGTATTATTGAAATCTGCTTCATTGAAATTTTATTAAAACATTTTTCCCACGGAATTAAAATTTTTGGAACGTAAGTTACAATCTGCGAAAATAATTTGAATGCTGTTATATTGGAAACCGTTAAGAATGAATCCCTCTTCCGGAATATTTGTTTTGCTTCTTTCGACCTCCCCTATCACCTCCTTCCTTTGTGATCACATTGCCTATAAAAAAAAATGGGCTTTAACCTAATTTGTATATTTATATGACAAGTACCAATAAATAAATATATAAATAAATAAATCTCAATATTTTATTTTGCTATTGTTACCTCATTACATTGTTATGCATTTTGTAACATGTTTAACTTTTAATTAAACTAAATTTAAAACTCATTTCATCACACTATCTAAATAATTAATTTAAACCTAAATTGCGCTTACCATCATTTGCAATTAATTAATTAGGAAAATTTACAATTATATGTCATATTTCTTTTAAAGCTCCTATAATAAAAGAATGAGTGAATTTTATTATCCTTTATAGACTACAAGCTTGATTATTTTCCTTTCGAATCCAAATCGTCGTATATAAATCTCCTTAAAGTGTATCATTTGTTATACATATGTATAATATATACATAATATATATTTACTTTTCTTTAAAATTAAACAAAATTCTTAAAGAAATTTTCTGAATTTTTTTTTTTTAAATTAATTAACACTCACTCATTTAAACTTTTCAAATTTCAAAATATCAAAACCAAATTACAATTTAAATTACTGTCATTAAAAATGTTATAAGAAAATATTAAAGTTAATTACTTATTTTTTTGTTTTTTTTTTTTAGAAAAAAAAAAATCAAATTATAATTTAATATGACAATTAAAAATTTTATAATTAAATTCGCAACCCATAGTGTCAATATGAAATATGAGTAAAATTACCTTCAATTTATTTTCAATCATCTATTAGATATTTTATATAGCTATATATATGTACATAATAAATAATATTACATATATATATAGATATATATGTGTTTAATTATTAATTATTTACAATGAAAGGGTATTCATTGAGTACGTTAAAGTTTTAAAATAAATTCTACGTGAATTAAGTTTTCTTTAACGTTACTTTAAAGTGATTTATTTATTAACTTTGGTTGGATCGGGTCCTTTCTTAGTTTTAATCACTCAGAATATTTTTTTTAAATTATACATATTTGTTTCAAATTTAAATGCTATAAGACATGGATTAATCATATTGCAATGATGATGAACCATCATCATAATAGTCTACTGTAGACAACAGTATATTTCTAATTACTTCTTTCGAACTGGAATAAAAAATTCATTTTTGTCATGAAATTGTTACATGGCGTTAGATTGCCATACCATCAGAGACTTACTCTAGAACGTGTTCGTGTATACAAGAAAAAAAACTAAATGCATAATTGCATAAAAGTTGACTATGAAATAGAAACGGCTTAGTCTTGTACAATAGCTACGGCCGAGTAATCAACGGCTTAGTGAAATTAATGATTGACGAAACTGAAACTTAGTCAAATATGAATAATAAATGACTTAGTGGATGCCCTATACTCCTCATATAGGAGTGGCAAAAAAAAAAAAAAATACTTTTTGAATAAAAGAGATTTGCATTTTAGACTGTATCTAGTATATAATGAATTTTACGTTCAAAATATTTTCTATTTCTTTAATTTGGCTTCTTTCATTTATTCTAATTTGAAGGATAAAAAGGATTTTAAGAAAAATTTACATTCTTATTAATAAACCTTACATACATTGCTTACATTGATTTCTATTAATATTTCTTTGTATATGTGCAATAATATATGTTTAAACTGAGTTATTAATACATTATTTTATACGCCTCATTAATTTTGTGGTGTTTTCATTTTTATTTATTAATAAAAACTTTTAGCTTTAATTTAATTCTAAAATAAAAAAGAAAAAAAAAAATAAACAAAAAAATTCTCATCTTTCTTTCTATTTTCACTTTATTTTTACATTCCTTAAACCTAATTTATTTATAAAAATTTAATTAATTGTTTTTTTTTTTTTTTTTGCTGTTTTTTAAGATCATTAATGAAATTCAACTTGACACATCTTTCATGTTATATATTTGTTAAAAGTTTATATGCTACAAATATATAAATATCCATATATGTATATGTATACATATAATATATCCATATAATATACAATATATGTATTAATTAAGAATGAAATTTACCAGAAAATATTTACTTTGTTAACACTTTTATATAATAATAATATAAATGTATATATATAAAATTAACAATAAACATAATAATACATATAAGTATAATAATATATATTGTATATATACATACAATATTATATCATCAAATCATTAATAAAGTTAATATGAAAGAATGTTTGCTAATTACTTACAAAATATGTATGTACATAATATGTGCATACGTATATATATAATATTAACAATACAATTTACAGTAAATATATTATAGGTACAACAATTTTTTATTTTTGTTGTTCATCTTTCATCAGGTGTTAAAAATTAATACATGTAAGTGTATAGACACGACCATCATTTTCTTCAGCCATATTTTTTTTTTTTTTTGGATATTCTTCTTTCTTTTAAATTCTCTTCTTTTTTTGTTTGTTTGTTCATTTATTTGTTTGTTTGTTAGTCAATGTGATAAGAATGAAAACCCCTTCCATTTCATTTTTAATATTTGTACGTATATTTACTACACATTTTTAGATATACATTATAAATTGTGTATTCTATACATGACTACATAATATTATATAATATTTAGGTATATGTATTATATAAAAGTGGTATGTAAGTACTTGGTACCAATGACAAGTCATTTAGAATTTTATTTGAAAATAAAATGATTAATGATTGTTTAGTTTTTGGTGTCATATTAAAGTACGTATATATATATATGTGGAATTTATTGTTTATGTACAATATACAGGTAAAAAAAATCTTTGCATATGAAAATATTTTATAGGAATACTTTATTCCTTAAATTTACAAAGTAAATAAAGTAATTTTCTTATTTAGCTTTATCTTTCTTTAATATAATTTTCATATATTGTAAACAATATTTAATCTTATATAATATATAGTATATTTAACGCTTTTCATTTAATTTTATTTCATTGTTGTTGTTATTGTTGTTTTTGAATTACATTTTTAAGGTGTTGGTCTTGTTAGTCTTATTGATCTAAAAGGTCATTAATTAAATGAAATTTAATAAATATAGTGTTTGTGTAATAAGATGGACAATATAAATATATGTATGTATATTTATATTTATGTTCTTGATAATTAATATTGTTAATGGAATTAAAGAAGAAGAAAATTGATTTTGTATAAATGAAGAATAAAAATTCTAGAAATGTTTTAACGATTTAATATGACACTGATGTTCCAATGATATTATTCATATATTCTATGAGTTTAAATTTCTGATTTTTCGTTTTCGATGTTTTTTCCTTTTCTAGTAAATAAAGACAAGTTTTGAATATGCTCCAAGTGGAATTTCGAGAATCAAAAAATAAACAACAAATTTATACAATTATAATAAAAATAGTATTGCTTAGTTCGAAAACTTATTTTGTTTCTTATTTCTCGAGATTTTAAAAGTCTAACATTACTAATATTTCTAAAGGTGTTCTAGAGTTGTTCAGAAAGATATTTTCTTAGAGTTATCAAGTATATAGATTATCTAGTTTTATTAATTATATTACAAGTCATATATTTTTAAAGCTTAGTTTTAAACATAATATAATTTGTTTACATTTATTGTTTAAAAAGTAAATATAAAATATTTTAATTCTGACCTGAATCCATCTATAAATGTGTTCATAGGATTACACTTATAATCCAAGAAATAAAAAATCCAAAAGCGTCAAAATCCAAACTTTTTCAAGAATCTAAATACGTCAAAAACCAAATTTTCAAAATCCAAATGCATCAAAATGTATTTTCCCTTTACATGCACATGAGTTAGGATGACTTTGAAGTCGGTTGCAAAATCAGGATTATTTGCTTTTTCCAGAATGTATACACACATGAGTTAGGATTGGCTTTGGAGTCTGTCACAAAATCAGGATATCAATAATTTGTTTAGCGAGGATTTGGGGTCGACAGTCTCCATTATTTTAAAAACTTTGTAGAAAAAACATTTATATAAAGAAAATAATTATGCTGCCCATACATGGGGGAGTAGGTTGAAAACTTGTTACGCGGATTTGATAATTTGTATCGTGTATGGGCAAATTGTAAAACCATTTTGATGGTTGAAAAGTTGGTTAGATGAATATCAAACAATTTTGATATTTGTGGGCGAAGTCTTTGGTTTGTAGTTGACTTGTATCGTGTATGGGCAAGTTGTACAACTTAAATGTCATTTTAACATTGAGATTTTTTGATTTGAGAAAATAATAAAAATATAAAATACATAATTACAATGGTTGGATGATAGGTTGGATAAGTGTGTGGTATAGTTCTAAAACTTGTCCGCGTACCAAGTTTACAAACTAGTCCGCCGTATATGGACAGCATTTGGAGGGATTCTATAGTTGGTTCTAAAATCAGAATTATACCTTTTTCAAGAGTATGCATATATGCATTGCATATTTATTTTAATGATACATCTATTATTTTAATGATACATCTTTGGATTTCGAAAGTTTGAATTTTAAAATTTGAATTTTCTAGCAGAACCATGCTCATAGTGCTCTTGAGCTATTTGATAATGAAGTATGAAAATTAAAATGGCAAATTATTTAAATCTTGGCACCAATATAACATAAATATCTAAATAAATTTATTATTACAATCCTATAATATGACTCAATCATTTTTTTAAATGACTCAAGTCAATTTAAAATACGTTCTACGCCATTTAAAAGGGAAAAAAAAAACAGAACAATTATATATAAATACTTAACGAACAAATTTAATTGTTGTACTTTATTTTTTCTTCAAAAAAAAAATATATATAAAACAAATAAAGTTAAATATTTACATAAAAAAAGACTAATAATATAAAGACATACAATTATTTAAAATCTAATTATATATAATTTATGGTAATTAGAATCAGCCATTGACCTTAAATTGTTACTAACTAAAAATTTATGTTTTTTATAACCTAAGCATAATTACTAATTACTCTTACATGTAATTATTTAATGTTTCTATAGAATTAAATTAATCTTTTATAATGCATAATTTTAGAATTGAACCTAATAAAAAAATCAAAATATTATTTAACAGGTATTGATTGTTTTATTTATTATATTTGTTTTGTTTAAATAAGTTATAAATACAATTCTTATTAATCGATTAAATTATAATCGATTTTATTTTAAATATTTGTGATTTATTTTGTTAATATTTTAAGTTATTAAACGTTTTAAAAATCAAAAATATTTATATTTTTCTCATTTTGTAACCTAATTATTTAGGTTAATTAATCGTAAGTTTTTAATTTTAAATGTATAACATAAATGAAATCGATACCATTTTGCCAAATATAAATCTATTCGAATCGCATCGAATTCTTTTTATTATCATAAATCATTTTAATATATTGAGTTCAAAAATAATTTGTGGTTTTAAAGGTAATCAAAAAATTAAATCGTGAATCAATTTAAAATTATAATTCTCGTAATATAAAAAAAAAATTAAAAGAATTTTATTCAATTGATGGATGATATAATATTAGAATAATAAAAAAAGATTTAATAATAATTCATTTGAAATTAATTTCTTAAAAGAGAAAAAAAGAAAATTTTAATTCAATATAAAAACCACAAAAAAATCATATATTTAAAAAAAAATCAAATCTAACACAATATTTAAAATTTTTAATAAAGTCAATTTTTATTTAATAATGTATTTATTGATATTTTTTTATTTTTATATAATTTATTAAGTGAAATAATTATATTAAAAAAGAAAAACACCATATTTATTTCCTCTTTTTCAAAAATATATATATATAATTCTAATAACATATTTCGTAAAATATATAATTAAAATTGGAACCATATGTGTTTTTAATTTTTAAAAAAAAAAAAAAAAACCACAACAAAATAAAATTTTGATTGATTCAATATAAATTTGATATTAATTTCAATTTAGTTAAGTACATACATATATACCATATATAAATTTATCAAATATTAAAATTATTCTTCAAAATTCTCTTAATCAAATTTTAATAAATTACAAAATTTCTCACAAATCTAATATTATGTTATTTTTATATTATGAAATTATTAAAATATGTCACTATACTTAATAAATATGAATTAGTATTAGTTTTTTTTTTTTTTTTTTGTTTTGAAAACCATATAATAAAGTTATATTAAAATATAAATGTTATATTAATTTATTTTGAATATCGTATATACATATATATTTACCACAAATATTCTGAAAATGACATAAATCGTAAATTTATTCAATTAAAGTTTTTCATTAAAATATATTTTCTTGAAATCCCTTTAAATTACTAGCATATTTCTTTAATTTAAAAAAAAAGAAGAAGAAACACATCATAACCTCAAAATATATTATTTCTATACATATTCAAGAAATAATAAAAATTGAAATATATTTTTTTTAAATTTTAAACATAATTAATTACATACATACATAATACATAGAAAGAATATTTTCGATTTTTTCTTAATTTCAGATATTTTCAATTGTAAAAATATGAACTATAAATCAATTTTTAAATGAAAAATTAATAAACTCAACAAAAATAAATAAATTTAATGCTATCTATATAAGTATACATAATTCATTAAAAAAAAAAAAACAAGTATACACACTTATATATCATACATAATATACATAATTGTCAATTAAACGAAGTACATAATTATTTTTATTTTAAATTTATAATCAACATTAATAAAATAAATGTTGTTAGTATTAAAATAGTGCTGGCAATAATTTCCGAATCGATTAAAATTTTTTTATGTGTCATTCTTATATTAAGATTAACCAACATTTGAATTTGATTTATAATGCTATTTATTTAAATCAATTATTACAAAAAATCATTTTAGTAAAAAAAATAAAAATCGAAATCTTTGATTTTAAGATGTTACAAATTTTTAAAATTATCGCAATTTGTTATTTTTATAAAATTACAATATAAATATGTTAGGTGTCTTCAGCCAAAATAATTTATATATATATATACGTTATGTATTATTGTAATACATTATATTATTCTACTACTTATGAGCGACTGACTGCAACTTGTCTGATCTATACAATTATTATAAATTATTTTTAATTAGGGATCTTTAATTTGAAACATCAATTTTATTAAGATATTTTAGTTTTCCGAGAGGTCGGAGTGTTCTTCGGGAGGGTGATAATAATATTGAAAACGAAAAAAAAACTTTAGTCATTATACTCGAAATTTTAATTTTATTTTAAAATTTCAGCTCTTTCAGAGCAAAATTCTATTTATATAATTTCGGAACGGATTAAATAGCATTAAAATTATTCTAAGTACTGTACTGTAATACAGCGGTTATTTTAATATATATAATAATTCAATATTAGCAAAAATAATAATAGTAGTGGTAATAATACTTAAAATATGAAATTTTAAAGAAGATAATTAAGCGTAAACACTTAAAATTCATCAATATTTATAAAATAATGTTTTACAACCATTTGTTACACAATAAAATAATAATAATAATAAGTATGGATACAAATTTTGACAGCAGTTTTTCTTTTATTAATATTATAAATTTATATACCAACACTCATATAGACTCAAATACATTCAAATTAAAAATATTGAATAAATTTCTTTTAATTTATGTTATTATAAATTTATAATTTAATCTATAAATACATTTTATAAATATATTTATAGTATATTTATGTATAAGTACATTAATATTCTTATATTACACCAATAATAAAAACATAACATTATTAATCTCAAAACCAATTTGCCAGTTTTTTTTTTTTTTTCCGTATCCGTTTTCATATTTATAATAATAATAAATTTGTGGTTGTAAAAAACCATCGATCATAATTCATTTTCTTTTTTTGTTTAATTTTTATTTTACCCATCCCTGATAGTAATGATGATGATTTTACTTTTTATTATAAAAAAAAAAAAAAATTAATGTACAGAATTGCCAGACATTTTTAGAATTAAACGATTTGTAATGAAATGTGAAAAATATAAAAAAAATAGATTATATATATATAGATATAATAGACTATTAATACATATATATGTATATAATTTATCTCTTTTTTAATCTATGTATTTTGTAAAAAATATTGAAATTTAACTCATGTTGATGGTTAAGAAGGAAAAATTAACCGTATAATTTCTTTTTTAAATATTTTTCAAATTTGATTTTTTTTTTTTTAATTTTAAATTTGACAAGAAAAGGATTTTTATTACTAATATTAGACAATATTTTTTATTATTATGTTTTTGTTCTTTTTTGTTTTGTTAAGATAATAATTTAGAATATGAATTTTTTTTGAACATCAAAACAATTTTTATGAAAGTGTAACCATATCGCAAGAACAAAACCGGTCAATAATTTAAAGTTTAACCTATTTGTTATTAAGAAAAAATTATTAAGAAAAAAAAAACAAAAATGCATAATAGTCAAACTAAAAACAAATTAACAATAACTAATTAAAATCAAAAAGAGATAAAGTATAATTATTCATTTAACTTATCTAAAAATTAAATGTATTTTACAGATTGTCGTAATCAAAATTGAAAATATTGATTTAACAAAAGTCACTAAAATTGAGTTTATCTTCTTAATAAGAATATTTTGTAACCTATACATTTATTTAAAGCTAAGACTTTCTATGTACCAAAACCAAAAACTCCTCAAATACTATAATTAAAAATTAAAAAATTTATTACGGGAGGTTTTGATCTTATGAAATTTTCTTAAAGTTCAATAATAGAAATAAACGGCAACTCCTAAATTCTTTTCCTTTTTCTTTTTTATTTCTATTTTATTTTGGTTTTTATCCCATTTTCCAATATATTACAAAAACAAAAAAAATTCCAATGCTTATCTAAAAAAGAAAAAAGAATAAACTTTTGAAGTAACAAAAAAAAAAAAAACTAAAAACAAAAACAAGACAAGAGCAATAATTTCATAATCTTTAAAAAAAAAATTACGAATAAAATTATTCAAGTTGAATGAAAGAGCAAAAAGGACAAACAATATAAAGTAAAAAAGAAAGAGATGACGATAATCATTATATTAAGATGAGTAGCGTATAATGACCAAAAAATGTTTTTTTTTTTTTCTTTAATAGCAAAGTGTAGGTTGGCTATATTATAATGATTCTTATTTCTTTTCTTTTTTCTCTTTCCTTAATTTATTTACTATTTTTTTTATTTTTAGTTTATTATTTTATTAAAAAAAAATAAAAAAAGATAGAAGAGACTAAAGAAGAATAGCGAAAAGAACACGAAAAAAAAGGATTTACGTAACTAATATAGAAAATAGAATTAATAAGAGACAAAAAAAAAACGCAGCGTTAATATTTATAATATTTTAAAGTGTTGATTAATTATTTTTTGTGGGAAGTACAACATACATACACAAACAATTTCTTTTTTTTAAGTTTTAGCTATTTGTTTGGGAGTTACATAAAATAATCAAATTTTAAGAAATAAAAGGTGAAGGTGTATACAAACTTTCAGTTCATCAATAGTAAAAAAAACACAAAGAGGTGCAGGAAACAAATCCTTTGTAAGTTTTGAAGTGACTTCACAGATGATCAAACGTCCACAAATATAATTTAAATTTTTTATAAACATATACGTTTATATAACATATCTAAAATGATTAATACAGACGCCTATATCAATTACATAATAATTTATTGAATAATTAATTTATATTTAAATAATTTAAAGTTAACTAGAGAATAGTTTGCTGTATCTTAATTTTCAGATACACCAATCAGCTAGGTACATTATTTTAAACACTTACTTTAATTATAATAATTTTTTTTAACAATTCTTTAATTTGAAAACAGTTATATAAAAAATTGTTGTTTTTTTGTTTTAGTTTTTTTTTCTCTTCCACTCCTAAAAGAGCATGTCTCAATTTCCATGTCACAAAACAATAAATAAAAAAAAAAATAGAATGTAAAAACAATATTGGAAAAGCAGATTTTTCTTTTACTATACCCTTCCTTACTGTTTTGAATAAAAATGATTAAAGATTACAACAATTCGACTACAACAACCAAAAAATTATACGCATTAACAAAAACAAAAATAAAAAATACGAAAATATGCAAAGCTGTCAGACCATTTCATCTTTCAATTTACTAATTCCTCTATTTATCTTTTTTTTTTCATCTATGTTTTTTTTATTTTTTCTTTTTTTGTGAATAAATATTCTGTCGCGGCCTCATCGTCATTATTGTCATTATTGTCGACGTCGTCGCCCTTGTCCACCGCGAAAATTTTAAGGAAACTGATAACAACAAAAAAAAAAAACGAAACAAAGCAACATTTTGAAAGGCATTTACCGTTCATTTATCAATGTCGTCTTATTTGATTTTTTTGTGAATGTATTTTTTTGTTATATAAAATAGGGGTAGGTTGAGTTAAGAACTAAAAGAATTTATAATCGATTTTTTCATTTCGTTTTTAAATTTTTTTTTTTTTTGTGTTAGTGTTTGTTTTTGCTCCCCTTTTTTTCATGAATGTTTCACTTTTTTAATAATTTTAAAAACACACAAAAAATGTATGCCAAGACAGGACTAAAATTAGAAACAAAAAAAAAAAAATTTTTTTTTCTTCAGCTGATGTTTACTTTTTTTTCTATACGTTATTTTGGTTTCTTGAAAATTTGAATCAACGGTCCATCATTTCAAAACAAAACAAAAGAAAAGCATTGTTTTAAAATACATTTAAAAAAAAAAAAAAATGAATTTGCAAGAGTAGTCTAGAGAGAATTAATTTATGTTGTTTTTCGTCCTTTTTTTGTACTTTAAAATATTGAAGAAGACCAAATCTTTTCATATGAAAGTTTGTATTTTATTTAAAAATAAATTTTATTAGAGTTACCAGATTTTAAAAGTACATAAATAAATATCTTATATGTATTTCCGTTATAAATATAAAAAGGTTTGAAAAAATCGAAGTTATTATTTTCATTCAAAAAAAATTTTGGTAGAATTTTTGTTAAAGGTATACTTTAAAAATAGAATGATATGATATCTAATATTAAAGTACATTTAACAAACTTTACAACATTAGTTATAATTTAAATATATGTATGTTAATAATCAGTATACTTAATATATTTACATATCAATTTTTTTATTTAGTAAAAATACAACTTTTTAAATAAACATTTTAAAATAATATACAAATAAAAGAGCAACTGGTCACTCTCGCTTACTTATTAGTATAAAAGAAAAATTGTCTCACAAAATTGGAAATTTTAAGTTTATCTAAAAGTACAAATACACGCAAGTATAATTGTGATGATTTGAGCCTTCTTTTTCTACTGTTGTTTTAAGAAAATTAAAACTTTATTTTTTTTTTTTTTTTCTCTTTATATCCAATTAATGGACCATATTCATTCTCCCCACTATTGTTTTTCTTCTTTTACTTTATCTTTAAAAAAAAAAAAACTTTTCGATAAATTGGTTGATTTGATGATTTTACTTTTTGTTTCTGTACTAAAAATGTTTAAATTTAAGTCATGGCATATTATAGTGAATGATTTAGTTTTAATGTTCTTATATAATAAAAATATATATATATAGATATATATATACTCGTATTATTTTTTTTTTTTTTGTTTTTTTACTGTCTGAAATTGATTCATCATTCATTCATCTATTTTTCTCCAAAAATAAAAAAAAGTAAAAAAAACAACGAACCATTTGTTTTCTTTTTGTTTTTTTTTTTTTTTTAAATATTTATGTAGGATTTTTATCCGAATTTCAATTAACTTAAAAGAAGATATCAATTATAGAATTCATGGTTGGATTATTTAGAGGTTTTTTTTTTTTTTTAACTTCAATTCCTGCTTTTCTAAACAGGAAATCTAATGATCATAGTATGTAGTACGTAACTAACCAGTAATTGATTTTAAAATTTGTTTTGATTAGAAAATGATAAGTATAAGGAAACAAATTAAATTTATAGAAACTTTTTTTATGGGTAAAAATTTAACTTTTATACCAATTTATATATTATATATAATATATTTATATTGATATTATAAAAAAAAAAAAAATACTAAATTAATATTATAAATAGATTTTTGTTTGCTTTAAGGAAATTATATTTGAAAAACAAAACTTTTCAAGAAAATATCTTAAAAATTTATTTTGTAGAAAAACTTTTTTAACAATTTTTAATATATCTACACATCATGTATATTTGTACATTTATGATTCATATATACGTATATAATTTTATAACTTTTTCGTAAGTTTCTTCATTAAATGAAGTATAGAAAGTTTTTTCAATATATTAAACATATAAAAATTTTCAATTATTATTAGATAATTTTCAAAGATATGAAATAATTCGATATATATTTTTGTTTTAAATGTTATACTTAATGCTTTGGAAATTCAATTAAAAATTTTTTGTAATATTGTGAAAGAAAAAAGTTTAAATTTCTTTAAGATCAAAAATTTTTATTACCTTGGCTTGCATTAAACGTTTTTTTTAATTTGTTTACAATGAAATAAAAACTAACTTTTTAATTTCTAAAAAATTTAAAACAAAAAAATAATACAAAGGGAAAATAAATTCGAAATTTCAAAGTATGTATTTTAAAAGTATTATTAATGATTAGTTTACTTAGTATTTTATTAAAAAACAAGGTAGAATATAAACCAACAGTTTTTAAAAGCGCACATTTCCAAAAGACAATACAAACTGTTTAGTATTGTGACTTGCACAAAAATTTGAAAATTTCATTTAATAACAAAAAACGTGAAAATAGAACTTTTCTGGAATTTTGAGGGGCTGTAAGTCCGGAACTCTATATAACTAAGAAAAACTTTTAACACATGTAAAAATATATTAAGTCTTTCCGAAGAAAATTTTTTACTGGTGCCTAAGTTACAGGTGTCTAAAAATAGCAAATTTTGAATTTTTGAGCCCTAATAACTCATAAACAGGAGGTGGTACAAAAAACTGTTTTTGAACAAGCTTATACTAATTCTAAAAGTTCTTTCTTGCCTCAAAATTTCAAGCCCCTATCTAAAAGCGTGCCGGAGTTATAAAGGTAGCAAAATCATGCAAAATTTGGTTTTCACATAACGGTAAATTTAAATAATAAATTTAAAAACTATATATAATTTTGTTATTGCTTTATAAAGTTAAAAAAAAATTCCTGTCAAATGGCGTTTTCAGATTGAAAAAATGTTAAGCAGAATCTGAAATATACGAGTTTAAAAATAGGGCTTTTTAAGGTTTGAGGGGATGTAGTTTTCTGATGGATGGGGTTACATGAAAAAGTTGTTCAACAAAATTAATTTTTTTTTTATGAGATCTACCCATGGTTAAAATTTTTTTTTCTCTATCTTTAACGGTTTTCTCTATCTTTAACGGTGTTTTATAAACAGACGGACAGACAGACGGACAGAGTGAAACTAATAGGCACAATTTCAAAGTATGTATTTTAAAAGTATTATTAATGATAATTAGTTTTCTTAGTATTTTATTAAAAAAAAAATTAAACGTCTTTAAGCTAAAATAAAATTAAATAAATAACCTAAATTAGCTTTTAAGCTAATTGTAATAATAATCAATCTATTGATATTGTTAAAAATCTTAAAGTATCGTACTATCGTAAAGTATCGTAAAGTATCTTATTATGTTTAATTTTTATTTTAATAATTTCATTGAAAAACAAACACTTGAAAATTATCAAAACTCTGTTGTTAACTCTTAATCTAAAAAGGATCCAATCAAAAGTTTCAAAAGTATCATTTCTTTTTATTTTTCCCTTTTTTTTCATAATTTTTTTTTTTTTTTTTCAATATTTCCTTAAACAATTAAAAGTTAATTTTAAGAATATATACTGTACGTATTTATTTTCTTCACTTGCTTTCTTCAAATAAATTTTCTTCATCTTGTTATAATTGATCCTTCAAAAATTACTTTTAATGAAAGGATTACAATTGTATAAAATACATAAGATTAATTTATATAAAATTACTTGCATATATATGTATATCGTCGTCGTTCAGTGAAAACTCACTAAGTCCATTTTTGGCGAAAATGAGTTATAATACGTAAAATAATGTTGAAATTTCAAATTTTCTGTCAAAAAAATTTCAGAGCTATCGAGTAAGTACTTTTAAAGTTATAGAGTATTAAATCTCACTAAATCCGTTAAAACCAAAAAATTCTCCAATGAAAACTCACTAAAAGGGACTTAGTGAGTTTTCTTTAAACGAAAGTTTTGAATTCAAACCAAATTTCTATAAAATTAATATTCGATGACTCACTTGTTTTTGTTATTGTAAATCAAACATGTAGAGACAAGAGTCCGTTAGAAATTCGAAATGCAATTATGTATCAAAATTGTTTTCATTCGATTTTTTAGTTCAATGTGAGTACAGTTTTATTTTAAAGTTAATTATTTATAAAGTGTTTAGCAGAAAAAAATTTAAAATTTTAAAAGTAAATAAAGTGTGAAGAAATTTCAACATAAAAAAATTATGGAGAGTAGAGGTCGAATGTTAGCAGCTCTAGCTTTAAAAGTGATTAAGAAAAAGGTAACAGATAGGTATTTATTTTAAATTAACATAAGCTACTTTTGGAACTTTTTAAAATAGGCTGATGAGAATATAAGTCCAAGGTCGTGCAGAATTATTAGAAAACCCAGTTATTTTGTGGAAGGAGAAAATATTGAGCAAATCCAGAAAAATACTGTATGATATTCAGTTAGCTTTTTGTGGTTTATAAAATTTTTTTGTTAAAATTTTCCAGAGTGTTACTGGAGATGATGATTTCAGTAGTGATGATTCCGTAAAAGATAAAACCTACGCTCCACATATTAGTAGTGATGATGAAAGCGACACAACTATTTATTTTGAACATAAAAAAAGCAGGATGATGTCTAGTCATAAGACTAGTGAAGAACAAAAAAAAAATGTATGTACTAATAAGAAGTACCTACATACATATTCTTAAGATTTAAAAACAAATTAAAGAAAAAATTATTATTTAATAGGAATCTATGGAAACAACAGCGAATTCCAGCGATCAAAATAATGAAACGACAAGGGAAAAAGCTAAAAAAAGCAGATGGACCAAAGCAAATCCTGAAAACTGGAAATATAATGAAACAAAAAAGAAAAGGAATTTGGGCCTTTCTTTTACCACAAAAAAAGGTAAACAAGCTGCTAAAACTCCAAAATTAGTGAATTGTGATAAGTGTGCCTTTAAATGTACTACAAAATTTAATGAAGCTGAAAGATCTAACATTTGCAAAGCATATTGGAGTCTTGAAGAGTACAATAGAAAGAAAGATTTTATACTGAAATACACAGAAGTTTATGCTGTGTCTAGACATCGGCCAAGAAAAGATTGCACAAAACCTCGACTACAATCAACAAAATGCTTTTTATTGAAAAAAGGAGAGAATGTTAGAGTTTGTCGAAAATTTTTTCTTAGTACACTGGCTATTAATAATGGACCGTTTAACACTGCAATAAAGAACAGATGTACAATTTCCGGTAATTTCAAAGAAACTGATCGTCGTGGAAAACATCCTCCTGGAATAAAATTTACAGAAGAAACAAAAAATGTTGTAAAAACTCATATTGAAAGTTTTCCACTTACTGAGTCTCATTACTGTCGTAAGTCATCTAGCAGACAATACCTCGATTCGAAACTCTCAATTGGAAAACTATATGACTTATATTTAGAAAAAGTATCTCAAATAAATAGTAAACCAGTGAGTCTCACTTCGTATAAAAGAATTTTTGGAACAGAATACAACTATTCGTTTTTCAAGCCTAAAAAAGACCAATGTGTCTTGTGTACAAAATACAATTCTGTGAGTGGTGAAGAAAAGATTAACCTTGAAACTGAATACCAAGAACACAAGGAAAGAGAAAGAAGTTCTTTAAAAAGCAAATCGGAGGATAAAGAAAAAGCTTTAGCAGATTCAACCTTTATTACTGCAACATTTGATTTACAAAGCGTTTTACAAATTCCTTGCAGTGATGTGTCACAAATGTATTATTCAAGAAAAATTTGTGTATATAATTTAACACTATATGAGGGCGGCCCCCCAAACAACGCTTTCTGCTTCGCTTGGACGGAAGTCAATGGAAAAAGAGGTAGCTCAGAAATAGGTACCTGCTTGTATAAGTATCTTAAATCTTTGCCAAATCATATCAAATCAGTGTCACTTTTTTCGGACACTTGTGGGGGGCAAAACAGAAACAGAAATATTGCTGCTCTGCTGCTATACTTTGTTAACCACGAACCTGATAATAACATTGAAGTTATTGAACACAAATTTCTGGAATCGGGGCATTCAATGATGGAATGCGATAGTATGCATAGCGCAATTGAGTTGAAAAAAAAATATGCTTCTATTTTTACTATGCACGATTGGTTAAATATATTTCGTTTAGCCAAATCAGAAAAAAGAAATAGAAAGAAGAAATATGAAGTGACAGAACTCAAATACTCCGACTTTTTAGACCTGAATACACTATCGGAAAACTTAATTAGAAATAGAAAAATTGATACCCAAAAGGAATCAGTTAATTGGCTAAAAGTTAAGTGCTTTAAATTTCAAAAAAATCATCCTCAAATAATTCAATACAGATACGATTACACAAGTAACTACCGAACACTAAATGTGTACGGAACCGGTAGACCAAAAAGCACCATATCTATGATACCGCAACTGTATCATCGTCCAAATACAATTTCAAAACAGAAATATAATGATCTGATGCGTTTATGCAAGACAGGTGTTATACCTGAAGAGTTTCATGGATGGTATAAATCACTAAAAACAAGTAAGTCATCAAAAGATAAAAATCCAGAACCAGCTTATGGAAGCGATTCCGGAGATGAAGGTTTCTAAAACACTATTATAATTTATTTTTGTTTATTTTTTTCTAATTTAATGCCAGAAGAGCTATTTTTGTTATTGTTATTGTTAATCTTTTAATTTTAATTTTTATGCCAAAAGGTAATTAATTATACTTTAAATCTTTATTCAATGTTATTTAATAAATTATAATAATATCATAGCACAATAAAAAATGAAAAATTATAATAAAGAAAAAGAGTGCTGCTAAAAAATTAACTAAAAATAATTGTTTTATTGTCTGTGAAAACTCACTAAGTCCAAAAACTGGCCCTAATACCGCTATTTTTCATAGGAAATTTTAATAACTAGATCATATGAAAAGAGGTTAGCATATTTTATCTTTCAAAACAGTTATAGGTTTGAATCAAACGATTTCTGAATTTATAAACAAAATTTTGATTTTAAAGTTCAATTACTCAAAACTTAGTTTTTGGACTAAGTGAGTTTTCACAGAACGACGACGATATATAAATGTAATATACTATTTCAAAATACAATGAAAATTTAAAAGTATTTTACCAATAACTTAAAATTTTTACAAAAGATTTTATATTATTTTCAAGTATTTTCAATTCAGCACCTCAATATTAGTAACATTAGAAATAACAATAACTTGTAGTATGTAGTAACAAAAAATACACTTATAAAAAATAATAAAAAAAAAAAACACTATATTTAATTGCATTTAATCCTTGAATTAAATTATATATATATATATTTATATAAATTTATGAAATATTATATATATATATATATATATAAATAAAAAGTGGTATATAATAATAAATATAATATTAAAATCAAAATTTCTGAATAATTGTCTTATGAAACTTTTAATCCCTAACTAAAACTTTTACTGCATTTTTTTTTTATATATATTATTCATTTTAAATGTTAGGAATTATAATGAATGCCGAACTTAAAATCGAATAAAATTCTTCTTTAAATTTTTGTTTTCTTTTTTTTTTTTTTAATTTAAAAGTAAAATTTAGAAATAAAGTGACCAGTTTTCAAATAATAAAGAAGTAACTAAAACATCTTAACTATTAAAAGTTTTTGGGACATATTTTATGTAATCAAAATGAGATATAATTTCTCTGTTTCTACTTGCGGTAATTGTTTTGCCGCAATGACTATGTTATGAGCTAATACCAGAACTAATCTAAACCAATTTGGTGTTGCCTAAAATATTTAAGTACATTTAAGAAACAACGTTAAACAAGGATGAAAAATAAAAAAAATATCAATTTAATTAATTCAAATTGAATCTCCTGAAAATAGAAAGAAAATTATACCAGTCTTGTAAATATATCATGATCATGAACAAAAAATTTTTAAAAAATACTGCTTACAAAATAAAAATCTCTTTTAGACAATCTAAATTACCATTACAATTATGTAGAAATGGTTACAATTTTAAATAAGTGCAATCAAGATTATATCTTATGTGGTATTAATTTTATGTTATTGTTACTGAAATTCTATTTTTTATTTCAAAGCCCTTTTAAGTGCTTTTTCATATTTTTTGTCTTTTCTATATTTTAATATAAATAAAATTTTCAAATACAAAGCATTTTAATACCCTTTTCTTTAAAGCTATAGTATAGTCTAATAATAAAGAATCTTATATAGAAAAAAAAATAACAATTTTCATTGAATTCTCGCTATCATCCTTAATTTTTTGTTTTTCTTTGTTTCATTCTGCAATCGTACTTTTTTGTATGCTTAATCAGGAAAATGAAAAAAAATATCCAGTAATAACCCTTAAGATGCACGTTTCTGTCTAAGAATTAAATAAATATTGAAAACAAACAAAATGGTAAATGAAAAAGTAAACATAATTGTTATATTATATATATATACATAAATTGTGACAAATATACTCTTATATATTATATACATGTTAAATATATAAATAAATTTAATAGATTTTACAATTACAAAATACAAAATTAAGTAAATAATGGAGAAAACAGAATGGGGAGGTAAATTTTTAATTTGATATCATATTTCAATAATACCTTATTATTCTGTTCTATATTGCTGAATAATGTATACGAGTACATTAATATAATATGTAAGTGTTATACAAGAATTTTCTTATGGTTGTTATGCACTATAAATTAATTAAAAATGTCTTACAAAACTAATTAAAAATTAAATTGAAAATAAATTAATTTTATAATTTCATTATTTATTTTATAAAATTACATGAATATGATATTTTAAATAAACTTTTATTTAGAAAGTTTCTACCTTAAGTCTTCAGAAATTTAATATATGAAAAATGAGCCAAAAACCCAAAATTTAAAAATGAACTATATAATATCTCATACGGTTCTCTAAGGTTCTAATATTAAATAACGTGAGTATTAGTTCTTCATCTGTTTTCCTTTTTAAATTGAGCTTTTAAAACCGATTCAAATCCATTCTTGAGGCGGAAAATTTTTTATAAAAATGCCCGATTGTCCTAATGAATAACGTATTCTATTTTTTTTTTTCCTAAGGGAGGTGGGAATCTTCCAAAGACACCAAGAGTGTCCCCCTTGGTAGTGTCAGATTCTTACTGACTAAACCCACCTCCCCCTTTTAGCCAATATAATGGGATGAAACCCTTACCTTCGAACGCAGCATATTGGCTAGGGAGTAGGGATAGGAAAGGATAGGAAATGGGTACGGAAACATTGAATTGGGAGCGGGACTGTAAGGAAACAATGAATCCGCCTATTATTATTACTATTTTTGCTAACAGTGACTAAAGCCGTCGCAACAGTTACAACATGTAGTAGTAGTATATAGTAACTACATGAGGTTCTTATTGAAGGCAACCCCCACTGTCACTGTAGCGGTTATTTTTTTTGGTATTAGTATTCTTATTAATATTATTATTATTTTACTACAGAGTCAGCGCTATCAGTGGATTACAACGTACAGCAGTATATAACACCTTACTTGCATGATATAACCAAAGATAGCTCCACTGTAGTAGCTATTATTATTATTATTACTATTATTATTATTATTATAATTATTGTTATTATTACTATTACTATTATTATTATTACTATTATTATTATTATTATTATTGTTATTATTGTTATTATTTTACTACAGAGTTAGCGCCATCCGTGGATTACAACGTGCAGCAGTATATAACACCTTACTTGCATGATATAACCAAAGATAGCCCCACTGTATCAGCTAATATTATTATTACTATTATTATAATTATTGTTATTAATGTTATTATTACTACTATTAATTATACGATATACATTATTACGACATAAAAGTACTACATATTTTATATTTATGACCTCATCGGGGTTTGAACCCAAGACCCTTCGATTGAAAGGTTGGCGACTTAATAACTGCGCCATGAGTCAGAATTATACTTTCTTATAATTTTTACAAGTTGTAATAAAAAGCCTATAATTAGATTTTAGTCCATGTTTTATCAATAGAAATATATGCAATGTAAATGTAAGATTTGATTTTTTTTACTATACTGTAAAAGAATTGGTATAATATTGAAAATTATAAAACTAACAAAAGTGTACGTTCCCGATGACTATAACAGCATTTTGTGAAAATATAAGTTACTTTTCTCGTTTAAATTTTTGTTATTGGAACACCGAAATATTAGTGAAATATTACTCTATAAAAGGGTTTTAAATATGCAAATATTTGCACAATAGAGTTATTGATACCTATGCTAAATTGATAAAAGAAAATTTCTAAATTTTTTTAAATGTCCCAATGACTCACATGGAATTCCCGATATATATATATATTCGTTAAAATGTTTTAACCTATAAAGTTTATCGTTAAATGACAAAGTAGGCAAAATACCAAACTTCGTCTTGCCAATACTTTCAGATTTTTATTCAGTATGTAGATAAATATTTTATAGTTATTTGATCTTTAGCCTGGTGCAGCAGCTACTATATTTGTAATTGCCCTCAATTAAATTTTGTTGCAAATAATAAATTAATACTTATGTTAGTATATTCTATCTTTAATTTTAACGGTTAGACTGAGAAGTTATTCTATTATATAAAAAAAGCTTCAAAAAAATATGTTGATTTTTTGAAATTTTGAAAACTCTTTGATTTAATTTAAAAGTCTAGAATTTAAAATCAACAATTACAATAATTAGTTTTTTTTTTTATCATTATCATAAAGAGTAAGTAAGCGAATAAAATTGATATGGTGGTGAAATTTAACACATTACATTCAATTAAATTTTTTATTGTTTATTTATGTTCTTTGTCACTTTATCGTTTTTTTTTTTTTTTTACTATTATTATAGCGCGAATTTCATTTAATTATTCTTATTATTTTTTGACATTGATTGAAAAGTTAAACAATAAAAAAATTCATTTAATTATTACATAGAAAAATGAAAATGTATGTACTATAATATATTTATATATAAATGTACATGCATATTTACATAGAACATAGATAAATCTAATAAAAGAATGAATTGGTTGGCTTCTTAATGGAAACTGATAATACAGTCAGCGTATCCATTGTTATCGTCATATTTAAGAATAAAATTGTATAAACATTACAAAGAAAAAAAAAATTGTGTAAACTCACCCACCCACACATATTATGTACCAAAATTCAAGACTCTAAAAGATACTGTATATATTTACATTCTATTGGTTTCTTTTTTTTAAATATTAAACGTATTTTTAAGATCTGTTGTGTCAGAGATAAATTTCATACGATTAGTGACTATATACCACATCATTAAAGTAAATATTGTCTTAAAATACAATTATAAGAAAGGATATAAAATAAGTATGAGTTTTCAAATACGCGCAAAATAATAAAAAACAAAACATTGAAAGGACTTTATATTCTATATTTATTTATTTATTTATTTTATTTCCTTTTCATTATTTTTCTATTTTCAAATAAAAGAAAAAGTAAAAAAAAGGGGTAAGTTTAAATCTTCTGTAAATGAACAAACAGAAAAACAAAAATATCTTGTGCCTTCTTAAATAATATAAATGAACATTAAAAATAGAGGGGTAGTAGTCCATCCTTATTCCTAAAAAAAATCCTTTCCTTTTTCTTAAATGCTATTTTTAGCCTATCTAAACAAAAAATAGTGATTTACTTGTACTTTTGTCTATTTTTTTTTTGTTTTTTTATTTTTTTTTATAGTTTGTGAGTGTATATTTTGGGTATATTTTATCTAAAATTGGAAATGGTTCAACATTGGTTTATGTTTATAAAATAAAACGAATAAAAAGTGTGCAAAAAAAAAAAAAAAGGTGTCAAAGAAGTGTGCTGTTTCAGCTATATATATACATATATATATATATAAATGTATATAATTGTTTATTTAGGAGTTAAAGTAAATGTGCCATAAATTTGATTATGTGAATAATAAAAATAAAATATTTAAATCTTTATTTTTTGATGCTATACTAATGTTTTATTTTGTTTATGTTTTTATTTTTATATTTAAAAGTTTCTGTTTGAGTAGTCAAATGATTTTTATCTATATTAAATAGACATGCGAATGAATAAACAGAGTGTATATGGGTAAATTGATATTAGTCATTTTCTAGACTAAAAAATTCAGATCAGAACAAACTTTAAAAAAAGATTTATTTTTATACTGATTCACGATTCTATTCAGATTGAGATTTATTTTTATACTGATTCACAAACATCTATTAAACGTGGATGTTTAGTTCTTTTTTAATTTACTAAACGATTTTCTTCTTACAGAATTTATATTTTTTCTATAGAAAACAAATTGAACTCTAAATATAACAAATTTTTTGAACCCAATTCATGTGCGGTAATATAATGTCTTTCAAAATTATGTTAGGACATAAGAAATTGCCTAATTCTATCCATTTTTTATACAGCAAACGATTTTCTACTCTAATTTATAGTAATTTTATTCATTTCATTTTAATATCTCAAATATTTTATTTAAAATTGACAAAATTGTATATTTTAATATTAAAATAATTGCAAGTTTTTAGCCATTTTAAAATTTCTCCGAAAATTATATCAATCTTTTATTTGGAAATTAGTTCAAATTCTTTGTTGCAATAGACAAAATTGTGCAATAGACATGGACAGAAATCAAACATTTCGCCCACAATCGAGTGCGATATAGAAGCTTTGTGGAAGAATTATGCTCCCCCAGGGGGTAAAACAGGATAAAAAAAAAAAAAAAAAAAATAGACAAAATTATCATATTAAATTTATAATTAAACACTCTGTAAGAAAAAACAAACAAAATGTTGTAAGTTAGAATTATAAAATGATTCGTGCAAAATTACAAATTTCATTCTTAAAGTTGAAATTTGTTTTATTTTGAGTAAAATTTGAAGAGATTGAAGAAAAAATAGAAAGGGAATGATAAGAAATCATCTTCTGTAAATATTTTTTGATCCCTTTTTTTTATACTACATTTTTCTTTATTTATTTTTTGCTTTTCTTTTTTTTTAATTTATTTTCCTTTCTTTTTTTTTTTTTTGTAACTCTAGCATTAATTTTCATTTTGTTTTTTTTTTTTTTCGTTTTTTTTTTTTATACATCATCTATAGAACACCAAAAATATTTTTGCAATATTCTTTTGATAATTAAGTTTACATCATAAATACACTTTCCAAATATTATATAATATATATATAACTCCTATATCCATATACAAAATAAATAAAAAGAATCTTTTCTCATCTAAAAAGAGAAAACTTTGAAAACAAGTATCTGTCAAAAAAAAATAAGTTAAGAAAAGAACAATCAAAATAATAAAAAAAAAAAAATTATAGGAAACTGAGTTGAGATGAGTCGAGTTGAAAGGAAAATGAGAAGCTTTATGGAAAAATCTAATGAAAAAAACTTAAACGAAAATATCTATATTGCTAGATATAGTATATTATACTACCTATGTATATAATATAGACTATTTATAATGGTGTGAAATTATAAACCCTAAAAATAATATATATATATATATATATATATATATACATCTATAAAGGAAAAACCATACGGAAAAATAAAAATACTTACCAGCATGACTTGAATCTTAAGATAAATTTTTGTAAATGAATTTATGGTGAATGGTACAAAGGATTTTTTTTTTTGTCTATTATTTGTTTTTCCTGTGCTTATTTTGGTTTTATTTTATTTGATTTTTTTTTTTTGTTTTTTAGAAATGTACCATCCATATCTATTATGATTTATGTTAGTGTTATATGAGATTATACCCAATATTAAATTGTACCCAATTTTTTTTAAGTTAATTTAATGTAAGTCTTTCCGTTTTCACTTCATGATTCGAGTAACATTCTATATTTTCTCTTCTATTAAGTGTCGCAAATACATCGGCAAAGTTTCTTAAAAAAAAAAACAATATTTCAAATCGTTATAATAAATTTGGCTGAGCCGATGATACAGCGAGGTTTGGATTATAGCTTTAAAATTCCACTCTCCCAAACATTTTTTACTGTTTAATGATTTTTATGCTCAGTGAAAAAAGTGTATTTAAAGTATTGTAACTGATATATCTAAATGGGGAGTAATCAGTTGTCATAAATATATTATATAGGTTTAGAAATTGCAAAAATTCCATTTTTGACTTAATTCAAACGCCAAATAGGATCATATAGAGAACAGTATAAATTACATTAAGGTATAAAATTGTGATGGTCAACATCCAGATGCAAAATTGATATTAAAAAAAGAGAAGAAAATTATATTTAATTTATTAATAGAAATTAGACATTATTGTTATTATTCATTTAGGGCTTACTTCTAAGTATACCATTCAAAATTTCTTTAATATATTTTAGGATAACTTTATAATATATTTATATATATATAATATATATATAGAAAATATTATTATTACAATATTGAGCTCAATGGAGCAATCTTTAATTTTTATATAAAATATTTATACAGATGTATTTATATATGTATAAATAAATATTTACTATAAATAAATTTTATATTTATATAAAAATAAATTTATATATTTATTTATTTTTTTTTTTCAAAATAAATATATAAATTTTTTTTTTTATCTATATATACATTTATATACATATAATATGATTTGTATTTACTAGATTTTATAGGGATTTGTAAGTACTCCACTGTTTACAAGATATTTTAAGTACTAAGGATTACACTATTAAATTACATTTTTTTTTTCTTAACTTATAATTTATATTATTTATTATTTATATTCTCTTTAATATACACTTTCTATAATAAAAAAAAAAAGAAAAAAACTAAAAATATTTATTATTTATATATAACATTTATTAAACAAGAGTTTTCTTCATATAATTTAACTGAATTAAATCAAGGATTATTTTTAAGTTAAATGAAAAATTTATTAGAAAAATGAAATTTATGAAAATATTCATTTTAAAAATAACTACATATTATATGTATATAATAAAAAACCCATACATTTTATTTAAATGAAATTTTTTTTTATGTGGAATTTAAATAATAACGTATATATTAACTTGTATATTCAATATTTTATCAAGTATTTATATTATTAAGTATATATTAATAAATATAATATGAGGTTTCAAATTACCTTAATTAATTTTATTAATTTTTTTTTTTTTTTTAAATACATAATATTATATATATGTATGTATATACATATATGAAAATGGGTTCTATAAGTAGGTATATAAACTTGGTTGATGAAAATATAATTTATAATTAATATACTGATTAATATATCTTAATAAATTATAAATTTAAGTTGTATTTCAAGAAACATAGTATAATTAATGAGATATTCTAAGAAAACTTATTTGTAAAAAAAAATAAATATGCGGTTTCAAAACTTAAATTCATTTAATTAGGAAAATAAAGTTTTATAAATAAAATTTATATAGAAGAATAATTATACACATTGTTATGATAAAAAAAAAATTAATATTATGGTTATGCTGAAGTCCGATGAAAAATTGTTCGAATGAAAAAGTCCGTTTCGGATTCGAAAAAATTGGTATACTAAAGTCCATTTGGCTGCAAGCACTTTTTGCAAATGTCAAAGTCATATGTTTCGTAAAATATTTTTTGTATCTAGTATTTTTTTTTTGTAGTAATTTTTTTTGTGCTTGTTGTTGTTCAGTATAAAGACCACATTTGTGTTTGGAAAGAAAATTATTCAAAAAATATTATTTTTTTACGCTGAACAATACACCAATTTTAAAAAAAAAAATACTATAATAAAAAGAAACTTATCAAAACAAAAAATTATCTTTACTTATTTTCTTTTAAAAAATATAAATTATTTTGCCCTAAATAATACTTTTTTCCTAACTGCATGCTTTCGAATGATTAATTGTGTCGAAAAGAATTTCTGCAATTTGCATTGATTTTTCATTTCGACGAATTGCAAAACTACACCATACACAAAAACAAAAATTTCGAAAAAAATGACGTTTTGCAGCCGTCAATAAAATTCGGATTTCAGCATACCATATTATATGGAATTTTTGTTCATCGAAACATTTCGACAGACTTCAGCATAACCATATATATGTACATCTTTTTAAGTTTAAATTTCTTTTTTTTAAAGTTATTACAAAAAATTCTTGATAAATTTGAAAAATTATATAATATAATGGTATAACATATATAGAAAATAAATTATTTATATTGTATTTCTCATCCATTATATTTATCTATTGATATAAATATTTCTTATTGTTTTTCTATACACATTACTTTAAAATTACTTTTGTTTCATGCAATTTAATTTTTCATATTATTTTATTATTGTTATTTACAATTAAGATGTCAATTCTTGAAAATAGTAAATAAATTCTATTATGAGGTTTATTCCTTTCGTTCAAATATAACAATATACTTTATATAGTCACTACGACCGCAACACAATTTTATACAAATATAAATTCAAATGAAAATAAAAAAAAAAAATGTAAGCTATTCTTGTACAATTTATGAAGCTAAATGAAAATTAAAAGAATTAAATTATATTATCAATTCGTTTCCTTGAACCATCAGTAAATTTAATTTCTTTAAGTGCATTATTAAAATATTACCTTTTGTTCTCTTTTATCATTACATATTTTTGTGATGTATATATATAGATGAAATTTATTCATTAATAATTGTTTCCTTTCTTTATTCTACCTTCCATCCTTCCTTCTTCTTTGATATTTTTTATTTTTGTTTTTTGTTCTTTGTTATGTACTGATTTATAACTAAAATTTGATTATTTTTGTTACTTTATATTATCACCTTTAAAAAATCAGCAAACAAGTTTAAGGACATTGAAATGAACAACAAACTTTTATGTCCATTATCAATCCACTGTATATTTTTATTTGAGTGGTAAGTATAGTTACCTTTAATAAAAATTTTAAATCTGAAAAAATATTAAAAAGAACAAAAAGCAAAAAATGAAAAAAAAAAATCGCGATTAAAATTTCAATCAGGCAAAGTTTTCAACCAAAATATACAACAAAAATATATTATTTTCAATTTTTATCCATTATATTTTGGGAACGAAATTACATCTTATATATAAATTTATACATTTGATGAAAATTGACTTTTTTTTTTTTTCTTTTTTAACTAATGTTACATTGTTCTAAAAGACGATAAACATGCGGTCCAACAATTACCCATCACAATAACTACACCATACCCCATTTGTCAGTTGCCACCCGTCATTATCACGATATACCATTTTCTAACAAATAAATATTGCATTTTTTTTCACATTAGTAAGGCAATAAAAATAAATCTTTTAACTTTCGTATTATTATTTTATTTTTTTGTTTTCTGTATTTATTTATTTATAGTAAAAAAAAAACAAAGAAAATTCTGATAATTTAATGCTGGAGCCTAGATCGTGCAGTTGTAAAAATACTTACCTTTAATGGTATCATAAAAAAAATTAAAAATAAAAAACTGCCAACTTGTAATTCATATATACCATTATAAAATCAAGAAAACTATATATATAAGACCATATTAGTTGAATGAAAAAGCTAAATTTCAATCTTCTCTTCTCGAAATATAAAAGAGGACTGTCACGCCAATAAATAATAAATAAACCATATAATAAAATAAAATGTAACAATAAAATACTAAAATTAGAACAGATATATATACAACGAAATAAAATATAAAATGAAAATCTAGTAAAAATTCAAGTGAAATAAAACAATTTTCTTCACATGTTCACGGAACAAATATTTGTAATTTTGTTTTTAATTTTTGTTTTTTTAGTTTTTTTTTTTTTTCAATTTTCATTTGAAAGAAAAACTAAAATAAAAAAAAAAGGAAACGGAAAAAAAATTTTTTTTTTCTTTAAAACTTAGTGTGGTGGATTTAAGTTGAAAAAATTCGTACACACTCAATTTTTCCTTAAATTTGTTGTATTTTTTTTTGTTTATTATTTTTTATATATTCTCAATTCGCAATATATTTTAATAACACGCCATCTGTATTGTAAATATTGCTATAAAAAATACTATATCAATTACATATTTAGATGTATTATATAAAAGAAATAAAATTAATTTTCTTAAACTTAGCACAAATTAAAGTTGACTCAAAATATTGCTTTCTTTTTTTTTTGTTTTTTTTTTTTTTTGATTTTATTTATCCTCAGGAAGATTTCTTTGTTTGTTATGAAAAGTTATTTTTTTTTTTTTATATTTCAATAAAGTCAATAAATATATACGTTACATTTTTAAACGAACGAATTTTCGTTCAAATACAAATCATGAACTATAATTTATTTTTCAAAATAATAAAAAATTGATTTTTCTTTAAAAAATATGAATAAAAAGAATTCAAATATTAAGGAAATAATATTTAAAAGAATCATTTGCAATCTGTTTGCATTTATTTAATTATTTAAATGTTAACATTCCAAATCACATATATATAATAAAGTAATATTACTAAACTTTCGGCTATACTAAGGCCATCTATTATAAGTTGAATACTATTTATTATTAATTTATGCAGTAATATTATTTATTTTGTTAATATTATATGTTAACACTATATTTGCAAGGAGCGTATAAAAGAGCGTATATAGTAAGGGGGATTTTTTTTTTCAATTAAAAAACTTTCTACCAGCTCAGGACTTGAATCGGCACTCATTTTATTATTAAGCCACGTGTCTTAACCATGTGAACACCGAGGTTCCCATTTGCAAATTTTCAGCAGCATTTTTTTAACTATAACAACAAGTGCATACTTTTAGGCTGAATGATATCAGTGCAATTATCTTTTTTTTTGTACATACAAACACCATAGTGACAATATTAATTATAAATATATTCATTTATAGGTCATAAATATTTATGTCATATATTATATCCATATATTAAATTTTTATATGTATGTAATGTGTATGTATATATGTGTCCACTATGTAGAAATACTATACATATTTTTTAGATTAACGATAGGTAACCATTTTTTTTTCCTTATGTGTTTGTTTTTATTGTAATAATTTGTTTTTTTTTTTTTGTCTTCCTTTTGTGCTTCTCTTTATATTTCTATTTTTATATTTATATTTATTTTGAATTTGTTTTCTTTTTTTGTTAATAAAAATTTTCATTTATATGCTAAGTAAGAAGATACATACATTAATTGCAATACATATTATTTGTTTTTAATATTGTTTTTTTTTTATTATTATTACTCTGTGCTAATAAATACCACTAATATTTGCCGCTATCATCAATTTTCGCCTACACATTAAACAGTTATTAAAAATATTTTTTTTGCGTTTAAATTATTTGCAAAAAAAATATATAATTGTGTCATTTAAGTATTTTTTTTCTTTTTTTATATGTTATATGTTTGTAATAATAATATGTATTATAGCATTAAGTCACACAAGAGTTTTAACTTACAGGTAAATGTTAAAAAAAACGAATTATTCTTGAAATTATCTGTAAAAAAAAAACTTTTATTTTCTATAATATAAAATTTAATAATTAAAAATAAAATTAATTGTAATTTTATTGTCTTAGAATCATGGTTTACTTGGACTGGTGTATTGTCGCAATTAATTTGTATTCACCACATTTCTTGAATTAAAGAAAATTCAACTCATACTTTTGTATCTACTTAAATCTCTTATTATATACTAATTTAATTTGATAGGTTTACATATACCTAATTACAATTTTAAATTTTTCAATTTTTTAATTAGTATTTTTCAAAGTAAATTTAATGAATGAATTATGTACCTATATTTATAAATTTATGATATGTAAATTTTTGGGTAAAAGTGATTTTATGAACTAAATTAAAAAAAAAAAACAATTAATTCAATAAATAAAAAGAATGAATAAAATTAGGTTACAGAAAAAAACAAATTAAATACAAAAACAAAAAAAAAACAAAAATTTTGACAAAACGGAGACTAGAACCTATAAAATTTTACTTATTATAGTGTCAAAAACACTAACCAAAAAATATAATAAAACCTTGAAAATTTCCATAAAAAGATTGCATGACATATTATATGGTGCTATATAAATATTGCATGCGACAATAAGTGAGTTCTTAAGACCTCTTAGTACCTTATAATTTTATTTTTTTTTATTTTTGTTTCTTTTTTGTATAGGTATGGTATGTATGTATGTATGGTATATTTTAGGGTAGCCGAATCACACTTTTATAACAGTATAGAATTTCTGCAACATAAGCAGTTTCTCTAACAGAATTATAAGCAGTAATATAATAATTAAATGTTACTGTATATCGGTAAAGCCATATAATAAGTGCAACTGTCCAAACAATGTCCAAACAGATTTACTTTTAAGTTAAAATTAACTGTACAAAATATAAAACTGTTTATACTGAAAGGTTTTCGTAATATATTCATATAATAATAATTTGGTATTATGCCAACCCAGACCATTATACATGCCATATAAATAAAGCTCAAGTTTTAAATATTTCCGATTAAAGGCGTACAGGATATTTAAACAATTCGATTTATTTTATTTTTATAGTTTTATTTTATACTTTTTGTATTGTTATTATTGATGACACGAACATGCCTACCATCACTATATATATGTATATATATATATACTGCTATCACAAATATAATAAAACAACAATAACAACTACTGTTTTACAAGTGCTTCTGCTACTACTATTGATTTTTTTTTCTGTACTTAAGATGTGGGATGTTTTTTTTGTTGTTTTCTCTAGAAAACTCCTGTTTATTATAAGGTACGAAATTTATTGATGGATTGTTTTTATATTTAATGGGCTTTTGTTATTGTAGAACCTATCTATATGTATGTATATACATATATATAATGTATATAACTATAAACAGATTTATATATTATACAAAAATAATAAATTACATATTAATGATATCATTTTGGAATTAATATCATCAAAGTTTTTATAGCTTATTTGTTATTTTTATTACATTTGGGAGTTTTCTAAGAAGAATATTTTGTAGTTTGAATTTATGGATAGGTGGTTTGATAGATGGTAATAATATATACATATATATATAGTAAAAATAGAAGAAAATTTATTTTGTCTCAATGAATTTTATTTTTAAAGAATATATTCTGAGTTTGCTGATATATATTTGGAATATTGCATTGGTGTGTAATTTATGTATGTATATTTACACATATGCGTAATATAAATGCATGTAAAATTGTAAGTATGATAAATGGAAATGAAAGTAATGCTGGTTTGTTTTTTTTTTTCTTTTTTTTTATTTATTCTATATTATAATCAAATAAAATCAGGGACATTTATGTCACTCTAATTTATGTAACTTTATTAGATATTCGATTTATTGGAACCCTAGTAGTTGAGGAGGGGGGGGGGGGGATAGATTCAGAATAAAAATTTAAAAGAAAAAATATACCTATATAGTTTAATCGATCAAACTGCAAACAAATAAAAAAAAAAATTAGAATTCTTAATATTCTGTCATTAATAGAGAGCTCTCAATAAATATTAAAACGTTCAAATATTGCTCTTCGATTCCCCAAACCATTTATTTTTTTTCGTTTCTTCTTTTTATAAATGTTTGTTTGTCAGTTTATCAGAAAATATGCGTCATATTAAGGACAATTTTTTTTTTTTGTTGTTATTTGGTGGTTAATGCTTTGCGTTATAATCTTGTACAAGATATATAAATCGTTGTTTGTTCTGTTGGTTGATTGGTGTTATATAATGAGCTAATTCGTGTCATGTGTGGTATTTTCAAATAAATCATTTATTGAAAATGGCAAAATTATTATAGGGATATGCCATGTTTTTTACGATTTTTTACATATACTTATATGAATTTATTTCTGCTTTGTTTTAATATCAAAAAGTTTTGGGTTTTTTTTTTTTTGTAGAAGGTTAAAGAGGTCTTAATGGAATTTTTTGGAATGAGTGGTAGAAATAATATAAATGAAAAATTATTTTGGTACAAAATTGCGTTTCTAATTTTTTTTTTGTTTATTTATCTTTGTTTTATTTTAATTTTTATTAGATTGTAACACGAACAAAACAAATCGCCAACTTTCTGTAACACATTATTTTTGTTCTTCGATGATTTTTTGGGGTGACATATTCTCTTATTTTAATAGCAGTGATATATTGATAAAATATGACAAATATATAACGTAAAAAAATAAAGTAGGGGTTATAGAAAATTACATTTTTAACATACTCGTAATATGTTTTCAGATAAGTTTAACGAAAGAAAACAACAGACTTTTGATTCGATATCACTGAATATTATATACCTATTGGCAATAGTTATTTTATTATTTTCAGTATTGGAAGAGGGGGATAGTGTTATAATAAATTGTGTTGTATAAAATTATGAATATTTTTAATACATTTTTTATATTTTGTTTCTTTTTCAATTTGTCATATAAATTATGTAAAAGTTATACAAACTCCTTATTTTAGTTTTTCGTTATTTTTAAATTGTAATAAAATGGCATAGATCGAATTCTCATAAAACAGAAATAGTTTTAAATAATAGGGGAATAAAAAGCATTTAATATTTTTTAATACACATATATTAGCAAAATAATAACTAAAAATAATTTTATCAATTTTTAAGTATATATTTTTTCAAATGATTTCTTTAAAACACGCAAATATTATATGTATTTTTAATTCATTGTTCTCGAGGATTAACAATATTAATATTTTTATTATAATTTTCTTTTACTATACAAAATGAAGTCATAACCTGAAAAAAAAATAAATAAAAAATTCAAAATAAAACTAATTTTGGAAAATAATAAAAATTAGTGTTGAATTTTGTAAAAAAAAAAAAATATATAATGTTTAATATTTCGCGTTCAAAAAAAAAAAACACAAAAATAAAATAAAAGCTAAATAAAAGAAAATGTTTTGTTATTTAAATGGGATCAAGGATTACAATGCAGAAAATACTCGAATGTTTTATATATAAAAAAAATAGAGTTAATTAGTTTTAATAATAGTCATGTGTAGGTCAAAATCTTCGAAAGTTTAAAGATAAGACCAGAAAAATGAATGAAAATAAAATTTGATATTTGAAATATTTTATATCTATTTATTTTAATTTAATTCACTTTATAAATACAATAATTAATTAAATAAAATTATATTAAGAGTCGTACAATTTTATGTACGATGTAACGAAATTTTTCAAAATAACTCTCCAAATTTTTTTCTTTCCTCCATAATCCTATAATTATCCCAAACCTAATTTCCCAAGTAATCCTTCCCACATCCTTTTTCTCAAAACCAAAGTGTACATCATATCACTATGTATTAAAATACCCATCCTAAAGTTTGGTTTTAAAGGGCATCTCCTTTTGGTTAGTTAAAATCCAACACTACCCAGAGGAAGCTCGTGCAGTTCTTTTTATTGACTTTCAATGTTTTCCATCTTCCCTCTGAAAAAATAAAAAAGGATCTTACAACCGGCTTACAAAACTGATAGACAAAAATTGTTAACGAAATGTAACTAAAATAACTAACTAATCTAACTAATATTTCATTTAATAATTTAAATATAAATAAAACATAATTTTTTAATGATAAAATGTAGGTTTGTAAAAATAGTGTTATTAATTAGTCCTTATACTTACTGTACATGTAAGTTTTGAAATATACAATTAATTTTTTTCTTAATTAATTAAACTTTATTAGTTTCGTTTTTTTCCCGCTTGCATAGTGTATAAAAAATAATTCGTATTTCAAGAATTTTTACTCTTTACATAGATAGAAAGTCACACTCATGTATAAATCTTATTAACTTGAGGTTTCTATTAACTACATATGTACTTTTATTTGTTTTTTTTTAACCCTCCATTAAAGGAGCGTTTATTATGTTTAACACTTATTCTCTACAAAATCCTTTTATTGGGTAATTTTATGTTTCATTTGCGACATGTGTAAACCTTTTGTTTTTTTTTGTTTTTAGTTATCAAAAATGGGAAGTTAAGTTTTCTTATGTTTTATATATTTCTTTCATCCTCGTCATAATATTTGTACAATATCTCTATTTTATAAATAAATGTAAAGAGTTTCCATCATTTCATGATCTTTTCGAAATTAATTTTATTTGAAAGCACTATTTCGAAAAACAATATCTGAAGAGCATATTAATAATCTGTTAATTCAAACTGTCAAAATTAGATTGCAGATCTTCAAAATTAATATCCTTTACTCCCTGGAGAAAGTTATAGAAACTGCTGCAATAGAAATTTAAAAAAATAAAAATAAATCTTTTACTGTCATTTTAAAGCTGATTTAAATTTGAAACTAGAACTTAAAGCTAAGGAAACATACAAAATGCTGCTGTATATTAAATTTTAAAATCCTTATATTTTTAATTTTTTTCGATTTTTTTTTTTTTTTTGAAACAAGTGTGAACCCTAAATTTCCACACCAAGTACACATATAATTAGTTATATTTTTGTTATACTTTTATATTTCATGTCCTTATAGAGTCCTTAATTTTACTTTTTTTATCCTCCTTCTAGCAATAAATAAAACAAAATAGACAACAACAAATAAAAAATGTTCTTAATTTTTAGATAAGACTTCTTCAAAATAAACCACTATTTTTACATGGATGGACCTTATTGGACAATCATTATATGATATATGTATGTGCGTATATAATAATATGTACACATATGTACAAACAAACATTAGGAAAATAAGTTTTAGACTTCTTAAAAGTTTTTACTTTGTTTTTTTTTTTTTTTTCTTAAAAAAAAATCTATTTTCTTATTCTGTATAGATAGATCAATTTATGGGAAAGGGAGTGGTTGCTTTTTTGGTTGCCACATCAATAATAATAATGACGAGAAAAACTTGATAGCTTTTCGAACCCAAAAATGAAAAAAAAAAAAATATAATGCGAAATTGGGGAAATGTATTGAATGAATGAAGAAAAGGCAAAAAAAAAAAAAAGGCTACTGTACGGCAATATCGCATCAGATGTGTTTGCTAAAGCTAATGAACCATTAGGAATTATTCTTGTTAAGTTGAATTTTTATTTTTATTTCATTGTTTTTGTTTTTTGTTTGGCCAGTTTTTGTTTTTTTTTTTTTTGTTATTAAAGTAGATCTAATGAAATTTCTTAAATAGACATACAAGATATATGTAAGTATGTATATATGTATTAAAACAGATCTGAATGGAAAAATCTGATATAAGAAAACAAAAAGAAATAAAAAAAAAACTAAAACCATTATTGAACCGGCATTGAGGAAGTATGGGACCATATAAAATTAGGAAAAATACAAAAAAGAAAAAAAAAATTGTTAAAGTTAAACAAAAGTCAAATGGAAGGGATATGAAAAACAAAATAAAGGAAACTTGATAAAGTTTTTACTTACCTACATAATATGTATATATATATATATGTATATAGAAAATTTCTTTATCTACTATATTTCTTCTTTAAAAGACCTTCTCTATAGTGATTTTAGTTAAAATTAAATATAAAAAAAAAAAAATTATAATTCTAAAGTTCTTCTTTTTCTCTTTTTCGATTTTTCTTTCTGGTATATTTGTTATAAGTATATGTTAAAATAAAAAAGTCCTTCTTTTTAACACTGAAGTACTTAAGTACTTAAGGAATTCTATAGAAATGAAATAACTAGATTACAAAAAACTATAGAGCGAATTTAATATGATTTAAAACAAAAAAAAATCTAAAACCAGTAAAGTATACAAAGTATAAAAATATCAAAAGTAGGCTATCTATTCGAACAACTTATTCTATAAGTTGTATTATGTAAACAAAATAATTTCTAAATGCTTTTTAATTCAAAGGGGTCCGTATACAAAGGAGTTTAGTATTTCGTTAATTTACCTATGAACTTAATGTTATCAATGTTAACTACTAATTTTATCATTGGACTTAATGTTGTCATTGGACTTCTAATGTTATTATTGCAAATTATTAAAATAAATCATGAATCATGACATTATATAAAAGATCAGGTTATAAAATATTTTACATCTGGTCACCCTTACAATATATTACATTTGGAATTAGAAAAATAGAATCAGAAAAAGATACGTTTATATAGAATTAATATGTATATATATATATGTATATGTATGTATATATAATAAAAACCTTTTTAGAACTTAACTTTATATTATAGTCATATTGCAAAATTTTAATGTTTCGATTTTTTTTCTCTTCATGTTATCTAATTTTATTTTTCTTCTTAATTTCGATAAAATAAATTTACTTTTCTTGTTTTGTTTTTTGTTTTTTCTTTCTTAAATATAAAAAAAAAAAAACTTTAAGTAAACAATGTGAATTTTATCAAAAGTCTCAGTTTTTCATTCACATTTAAATTTTACTATATATGAGGGATGGGAAAGAATTTTTACATGAAAACTTCCTCTAACCGAAATATAGAAAAAAAAAAAAGTTAAAATTAGGATGTGGAAATAATTTAATTTTTTTTCTTTTTTATTTTTGTAATTTTTGAATTTTTTTTTTATTATGTGTTTTTATTGAATAAAAATGAAAAGAAAATTACACAATAAAAATTTTTTTTTTTTCTTTTTTGTGTAAAGGTAATAAGCTTAAAAAAAAAAGAAAGCACAAAATATTTTTTTCCTTAAACAATTAATTATGTTAAGTGTATAATAATTTAATTAATGTTTTATTTTTAATTTTTAATCTATAAAATAATATATTATTTAACAATAAATTAAATATCAATTTAATCAAAATCAGTTAAATAAAATACATATGTTCTTCTTTTTTTATTTTCAATCATTTTTGTTTATTAAATATTTCGCAGAAAAATATATACATATTATAGTTCTATTGTAGCCATAGTTATTATATTGTTAATGAATGAAAACAATTGATACATTTATAATTTAGCAAAATTAAGTTGAAATTATTATTGTTTTTAGAAATATATGTATCTATAAATATATATTAAAATTGATATTTTATTATTATATTCAATTAAAACTAATCAATACTTTTTCTTTTTTATTACAGGTGAGTTTCAAATCATTTATTCAGCATCAATAAAAATACATATGTATACTTATTGATATGGTATGACTTAAACAATTAAAATAATTAAATAATTAAAATATAATTAGATAATTGGATTCTTTATCAAAATTAAAAAAATTTTTAGTTTAAAAATTACATAATTAATATTTTATATAAATCTTATCTAAATTTTTTGATTCTGAAACAAATCTGATTATTTGTAAGTATATAATCTATAATTCATAATTACTTTTATGATAAAAATAATCTTGTTAATTATTTAAATTACTTAATATTAAATGTTTTTTTTTTTCTTTTTTGCATCATTTATTTAAAATTTATCTTATATTACTTACCTGTGGTATCTGTTCTTTTATTTATCTTTTTACTTTTTTGACATTCATTTCATTTTTACTAATTTTAATTCATTCTTTAATTTATTATTATTCTTTTTTTTTTGAAATAAAAATAAAAATTGAAAATAAAATATTTATATTTATTTTTTATTTATTTTTTTATTTTTTGCGTTATAAATTTATGATGAATAGAAACGTGCCTTAACAAAAATATATTTATAAAAAATACTAAATAATTAATTTTTCGAAAGTCCTTGGAACCATGTTGCAATTTCTTAGATTACCTGTTTTGTTTTATGTTTTTTTTTTCTTTTTTATGTTTTGTTTCTTTTATCATTACTTATTTTCTTTATTATAATATAACTAATATAACCCACAACAAAGTCTCTTATTCCTTAATTATAAAATTTTATTGAAAAATCTATCTAGAGACTTTTTGTTTTAATTTGTTTTTTGTTTTTTTTTTTGTTAAAAGCTCAATAACTTTACTAATAATTTTTAATGTCCTTAGAGGAGGTAGATAAGAATGAAAAAAATAAAAAAATGTTTGTACCTATACTTTTATATACAATAAACAGCAATAACTATTAAAGTATATATGAATTAAAAAAAAAAACCCATGATGGTGTTAAATATTTAAAAAGTACTGAAAAAATATAATACCTGAATGAATAAAATTGTAACCATTTACCATAATCGTACCGGCAACCATTATTTGTCAGTATTATCATTTAATTTTGGTTCATTTCATATACACTTCATGCCTTGGTTCCAATGAATATTCTTTTAAATATTGCTATATATATACATATTCTTATACGTATACAAATATCTTCAAGCATCAGATCGGAGGTCATTTAATTAATTTTATTTTCGTATTTTTTTTTTTTATTTTCGCTTTTGTTTCCTTATTGTTCTTTTTTCTTGTCTTGTAATATTTTAAAATTCTTTACTTTGCCATTACCCTTAACATACTTTTATCTCTTTTTGTCGCAGTATTTGAATAACATGGTACATTTTTTTTTTTTTATCAAGAAAAAAAATTATTTGCAATTTACTATACTGACAGTAACAATAACGTCAACAACTTTGGCCCCAAAAATAAAAGGACATTCAGAACAGTATATTCGAGTGTAAATTTAAAATTAAACACCCCAACATAAAATAAAAACAAAAAACAATAACAAAAATTATTTAAAGCTATTAGAAGAAGAGTACTGAGTATTAAAAGCTTTTACTTTGTATACTATTTACTATATACAATATTAAATTCTATATGGAGCAAAAAAAAAAAACAAAGACAGCAGTTAAAATAAAGGGAAAAAATTCAAGTAACAAAAATGGTACTTCAAAATAAATCACGTTAATTTATTCAAAATCACGCAAAACAAACTTTTGACTCTCTCTTGGATCGTTTAAAATAAAAAAAATATACACATATTTTATATATACACATATATATATATGTATATACAATTTGAATGGATACTTCTAGGTTTTTATTAAATGTGAGTGAAAGAGACAATAGTATTAACCAGGGTTATAAAAAAAATAAATTAAAAATGTCACACATTTACAAATAAAACGAATATATATTATATATATATGCATATATATAGGAAAAATTAAAATTTATGTTCATGAGAAAACCAAAAAACAAAAAAAAAAGTGCTAACGAGACTTTTATGACAGTGACCAAAAAAAATATTGAAGAAGATTTATATATAGTTAAAATTATAAGTGATTCTCAGTTAACATTTTTATGCTTTGAATATTCTTTTTACACAATTTGTAAAAAACAAGAAATTTTTACTTAAAAACTAAAAACTGATCATATTAACATATATTATATGTGTATATTAATTTTTATACTAGTATTTGTGTAGCCAAAAAATAATACATTAATTTCTAGTTCTAATATTTTATTTTATTCTTTAACTTTATCATTTCTATGAATACATAAATATCGCAGTTTTGTTTTCCCATATGCTACTATATCTTTTCTTGGCTTAAATTTCTTATTCTTTACTTTTTTTCTTTTATTTAAATCTATAAAATGACCATTACTATATATCCAAATTATTAGGATAGCTAAACATAGTTTATAGAAATCAGTGGAACTTTCAAAAATCTTATCCTCATCTGTAAAATTTACTAAAATAAAAATTAAAATTAAATTAGATAGTATATAGAGTAGCATTCTGTAAAGTGTAGATTATCTTTCAAATTTTGTTAAAAAAAACATTAACTATATAGAAGAACACAATAAATTCACATCTAATAACAATCCAGACATATTTTTTTTATTATAGTATTATATTATATAGTGTCCTTAATCTAGATTGTATATAGATAATTGATTTAATAGTAAAGAATAAAGAATAATTGAAAATGGAAATATATTTATATATTTTTTTTTTTTTTTTCATTTTATTCTTTTGTTATTTTAATATTTACTTTTTTACTTGAAAATTATCCTTAATTTAACGGTATTGTTATTCTTAAATAATAAAAAAAAAACTAAAATAAAATAAAATTCAAATACCTTGTCATCTCACACCCAATAATAAATATGTATATGTACATTTAGATTTACAGTAAGCAACAAAAAAAATATTTTCCCATAATTCCTCTTAGTTTAAAGAATACTATCGTTTTTATCTTGTGTTAGAAATGTTAGATGCATATTATTTTTTACAAGGTATGGTAACACTGAAACTAAATTATTTCTAAAGTTTAATAATTAAATTTTCCTATGGTTAAACATATATGGGGTCAGTTCATAAAATAAAAAAACTTTTCAAATTCTATAACTTTTGGTTATTCATTTAAATTAAGCCTTTTTTATATTATCTTGTATTGGATAGGAATATCTTTCTAATCTAACTCCTATAATTTATCGCAGACTCAATTAAAATAAAAGCCAGATGAACGCTTAAAAAAGCACAGAGAATAAATCATTTAAATCCTCTACTATTTATGTATACAAAATTGTAATTAAAACTGAAATTAAAATTCTTTTAAAAGTTAAAAAAACATTAAAAAAAAAACCAGACGAAAACTAAAAATTTTTTATTTTGTCGCCCATTGTATTTGGGTATCTTATCTGAGTACCGTTATTCACCTTCAATCTAAATTTAAAAAATTTACTTTTATCTGTTGTAGAGAAATGAAAGACAAAAAAAAAAAAAAAGTACACTTGCATAAATCTTACTTAGATAAAAGAAAAACAAAAATTCAATCCACTGCTAAAAGGAATAGACAATATTATTTACTAATATGTATATAAATATATAAAATATTATATACTATCATATCATAACATATACATGTTAATGTACGTATACATATTTAAAATAAAAATAAAATGCAATACCGTCAAAAAAGAAAAACCATAAAAAATAAAAATTACAAAAACTAAACAAATAAAGTGTAGTAGTTAGTGTATTTCCGTTAAATTTACTCACAAAAAAAAAAAAAAAGGATGTTATGTGTAGGTGCCGTTGAAAGGATATCATTAACATAAAAGGTTATAGGTGTAATTTGTAAAACATATATATTATATATATACTACATACATATGTATATTGAAAGAATTTTTAATTTTTTTGGGTTTTTTTTTTTTTTTTTAAATTGCATGTATTACAAGTGCTTCCAAACAAAACAAAAAATATGGTACAAATTTTTAAATGAAAATGAAAAAAAAAAAAAAAACAGTAAAATTGAAAAGTTGCAAATGGGTGGAAAAAATAAAAATTGTGGTAAAAAAAAAAACATTTCCATTTGAATTTTAACTTTAGTTTAAAAATAAAAATAATTCTAATGATTTTGTTTACTTCTTGCAGTCCGACTCTGTTTTCGATTCAAATAATTATCTGAAAATAAAAAAAAGTCCATCAAATTGATTTCATTTTGCTCTTTATAGGTTGCTAAAAAGTCGAAAATATACAATTTTTATAAACCAAAAAAAAAAATTTAAATATTATTTTCTTGTGCTTACTATAAATCTTAAAAAGAGACTTTGAGCGTTCATAAGTCCTTTATCTGAAGTAGTAGATTGTTTTTAGTTATTTGGATGATTTATTTATTACTATATAGTTATTTGATTGAATCAAAATTTATTTAAATTGATCCAAAGATCAATCTAATTAATTCAATAAAAAATTGTAATTTTATATTTTATTAAATTGTAACTGTAATTACAATAACGTTATAAATCTTTTCATTTTACTTTTCGGAATTAAATTTAAATAATGGAAAAATTTAATTGAATTATGCTTGAAAGTTTTTTTTTTTTTTTTATCTATATATATGGTATACTTTTTTCTAGGTTGTAGATGATGTCTGAATAATTAAAAAAAAAAATATCCGGATTTTTATCCGTGTTTTTAAATATTTTTCCATATTTTGCAACTTACATGAAAAGTTTTTTACACAAAAAAAAAAAAAAGTTAAACAATTTCCAGGGTCGGAAATATCCAAAATTTTAGTCATCCGTTGAATTATTTGTTTGTTTATATTTATTTTTTTTTTTTACAAAAACAAAAATTAAAAACCTTTTATTTAATTATTATTTAATTGTTTAATTTTTTTATAAAAAGTTTTTCTTTTCAATGACAATTTTTTTTTTGAAATAAACCTTGAATTACATTTTTTTTCCCCCCAAATTAATATTTACATATCAATACATAAATATTTAATATTTTGTCCTCTTTTTTCGAAAATGTATTTCGATATATATAAAATTTGGTTTCGACATATTTTTAAATATATAAGCGAAATTATATTTTTAATACAAATTAAATTAAAATAAATAAAAAAAATTTAAAAAAAAGTTAAAAATTTTATTTTTAAATCCGATATAAAGTTATTTATTAGTAGTTTTTATTAATATAATAATGAAATAATCTAATAATCATTTTATTTTTGATAAGTGAATGTTTTTTATTAATCAAAATTTCGTGCAAGAAAAATTAATATGATTTAATATGATTTTCGTGCAAGAAAAATTATTAAAAAAATTGATTATTTGATTATTTGATTAGGGTTATGATAAGTGGTTGGTTCAATTATAGAGCCCAGGTTAAACTTTCATAATAGTAAAAGTGAAGGTAGTTGAAGGTATCTAGTGCAAAATATTAAGTAAAAGTTTTTCTAATTAAAAATATCGATTTTAATATTAAATAGCTAATACTACGTGCGTGTTGCTCAATAAATAAAACATATGAGTTTTTAATTGAAGATATATAGGTTAAGAAATTCCAATTCTCTTAGAGTCAACTCCACTGTCAAAGAGCAACACGTATACAAAACTTGAAGTCAATCGGTCAAATTGTTTTTGTTTTAGAGCGAAAAAGTTTAAATATTTGCACCACAGTGCAAAACCACCATCACCAACTTGGTGGCCCGTTAGAGCAAAATGGTCAGCCCAGAAAGACTTCCCGTTCCCAAAAACCTTTATATACAAATTTTCAAGATGATCCGGTAAGGAGTTTACGAGTCTATATATAAATCAGAAACAGACAGACAAATATTCACTTTTAAATGTGCATAGATTTATCTATTATACCTATTATACGGTTTACCTATTATATGGTTTATGTCTTAACTAAAAAATTATATAATCTTTAATATAAAGAAAATTTTATTCATTTTAATTCTAATTTAAACAAAATTAAATGAAATTTAAAAATTACTTTAATAATGTGAAACAAGAATATTAAAAGATTCTTAAATAATTAATATTGTTTTCTCTTTCTTATTTTTTTTTTTTTATAATACTTTTGTTAAAAAATTAATTTAAAATATTGTTAAAAAAAAAACTATATATAATACATATATTTTCTTTCTTCATTTTTTACATTCTTTTATTTGTTGGGTTGTTATAGTGTTGTTTTTCTATCGTATTACATTATACCAGCATCTTAAATTTGATATGATTAAAAAGAAATCTAATATTTTCTTTTCGTTTACGAACTCTGACTGAACCTCACTTTTAATAAGAGTTTGTTATATTCTTCTTTTTTTTTTTTTTTTTTTTTTATTGTTTCTTTAATTTTAAACCCTTTTTTTTTATACTTTAATAGTACTTGTTATAATTTTATTGCCATTGGCTATAAACTGTGTGTGTTCTCTGTATACAAAGTAAATAGAAACACACTTTAAAAATTTTAAAGTGAAAATCAATAAATTAGGGTGTGAACTATACTTGCAAACAATTTGAGCAGAAGAGTGCAGGGTGTTATAAAAACAAAAAAAAAAAAAAAAGATCAACAAAAAAGGTTATCAGTTATATTTTCTTCTCCTATTGTCTTTTTAATTAAAAATAAGAGACAAGAAAAGAAAAAAAAAAAAATTATGAAAATAGAAGAAGGTTTATGAAAAATAAAACAATAAATAATTTATTTTATGGAGGAGGATAGTCACTTGATATTTAAATTTTTTTCCTTTTTTTTCATAAAAAAACCACTTAGAATTTTTGAAATTTAACTAAAATAAATTACTGTAGATAATTTTAATTAATTAATAAAAATAAGTTTTTATAGTAATTAATAAATGTATCTATTTCTTATAATATATATCCTTTATATATTCGTTATAATATAAATTATTTTATGCCTTCATTTTATAAATAACATTTGAAAATAACTTTTAACAATCTGTATTTGATAAGAAAAAAAATTTATTGGACATTGGAGAACATTTTATATATACATTTACTTTTTAGCTCTTTTATGTTTTTATGATTTTTAGTTTTAAATAAATTTTGTTTTAAAGCATAAATTTCCTTCAATTAATGTTATACTATGTACAAAAATTACAGATATCATAGGATTCAAAAAAAAAAAAAAAATTGAAATATTAATTAAAAACAAGTCCTAGATAAAATTTATTTTAAATATTTAAAATACTTTCTGATAAAAATGAACAAATAGTAAACTTATATATATTTTTTAATTCATTTTTAAGCTCAATTTCTAATATCCGGAAATTGATATTTTATTTTATATACATACATATGTACTAACATCACATAATCATGTCGGGATCTTTTATTAGATTCAATTGCAATTTTTTTTAAAGAAATTTTAGATTAATGTTTAAAATAGTTTATAGAGTAAATCCGACCACTTAAACATCTCCATCTTTTACCATTCCATTACTCAGAATAGTTTACACAACGTTTTACACAATTTTTTTCCTTTTTTCCCTTTTTAATTTATTTCATTTTTATTTATATTTTGTTTTATTGTTTCTTATTTATTCATTTATACGTATATGACCATACGAACGTCCCTCTTTCAAATTTTTATTTTTTCATTTTATAAATTTACTTCGGTTTTTAATTAAATTTTAATGAAAACGTAATTTCAAAGAGAAAAACAAACACAAGAAACAAAAAAAAAAAAAAAAATTAAATATTTTGGGATCTGGTAATTGGTGGTTTTTTCTGAGGTTTTATTTTCTTTTTTCAATTTTTCTTTTAATTTTTATATTTAATTTATTGGTATTGAAATCTGATGAACGCTTGAATTGGCTATTCAAAGAATTGCTAATAAAATAAAAAAAAAATAAAAAAATTTTTTTTTCGTGTATTGATGACCAATGATATCCGGAAAACTCAGTTTGATTAAGAAAATTTTCGTAAAAATTTTATAAACTTAACTGAAATACTTAGAAATGTATTTCGGTGTTAAAATGACTATCATGATAAGGATGATAATAAAGTGATGAAATTAAAAATGGTTCCCTATTGATGTTAAAATAAAAAAAAAAATTATGGTAGTGGGGGAAACTTTTTAAAAGATTTTTTATATTCGTCTGTGTTTGACAGTCTGTGTGATTACATTTTGGGAATTTTTGTTTTTTTTTTTAAAAGTTATTAAATGAAAAATTGTTTTTTAATTCTTCCAATAGATTATAATTGGCTGCGTTTTTTCAGCAAAATCACAAAAACAAGTAAAATTATTATTTGGTACCTATACTGAAAAATTAAATTATTTCTTTGGTAAAACAAAAGACCAATCTTAAAATTTCTGTTAAATTTAAAGCTTTAGTGATTTACAAAAAATAATGTAAGAACTTTTATATATGTATTTCATTAAATAACAAATATTTATTTTTATAATAATAGTAAACCATCTATATTTTGATTATTAGCATAGCTTTAAGTGATTCGTAAGTTAGTGCATTGATATAAACAATCGCATAGTGGATAACCTGTAGACAAAAATTTTTGTATGGGGGATTAGAATTTGGGCTCAATAGTTTTTGGAGCTGTGAGGCCTTAAAGGACATTCAATGTTTTGTAAAACTTTTTTTTTTTTTATTAAAATGATCATCGGGTTGTTATAAACAAGATTAAAGCATTCTGAAAAATGTTTTTAAAAAGAGCTTTTCTAAATGTATTCATTTATCTTAGTTTTTGCTCTAAAACGTTTTAAAGTTGAAAATTTTATATTTTTTTAATCTTAGATAAAAGAAAATGTCATCAAATAGCCACTTTTCCAACCTTTAATTTGGTATACCATACGTTAAAAATTATCTTTTACCGTTCTCTATTTTCAATCCTTTTAAAAAATATCAATGACTAATGCACGATTTAAGCGTAATTAACTGTAGGGTTTAATTAATACATTCATAATTTTATTAAACAGCATTGATCCGGAATTTAATTTGAAAAAAGGAATTGTATTTAAAGTTTGAAAATTTTCTTTTACAATAATACAGTAAAAAAACACCAGTTTTATTCAGTTTAAGAAATATGTATATATGTATTTCAAATAAAATAAAATTATATATATATTTAAAACCGTTTTATTAAAACTTTTTTACCGTTTATTTAAAACTTTTTAAAGAAAAAGTAATTTAGAATCATTCCAACAAAAAATGCTGATCTTAAAGAAAAAAATTTCTGTAGAATTTTAATAATTTTTTTAAATATTTAATTATAATAATCTTCAAAACAGTCAACTATAATTTTTATATCAAAATCTTCCTATATTAAATGTATTTTAAAAATAAAAACTAATCTATAAATTATTTTATTTTATTTCGGTTATAAATGCAAATTAAAAAAAAAAAAAAGAAAACCCTAAGATTCATTAACATGAATCTTGATTTTATACATTATTATTTTATTAAATTTATTGTATTTGTATATAAAAAATATATATATATATATAATAATATATTATAATATATTTAAAAATAACCATTTAATCTATATATACTTGCGTATATTAATAATAAAGTTATGAAAATCATATTAAATAATTTCCTTTCAATCAATTTAACTTCTTAATTAATGTAACATTTACACAAAATACATAAAATAATTTCTTAACAGAAGAGTATATGAATAAAATTAAGAAACAAAAATTAATTATTATATATATTTCTTCATAAATATTTAATTCTTTCAAATAAAATAAATATATTGTAGAATAATTCGAGATATTTTGTAAATCAGAATATACAGTGACGTTCATTTTCAAATACTTATAGAATAAAAATTTATATATAATATGACAGTTATAACGTATATATATATATGTAATATAATAAGTTTAACTCTTCTGGAAAATTTTTACCTTGTAAATTTGAACAAGTTCTCAAATTTAATTAATAAAACAAACCACCAAAGTTAGCTAAAAAATCATAAATCTTATATTTAAATTCAGCCTACAATCAAAAATGGCATATTTTATTTTATTTTTCTTTTTTTAATTTAAAAAAATTTTTAACGTGAAAAAAAAACATTAACTATTAATAATTTTTATTAAATTTAATTTGAAAAGGCCATAATAAGACAAAAGTATAAGGCACCACCAATGCGAAACCTTTTTTCGGAGAGCACTTTTTTAGCAAAAAGAACATAATTGGCAACATTAATCCAGCTATAATAACTATTTGTTGCGTTACCTACGAAATTTTGTTCTTTAAAATTTTGTTTTTTTTTCTATCTTGTTTTTCAAAATCTTTTTTAAAAGCTGTTTTTGTAATCTTGTTTTTGTTTTAATTTTACTTCATTTCTTAATTTATTTGCAATACTAACAAAATCTTTCTTAATTAATTTTTTTACATATACATATTTCAACATGAAATAATTTAAAAGAGAGAAGGCTGCCGCACCAAACCCTCTCCAAACAATTTATTGAAACCCTGTTTTTGAATAAACAATATAAAAAAAAAAACGAGATTTCGTACCGCTCCCCCGATTTCGTACCGCATCCCCCCAAAAAACAAAAAATCGTATTACATCACTGTATATAAATAATTTTATTTTAATATACAGTATTGTATATATATATATATATATATAACTATATTATTATAATAATTATTTAATTCGTATATATTTTAATATATAAAAGATTTTCTAGTTGACAAAACAATTTTCATACTTACGGTTAAATGATTTTTATATTTGATTCAAATAAATTCCAAAAAAAACCCCTTAAAATTAAATCATTCTTATTTTTATATTCTTGTTTTTGTTTTTTTTTTTATATAATTTTTATATATATATATATAATTATTATTATTTATATAATTTTTAAATGACATATGAATATTTATTATGGTACATATAAGTATGTATTTTTTACTATTGTTCATTCCATTTTAACCTAGAGATAATCTTTTATTAAAAAAAAAAATATGTGCCCAACTTTGAATCATTCATAATTCTTATTTTATTTATATATTCAAGGTATGAGGGAATATGGTAGGAAAAGTAATATATAATTTTATTTACATAAGTACATATATATAAATTTTTTTACTTTAAGACTAATATCTATATGAAAATTGAAAATAATAATTGAAAATAAATGATTTTTAGAAAGAATTATTATGCTAAAAGTCTAATCAAGAGATTTTTATTATAGATTTTATTATCGTTTTAATATAAGAAAGAGAAAGTATATATAATTGGTAAACCAAAATACTATATAGGTAATTTTTTAATATCAATTAATTTAATATTGGTTTTTCTTTTTTTTTTTTTTGTTTAAATTGATAAAAAATTAAAAAGGAGTTTAAGAAACTATGTACTTATTTTAAAATCATATTCATATTCATTCTATGGGATTTTAAGATCATATAATATTATTTATATCTATTTAAAAATTGTATAAACATCAATATAAATAATATGATTGACACACGATCAAATACCATCTTCTTTTTTACAAAATTATATTAAATTAAATATTTAAATATAATTAATAAATTAATAAATTATAAAATAAATTTTCAAAGCGTGCAATAAGAATCATTTCATTAATAATATTATTGTCATGATACTTTTTTGTATGTATAAAAATTTTAATTATGATAATTAAAACTTAATCCACACAAAATATCAGTTTTTTTTTTTCTGTTTTTGTATTTTAAATTATTAAATATATAGAAAATTATTTTAAATCAATTATAATTAATAAACTAATAAATAATTACATAATACATATATTATTTTTTAATTAATTTTAAATTATACGCGTATTAAATATATGTAGTACAAATTTGTATTGTATGGTGGGAATACTTTAACGTGTAAAGCATATTTAGCAGTCTGAAAAAAAATAAAAGAATTCACTTTTTGACATATTTAATAATTATCAACTTTGACAATTTATGACATACTTTCACAATTTATGATCAAGAAGGTGAAATTAAACTATAAATAGAAACAAACTATAAAGTATGCCTTTACTGGATTTTAAGTATATAGAGGGAAATCTAAGTATATTAGTTTTAAGTATATGAAGGGAAAATAAGGGAAACCTAACCTTGGCACCTAATTATAAAGGAAAATGGGGAAGCGGAACGACTTGAAAAAGAAGTCCTTTACAGGTCCCAAATCTTTTTGTAGTATAAGTAAAAACAAAAGAACAAGAGCACCAAAAATAAGAGGAAAACTGTAAAAGAAAACTATCGAGTGAAAAATCTGGGCTAATAAAACAATCTAAGAAACTGAAAGGAAATGGAAAACCGAAAAAAATATCATAGGATCCTGCAACAAACAAACTAAAAATACTAACAGGCTTCCTGTCAGGACACTGGTCGGCTAAAGGAAATCACTTAAAGAAAATTTAAATAAAAAATTACGGTATACACAAATTCTGTGAAGCAGCAGAAGAACTACGAATCTTCTTTACATGGAATACTGTAAAAGATATGCCCATCTAGAAGTATACTGTTTTACCGAAGATGAATTATACCAGCAATAAAACCTATTTAAAGAGTTTTAGTTTGTTTGAGGGTAGTAGGGTGGACAAAATTATTATAATTGAAGGCAAAATCCACAACACATGTAGTAATAGGTGCAGCGCAATTAATCTACATGCAATGTTATTTAAATCCCATTTAAATAATTAATCTAATCTAAACGAATGATCAAGAAAATCTAAACCAAATTTTTAAAATAATTCAAGATTCAAGCTCTAAGTATAATGACGACTAGATTCAACTTACAACTTTTGAATTTTTCAATTTAACATTTTAGAAAATTTCTTTCCAAAATCACATTTAACATTTGTATTAAAATGTCCACACCTTACGAGTGGTACATAAAATCGTTTAAAATACTTATTTATATTATTTTTTTAGTACTAAACGAGTTTTAGTAGAAAACGAATTGTTTTCAAAGTTAAGTATTAAAATACTATCCCCTTATTACATCTGATTTTTTATTAAAAAATCAATGGAAAATTTTAATAAAATAAAAATTAATCCAGTAATTTAAAATTATTTTCTAAATACATATCAACATAAATTAAATTGTAATTTGCTAATAATTGATATTATTATTAATAAAATAAATTTTTTATAAAAATTTTACATATTCACTAATCGGAAAATCCAAATTGCGTATTATAAATAAATTACTACTTTTTAAAATTATTTTTGTATCATACAAAAAAAAGTCTACTCTGAAAAATAAATAAAAAAAAAAAAAAAATTTTAGCTAAATTATTCTGTTTATAATAAATTTAACACCAGATAATTTGAATAGTTTGAAGGAAATTGTTAATGTGGCACAAAAAAATTTAAAATACATTAAAAAAAAAATTAATTTAAATGGAGGTGGCCACTTACATTAGGTAACAACTTCACTGGTCTAATTTCACTTATTATTTTCAAATTGACTCAGATTGACTTTTGCCTGAGTTTTGAATTGTCTGACTGAATTTTATCGAGGGTAACGTTTTGTGTAGAATTATTCAAGTAGAATTGATTTATCTATAGTTGAATTGATCATATTCTATAAATATTTTCTTGAAAATTTTCAAGCTTTTCATACTTTTTTCTGCAAAATTAGATTTTTTAATAAGTTCGAAGATTTTATATTTTCCTATTGTTTTTAAAATTAAACCAAATTAAAATGATTAATTTCAACATATCCTAAGAAAAAGAAAATAAAAGGAAGTGTGTATTACACATATATGTTTTCAAATTAAATTATTAGTTACTAAAAATTAATTCATATTAAATTGGTTTATATATAAATTTAATTCATTTAATATGCAAACATATTAATTCCAAACTAAAATTTTTTTATAAAAACATACTTAATAAGATTATAAAGTTGAATTTATTTTTTAATAAAAGTTATTTTTTAAAAATAAACTAATTAAATTAGCCATATATATGTATATACATTCGTGTGAATATACATTTTTTTTAATTTTTCTTTTGTTTTCGGACTTTTTTCATTATGAAAATCACTTTTTAATCCTATATGAAAATAAAATTTATTTTAATCTCAATCTAAATTAGAGTGACCAGATTCAAAAACCAAAGTAATTTTCTTAAAAAACCTAGAGTTATTACGGTTTTTTATTTTTCTGATTTATTTTTTTGACAATTGCATATTTAAAATATGTTCAGTTTCAGTGTTATAAAGTTTTTTTTCCCATTTTTCCCCATAAACTATATGAATTCTATTTCTTAAATGTGAAAAAAAATATATATATATAAAGTTATATTAAAGAAACTTATTGTTACCAGATCTGAAAACTTATTTTTTATTATTTTCGTTTTTTTTTTTTTTTTTTAATGCATTTTTCTACATAAATGTGGACAATAAATATACATAAATGTGGAAATTACACAGCTTTTCCTATTCAAGCGTGGCTGTAAATGTCGTAAAAGGGAAGAGACCACCGAGGCCTCTATTTTCGTTTTTATTTTTATTAATATTAATTTAGAATTAATACAACTGGTCACTTAATTTCAGATAAAAAATATATATATATATATTAATCTTGTATTTATTTATTAATTAAATTTAATTCAATTACAATGTTCAAACTTTTGTTTTAATTTTTTTTTTTTTGTTAAAATTTTTTTATTAAAACTTTTCTTTTATAATTTAAAAAAAAAACACAAAAAACCTCTTAATCGATTTTCTGTACTAGGAAAATATTTAAATACATATATATATATTATATATAAAATTTATAAAAGTTTTTTTTTTTTTTGTGTGTTATAATATTGTATATATAGAAGATAAAATACAATATAAGTTATTAAAGGATATAAAGACATCAAAAATTCACTTCCATATATACATATATATAACAATAAAATACAATCACCACCTGAAGTTCTATTACACCATAAGTCATGACAAAAATTTTATACATATATAAATTTTTTACATACAAATATAATTTTCTATATTTTTATTATGCATCTATAGATGCATTTATACTGGTATTTATGTCTGTATAACCTATTTGATGATTCTTTTATTACAACCTTATATAAAAGGTTCTTAAAATATATAGAAAAAAATCATATATGATACCCACATTTTTCTTTTATTATTCATGTACATATATATATATAATTGTTTAGATGTTTATTTTGAACTTGTATGTTTTAGTTTTTTTATTTTTCAATATTTATGACGTTAATATACAATATTTTTTCTTTTAACTTATAATATGATGAAATTTTTTATATATGTATAATTTTTTATATATGTATGTAATTTAATTTCAAGGATTTTTTTTTTTTTTTTGAAAAAATTTTTAAATTCTTTAAATATAGGAATTGAAAAGAAAATTTTTCTTAATTTATTTTATAAATCTAAAATTAATCCTTAAAATTCTTCATTAAATGCATACATATATACAAGCATAAATAAAAAAATATTTAAATGATGCATCTATAAATTGTATATCATCCGTTTAGACATAAAAGTTCTTGAATAGTTAAAGAAAAAAAACAATTATTTATTACAAAATTAATTTTATTAAAATTTTTTAAAGTGATTTTCTCTATATAACTCAGTAAACCTGAAATTTACATTTTAGAAAAGTAATTTTATATCGACATAAAAAATAATTTTACTTAAATTTTAAGATCAAAAACTAGTTATCCCTAGTTAAGTAATAACTGTGTATATGGGCTTTTAACAATGGATGATCTCATTTAGACATAATCAAGTATTGATTACTTATAATATCCTAATTTAAAATTTATTATTTATGGTATTCATATTACATAATATTAAAATCTAGGGGCCTCGGTGGCCTAGTGGGTAAGAGCATATAAAATACGCTGTAAACACCGAAGGATTGTGGGTTCTCTCGAATTTGATAAAAAATATAACACTTTTTTAAAAATGGCAACATTTTGAGAAACACTCATTAAAATCCATTTAAAATACATTGAAATAAACATTTTTATCTTTCTGTTATAAATTTTACTTATATGACAATATATTCTCCCCAAAACAAATAGTTTTTAAAGGAAACTTAATAAAAATATTTTTACATATAAAATATGTTTTTAAGATAATAAAACAAAATTAAAATAATTCTTTTTTATATTCATACATGAACATATTTTAATATGTAAATATTGATATGGTATGAAAATTAGTCTAGATATTATGTTTTGAATTATAATATAAAATTATATTCATAATATTTTTGTCGCTCTAATTGATATGATATTTTTTTTTTTTTTTAGTACATTCCCCTGCACTAAAATTTTTGTTAGTACATTCCTCTGTCTCAAATTACACAGCCTTTACTTTTCAGGCGTGGGTGTAAATGTTGTAAGGGGGAATAACTTTTACGATGTGTGTGGGTTCGAACTAACACTCCCTCGGGGTTTACAGCGTTATACGCTCTTACCTATTATAGGCCATCGAGGCCCCCATGTGATATTCAATTTTATTTATATTTAATTTTAAAGACTATAGAAATATAGTATTCACATTTTTTTTTATAGTCAATTACATGTTTTACATAAACGCTTTTAAAATAAAAATTACTTATAAAATTTAAACGTATTATGTATTTTTAATAAATTTACATAACTACAGTTGTGTATAAAAACAAAACCAAAACAATTTTCCTTTGAAAATTATAATTTTTATTACATTGCATAGTTTTAGGCAGAAAATATTATTTATTTTAATAAATTAACTTAAACAAGTTAAAAATTAAAGTCAAGAATTAAAACATGTTAAAAGTTATTTATTTTCTGATATCAAAAACCAAAAAAAAAACGACTATAATTTTGTACGCAACTGTAAATAAAAGACATAATATATTAAAACTAAATAGAAAAGAAGACTATTTTAATATATAAAAAATTTTGATATAATATGTATATTGTCTTGAAAATGTTTTCTTATATGATATCATTGTACAATATTAATACTTGCATTTCATAAGTTAAATATATAGATATATACCTGTTATATTATTATATATACTTTATATTTTATAAATATAATATAAATATATAATATACACATAAATAATTGCAATAAAACAAACAAGAAAAAAAAAATATATCCTTTTTTTTCATATCCTAACTAGGACAACAGTTTTAATTAATTTTACAAGGTAAATTCCGACAACTCAACTTTCATATTAATTTACTTTCTATTTTCTTATTTATACATTCAAATATATAAATATGTACATGTATAATGTATTTATACATTAAAATGTACCTGTAATTTATATTTAGAACATACATTTGTCATTAGAGTTGAATTTGGATGCTGTTGTTCTTTGTTTGTCGCTATTACCAGGTTGACATTATCACTCATGTTGTGTTATAAATTTTATTTTGTTCTTACATAACCTGGAGCACAATTACAGAATTTAAAAATAAGTTTATAACTACAGAAATAATAAAAAATAAAAAATTTATAAAAGAAAATGTTTATTTCAAAAATGTTAAAGAAATTTTATTTTATATAACTATATTTTATATGCAATATATATTCTTATATATTATATATTCTTGCATTTTATATACACAAAGTTAAAAATAACGTTAATAAAGTTTGTTATTATGAAACAACAAACTATAAGAGAGGAAATAATAATCAGTAGAATTTTAGTAAATAAAAATAAAATATTTAATAGGCTATTTTTCTGCATGGAAAAATATTAAAGCAATTACTGTAAATAATAAATAAAAAAAAAAAAAACAAGAGAACTACCAAAACAAAAAAGACATCTTACTTTATTTTTTTATTTTATATTCTTTTAATTGCCTAAAATGACTTTTTTAATTTTTATGCCAAACTACTTAAACGTTCTCATGCACGGAAACTAATACATTTAGGGAATATTACAATTCCGTCCATCCGTAAAGCGTATTAGTTTCCGTACATCCGGACACTAATATTTTTTGCCGAAAAAGTTACGTTAAATCGAAAAGAATTGTTTGAAGTTAATTAACATCCGAATTTTCTTGATTAATACGCCATGTGGTCATGTCCTTAATAACTCATTCACTGAGGCCCTTTATACTTAGAATACAAAATATTTTCATAAAATATATATAATAATTAATAGAAATTAATTATTTTATTATAACAGATTTCTGCATATTCTCCACAATTTCAATATTGAAGATTGACAATTAATTTCTTTCTGTATTTTTCTTTCAAAAAACTTAACCTAACTTACTATTTTTATTCAAACCAACAAGAATTTATTATTCCTACAATCGGAGCAACTTAATATTTTATAAATTTCATTTTTTTTAAATTTTTTTTTTTTTTGCAACTATTTTTATCTGTAAGTATTAAAAAAAATTCTTTTGTTTGTTAATTATTTTTTTTTTTCTGCATTAGTTTATGTCAAAACAACAACAAAAAAAGGAAATGGCAATATAATAAAAGAAAATTAAACAAAAGAGAAGAAAAAAGTTCAAGTGAAATGTCAAACATTTTAATAATGAAATATGCTCTCTATGTGCACATGTTTGTACGATTTTAATCTTCAACAGAATATGAACAAAAAGAAGCAAAATAAAAAACAAATGTTTTTAGAATAAAATATATACATTTTTGTATATATGAATATATATATTAAAGTATTATTAATGTGTTATAAGATATGTATGCGATGACATAACTTTTTTTTCCATATGTTTTCACTTTTCATATTTGCTTAGTTCAGTTCTATTCTTTATTTAATTCTTATGATTTTCTTTATTTTTTTGTTTTTGTTTTTGTTTTTACTTGTTTTAATAATAATAATAGCAAAAAATTAAAAAAAGTTTATGAAATGACATTTTACATTAATTCTGTATTCAAGTTCAAAAAATTTTTAAAAAATAAAATAAATTTTAATTTTAAAGAGAAAAAATTATTATTGCCAGATTTCGAAAGATTAAAGTGTACATCTTACAATTATTCTTCTAAATTGTGTACTACTTTTTGTTTTTGTGCAAATATTCTTTACTTTATTTTAATAATTGGAAGCAGATTAAAAATAGATTTACTTATTTATTTTAATATTACAAATGACATAAGATTATTCAATATTAATAAAACGACAAGCTGCTAAGACCATCCTAGGTTAATATGTACTATTATTAAATTTTATGATATAATATTATCAAATTTGTTCGTATAATTATTATTTTCAGTTTACATGTATTATGATTATAATAGATTAAAACTAATAAAGAAAAATTAGTTTTCAGAAATTTATCTTCGAATCAAAAAAATTAAAAATGCGACATGAGAAGGATTTGCCACTTCACTATCTCGCTGAATACAAAATATGCTTAATTGCTCAGCCATACAGGTCTCATTTAAATATTCTTCAACTTTTTTTTTTTTTAGTACGTTTCTCCGCCAAATAAATGTGATTAGGAAATTACACAGTCATCCTTTTCAGGCGTGGCTGTAAATGTCGTAAGGGTAATAACTTAAAAGTTTTGAAATTGTATAATGTTATTTTATATACGATTCTTTTATACGATATATATATATTTTTTTTCATTCCTACAAAAAAAAACACAACTGGCAGGCTTTAAGAAATTTAAATACTTTTTTTTTTGTTTTATCTTTTTTACTTTATTTCAATTAATTAATTTCCTTTTTTTTATTTAAATTGCATATTTTTATTTTTATTTTTGCCCACGAAATCTGAATCCTTTAAATTATAATTAAAATGTTCACTTTTTTAAATAAATGCTAATAAATTAATTTTTTTTAGAAAAAAATTTTTGAAGGATTTTATATTTTTTAAGGGAAACTTTTAATAAAAATTTTTAATCCTCATTCTCTTCAATTCTAAATTTAAAAATTAATTTGTTGGTTTTCAAGTAAAAATAATAATTTAAAAACTTGATACCGTGTTCTTTATTTTAAATTTTTATTCCCATATGTATTTTCAAACTTTTTTTATATGAAATGTTAATAAAAAATCTAACAAAACAAAAATCCTTAATTAACATTAAAAAAAGAATAAATAATAATTAAGACAATACTTTGTGTTTTGTTTATAATGCAAAATTATTAACCTTTTAAAACTTTTAATACCCCTACATTAAAATGTATTACATATTTTTATATTCTTTTGTACATATATGAATACATCACATACATTAAAATTAAGCTTTGGAATGTCAAAAATTCTATAAATTTAAAATTAAGATAAAAATAGTGTTATAAAATGTTAATTAATTATTAAAAAATTTCTTATAATAAAAAAATATACAGTAAAACTCTAAAAAAATATTTACATTATATTTAATAATAATTTACGAGTTATTCATTAAGTAACAATATTAGATAGATTAATTAATATTATATTATTTCTTTATTGTCACATTGGTATTAACTAAGATTGTCTATTTAATGTCGCGGGATTTCTAATACTATTATTGTTCATTGTATTTTTGCTTTTAAAGCTTTATAAGCTTCTAACTCTTCGGAACAAAAAAAAAAAAATAATAAATTCTTAACCTACAGAAATATTAAACTGAACAAAGTCTTTTAAAATTGATTCAACTGTATAAATATAAAATAATATAATAGCATCATTTAAAAAAGAAAAATTTTAATAAAATTATATTAAAACAACAATAAAATAAAACCTTAGAATTGAAATAAAAATTTTTTTGACAAGATTTCATTCTTTAATTATTACGTTTTATTAGATCCTTTAAGGATTACAAACAATATTTTACATATCTATATATACACATAAATAAAAGTTTATATACTTATTAAAAAGTTACAAAAAGTCACATAATATAATATAATTATGTATTAAAATATTTATATATACAATATTAAATTAAGTAAAGGTAACAAAAAAAAAAAAAAAAGAAGCTACTAGTAGGTTTTAATACAGTAAAACCACAGTAACATGAAATCGCACACATAATGAAAATAGTAATTTAGAAATTTTGTTTTTAAATAAATTGTGTAAATTTTTTATATGAAATAATGTTTAAAAATAAATTAATGTGTAAGAATGTAGATGAATAGGCAACAAGTGATTTTACAATTTCTCATTTTTAGAATTATGTATGAGAATGTATATATATATGTATATTAAAATTATATATAAAACAAAACATTTTTTTTTTACAAAGAAAGTTATAATTTAAATTTGTTTTAGAAAAATTGCAAAATCATATAATTTCAAACTCTTCTGTAGTAATGAATATTTTATAATATTATAACAATAAAATACTTATCTCACAGGAATATTTTATTACAATATATTATGTATCTGTAGATTCATTTTCAACTTTTAAACATAATACATATTATATACATATATATATATACACTACCCATATACAAAATATTCTATTTTAACTTCTTTTATTTATTTTTTTTTTCATATAATAAAAAAATAAATAAAAAATTGCATTAAAAATAAATTCAAGAATTCAAGAAATTTTTTTATATGTATATATACATACACATACATATAAAAAAACAAGCATTAGAAAAAAAAAGAAAACAGAAAAAAAAAATGTTAATAATATTTTATGCAAACGAAATAATATTTTTTTATGTCACACAAAAACTCTTATATTTTGTAAATATATAATACATATATATATTATATAATATATTATATACATACATATATACATAATTTATAAAGAGATATAGAAAACAATAAAAACATTAAAATTCTGATCTTTAGTATTTTTATCAACATTTTTATTGTTAGTATCAAAAATCATTATCATCAAATATAATATCAATCATTACTATTATTAGAATAATAATAATAATAATAATAAAAGTAATCCTCTAACTTTAATTATGATTAAAATTAATTTATTTATAAAATTACTTAGTAAAAAGAAAGTATATATTTATAAAAATATATAAAGAAAGAGATAGAAATATATAATTGTGTATGGACTTAATGTACAAGGATTTAATAACCTGGATTTTTTTGTTTTTTTTTTTTTTCTTGTTTACGTTTTTAGAATTAATATCTCATAAGAGTATCATTATAAATATTTACATATGTGTGTGTTTGTACATAAATAACTCTATACTACATATATAGATATATAATAATAAAAGGAAAGAAAAACATATTTATATTATTATTATTATTATTATTTAATGTACAATTTGGACTTTCTAGAGTAGAGTAAAAAAAAAAAAAAACAAAAAAAAAATAATAGTAAATGTTGACTATATTTTTAATAATCTTTTTCTATACTAAAACTTACATAATTACATACATTTTTAATTCTTATCTTACACATAATATACATATAATACTAATACATAACACGTCCTTACATACCTTTATTTTTAACTAACAAATGAAAATAATATTCAAGGTTTTTTTTTTTTTTTTTCTTTTCCTAATGTTAAATATTATTAAAAGAACATTGTTTCATACATAATGTATATATTATTCATATTTTATATCTGTATATATTATATAGTATTTGTATTACATAATATTATGTTATATAAATATATATATATATATATATATATATGTATATAGCACTACTACAAATTTTTAGAGATAAAATTCTTAATCCTTAAAGTAGTTTCATTTCTTACTTTTTTTTTCCACTTCTTTTAAATCATCAACATTAAATTGATATTTAAGCATATAACATCTATAACAACAACAACATAAAAAGAATAAGAAATGATAATGATTATAGTGATTATAGGTGATTATAATGATATGATGATGTTCTTTTGAGTTAATTATAAAAACGAATAAGAAAAAAAAAAAAACCAAATAAAATAAGAAAGGAAAGCATTAAAAAAAGAAAAAATAAAATAATAAGATAAATATAGTTGAGGAATAAGGAACAAAAAAAATAGGCATTAGAGTGTTGTATACACGGTAATGAACAAAAGGTTAAACTTTATTTTCATTTATGTTTCGCTTTTTATTTATTTTTTTTATTATTATTATTCTTTTTTTGTAAAACCGGAAAGAATTTTAAGGATTTGTTCCGGTTCCTGCATAATACCTCTTCAAAGAAAATATGTATCTTTAATCCAAAAAATGAGATAATGGATAAGAGGAGGAAGAAAAAAAAAAATAATTGTTGTATAGAAATTTTTTAATGATTATTTTCAATTAGTTGTAAGATTAAAATTATTATAAATATATATTTGATAATTTGTTAGTGAATTTAAATTTACGTACATATAGGTTTTAATTATTTTTGTAATATTATATAATTTATAGGACTTTTTCCAAATCTTTTAATTTAATAGATATTAATAATTTTTTTCATAGAAATTTTTGATTTATTAAAAATTATTAAGGAACATAAAAAACATTTAATTCAAAAGAGATTGAGTTTATAGATAAATATCGATAGATGTTTTACTGTATTATTCCCATAAATGACAATAACAAATTTATGGATCCTTTTCCTTTCGTTGAGTTTATATTTTTTGATGATTAAATAATAATTCTTATTTTAGTGTATAATCAATAATTTTAATATAATCTATGTATAAGAATAAACAAACACTTAAGACAAAATATTGTTATTAGAACACTATATTTAAAAAGTTCGTATTAAAAATTAATACACCGAGTTGTACTATTTTCTATACATTTTTTTAAAAGCATGGTTTAGAACTGTTGAATAAAATAAAAGTTTAATTGTAAAATAAAAAACCAATTATTTAGATATCATACAATAATTTTTTTTACTTCTATATCTACAACTTTCAAGCAATCTCCAAACAATTTTCAAAATGAGGCAATAAAGAAAATAAAATTTTAACAAATTTATAATTTGTTCAATATATCTAAATTCGAGTGTATTCCTTTGATATATATATATATATATATATATATTTGTAAATAAAAATGAAACCTTCAAGGTATAAATATTATATATATAATAAATATTATTTTTATGAAATTTTATAGTCTAATTCTTTTTACATATCCTTAAGGATATGTACATATATTATGTACCTACCTATATACATATATCCATAGAAAATATATTCATTATAATAATTATATACATACAAATATAACATGTAAGTAATTAACTTTCAAATTACCTTACTTTAAATGCATTATGGCCACAAACATAAATCACAACAAGAAGTTATAGAAAAAGGAATTATAAGTACCCATTAGATATAAATAGAAACCCACATATACATAATTATGTATATATATATATATATATATAAATATAAATATTATTATAAATTATAGAGTCAAAAAGAATAAAATATAAAACTACCCTAATAATATAAGATTAAATTACACTTTACATAATATATATATATACATACTTACCTACATATTAAAGAATATTAATCACATATGTTTAATTCATTTTTATACTAATACAAAATGTACAAATATTATTTTATATAAATTAGAAATTGACGTTACCGAGATTAAAAAATAAATACTTAACCTTAGTTAAGAATTAATGAAAAAAAAAATAAATAAAAATAGAATATAGTAAATATTAAGGACGAAAAAAAAGGAATAAATAAGAATTTTAGCTATTTTATTTTCTTATTCAATTTAAAAAAAAAACAAAAACAAAATATAAAATAATGACCAAACATTATAAGAGATGAAGGGAAAACATTCAAATTTATAGAACCATAAGAAAAGATCTTAAAATTTTATGGTAATTTATTGTACAGTATAAGAAAATAAAAGGTGAAAAAAAAATTTATTTTCTGTTTCTTCTTGATTATAAATAAAGGCAAAGAATATAGAAATTATAATTGTAAGGATTATATAAAAATAATTAGAGGGCGTTATATAAGTACTTATTTTATTTTATTTTTTTATTTTTAGTTTTATTTTTTTTTTCTACCATATAATGAAGGTAAATTGCCTACTTAAGTATTTATAATTGCAATTTTCACTCATAGTTTCTTAAAAATTTTTATTTTCTTAATTGTTGCTATGTTGTTATGGTTGTGGTTGTGATCTTGAATCAATGAAAATAAAATTAAAATTAATGGTTATGAATATATTATAACTTATATATAAGTTATTTTTGTTTGATGGTACAAATATGTATATATTATGTATGTATATTTTAAAGAAAGATTTATTTTTCATATTAGATATGCTTCAAGAGTTTAAGTTGTTGTTAAATAAATGAATTTTTGGTGTAGAATTTTAGTTAGAAAATTAAGTTTATTCATAAATTATTATTTTATAATTCAGTATACTTAATTCTAAAAATTATGAACAATCAAAATTAAAAATAATCTAATTAAAGTGGTTTGGAATTTATTTTAAAATGTTGAAATAATTGTGAATGAAATTTATAAATAATTATTTAACTCATACACTAAAATACCATATTTTATAGAAATTAAAATTGCATAATTGTTTTGTTTTTTTTTTTTTTCAAGAAAATTCAATAGAAAGAAAAATTAATTCTATAATATTGTAATAAAAATGAATGCCATAACATTATTTTTCAATAAAAAAAAACAAAAAAAAGCAATTCTTAGAAATATTTTTGAACATATTTTGAACAAAACACATTTTAAAAAATAATTATTATTAAATATTCATTTTAGGCTTGTGCCTCTGTAATAGAAATATAAAAAATATTAAATACATTTTTTTTTTTATTATGACACGTGTATAGGTACTGTTTTTTCTCATATAATTTTTTTATTTTATTTTATATTTTAATTTCTATGACTCAATAAAATTTGAACAAAAAATAAAAACAAAAGAAAAGAAAAAAAGAAATAACAAAATATCTTTAGACAATTATTATTATTTATTAGATATTTAAATTAAATTTCCTATTAAATATTTTTTATATAATATGAATTTTTTTTAAATCCCATTTTACATATCAATTTTTGAAACTTAATATTTTTAAGTAAATTTTTTTTAAAATCTTTATAGTAAATTTAATTTTATACGTTGTTTGTTTTGTTTTGTTTTTTTTTTTTTTTTTTTTTTTTTGTTGCTTTTCTTAAAAAAATTTCCTTAATATTTTTTTATTTTATTTCGATTTTTTTTTTTTTGTTATTTTTTAAATTAAAATCAAATTTATTATTATATTTATACCTATTAAATAATATATATATATATATATAGAAAAAAAATATATATAAAAATTTAAATTAAAATCCCTAAAGGACTATAAAAATTTATGTGATTCTATATGTATTTGATTTCTTGTAACAATAATTCTGTCAATGATCATCAATTTGGAAGCAATCTAATCTGATTTTATTATCAAATTATTTTTTTTTTTTTAACCAAATATACATTTTTTATATACATATATGCATATTGTAATAACAGTACTATTTAAAAGTTTTTTTTTTTTTTGTTTTTTAAGTAAATTGAGGATGCTTGTATTTGATATAAATTTCTACATATATGGTATAATAGCATATCTACATATAGTAGTATTTTTACTATTAGAATATATTATGTATATATGATATCTACATCAATGATATGATATATAACATAAAGTATATCCTATATATAACATCAATTATATCTAATTATATTAGATATTATTTTGATTTAGAAAAAATTTAGAAATTGTAATCTGTATACATTTGTATTTAAAAGTATATGACTATTTCTTATAAAATGCTTGTAAATTATTTTTTACTTAGCTAAAAAGTAAAACTAAATAGGTTATTTTGATAGCACTGTAATATTTTATTATTCATATTAGAGAACCATTAAAATCCTTACAACATATAAATGATTACTATACTTACTCCTATTACTATAAATAAAATTACATATAGATATATATAAAATGTTTTATATAAATGAAATAAAAATATCTTGAATTCTTTTTTAATTTATTGAAATGATATCCTTTAGGTATTGGTTTTCTTCTTATTCTTTTTTTTCTCTCTTTTTTTTCTCTATTTTTATTCCATCATATAAATTGTATATTCATTTTTGATTTTTTGTATTTTTTTTCGGTAACTCTTAAAATAAAATGTTAAAAATCACAGCTCTGTTAACTTTAATTTAATGAAATCCAAATAAATTTAAAAAAAAAAATAAAAAAATGAATTGGAAAAAGAAACAAAAAGCAAATATATTTTTGTAGAATATATACTTCTCAAAAAAAAAAAGCCCCTTCCATTGGATGATTATTTGATTATATCGTAATTTTAACAATTCTCTTCTTATTTGTTACCGCTTATATTTTATATATCGTAATTGTCTACTTACTCTATATTTTTTTTGCCTTTTATACTTAACTTAAAAGACTTCCACACAAAATTTCAAAGTTTAGGGATAGAATGTAATGTGAATTATGTATGTATGTAAGTATGTATAACCGAAATTGATGAAGCCAGTCATTTTAAAAATGGATATACTCAAGTAATAATATTCAATTCCTAATAGAATTTTTTTTTTTGTTTTTCTCAACATATGGATCGAATATTTAAGTTGAAAATACATATACGTATATATATATATATATACATAAAGAAATATAAATACATATATGAATGTAAAAATGAAAAAAATATGGATTCAGAATATTTTAAAGAAATCTACTTCTATAAAGTGTACTATATCGAAGATTAAAAATATATAAAAAAAATTATAAATATGTATTACATATATATGTATATATGTATGTATTTCTAATATACTCTTTCTATACATTCATATTTTTTTTGTTTTTATTTTATTTTGAAATCTACTGAAAATAACTGACTATGGTTTTTTTTTTCTAATAAAAATTCTTCTGGATAAAAGAAAGTGAAATATTTAAAAAAGAAAAAACTCGAAATGTTCAAAAGAACAAAAAAAATTCAAAAAGAAAATTGTTTCAAGAAAGAAAAAAGTAAAAAAACAAAAATTCACATATAAATTGTTAATTTCCCTAGAAAGCAATTTAAAATTCAATGAAATGGGAACGAAAGGATCCAGCTTTTTACTCTTTAAATGAACCGAATATCTCGCTTCTATTTTTCTTTCAATATTTTCCTTTTCTGTATTTGTTTCTTTTCTCTGTTTTTTTGGGTTCATCTAAAAATGAAGTTATTGAAATAGGGAGGTATCCCAGGATATAATACTTGTCCTTGTATTTTAATTGTGAAAATGTATAAAAAACATATAATATAATATAATGTCATATAATATAAAATATTTGGACTATGGGATTTGTATTTAACATTAGAATACAATAGAATAACATAGAATTAAATAATAAAACCATAACAGGAGTCTTATTTACATCTTAACAATTAATTTTAAATATTAAAAATATAATTAATTTCTTAAATTTCATTGCAAGATGAATGCTGGTAATAGCTGTTAAAAAAATATTTCCAGATATTAAAAGATTTTTAACTAAGTTGAAAGAACAATTTAAAATTGTTCAATTAATAAAAGAATTTTTAAATATTTCCTTTTATATCCTTTAATTTTTGTGAGGTATTTCTTTTCTTCTACAATTTCATTTAGATTTTAAAAAATTAACATGAATTGTTCATTTTTGACCTTATTCTTATAAAAAATCTAATTAGTATTATTTAATTTTATATCCAATCAAATTTGATTATTTATTATATGATTTAATTAGTTTTAGAGTTGTTTTAAAATTATGTATTTATAATTAATAAAATTAAAATTATTTATTGAAAAAATAAAATTAAAAAAAAAATTCATATACACTGCAGCAGATATCCTGAATGGCTTTTAAATAATTGTAATATCTGCTCCAAGTCATTATTTGTCTGTCAAATCACCTTCAACAAATAATTTTCTTTCCCGTTTCTGTACACTTAAAATTTAAATTTACTAAATAATCTAAAAAAACTTAGATTTTATATTTATTTGAAAAAACCATTTAATTTTTGTCACCTTCATAGGTTAAGTGGTTTTTTGATCCCAGATGTTCATTACAAATTTTAAAACTCAAATTAAGTTATGTTTTTCCACGAATTATGTTAAAAAGAAAATAAATTACAATAATGCTCTAACCTCTTTATGAAAAATTTAAAAATTACCCATTTTTTTTTTTTACGTGGGCCCGAAAATATCTATTAAATAACCATCCTTTTTTTTATTTTTTTTAAAATTCCCTTAAACCTTAATTTATATAACCTAGAATCATTTGTTCAACAATAAAAGTCTATACATATAGATATTTTGTAAGAATTTCTTTGCATCTTTTCCAAAATAAAAATCACAGTAAATAAATATTTATTTTAAATTATATACTTTTATATATGTAGGGTAAGTTACAGGAACAAATTTTTTATGCCAAACCAAAATAACAAGAAGCAGAAAAAATTAATATACTGGCAAACGACTACAAAAATTTATTTATGTTTCCCTTAGTGCTCAAATTTTTTTTATTAGAAAAAAAAATTTATTTAACGCCCAAAAGTAAAAAAATAAACAAAATCATAACTTTCTTTAAAAAAATTTATTAGTTTTGTTTTTTAGTATATAGCTATAGATAGAAAAATAAAAAATGCAATTTCCCTCTTATTCTTATAAAATCATAGGGACAAAATTTTAGAAAATATATGTACATAGGTATCTTTTATCATGTAAAAAAAAAATTCTATACTAACTATAGTAAAAATCAAATTCTTTTAATTAATAATATAAAAAAATCATATAGATACATATATATATAGCATTTTTTGGCCAAATTCAGGTATTTACTAATTATTCATAGGTATTTACTAATTATATTCAGGTTTTTGCTAAATATATACAGGTATGTACTAAATAAGTTCAGATATTTGTTTTTGGAATTCAGAGTTTTACTAAATGAATTCAGATTTTTACTAAATAATTTCAGGTTTTTTTTTTTTGAATTCCGATTTTTACTAAATAAATTCAGATAATATTTTTAATTCAAAAATAAGTAAAAATTAAAAACTATTTATTGATAAACATGCAAACATTTCTGAAAAACATTTACCGTCGACTTATCTAACTTTGACCACTTTTTAAGACTAAAAGTGGTCTAACTTTGACCACTTTTTAAGACTAAAAGTGTAATAAAAATTAAAGTACCTATTTTAGCTAGAAAATAGAAATGTTTGCAAAATTAAGTCAACGTTAATGGTTTTAATCAACTATGAGAAAACAGGTGGCCAAAGTTTGAATAACCCCAATGAAAGTTTGTGGTTTTAATCAATATGAGAAAACAATTTTATTTTATTGATCAATGTCAATGTTACGTACCTGGTCAAAGTTAGACAAGTCGACGATAAATATTTTAAAGAATTTTTACATGTTTATCAATAGAAAAGTTTTAATTTTTACAATTTTTGAATCAAAAAAATTATCTGAATTTATTTAGTAAAAATGGGAATTCCAAAAAAAAAAAATCTGAAATTATTTAGTAAAAATCTGAATTTATTTAGTAAAACTCTGAATTCCAAAAACAAAAATCTGAACTTATTTAGTAAATACATGAATATATTTAGCAAAAACCTGAATATATTTAGTAAATACCTGAGAATATTTAATAAATACCTGAATTTGACAAGAAAATGCTATATATACATATAGATAGATACATTTTACGACTTTACTCAAACTCGAGGTAAAAATTTAATGTACGAGTACAATATTTTAATTTTCAATGTCAATATAAATTTATATGATTTATATTCATCCAAATAAATCGAATCTGAAAAATAGATGTATGTACTTATGTACTTTTTTAAATATTAAACTTTCAAGCTTTTTCTATAGAAATACTTTCAAAGATACAACTTTTTATTTTTATAACTACATATATTTAAAATATTTATAAGCTAATATTTAAATTTAAATTTATATTTTTAAGCTAATTTCTTTCTTTATAAAAATCTGCACTTTTTCCTTAAAAATTCTGCACAGTTTCGAATATTCTTTATCCTTCAGTTAAATTTTTCTTAATCTGAAATCCAATTTAGAAAATCAGAAAACCATTCAAAATAATTTTTGCTCTTAAAAAAGATGAAATGAAAAGAAAAAATTTAATTTTGATGCACTTAAGTATTTTGATAAGCACTAAAAAAAAAAATAAAAAAATGACAAACAAATTATTCAAGTTTTAAAATAAAAAAGTAAAATAAAAAAAAAAACAAGAAATAAATACCAATAACAAAATAAATGCTAAAGTGTCCTTGAAATATATATGTATATATGTATATTTTTCTCCTAATTTTCTTTTTACTATATATATATTTTTTTAAAATTTTTTGTTTTTGCGCCAGTTTCCATCATTTTGTGAGGCAGTTGATAGAATAAATGAAATATTTTCAAAATGAACATTAACCATCTTATCTACCTTGAAATATTCTACATTTTTACGTCATTCCTGTCAATTTTTCTTTTATACTTGTTTCCGTCAATTCAAAATTCCAATTATAATTCTCTGTCATTTCAACCATATTTATATCATCGCAATCAGTAAAATAGTTTAAAATAAATCATTAATTTTTTTTTTTTATTTTACATATTCTTTCATATTTTATTAAAAACAAATGATATTGTCATTTTCAGGGGTATGTTAAGTAAGAATAAAATATGACAAATGTTAAAGGAATGAAAAAATAAATGGAATGTAAACTTTTAATATATATTCTCTTCTCTTTTTTTTTTTATTTTGACTTTTTGATATTTTTGCAGATTCGTAGCTCATTGTATGATTATTATACAATAATCTATATATATATATAGATTTAAAAATATCTGTATATAGAAAAATGAAAATAAAAAGTTGTTCAAGGATGTAATCTAGAACAAAAGGTAAAATGTCAAATCTCTTCAACTATTTCACTTTTTTTCTTTATTTATTTATTTTTTTTTGTTTTATTCTATTTAATATATTAAAAAAATATAAATGGAGAAAACTTTCAAGATTTGCCAAGAGCTTACAATGGTTTGATTAGTTTGGAAAAAAATAAGAAAAACAACTTTTATTTATATACAGGAATCTAAAAGAGATATTCAATAACAATAAGATAAAAACTATAATGTTGGAGGTGAGATACAAGAAAGAAGAACATTTTATACCACAATATATTTTATTATCATTTTTTTCTATTCTTGTAACATTAAACAAAATAAAAAAATAAAAAGTGTAATGACTAAAAGGTCTCGATTGTATTCTCATTTTTTATTGGTTGGTACATAAGTAATTGCTTAAAGTATTTGAAAAAAAAAAACAAAATCGAAATTCAAAATTTCTTAATGTACTTTCATATTACAATTTCAACCCTATTTTCATTAAGGAAAATCCAATATTCTTATTAAAAATATACCTTAGAGAGAGAGAAAAAAAGCAAGTTTTTAGATTCAAATTACGAAAGATTTTTATATATATTTAGAATTTTATCTTGATACAATTTTTATTTTATAGGTTCAATCTCTTGAGACTTTAAATTAAGGTCAAGAAATTGAAACTTATATTACGTACGTAAATAACGTAAAAATACATATAAGTAATATAAGTTTTTATTTGTTATTATATAGTTTCTTTTTATCTATATAATATATTATACTGATACATAATATATAAATATCTTATAAGATTGTATAACAATATATGTTGTTTCAGGATATACAATCTTGTAATCTTTTTTTAGATACCAATCTGTAAGATAATTCTACAATATACTTCTGAATTAAACAAAGAATTTTTTCATATTTAATGCATGAAAAAAAAGATAAAAGATGGATATTTATTAAATCAGGTAAAAATGTCATATTCCCTTACGTATACATATTTGTTTTTTTTTTTTCACTATACATAGTTATGTTAAGTAATTGTCTATTTGTCTACTCCTCTTAAAATTTAATAAACTTTAATAGAATTATTTAATATAGTATCTATGTAATTCCCAAAAGTAAAACATATATCCTTTGAATTTTTAAAATTATTATTTCTTACATTATATAAGTGTAAATTTAGTAATATGTTAGCAGTTTTTTGAAAATTAAAATTTTTAGGTATCAATTTTTAAATTTTAATATTTAAAATTTTAAAAATTAATCTTCAAGTTTTTTGAGAGTAGAAATCATCAATTTACAAAAGAATATTATCCTTTTTACATCATACATATTACATAATTATATTTAAAATTTCAACTATAGTTGTATCAACTGTATAATAAAATTTAAAACAATTTTCGTTTATTTTTTAACAAAAATAAGATTGCCCAGCAAAACATTAAAAAAATATTTAGGTCGCAATTTTCTTTTCTGTTGCTTTTTTTTTATATTTAAAATTTAATTTAATGAAAACGGAAAACTTCAATTTAATTTAAGTAAATATTATTTTAAACATACAATTCTACATTGTATAAATGTATACATAAATACATTTATTATTTACTTTAATCACTCACCTTTAGATTATGGTTTGGTTCAATAGTATTAAAAAAAAAACCAACCTTTACAATTCCATCAATAAATACAACCAACAATTTTACTTACATTTCTCTTTTATTTTTTATTATTTAAACAATTCTTAAAACTTTTACTTTGCATTGCTATAAAAACAAAGATATAAAAATAAAAAAATATACTAATAAAAAAGGAAAAAAAAAATGAACTTAACTCCTACGAGATTCTTTCACCCATATTTAATCGAAAATTCGAATTACATCAAATAAAACAAAAAAATACACAAAATGAACCCACAACTGGGAACTAAGACTTCCTTAGAAGTTGCTTTAAATACCAAATTAAACTTCTAATAAAATTCTAATTTTAAAATGGTCCGACCTCATTTCTCTTAAATATAAATAAATAACATTCCTTTTTTTTTATTTTTTTTATCCTTTTGTTTTCAATTTCACTTTTATACCCCTTCCACTTTACGTTACCTTCATCATCATCATTCTTATTATCGTCATCGTCATTGTGTTCATTCATTCGTCATCTTCGTCGTAATTCATGTTATTTTTCTTCTGTTCTGTTCTGTTCTTTTCTGTAGTCGTAATTTCAATTACTGTCGTTCTTCATTGTTATTTTTCATTTCCTTTTTGTATTTTATATTTATTTTTGTTTTTTTTTTTTTCATTATTTTACTATTGGAAGCAAATATTCAAGCTTGTGGAAATGTTTTTCATTTTTCTTTTAAAAAGAAAATTGTGAAAAACAATAAAAAATAAAAATATATGAAATAAAAAAAAAAAAAAAAATTCTTTGGTTGCGTAAATTTAGGTCATGATTCTTGACATCTGTTGCTGCTGGTTTTGTTTTTTTTTATTTTATATTTTTTCTTGTCATTTTCTTTATTTTCTATGTACTACTAGTAGTGATTCCATATGGTAGTAATATGAAATGAAATAAGTGCGGAAAAGTAAAGAGAAGTTACAGTTAAAATAAAGTAAAATCAATTATAGAGTCTGTAAATATCGTAAAAGACGATACGAAATTTTTTTACGCCTTACTTAGAGTATGGTTCGAAAAATACTAAGTAGTGAAATATGTCATTTACTCTGCAGAAGATACAAATAATAAAAAATTCTAAAGGGGGTTCATTTTTATAGAATGATTCACAAAACGAAATAATAATAATAAGAAAATAGAATTGAAATATTAAGCGAAAGTAACAAGTTTTCCTTTTATTATTATTATATATAATATATTCTTTATTTTATAATATATATGTATATATGTATGTGTGTACATAGGAGTAGGTTAATAGAAATGTAAATATAATAATACAAATATTCAATTCATATTTATCGTGCAGAATTTTAAATAAACATTAAATTTTGAAATAAATAAAATATATAATTAGGTTGGTTATTATTACTTTTGTTTTTCCATAAAAATATAAGTAGATTTTTATTTTAATAAAAGCAAATATTTATTAAAGAATAATAATAATATTTAAATTGATTTTTATATCTAATATTAAAAAGAAAGTTAGAACAAAATTAAGGATTAATAAAAAAAAAAAATTTTTTAAGTGATAAAAAGAAATGAAGAACAATAACAAGTTTGAATATATGTAGTTACATACAATCCAGAAAAGATATAAATAAAGTAGTAATAGAAAAGCGATTAAGTTGATCACACATAACATAAAGATGGATAACTCAAAAAAAACGTAATTAATATAATAGAACTCATATATCTGTTACAAAAATAGAGTTTAAAAATGAGACTTCATTGATTGCCATATACTTTAAAAATTGGTATGTTAAAATTTTCTTCATTTCTATTATAATTAAACTTTCATTAACTATTGGGGCTTATAAATGAAAACGTGTCGTTTGAAATAGATTATTCTCTCTGTGTTGGTATTATTGAAAAGGCGTTATTAAATTTTAATTAGAAATTATAGGGTTGGGTTTAATTATAGGACCATATAGGGTTGGGTTCTTGTTCTAACGAGATTATAAGATACCTCCTCTCAAGGCATTCCAAAAAGAAACAAGGAGAGCTTCTGCTGCCCACCCCTATGTAGTTCAAATTACCAGATGGCAAATTTCGGCTATGGAAATTCGTTTGTAGAACGAACATCGCGAATGTGGAATTATCTTCCACCTCATGTGTTTCCCAGAATTGGTGATGATTACATTTACAACGTGCAAAGATTCATGGTGAATATTAACAACTTTGTTCACAATATGCCTGCCAATTTGGAATCTATTTCATTCCCGAACTCAACTTCCTCTGACCAGGCAATATATTAGTACTAAAGGTCGTATAACCTTTTGTTTGGTCAAAAAATGGAGGTGGTGTTTAGAGGGTTAAAGTCCCACACACTTTGTGTCACACACATAGTGTCTTTCGATGATTCCCACCTACCCTCGCAAAAAAAAAAAAATTACAGTTGCCAAAAACAATTTTTAGTATAATATAAACAACCTCAAGTTATAAAGTAGGTAAACAAAAATAATTTTTTGATAAAAAGGTTTTTAAATCAACAAATTGTATTTTGTTGATTTAAAGGTCACAATCAGTTGGTCACAAACTAAAACACCGAGCGAGTGTGGGCTATTCTCCCTTACGACATTTACCGCAGCCACGTCTGAACAGGAAAGTCTGTGTAATTTCCTTTCCACATTTATGTGGCAGAGAAATGCAAAAAAAATAAATAAATAAAAAACAGAAAAGTTAAATTAAAAACTACTTGTGTTTATTGTGTTTCTTTTAAATTTTTTTAAAACGCTAATACATCCACATGTTTCACTTTTACACAACAAACTTACGCCGGACATGTTCAATCATATACTTAAATAAATAACTTCGAAAAAAAACGTTTACCGCGCGTTTTTAATCATACGATAATAGTTAATATAACATTTATATTTTCCGTACTTTTTCAATCATAAGGCCCATTTTCTTTTTTTTCACATTTGAAAGTAAGTACTATTTAAAATACATAAAATAATTTATATTTAAAAAAGAAAAGTTCAGTTCTCAAATCAAAAAAAAAATATGTATGTACATATATAAGTATGTACCTATAGTTATTTATTTTATGTATGTATATAACATGTTTCTAAAATTTGAGAAACATAATAAGTTTTAAAAATTTTAGTAAATTTAAATTTTAATTATGAAAATGAAAAATAATTTTTAGTTATCTAAATTATAAATTGTGATTTCAATTTGACATCGAATATTTTTTAAATACAATTTTATATTTTATTTTACGATAAATTATTTTTTATCTCCTTTTTAATTATCTTCTAGTGTTTATTATCTTTTTTTTTTTTTAACTAAATAATAAAAAAATCAATAATTTTAAAAAAAATTTCATTTCTTTTAGCTCTTAATAAAATTTGAATTCAATGGAAGTCAAATGAAATTAGTTGAGGTTTTTTACTACAATATTAAAAAAAAAACCAAATTTCAAAAACAATACAAAACTTCTGCACACATTAAGAGAGTAACACTCGACATATTTTTTTTTGTTTTTTAATTAATCATAGGATAAACATAAAAGAACAACTTTTTAAAAATTTGATTTTGACTTGAAAAGAAATTTAATGTTTCACTTTTCTTTTTTCAAATGATAAAAGCCTTGATGTTTGAATTTTTTCAAAATGGTTTTTTTTTTTTCGTAGAAAAACGAATTTAGGTTGCCGTATAATTTTCTTGCTTCAAATTTTTCCGAATTTAAAACAACAATTTTTTTTCTTATTATTTTCATGGAATATTTTCAGTTAAATTCAGTATTTTTTTTTATTTCATGAAAAATTACCCTATACCCTATAAAATTAAATTTTAAAAGAGATATTATAGTAAAGTATATCAGTTTACTATAGTGTCGTTTTTATTAAATGAAAAAAAGTATATTTTTAAGCTTAAAAAAAAAAAAAATTATAAATCAGGTTGCAAAAAATCTGTTTTTTTTTTTTAGTTCAATGTAATAATACTGAATAAAACTTGGAACAACGTATATACATAGTTTAGAAATGAAATTTAACCAAAGATAATTTTTTAAAGATATATTTAAATTTTATGCTTTTATACATAATATGTGCCAATTTTTTTAAAAAACTATATCCCATTTTCATCTCTTTAAAGATATCCTATAAATTATGACGCGACTCAATTCACTTTCTATTTTTTTTTTTTCTTTTATTCTTTTATTCTTTAACATTTTGAACTCTCTATAGAATATTACAAAAAATGATGTTTTTTTTTTATTAACGTTGAAAACCATATTTAGGACATAATTTCAGTTCTTGACATTTCAAGGGAATGAATAAAAAGAAAATTAAAAAAAAAAAACCAACAAAATGAGAAAGGAAAAAAATCGTATATAATAATTCTTATTTTATTTTCACGGCAGATTTTTTTTTCATCATCGAAAATTTGTGATTGTTGTTTCTTTTATGTTTTCTCAAAACATTTTTTTCATTTAATTTTTGTTAATATCCAGAAAAAATTTTTTTCTGACCAAAAAAAAAAAGAACTGAACAACAAAATAATAAAATCCCCTAAAGAAAATTTCATAATTAAATGGAAAATTTTTTTTTCGCGAGGTTTGGTTGTTTTTTTTTTTTTGTATTCTTCTGGTTGAAAAAAAAATTAAATCAAAGTGGAAAATAACTGCAGTATCCTTTCTTTAAATTTTTCTGGTTTTGACGTTTCAAAAGAAATGAAATCAGGATAATTGAATAATTGTAACAAAAAACAAAATTGTTTTGTTTGGATATTTCTTATGGTCATATCTGCTTCTAATAATTAAAGTTATTTAGGTTTTGTATGTCTACTTTAAAAAAATGGTTATTCTATAATTTTTATTTTTTATACATATATACAATATTAAAATCTGTTACACAAATGTATGTTAAGTTAATACTGTATCTAAGTGAATAGGTACATATTTTTTCTGTTCTTTTTTTGTTGGCATTCTTTTATTTTCTTTTATTAATTATCAAGTTTTTAATAATTTATTTATAAAGAATAGAATGTTCTAATTTTAATCCAATTTTAAAATAAACAACAAATTAAAAATATGTCATACTATATCAATTAGGAAAAACACATCTTTACTCTTTTATTTTAAAATGATTTTAATCGTTTTTGTCTTTTTGTTTTTTCTTCCTATTTTACAGCAATTGTTTCGTTCACAAAATCCTGGATTGGCAGCAGCAACAAATGCAACAGGACAACCTGGTGCACCAAATGGTGGTATGCCACCACAACAAGCATTACAATTACAATCACAACAATTTTTGGCAGCACAACAAGGTGCTGCATATGCAGCTGCAGCGCAACAAGCTGCCGCTGCTGCTGGACCATATGTTATTAACCCAGGGCAAGAAGGTGCCCCATATATGGGTTTAATAACAGCACAAATGCCACAATATTATGGTGTTACACCATGGGGTGTTTATCCTGGTAATTTAATACCACAACAAGGTTCACAGCCACGTAGACCTTTAACACCATCGCAACAAGGTGCTGAAAATCAATCGTTTCAGGTGAGTTCTAAAATTTCAATTCCAAATTATATATACAGTAAATCTTTATTATAATATAAAAAATAAATATATATTTTAAATATTAAATACATATATATATATAAAATTTCTTACAATATTAGAATATATTAACAATATTTATAATTTTAAAAATTTGTAAAAAAAAAAAGAATTAATTAATAATAATATGAAAGAATTTACCAAAACTTTAATTAGTCTGGGTGAAAAACTTACTTACAATACTCGCAATTTTTAAGTCTTCCGAAAAAATATCATCTGTTGGTAGAAGTATATAGTTTGAAATATAAGAAAATCTACTATATCAAGTATGATAATTAACAATATTTTTTTAAATTAAAAATTAAAATTTGAAACATCTCTTATTAATTTTATAACTTGTTTATATTAAAATAACAAATTACATATTCTTTTACTTTCCTTTAAAAAAATCACTAAAAATCTAAAATTGTCTAAAAGTATATCTCCCAGACTATTTATATGATTAAACAAATTCTCAATATGATTTTAATATATTATATAATCTTAACTTGTAAATGTATGTAAAGTTGTATTTTTTTATAAATTAACAATAAATATAGTATTAATTTAAAAAAAAAAAAACAAAGGAAAAAACAATATTTGGTATATTATAATAAAATTTAGAATCACACCTACAGAACCTACAGTGTGAAAACTATATTAATAAACAAAAGTAATTTTGTATATATATACTTATATAAAAATAAACAAAAAGAATAACAAAAATAATAACTTAGACATTTAAATAGCTTATTATTAAGTTAAATTCTAAGTAATTATATGAGGTAATTAGTGTAGATCATTATTTTATCAATCATGGTAAAATTTAAGATTGTGCAATATTTTATTTTACCATGATTGATTCATTCCAAAGTTTTTGTCCACAATATTTTTAATATTTTACCATCATTGGATGAGTTCAGTTGAGTAAATCACTTTAAATTTATTAAATCAGTGCAATATTTTAATGCACGTTTTTTAAGAGCTTAAATATATCGCTTTACAAATTTTGCATCATAAAAAATCATGTATGGTTAATCGAGCAGCGACAGAGATTTAACATTTATTTCTTTATTTATTTTTCGTTTTGAAAAAGTTTTGTGGTTAAAAGGTTAAAAATTAATTTAGTGCAGTTTAATTATTAAATAAATAAAAAAAAAACAAATAATTATTTTTTAAATTATTAAAATTATTAAACAAATATTAAAATTTTACCGTAAAGTTTATGCAACGACAAATTTTTAAACATTGCAATTCATCATTGCTTAAATCAACTGAATGCCAGCCTCTGATTCCACATTTTTTTCTACAATATTTTTAATTTAACATTTTTCCTTTTGCCTTTGTTAAAACGAAATTCAAATTTTCAAAATAATTCTTAACATTAAATAAATTAAACTATTGAAATTCTTTCTGAGGTTTTTTTTAACTTTATTAAACTATAAAATGTCAGAATTAATAAAAAGTATGCAAAAATCAAAATCATCATTAATTTACAAAATACAAAAAACTTCATAATGAGCTTTAAGGATGTCTGAAGTTATTTTTTTTTTTTTGTTTATTTAAAATAAATGCCTCTATACTCTATACATATTAATGTATATTTTAAATAAATATACATAAAGAATTTTAAATTTTTCCATTTTTTATAATAACAAATTATTTAAAAATAAAAAGATAATTTTTTTAATAACAAGTAATAATAGTAATTAATACGATTCATTTGAATTATATGTATATAAAAAAAACATTAAAAAATTCATTTACATTTATATACGGATGGGTTTGACACTTTACTAAAACAAAAATCCCGTACGAAAAAAATCCGAAAAAACATTTCGAAACAAATTCCGAATGAATAATTTTAACATACATATCATCGTTTTTTTGGGTTGGTTGAGTAATCCCATTTCTAAAATTCTGAATCACAATACGCCAAACACAAAATCTCAAATTACAAAATCCCAAAAATTTTTCATCTTATCACGAAATCTGAAAAAGCAAAATCTTATTCTGGCGCATTGGAGAGCTTCGTGGGAGAACCACAAAAAAACAATCTTGAATAAAAAAAAATTGAAAAATAAATTATATGTATTTGAAATATAATAATATCATATTATATAATAAATTCTGCAAAAAACGTATTTTGCAACCAACTCAACAGATCAAACAATTTAACATCAAAGAATTTAAAATAGTGGTTGCGCTTCTACTACCAAACCTCCGCTAAATAAATTATTGAAACCCTGAGTTTAACTAATTCAAAATATATCCTAAATTTTAATTTATACAATTTTGAATTTTTCCCATTAAATTTAAATTCGGTATTTTTGATTTTCAGAATTTTTTTTTCAGAACTTTTGTTCAGGATTTTGTAACATTCGAAATTTTTTCCACAAAATTTGAATTGGAGATTTTTTTTTCGGAACAGATTCAGTAATTACCAGTATAGTCATACACCCTTATATACCGAATTATATTATTATATAAAGGTTCAGTTTTCAATTCGAATGGGAACTATAAAGTATACACATAGTATATAGAGAATATAGAGTATACAAAGATCTATAAAATTTAAAATATCTCTGGCAAAATGCCATATAACGACGTACAATAATATTTACTATACATTTAAAATACTGAATTAAGATAAATATGTATAATGATTATGTAATATGTATTTATGTAATTTAAACTATGTAATATTTTCATTTAACTTACTAATTAGTATGTAATATGTATATTCAAAAACAAGAATTAATAAAAGTATATATAATATATTAATATATACATATTATATAAAATATACCTTAGTTGAAAACTATTATAAATTGAAATTTTAATTGTTACTATATTTGTACAGTTAATTTAATTTTGTATTTTAAAAGAAATATTATTTTAAATAATTAATTGAAATAAAATTTATGTATATTTTCTTTTAATAATATTATATCATATTTACATACATACCTAATATGTACTTATATACATAATATATTACATTAATATATAATATTATAATAAATACAATTAAAAAAAAAAAAAAACATAGTTGAAAATGCGTTTTTAAAAGATGAAATTAAATGAGTTTAATTAATAAATTTCCAAAAAAAAAAAAAAACTTCATATATACGAGTATATATTACATATATATTTTGTTTTAATTTAAAATAAATGAACAAATTATTTATGCGGTTATGCTGAAGTTCGTCGAAATGTTTCGTTGAACACAAATTCCACATATATGTTATGCTGAAATCAGAATTTCATTTACTGCTGCAAAACGTCATTTTTATTTCGAAATTTTCTTTTTTTGTGTGTAAAAATTATTTTAAACATATTTTTACTCTTGAATTTTTTCTTTATACTGAAAAAGCACAAAAAAAAAATATTAACGAAAAAATACCAGATAGATGCAAAAAATATTTTACGAAATATAAGACTTTCACATCTGCGAAAATTGTTTGCAGTCGAATGGACTTCAGCATACTAATTTTTCGGATGGGGGAAAGACTGTTTTCATTCGAACGGTTTTTTCACCGGACTTCAACATAACCATATTAATATAACACTGAACAAATATAGTAAATGAACCAGGGATTAAAATTCAACGTTGTATAGATACTTTATGTATATGTATAGCTTCATTTAATAAAAAACTTGCTAATTTTTTTTCTGTTCTAAATTAAATTTAAAATAATTAATGAAAAGAAAAATTAATTTCATTTTTTTACAATTTTTTTTATTTAAAAACGCATCATTCAATTGTTTTTTTTATACATATTTCTCTAAATAAAATTTAAAAAAATAAAAATTTTATTTGTTTTAAACATCAATTGATTCAAATTATTTCAATATTCTATAAATTTCTGATTAAATTTGAATCAATTTTTATTTTGTATAATAGTCAATAGATAATAATATAATAAATTATATTTATTTTTTTATTGTAAATTTTTTGTACAAAATTGAAAATATTTAATAAATAATTTATTTTGTTTTTTTTTTCTTTTGCTTTTTTTTCTCTTTCTATCACAATCATTGCTAAACAAAACAACCAACAAAATAATTCTAACAAAAAAAAAAAAAAAAAATAAAAAAAAAACAACAAATAACAACAAATGAAATATTAAAAAACAAAAAATTATTATGTACATTTTGTTATATAAAACAAATTACAAACAAAAAAAAAAAAAAATCAAAACTTGGGGAATTCTAATTCATTGTTTCAAAATGATTGTATAAATTGAAAATATGCAATTTTATATATATATATAATATATATAATATATGTATATGCATATGTATATATTAGGTTATACCAGCATATTTTGATCAAAGTGGTTCTTTAGTAATGGGACCAAGAACAGGTACACCAATGAGATTAGTTAGTCCAGCACCTGTATTGGTTCCACCAGGAGCAACAAGAGCGCCACCACAAGCGCCACAAATGTATCCACCACAGCCACAAACGGCACAACAAAATATGTATTCAACACAAAATGGTTCAAGTGTTGGAGGTAGGTTCTGTTTGTTTTTATATATATATATATATTTTTTTTTTTTTCATTCCTTTTTATATATGTACACATACTGACAAAAAAATCAAGACAAAAATTAACAAAAAGAACAGAAATTTAAGGTGCAAAAACCAAAAAATACAAAATTTTATAAAAATTTTCTTGTGTTTTTTCTGTCAATTTTAAATAGTTTTTGTCTTTTTACATCTTATATTATGTACATTTAATCATATTTCTTTTTTTTTTTTTTTTACATTAATTTTTACTAACTTTTATTTTAATCTGTATATAAAATTTTATGTAAATTTTTTCTTTTTTTAATATTTCGTATATTCAAAATAAGAAATAAATTAATTATTTTATTAAGATTATTATTATTATTTTTTTTTATTAATATGTTTATGCATAAACGTATTTAAATATGTTTAGATATATATTTTTAAAATATGATTTAATTATGATTTAAACATATAATATGTATATACGTTATATATATATAAACCTTTCGTTTTAATATAATTTATATAAAGACATGCAATCCTTTTAAATTTAAAGTGAACAGAAAGTATCAGAAATCAATTAACTTCTGTTATTATTATTAAATCTATTATGAAATAAGTGCTACATATATGTATAAAAAATATATCTTAAAAATATTCTTTAAAAATTCAATATTTAATAAAAATTATTTTACAAAATTTTTAATATTCATTAATATTATGTAGGCTAGATGAAAAATTTTTTGTATTCTTACAATGTATTAATATTTTCTGTTGGTTGTTCTTGACCTACATATGACTTTCTACTATATATTACAATATATATAGAACAATAAAATAAATAAAAAACACAGCTAAAATTTAACATAGCATGACATATATATATATATATATTTTTTTATAAAGCACAGGAATGTTATCTTTTCATCATTAACTTCAATAAATTTTGTTAAATCAAACTCTTTGCTTTGTATGTTTAATTACATTTGATTTTTAAAACATTTCTCAAACAATTTTCTATTAATTTTACTCTATTCGTCTGTCTGTTTATTCATAACTTCTAAATGAGATAGGGAAAATAAATTTTAATCATCGATGTGTTTCTTAAAAAAATTAATGTTGAATGGGGAAATAATAAGCCTTATTTTCAAATTTGTTTATATTTCAGGTTCCGTCTGTTTAAAATTTTTCAATCTAAGAACGCCAAACGACAATATCAATATCAAAATTTTACAATTTTTTTTCAATATATTAAAATTTACCGTTATATGAAAACAATATATTGGTTTCTTCATATCTTCGGAACGCTTCTTAATAGAACCTTGAAATTACAGAATTATCATAAAATCGAAAATAGCATAAGTTATTTCATAAATTTTTTTACAATCTTCCCTACAATCTTTTGGAGTTCAAAAATTTAAAAATTTGCTAGTTTTAAACACCTCGTATACTAGGCATCTGCACAAATTTTTTTTAAAGTAAAACATAAAAATTTAATTTTAATTTAATTTCAACATTATATTTTTTAACAGCTTTTCTTAATTATATCTAAAGAATTTCTGTAAAATTAAAAAAAATTTCTCTTAATGTTTTACAATTTTTTCTTATATGTACCTATATAAAATTTGAAGAAAATTTATAAATTTTTGTGAAACTCAAAATATTTTCTGTTTTTGTTTTTCTTTTAAGAAATGTTTATTTTTAAAAATCTTTAATTTTACATTCTGCCTTCTTTTTATACCCTACACATTAAGTATAGGGCATATTAACTTTGGTATGGTGTTTGTAACCACCAAAACGAAACGAGTTAGATATGGACATGTATATATTATTCTGAATCAGGCTCACCTCCTGTACTAGGGTGTTGTTTCCTGAATCCCTGATTTGTCCAAAATTTGAGATGAATTGGAGTGGTTGGTCGAGTACGTCGCATACAACTCCCAAAACCGAACAAGCATATCTTCGAAATTAATAAAGATATAGAAACTACAAATTTGATACGAGGGTGTTGTTTCCTGAATCCCTGATTTACCTAAAATTTCAGATAAATTGGAATGGTTGTTCGGGGGATCTCCCACACAAAACCCAAGACCGAACAAGCATATCTTCAAAATTAATAAATATAAAAACTTGAAATTTGATATAAGAGTATTGATATAAGAGAGACCCTGTTCTGATAATGTCTCTAAAATTTGGGTTGAATTGTGGAGGTGGTTGGGGTTGGGGTGCCTTCACACACTTCCCAAGGCTTAACAAGCATATCTTCGAATTTAATAAAGATAGAAACCTGAAATTTTGTACAAATGTTGTAAAAGCATTTATTTTTTTTTTAGCTTATATTAAATACCTAACTAAAATAACTTATGGATTTTTAATTTAATTTGAATTTTTTAGGTGTAGGGTATAAATAAGTCGGTTGCATCGACTTACTGTTACATTTACTTGTTTTTTTAATGTTTTTATTCATATTTATTGTTATACAACAATTAAATCAAAATTACACTACTGACAAAACAAATATGTAATTAACAACATGAAACAATGTCGTATAAAACGAATATTGTGTTACCATTGTAAACTTGAGTAGAAGAATGTTTATTTTTCAATATAATAAAAAAGTATTTTTCAAACTAAATCAACGTACGTATAGTTCAACATTATTTATTTTGGACTAAAAAAAAATGTACAATTATTAAATATTATTTCTTTTTTTAATTAATAAAATGAGTGGATGGGTATCTAATCCATAAATTTGTTTATATTTTTTTTTTTCCTATTTATCATTAACTTTGTATACACTTATTAATACATACTTTAGCAGTTTAGATATATCTTAAATAAAATCTAATATTCAAATTTTTTTCATGTTAAATTTTTTTCATGTTTCCTGTTTAAAGTTTTTCTAACATTGTTCTATATATTTTATTATTTTATAGTATTCGTGTTTCGACAGACGATTTCTTAAAATTTTATTATTTTGACCATTAATAATATAAACGTTTCATGTAAAATATTTTTATTTTAAATTTTAAAATAAACTAAAACTTGTTACATGTTTTTTATTTTTTATTGGTTTCATTTATAACCAATAATATATAAACATACATATATATATATATAAATCAAGAATATATTATATATATACATATATAAAGAATATAAAGAATGGTACCAGTATATTTTTATTTTGTTAATTATATTGTAATAATTAAAATATTACTATAATAAAACTTTATTTCAAAATATTTATTATAAATTTTTTAATAAAAGAATAAAAAAATATTTTTACAATAAAAATAAATTTTATATCGAACCTAAATAAAATTTTTGTAATTGCGTTTTAGTTTTTTTAAACATAAAAATAATATAAATATTTAAGATACATAAACGAAAATAGTAAAAAAATTTTCAATATCGACCTTATGCTCTAGAGACTTTAGCTAAAGCATAGATTTCCATTATTTTCTGTTGTAAACCAAGGGTAACTTACAACTACCATTTTTTTTTTGACTAACATTCAAATGTCTCTTTTTCTTAACATGGTAATATCTCATCTTATCTTTAATCTCCTTCTTAACATGGAAATGTCTTCTTATTCAGGATGATAATTATAAAAATTTTTATTAATATATTATATCTTATATATATATAGTTAAAATATTAATTAAAGTTAATGAAAATTTAATTTAAATATAACAACATTAAACAATTTTTATTGTTACTCTAACCATTTACTTTAAAAATTGTTTACGTCTCTGTAATTATCTGTCCTATCCCTATTTATATGTAACTAACAAATTATGTGTATGCAATTAAATTTTTTTTTATTTTTTATTTTAAATATTTTTTTTTAATTAATTTCAATATGATATTCTTTTTTATTTTATGTTATAATATTAAAAAGAAAATTAACCGCAAATAAACAAATAAATTAAGCAAAAACAACAAAAATTAATTTTAAAATAAATAAATAAAAAATGATTTGAAAAACAAATATCCTGGTTTTTTTTTTCACAAATATAATTGTTATTATATTGTTGTATTTCTCTTTTCAACACTATATTTTATTACCCACGCATATTTATTATCCGGGTTTATTTTATTAAATATTCTGTTTTTAATCATATGTATTTTACAGTAAATCCTTTATTTAGAGAAGCTTTCAATTTACGCGCAGTTAGAGTATAAACATTTTAGAGATACCAGTTGTCACTACACTAAAACTGATTTAGGGAATTTATTAGTAATTTTTTTTTTTTTAATAAAATAGGGTTTACACAATGGGTTTTAAGTCTGACATTTATGTGGACAAACCTGACATTTCAATCCTTAATTTAATTTTTTTAAGAAAATTAAAAGACATATATATAATTAAATATGTTATTCTAATTTTTACAAATGGAGTAAAAAATTGTTATCTTATTTTGACAGTTTCTATGTATATAATCATTTGTTTTTTTTTTTTTATTTGTTATTCAATTTTTATCTAATATAGAGAGATTACTGTTACTGAGTAACATTTTTCAATGTATATATACATAATTTGTTTTGTGATATATGTATAGGGAATGAGGTAAAAACTGACAAAATAACTAAATTTGATAAGGGTAATTGAATTTAAATTGTATTATTCGTAAAACCCTCTTTTACTTTCTTCTCTTTTAATTGATTAAATTACTTAAAATGAAATGGAAAATAAAAAAGAAAAAAATTTGAAAAACAAATAATAATCAATTTCAATTGATTTGATATTGAAACCTAATATATAGATAAAATTTAAATACTATCATCATCATCATCATCATTATTATCATCTGATTTTTTATTATTGATTGTAATTGAATTAAAAAAGTATACAAATTTGATTATCAAAAAACAAAAAAAAAAAAAGAATAATAATAATAACAGCGATTGATTTCTGTCCGATTGATGTTAGTATCAGCGGTTGGTCTATATTATCAATTATTTGTAAAATAATGTACTATAAATTACTAATCATTTCAATTTACAAAAATACAAAACACCCAAAATTTTTTTTTCCTTTTCATAACAATTAAAGTCAAATAATTGAATTTATCTATTGATTTATATATTGATTTAATTTCTGTATATATTTTATAAGGCAAATTTTTCATTGTAATTGAATTTAAATTCGATAAAAACGAAAAGAAAAAACTTAAGAGAAAATTTTATAAAAGAAAATAAAAATACTTCGTTTTTAATGTTTTGATAATGAGATTATCAAATGACAATAAAATAAAAAAAAAAAAATAAAAAAAAAAAAAGATTTCCGAAATAAAAAAAAAGGACCTTGTTTAATTTATTGTTAAACATTTTTCTTCTTTTTTTTTTCTATTGAAGAACGCCTTTTAAAAGATATATTCAATTTTTTGTATTATTAAATTTAAATTTCTATTTTTTTCAATATATAAAATCCAATAGCATGAAGTATTTAATACATATAATAAATGTGGAATTTTAATCTGTAATAAATATATAAGATATATAGTTTCGTTTTTTTTCGGAAATCTATGCCCTTTGTATAATTATTATCGAATTTTATTGATTCAATTTTTGATTCGAAACTAACGATGGTTCAAAATTAAGCATTTATAATTATGTAAAATAAATTATATTACTACTAATTCTATATATAACATTTTCATTATTTATTAAAATATTTTTTTTTTTTTATATAGAAATATGTAATTTATTTCAAATTTTATTTAATAATTTTTTATTACTTTCTTATAATATATACACATATAACATGTACATACCTATTTATTTGGCTAATTCTCTTTTTAACTATTTAAATATTACTGTTTTATGTACAAACATATTAAATAATAATTTATATATTATATTAAATATTTACAAAAAAAAAAAAAATTAAAATATGCATGTTTCATGAAAAAAAAAAAAACTTCATTATATTTGTTTTTAATTAAAACATTTAAAAAAAAAAATATACATATATATATATATATATAAATATACAAATGTGTTTATTATTCTACACAGGTGGCGGGTTATTAGCACCCCAAGCTTTTAGCAGTGGTCTTGGTACCTTGGGGAGCCCCGCACAACCTTCAGGTAGATATTTATATGTTAATAATATTTATAATAAATTTGTTAAATAATTTTTTTATTTTATTAATTAGTGGTAGTTATGCATAATATATTTTATATACCCTTATATACAATAATATTATATTCATATGTTTAAATATTTATTTTTAATTATTTTTTAATAAATATTTACATTATTATAATGGAAAAAAACAAAAGTTATTAATAAGAACTAGATAAGTATTTATTTAAATTAAATGGAATTTTCAATTAATATTTTGCAGATATTTTATAAATTTTATGTTTTTTTTTTTTTTTGTTTTTAAATGTAATTTTATATGTAATTTAAAACTTTAAGTATCCGTTAGGTATAAAAAATAAAATATAAAATTATATAATAAAAGTATCCCCTTTATTTAGAAATTTGCTCCTATTATTTTTTACTTACTTTAAATTACACGTAAATTGATAAAGTACACGTAATTAAATAAAAAAAAAAAAAAAAACGATTTTGTTGGATATTACAAGGATTTTTTTTTTTTTTTATTTAATAATCAATTCATCCTTTGATAACAACTATTTGTAAAAATTAAATATATTTATAAATAACAATTAAATATGTTATAAAGTTGTATTTTTTTTTTTCAAGATTATTTCAAATGATTTATTTTATAATTATTTTTGTTTTAATTTTTAATTACGAAGACTTTGAAAACTCTACAAAAAAAAAAAAAAAAAAATTTTTTTTTTTAAACATTGCCTTTAACATTTAACTTATACAATTTTAATAATTTTCAAAGTAATTCTATATATGTATATACATATGTATATAATAATTCATAAATTATGTACTAAAAATTATAAAAAAAAAAAACAAGTAATTAAAAAAATTTTTTTTTATTTATTTTTATTAATCCTTTGAGAGTTATTACCAAAAAAAATTAATTTTCTTACTAAATTTTTGTTTCTTTATGTTGTTTTGTTTTTTTTTTAAACAAGATATTTACATTACTAAAATATTAATATTACTTTTATATTAAATACAATGGTTTCTTCTATATATATATGTATATACAAATAATGTATAATATTACATATATAATAATAAAATAAAAATTATGTTCTTACATTTATATACTACTTGAGATTTCTGACTTCAATGAATCTCTTATCTCCTCATCGTCTTTTTTAGTTCTTTTATGGATTTATGATTTTTCTTTTCTTTATGTATATATGTATATTTATATATATGTATATTTAGAATTACTTGTACCTAGATTTAGAAATATATATGTAAGAAATTTTTATAGTAGTATATAAAATGAACTTTACTTAAAAAGTTAATATTCCCCTTTGATACAATATTAAAAAAAAAAAAAAGGAAATTAAAAAAAGAACAACAATCCAATTATAGGAAAAATTTTCTTAATAAAAAGTTTTTTTTCTTTTTTTTTTTTTTTTTGAGGTTTAAATTAAAATTTTAATAATTTATATGGTTTTTATGGCTATACACAATTTGCAAAACAATCTTTATATAACTTAACCTAATTTATCATAATAATATGAATAAATTAAAAAAAAAAAAAAACAATATAAAAAATGCGGTAATTATATATATACGTGTCTCTACAGTCAAAATTTTTAATTTTTTTTTTTTTAGTTTTAATATATAATAAGTTTTTTTTTATATAATATTAGGTATAGTTTATTATTTTTTAAAATAAATTAAACATCATGATTTTAATTAAAAATAATTAAATAAAGTTTACTTTTATAACATATTTAAATTTACCGCATATACGAAAAAAACATTAATTTTGTTAAACCTCAAAATGTTTATAATTACCGAAAAAAAGAGAAGGTTAAATGACGATTATGGGCTTTTTTGAAAATGCATTTCTAACTGCTTGTTTATCAAGAATTGATAAAACTGCAAAAGAAGTATGTTTGAAAATCAAAAGCTGCCATTGTTAATCTGTTTGAAAATGTTGAACTGCAGAGAAATTTTGTAAAAACTACGAGTATAGTAAATTTTGCAGTGTCAAATATTTTTCTTTTATTGACTGTTTTATTGATTCTTGAATTGAGATCCATATTCTGTAGGCTGTAGGAGTAGGATTAACTATAAGAAAAATTTATTTATGTTTTGACATTTCTGCAAATGTTTGTTTTTTGCGAAAAAAAAAATTTTAGTTTTAATTTAACTTAGCAGTTAGAAGTGTGTGTGCAGTCTGCATTTTCGAAAAAATTCTATTTCATTGGAATCTCATATTTGCAATCATATTTATTTGGTTTAAAAAACATCATTTTTATACAACATTCTTAAGCTTTAAACTAAAGGATATAAATTATAGTTTTTCTGTAAATGTCTTTGCATTATATGCAAAGTTTTAATAATTTATAGGTATTCAATTTTTTCTATATGTATAATTTTAATTCTAAAATATTCGCAATAAAATAGTTAATATTTTACCCCAAATCTTGACATTTAAACTAATTTTATTTATATAATAATAATTAATTTATGCAACCAGATCAAATTAATGAGTAATTATAGAAAATCTAAATTAATAAAAAATCACTTATTTAAACCACATAATATGTATTTTTTTTTTTTTGGTAGTTCTATTAAAAACAATATCATTTTTAAAAAATATAATTTCAAATCCCGAAATAAATTCCAAAAGTTAATAATAAAAATAAAATCATTGAGTTAATTTTATTTATATACATAAAATATAAATAAAAGAACTATATATAAACAATATTAATTTAGAACTATTTTAAAACAATACTAAAAACACATCGTTGAATCATACGGATGATTAATATTAAATTTATATTTTTATATATGATAATAGTGTCATTAGGTGACAAAGAAGCAAAAAAAAAAAATCATTTTATTCTTATAAAAAAAAAAAAATGAATTAAAATAATATGTGAAAATTTTGGCACTATAAATATTTTATGAATGTTTTAAATTTAAACAAAATTAAGGTATTTTAATGATGCTTCACATAAATTATCAAATACTTAAAATTAGTATTTTAAAATAATGTCTTTATTTACATATATATTATAATAAATACAATTTAGTTAAATTTTACGCTTCCTCTATATATTACGGACAATCCACAAATAATTTTTAATAAGTATTGTAGTAGAAATATAATATTATGTAGTAATTCTAACAATAGATTAATCTAAACTTTATTTTTATTTCATATTTTATGTCTAGTAAATTGATGATCATTTTTTTTAACTAATGAATCTGGTAACACTAATTATATTCAACACAACACTAACACTAATTTTTTTCATTCAAGTTCAAAATGTCTTCGCTTATTTTATAAGAAATTGTGTTTTTTTTTTTCGTGTAAAAGTATAGATTTACTTTAATTTTTCTAATTTTAATAATATTTTATTATTTCAATTAAAATTTTTTATATTTATTAAATATGTCACAATCTAATTTTTATTGTTTCGTCGTTGAAAATTTTTGTGGTAAATAAAAAAAATATGATTTTAAATTTTATTATTTCATATTTAACCTTAATTTTTATTTAAAATATCTGCAAAATTAATTAAATTTTTTTAGTTATATAATTTCAAAAAATAATTGTAAATAATTTATTTTTTTGTTATTTTTCAATCGCGCACTTATTTAGAAAAAAATATTATAATTAATTTTAGTTCAAACCATATTTAAACAATTTAAAAATTTAAACCATAATTTTGATTAATGAATTTCATTTTTTATTTTTGTTTAGGTCTTGCTTTAAATACATCTTCATTGACTGGACGTAGAGATTCCTTTGATCGTAATACATCTGCCTTTAGTCCTTCAATAGATTATAGTAATAGTGCAGCAGCAGCTGTAGCCGCTGCAACAGGTGGAAATTCAGGTGTATCATCGTCAGCAGCTGCCGCAGCTGTTGCTGCAGCTGCCGCAAGAAAATGGCCTGGAAGTTATGGTACACTTGGTGGAGTTACAACAGCTTCAGCAAGTCCAATTGGTGCACCATTAACACCACCACCAGCTCAAATGATTACAAATCGTGCTCCTGGAGCAGAAACACAAAAATATCGTGGTGTTAATCATTTATCTGCTTTATCAACAGCAAATACAATGTTTGGTTCAAGTAGTTCACTATTTTCAAAACATTTGTCTTTATCATCAGCGGCATCAGCTGCAACTAATCCAGGTATGGCAGCATTAGCTGCAACAGCTGCCTTACGTCCCGGTATATTACCAGCCACCAGTCAGGTACCTGGTGTTGTTTGTGGTGCAGCTGGATCAAATAATGGTGCTGGTGTAGCTGGAGCTGCTGGAGCTAATGGTGGAACTGGTGCTGGTGCAGCCGATCGTTCAAGATCACGTCTTTTAGAAGATTTTCGTAATCAAAGATATCCCAATTTACAATTACGTGAGCTAACAAACCACATTGTGGAATTTTCACAAGATCAACATGGATCTAGATTTATACAGCAAAAATTAGAACGTGCAACAACTGTTGAAAAACAAATGGTTTTTAATGAAATCTTAGGAGCTGCATACAGTTTAATGACTGATGTATTTGGTAATTACGTTATACAGAAATTTTTTGAATTTGGTACACCTGAACAAAAAAGTACATTAGCTAATCAAGTAAAAGGACATGTTCTTCCATTGGCATTACAAATGTATGGATGCCGAGTTATACAAAAAGCATTAGAAAGTATTTCAGCGGAACAACAAAAAGAAATTGTATTAGAATTAGATGGGCACGTATTAAAATGTGTCAAAGATCAAAATGGAAATCATGTTGTACAGAAATGTATTGAATGTGTTGAACCAAGTGCTTTGCAATTCATTATTAATGCTTTCAAATCACAAATTTATTCATTAAGTACACATCCTTACGGCTGTCGTGTAATTCAACGTATTTTGGAGCATTGTACACCAGAGCAAACACAACCAATTTTGGATGAATTACATGAACATACTGAACAACTGATACAAGATCAATATGGAAATTATGTTATTCAACATGTTTTAGGTAAATATAAACAAATACATTTTAAATTATTTAAACTCTTAAACAAATTAAATAAATTGTTAAATTAATTTTAGAACATGGTAAACCAGAAGATAAATCAATTTTAATTGCTGGTGTTCGAGGTCGAGTTTTGGTATTGTCACAACATAAATTCGCATCAAATGTTGTAGAAAAATGTGTTACACATGCTACTAGAGCTGAAAGAACTCAATTAATTGATGAAATTTGTACATTCAATGATAGGTAAATACATAATAATTAATTATACTTATATATAAATTAAAAACAAAAAAAAAATATTTTATTTAAATTTTAATATAAAATATATACTTTAATTTTAGCGCATTACATGTTATGATGAAAGATCAATATGCAAATTATGTTGTTCAAAAAATGATTGATGTATCAGAACCAACACAATTAAAAAAGTTAATGAATAAAATTCGACCACATATGGCTGCATTACGAAAATATACATATGGTAAACATATAAATGCAAAATTAGAAAAATTCTTCATGAAATCATCAAATCCAGTTGGTTCAGCGGCAGCTGCAGCTGCTGCTGCTGCTGCAGTAGCTGTTGGTAATGTCGGTTCATTAAATGTTGGTTCACAAAATAATTCAGTAACCGGTTCCGTTGTTACAACAACAGTTAATTCAACTATTACAACATCATCTGAAACAAATAATCAAATAACAGCATCTGCATCATCGACAATTGCCTCAACTAATAATTGCACTACTACCAGCAATATAACAAATGGTTTAGGCCCAATCGGTCCACCAACTAATGGTGTTTTGTAAACTATAAAATTATTTTAATAAGAAATAAGTAAAAAAAAAAAAAATAATTAATTTTTTTTTTTTTTGTAAACTAAAAACTTGGTGAATTCGAAAACAAAATATATTATATACAAACAAATATTATAAAAAAAACAAACTACATACTTATTCACCATATTATTAATTAGAAAAAAAAACAACTTTCATTGAAAAACAAAAACAACAAAATAATTATAATTATATGTATAGTGTTTTTTATAATATAAGATTCTTAAAATATAAAACAAAAAAAAAACAATTATTTTTCAGTCACGTTAATTGAGCATTTAAGTTTCTCCTCTTTTTACAAAAAAAAAAATTGAAAAACAAAAAAAAATAAAAAAATTAATATATACATATTCAAAAAAAAAAAAAAATGCATAAAAAATTTTAAAAATGAACATGAAAATAAAAATAAAAATCATCAGAAAAAGAAAGAATTATGATTAAAAAAATGATTAAGTTTTAATTTTAATCTTAAAAAAAAAAAAAATCTTATTTAATTTTCAATAAGAAAATTTATATAGAAAAAAAACAACAAAAACTGACTGCTTTTTTTTAGATTTTAGTGTAATATTTTCATGTATAAATTTAAGTAACCTTTAATTTTTAAGATATTCTTATTAATTTTATTCATAATTTAGTTTTTTAATTTAATATTTTATTTTTTTTTTTTTTTTTGACGTGGACACACTCTTTGTAACATAATATATTCATAAAAAATATATATGTATGTATATATATATATATATATACGTATGTGTATAATAAATTAAAAAACATTTTTTTTTTATGTGTATGTGCATATTATTTTATAGCGTAACAAAATTTATAAACGTATATTTATGTTATTTTTAAAACAAAAAAATATTTATATTGATTAAAATAAAAAAAAAAAAAGAAATTTAAGACTTCTTCTTGTTCTTGTTGTTCTAAATTATTATTTTTATTCTATTTTTTTTTTTTTTATTTTGTCACATAAACAAATATTTTAAAATGTAATGTATATTTATTAATTAAAAATCTAAACATCAAAAATAAATAATAACAACCCACTACAACCTTGTTATTGAATTAAAAAATTTTGCATGAAATTTTTATTTTCGCGATAATATATTTTCCAAAAGGAATGATTATTTCCAGTTAACAAAAAAAAAAGATAAAATTAGAAGAATATGTATGTACATATAATATAATAAAAAATTGAAAATTACTATATTTAAATAGAAAAAGATTTTTTTAATAAAACACTTTCAGTCATAAATTTTATTATTTTTGCTTTTTTTCGATTTTAAAAAATCGGAATGCGATATGTTAATATTCATATTAAATTGAAACTATATGGTGAATGAAAAACACAAAAAAGGGCATTATTTTCTTAAATAATTAAATTAATATTCAATAATAAGGAAATTTTGATGATTTTAGTTTTTAAGCCAGATTTTATTAATTTTTTTTTTTGTAATTGTTATTTAATAAGTTTCTAAAATTCATATCTTCGATTCAAACAACAAAAAAAAAAATAAAAATAAAATTTAATTAATATTAGAAGTTTGTTAATTTAAAAATTATTTTTAAAATTAATTTTATATAATTTTTTTTTTTCTCAATATTATTAATATTATTATTATTTCTGTGTACAATCCAAAACCGAAGATCAATGAGACTAACTAAAAATAAAAACAAATGTATAATAAAATTAAGTCAACCCAATTCGATGTAATTAAGAGAAAAAATTTTAAATAAGAAAATGTTAAGAAAAATTGTGTTAAAAAGCGTATTTAATAAAATCGTGAAAGCACATACATACACACACGATATAGAATATAATATAAACACAAAATATAAAGTGTTCTCAAAATTATTAAAATAAATAGATAAATGTTAATCGAAAGCATTTTTTTATATAAAGGAATTTAAAAAAAAAAAAATTATAAATCATAAGCTCCTAAAAATGTAAATTAAAAGAGCAATTCTTAAAAAATTTAAAAATTAAAGAAGAATTTTTTAAATAAAAATGTATGTTTTAAAGCAATTGCTTTAAATTCTAAATAAAAATATATGTAATGAATGATAATAAATTTTAACACAATCATCATATTAACATTTTCTTGTTATGTATGTAACAAAAATATTTTAATTAATTTTTTTTTTTTGTTTAATTTTAATTTATAATATAATTATAGAATGATTATATTAGTTTTTTTTTTTTAAATAAATAATAGTTTTTAATGTTAATATCTTTTTTCTTTTTTTTTTTTATATATTTTAAATTATTTGTATTTTTTTTTTTTTTTTTGTATTAATATAAATAATTTTTTTTTTTTCCATCATTTCAATAAAATGATGATTTTATTATTAATTAAATAAATTAAATAATAAAATGTATAACAGGATTATGAAAATTAAAATTTTAATATTAAAAAAAAAAAAAAAGAAAAACAATTTAATTTTTTTTTTTCTTTTTTTTTTATATAGGATTTATTTTAATTTGTACTATGATGATGATATAAAAATGTTTTTTTTATTTTAACTAAATTTATTTTTCTAAGAACGTGTTTAAAAAATTTATTAGATTTTTTTTTTTTTATTTAGGATATTTGAAATCGTTTTTGAATCATTTATTATATATAATACGAGTATTAAATATATTAGAATCGCATTTATAACTTTACTAAAATATAATTTAAAAAATAATTCATTAGAAATATTTAGCTTTTATTATAAATGTGGACAATTAATCTTTTATAATGAAGTATTTTAAAAAAAAAAAAAATTTTCTTATTAGTTATATTAAAAAAAGAAAAAAAAAACAAAGAATCTTTTAAACTTTAAATTTTCTACATTGTTTACTTTTTAAAAATATTTTTTTGTTTTTATAAATTCAAATAATAAATTTATTATATTCCTAATATTTAAAAAAAAAAAAAAAAAAAAGAAGTCATCATTCAATTTTGGGAGTTCACCATATTATTAATATTAGATTTAAACACAAATGAATTTGAATTGAATTGAAATTTCTTTAATATTCGTTTTCGGTTTTAGGACTATTTTAAAATACAATATACATTATTTAATATAATATGTATACATATATTATAATTATTAAAAAAGAAAAATCTTGAAAATTGTTGAGAGAATCTAAACAAAATAAATAAATAGCAAAAAATTTAAAATAAAACTAAATAAAATAAAAGTTTAAATTAAAAAACAAAATATATATACCTAATTTGTTCTAATTTGTTAATTATTAGATTCATTTCTTTCCATAATAATTTTATACAGTCTAACTAACGTAAATACTTATTATTTTAAATATTTATAAATAATTTATTTTTAATTTTAATGATTAAAAAAAAAAACAAAAAACAAAATTCAAAAACGATTTTGTAAAAAATTAATTTTTTTTTTTGTTTTTTAATAGTATTAATTAATTTATATAGTTTAGAAAACAAAAGAAAAAAATACATCTCATATTATGTAATATAAATAAAGTAAAATAAAAAAAAAAATAGGTTATTTCGTAAATTAAATATATATGTAGCATACATGTAAATCTTTTATCTTAATTTTTAATTTTAATTTTTAATGAATTTCAAACTTTTTTTAACTTGCATTCATGACGTTAATTTCTTCAATCTTCAATATAAAATTATTTTTTTTTTTTTTTTTTTTTTGTAATAAAAATATATTGTATTACTAGTAATTAATATTATAATATTAATTCATTAAAAAAAAATATATATATATATGTGTAAAATTAAATGTTGTAAATTTTTTAAAAATTTTGTTACTAATAAATAATATAATAAACAACAATATTAAATTGCAGCAAAAAAAAAAGGTTAACTTAATATTTGTATAAAAGAAAAATAATTAAAACAAAAATTACATGACAGCTAAAGAAAATAACATCTTAAACATAATTGAAACAATTTAATTTACAACAAATTAAAACAAAAAAAACGTAGTAAACAAAAAAAAAAAAAAAAACTGCTGCTGTTTTTTTTTTTTTTTTTTTTGTAAACTTTGTAAGAAGAAAAATAAACGAAACGTTAAAACTCAACTTTGTTAAAAATAAAAAAAAATTTTGTAAAATAAAAGGAACAAAAACTATTTTGTAAAACAAATTATTAAAAAAAAAAATGGAACTAAACTAATTTTTCGTTTTACAAATTTTTTCAAAACCAATAAAAAATAATAAAATCAAAATTTTTTAGAAAAATAATATGATGTTTATTTTTACAAATAAAACTTTTAAACAAAAAAAAAAAAAAATAACAAAAAATATTGAAAAATGTAAAACGAAAATGATAGATAAATAATAATCTATTTTATGAAGAAATAAAAAAAAAAAAAAATAACAAAAATAGATTAATTTCGAAGACATTTTTATTTTTACAAAATTTTTTTTTAAATAAAAATGTTCTCGGTTGTATATTTAATGTATATGATAAAATAAAAAAAATTTAAAACCAATTAATAAAAGTAAATAAAAAAATAAATTAAAAATAATTAATATTTTATATTCTTATATAAGCTCTTCTTAATATCACACCACGAAATCATTACGAAAGAATTTTAGTACACATATTAACAAAAAAAAAAAAATAAATAAATAAATATGAAAAGATACACAATAATAATCGCGTTAAACAAAACAAAAAATAAAATATCATCATTCGATTTTTGTTAATATATTAAAAAAATAAAAAAAGATTTAATAATTTTTTTTTTTTTTAAATTTTCAAAATAAAAAAATATTGTTTTATGTTAAAAATTATATGTATGTATTTGTAGAAAGAAAAAAACATTTTTTCTAATAAAATAAAATATTAAAATATTCTTCTAAATTTCTTTGATTTGATTATTTGAAAAAAGAAAAAAAAAATTATAAGCATAATTTTTTTTTTTTTTTATGGTACACATTTTCAAATTTAAATTGGTATTATAATACATAAATGTTAATTTTCAATTTTAATAATGGGTATGATAAAAACTTTTACTTTTACATATATTTTGTTTTTTTTTTTTCTTATACAAAAATTATTAAATGTTAATAAAAATACAATTTATATACAAATACTAATACAGTTTTTTAATTAAAATTAGAAAATTAATATAAAATAAATTAGTTTTCAAAAATTTCAACTTGTATTTTAAAAATAAATTTAATTTAATTGAAAGTTCTGTTTTAAATATGATTATTATATTTTATACCAATTTAAAAACGAAAAAGTTGTAAATATATATGTATTAAAAGAAAATTAAAAAAAAAGAAAGTGCATGCAAAAAATACTAAATAAAATCTTTGAAAGAAATTATTTTTAGAAAAAAAAAAAAAAGCTAATATGTAAAGTAATTTATTAAATAATATGTATATTTATATATATATGTGTAAATGTAAATTTATTTTTTTTTGTTTTTAATTTAATACTTTTTTATTATCATTTTATTTCACATAAATACAAACAAAACAAAAAATAAAGGAACAATTTCTTTAAATATATATATTGTAGTTATTTGTATAAAACAACAAATTTAAATTATTTTTAAGTTAAATTATGGAAGAAAGATTATGGAAGAAAGAAAAGCATTACATATTGTTGTAAAAAAAAAAAAAGAAAAAAAACTAAAACCATTGAACATAAAAAAAGCTACAATAAAAAGAAAATACTGCCTAATGTAAAAAAAAAAAAACAAAACATCATATTTTTTATAAATCCGTTAAATATATATATTTTTTTTTTTAATGGTTTCTAATTATAATTAATAATTAAAATTCAAAATAGCAAACAATGAATTCTTTAAAATATAGAAATTTATATAAGACGAATACTTTTACATTTTATATTTTTAAAAGTTAAATTTTTTTACTGTTTAGAAAAAAATTCTTAAATAAAAATGCCTTCAAAACACATTGTAAATTTAATAATATATGTGAAAAAGAAATTGATAGTTTTATTAATTAATTTACTATAATTTTATTAATTATTACTTATTACTTAAAAGTATTAAATTACAAAATAATTTTATTTTTTACAAATATTTTAATTCAAATTTTATTCTTATGTAAATTACTTATTTTAAAAATTCAAGATTGCTCCATTAATTATTATTGTACAGTAATATTGTATAAAACAAAAATTATCTACATATTTACATTTTTTTCTTAACTGTATAAAATAAAATTATCCTTTCTTTTGAAAAAAAAAAAAACAAAATAAATTTCATAAATTCCTAAATAATTTTTAGTTTTTATTTTTTCTTTTTAACTTTGTATAAATTGTATTTAAAATGAATAGTTAATTTTTTTTTTTTTTTTTTTAGGACAACCAAATATTTTGTAATAAATATTAATAATAAAATTACTGAAACCAAATATTAAATCGTCAAAATATTTAAATTTTTTTTTATTTCAAAATAAAATAATTGAAAGTTTACAAAATATGAAATTTTCATTTTTGTAAATTTAAATAAAATAAACCATGAGAATTTTTGTAAAGAAAAAAAAACGCATTTTTAAAATTTTAAAATGTATAAATTGTAAAACAACATAAAATTTATTTTTTACTTGAAAAACAAAACAAAAAAAAAAAAAAATATTAAATATTAAAAAATTTTAAATTAAGAAAATTAATCTGTATAGTAAAATATTTAGAAATAAATTATAAACAAAATAAATGTAAAAATATTTACCTTTAGTTATCTAAAAGTATAGTGTTAAAAATTTACTTGCTAATATTGGTTGCTTGTAAAATTTACTTGCCTTTTTGTTAATCCTAATTTAAAATGAACTTTTCCATTTATTTATTTATTTATTTAATTGGAAATTTGTACATAAAATTCGTATATAAAAAACTATAGTTATTATTAAAAACTCTTTTGTATTTATTGTTATTTCTATATATATATATAATATATATATGTATGTAAAACAAAAAATGATATTCATTTCAAAATTAAATTTTAATATTGGTTTCAAATATTTGTAATATACAAGAAATAGCACTGCCATTTGCAATAATTTAAAAAATGCAAAAATCATCAAATTAAAAAATGGAATTATTATTAGCTTTGCTAAAAAACAATTCTAAATAGAAAAATTCATTACAGTTTTAAATAAAAAAAAAAAAAAAAAACCACTGCATATTAATAATAATATTTAAAAAAAAAAACCTAATTTCTAAAATTTAAACTTCCATTTCCTTTAAAAAATAAAAACTCCCATAAATTATCATTTTTTAATTTCAAAATAATATTCCGTTTCCGTTTCGTTTTGTCATTTTTCTTTATCATTCAAAATATTGTATATTTGTAATATATATATATATAATAAAAAAAAAATAGTTTAAATATTAAGATAAATAGAAATTGAAATTTTTAGAATAAAACAATGAAAAAAAAAACATAAAACTGTACAGATAATTATTAAAAAACAAAAATTAAACTAATTTAAAATATTTTGACGATTTATACTTTGTTTTTTCAGAGAAACAATGGACTGATTGAATATTTTTGCATGTAAAAATTAAATAGTACATAGCTTAAAGAAAAAAAAAAAAAAAACAAAAAATAAGAATAGTAATCATTTTTAAAGTTGATATTTTATAATTTAAATTAAAACGGAACAAAAAAAAAAACAAGTATATAAAAATACTTTAGCATGCACTTATGGACTTTTAAAATTTAAAGTTTATTTTTCCTTAAAAAATTTTAAAAAAGTAAATTTATTTAAATTTTTTTTTTTCCTTTTTAAACGAGAAACGATTCTTTTTGGATAAAGACCAAATCAATTAGTATTTTTAATTTTGATTTTTAATTAAATCCTAAATAAGTCAAATATATTTAAATGTTTAACTTTTTCGGTTTTTGTTGAAAAAAAAAGAAAAAAGAAAATGTATTAAATTTAAGGAATATCTTTTAAATAATATGGTTATAGCATGACAAGATTTAAAAATTAAATATGTTGTACCATAAATCATACAACAAAAATATTGATATATATTTACTTATTAATTAATTGTCATAATGACGTATACATAAAAAATGTATTTAATTTATTTTCAAATTTTAACAACGAGTTTTTCATTTTTTTATTTTCGGTTCTTAAAATATTTTGAACTCAGTTTTTTCTACTCTCTCTAAACTAAGATATTTAAATAAGAAAAATTTTAAAAATGTGATCGTGTACAATTCAATTAAATGTTACATATTAAATATACATAATTAAAAAAAAAAACATATATATATATATATATATATAAAATACAATTACATACATGTTTTATACATTTTTTTTGATATATTTTTGTTTAATACCATTTTTTTTTTTTTTTTTTTTTTTGAATTTTTTATTGTTGTGTAAATTATTTTTTTTTTTAATGCAAATTAAGCAAGTTTAATTAAACTTTATATATGTTAGTATATAGCTACATTATACACGTTAATGAATATTAATAAAAATTTGTAAAAAAACAAATGTACGAAAAATAAAATAATTTAAAATTTAAAAAAAAAAATATATATATATATATATGTATTATATATACATATATATAAACATCGTAAAAGATAAAAAAAAAATAAACCTTTCAAGAAAAAATTATATACATATAAATATACAAAACATATATACAAAATATAAAATCTTTTTATAAAAGAACATAAAAACTTTAATTTAGTATAATATATATAAATAGTTTTAAAATTATTTTATATACAAAATAAATATATATACATACAATATAAATATTACATATGGATCAAAATGTCATTCGAAAAATATTAAAATTTTATTTTATTTTATTTTTTTTTTTTATATTTATTTTAATTATATTACATTCTTGTCTTATTAAATTAAAATTAATTCTAAAATCAACAAGAAACAATGATTTACATACCTAATAATCAGATTCTCATATAAAGATGAGAATCTAATAAAAGTTTGCATTGAATATTTTAACATAAAATCTTTAAATTCCATTCAAAAAAAAAAATTCAAAAAGAAAAGAGCAAAACATTTAAAATTTAAAAAAGAATAAAAATAAAAATAAATTGTAAAAAATTATCAAAATAACAAAAAAAAAAAAACAACAGACATTTAAATGCAAGTATAATTAATTAAAGGATTTGTTTTATTTTTCTTAATAATTGAATTTTTTGTATTTTTAATTTATTATCAACGGTTTATTTTTTTTTTTCATTTTAATGTTTCACTTTGTATACACACATTTTAATATAAAAAACATTTATAATAAATTTTTATTTTTTTTTTTAATTGTAATTAAATAATAATAAAAAAAAAAAAATTGAAGAAATGTTTCATAATGAAAAATAAAACATAATAATATTAATAATAACTATAAAAATATATTAATTATGGAGAAACACAAAGAAAGAAAGAGTAATATATATATATATATATATACATATTTATATTTAATTGTAGAAATGTAAAAGAATTTAAAATTTAATATAAAAAATCAAATAGTAACAATACAACATAAAATTAATTTAAATATTTATAAAACAAAAAAAATAAATAAGTAAGAATATTCTAATTTAATATGTTAATAAATATAATTAATATAAACTTTTTTAAAATAAAAATATGTAAAAAATATTCACATAAATATTAAAAATGAAGGAAAAAACAAGAAAAATAAAAGAAATAAGTATATAATATTAGTATTTAAAAAACAAAAATTTATTGTAAAATTTATAAAAGAAAAAAACACATACATCTTATATATATGTGTGTATATATATACATAAAATATATTATATTAATTGAATAATTAATAGATTTAAAAAAAATAAAAAAAAATCTCGTTTCCTAGTATTTTTAATTTTAAATACACTATTAAAAAACATTATACATATTTACATACTTATAGGATATAATAAATACCCTTTTCTTTTAAAATATTGTTTTAAAATTCTTTTTTTTTTTTCTTGTAATAATTCAACAAAAACGTTGAAATATAAAAAAGAAAATTTAAATTAATAATTAAGTAATTTGTTAAAAAAGAAAAAATTAAATAGTAAAAACAAATGAAAAATTTATAAAAACGTGTAAAATTTATGAGCGATGAATTTTTTAAAACAAAATTTAATAAATAACAAAAAAAGACACATAATATTTTGCTTGGAAATGTTTTTTTTTTTAATTTTTCTAAATAAACATTTTATTTTGATTAAATTTAAAATAAAATGTATACTTGTTTATTTATGATGAAACGAAAAAAAAAACAAATATATGATTATATGTATTAAATAGCAATTCAAATTTATTTTATTAAAATTTTTATTAGGTTTTTCTTTTTTTTTTATTAATTCAAATTACATCTGTAAAGTTATTAATTTTGTACTTTAAACTAAATTAATAGTGAAAATTTTTAAGAAATTTAAAAATGCAAAAAACTTTTTTTAAAAAATAAAATTTAGAAAAATTGAATTTTCTAAAAATATATTTTAAGTTTAGTTTCCTAATAAAATATATTTTAAGATAATAATCAAATTTAAAAATTTAATATTAATTGAACTTAAAAACTTTAAAAAAAAATTTCAATCAAGGTATATTATAATAGTACTCAAGAAAATTCTTTAAATAAAAACTAAAAAGAAAATTCAACATAAATGAACAAGTAAATGGCTTTCAAGTAAAACAAAGAAAAGGAAAAGAATTATGTAAAATAATTAGAAAAAATTAAAATAAATTTAAAATTAAGTTATTTTTCATTCATACACACAAAACACACACACACACATTTATACATATATATAAAAGCTATATATATATAAAAAAAAAAAAAAACTCATAATTAAATATTCATTTTTTCATATTTTTCTCAAATTCATTAAATAATTATAAAAATAGTATATAAAAAAAAAAACAAAAAAAAAAAACAAAACAAGTAAATAAAAAAATAAACAAATAAATTTATATAAAAAAAAAAAAATCATTTGATTTCAAATTAATTATTATTATTATTATATTATAAAATACTATTAAAAATTAAGAATTATGATTACTTTTTATATTTAAGTTAATTTTTTTTTTTTAATTTTTAATTTAATGTTTTTTTTCTTTGTGTAATTTTTTTTTTTTTATTTTCTTTTATTTTTTTTGTAAGTAAATTGATTGTGTTTTTTTCCCTCCTACAATATTCTTATTTTTGTATTTAATATAAATATAATTTAAAATAAAATGTATAAAATTATAAAGTACATTTTTTTTTTCAAATATAAAAGAAGAAAACACAAAATTTACAATAATTTTTTTTTTTGTTTTTCTTTATTTTGAAGACAGAAATTCTTGTACTCTTTTTTTTTTTAAGATACACTTATAAATAAACACATTATAAATAAAAATTAATATTAAAAAATAATTTCCGTTTATTTTATTTTTTGCTTTTTGAATTTTTATTTTCTTTTTGTTTATATTTTTTTTTTTCAGGCATCAGACACTTTGTTTTTTTTTTGTTATCTTGATTTTAAATAAGTAGTTACATTTTTCAATGATCTTTTGAAATGATCAATCAAAGTTTGTTTAATATATAGTTTCCTCTTTCATCTAGATTCCTCTTTTACAGCCATTATTAGATACATGCATTTTAATTTAATCTTTACTTGATTCGTTATAGTAGATTCTTTATAGTATACAACATTTTAATCTAAAAGAAAAAAAAATCAAGTTATTAATATATAGCGAAAAATCTGTTGAGTAACTGATACTTTTACAAATTGAACTGTTACAGATTATATAAATAAAAATATAATCGATAAACCTAATTTCTGTCTTGATAAAAGTTAATTTTGAAAAAAAAAAAAACTACAATAAATGTTTACCTCGACCCTTTGACTCTTTTTTTTTTTGTTTAAACGATTTTTGAATATTTTAATAGAAAATGAAAAAAATATTTTTGATAGAAAATGGAATTAATTGTTCGAAACGTTTTCATAGGAAAAGAAATTTTTTTATCCTAAAATAAATACTGCAAAAGGGAAAACTATATAATATGCATCTTATTGAAATTATATTTCGTCGCAATAAAAATTTTTACTTTACAGCATTTAATTATTTTTAAAAAGGACAACCGAAAAACTTAACATTTATATGTAGTTCACAAAAGTGTATAACTAAGTGATTTTAATTTATTAAATTTGATAAATAAAAACTTTTCACAACATTTATTAAGCAGAGAAAAGAGATTTATTTTTTTTTATTTTAGGGTAATTTAAATTTATATTATTTAATCATTAATTTTTTTTTTTAATTAATTAAAATAATATAAATGATGAAAAAAAAAAAACAACCAGTTTATAGAAAATAAATATTGTAATAATAATTATTAAAATTTATGTAAATTTAATATTGTATATTCACTCATACATATATATATATATACATATATTATATACATAACACAATTATAATTATAAATATAGAAAAATGAAATTTCTTCATACTTATATAAATAAGTTATACAATATAGAAAAAAAGAAAAAAAAAATTGTTACATACAAAACCAAAAACTAATGTAGAATTTTGCAAAACTTTCTTATATTAAATTAAAAAAAAACAAATAATAAATAATATTACTGAAAAAAAAAAAAAAAAAACCTAAAATAAATATAATTATTTTTCAAAATATCAAAAAAAAAAAAAAAAAAGAAAAATATTTCAAATTAAACAAAAAAAAAAAAAAACAAGAAAAAATTGGTTAAAAAATACACATTTGATAAAAAATATTATATAATATATCTATACCTTAGCCACTATACTGCTAATTTAAGAAAAAAAAAAAAAAAACATTTAAATAAATTTAGGATATATTCGTATTTTGTAGTAATTTTGTATTATGTAAAATTTGTATTAAATTAAATAAAATATTAAACGAAGGAAAAAAAAAAAAAAATTGTATTAGATACATATAAGTTAAAGGTCAAAAAAAAAAAACTTTTAGTTAGTACAATTTTTATAAAAAATTCATAATAATAAAATAATAATATACGTATTTATTAATATCTTTTAATTATATAAATACAATATCTTGAATTTTTTCCAAAAAAAGTTTTCAAAGTAATTATCAATGAAATATATTTTACCATTTAATAACACGTTCGTACATTACAATGCAATGAACAGATACAAGTTTATGGAAAAATATTTTCAATATTGCATTTTCTTATCTCCTGAGCAAAACTTGTATTCTCAATTCCGTTAAATTGCTTAATTTAAAACGTAATTATTATTAAATTACAATAAAATATTTTTTTTAAATTATTTCATTAAAAAAAATCAAACTTTTACAACTTTTTTTTTAATATGTATAACATTTAAATATTTCAATTTTCAGTTCCAAAACGTCCCAAATTAGTATTCGGTCGATGACGAAAATCGATTACATAAGAATTTTCGATTTTTTAAAATTTATATAATGATTAATGATTATTTTATGTCAAAAGCTTTACTTTTTTGGAACTGTTGGAGGATAGTAATGAAAAGTATTTCAAATGCTTTTCTAAAAAAATGAAAATTATTTATTTTTCAATTTAATTAAAAATCCAATTTATTTATTTATTTTTTTTTTTTTTTGACTTTTACTTGTATCTAATTATATTATGTAATATTATGTACAATTAAATTAAAATACAATAATACTATAAATAAAAATATATACATAGTATGTATATTAACAAATTGAAAATCAAGAAACAAAAAATACAAAAAAAATGTTTAAAAAAATACATGCTACATTAAATAAACACACATATTATTATATAAAATAAAAACAATTCTTTAAAAATACTCAATACTTTAAAGAACATGATCTTTTTTTCAAAATTGAACAAATAAATAAATAAAAACAAAAAAAATTAAAAGAAGAATTTTTGTAATTTTTTAAGGTAAACGAAAATAAAAATGAATTAATAAAATTAAATAAGAGAAAATCTTTAAAAGAGTCAAAATTATTTTTTTTACGGAAAATATAACAAATTTTAAATAAATATAAAATTGCAATTAAAAACCAAAATGGCATTAATTTAATTGGCTTACAAAAAAAAAAAAACCAAACTTTAAATGTTAAATCAAACCAAAAAGTAAAAATTGGTGTATTTGTAAAAAATAATTGATAAAAATAAAAAACATAAAAAAACATCATAGAATATATTATATCAATATATTAATTTAAATTAATTTTTAAAAATGTAAAAAATGCATGTAATAATGTAAATTTTCTTTTTTGTAAAGTTTGTAATACATACTTAGAAAAATATATATGTAATATACATATATATATATATTTATTAAGGAACAGACAACAATTAGCAGCAAAAAAACAAACGTATATTTGCTTTGTCATATAAAAAATTATTAAATATTTTCTTTAATTTAATTCAGCACCCCCCTTTTTCTTATATTTAATTAAATTTAAGTTCTATTTTCCAATTCTATTCTGTTGTAAAAGTTTTGTACCTAATCCTTTTTAGGTTTATGTACTGTCAAAAAGCAACATGCAACTTTTGTACATTGTTATGAATAATATTACTTAAGGTTGTATATTATTTTGTTTTTTTATACGCCTTTCCTAGCATCATACATCATTTCTTCCAAAGAGAGGTTGGAATCATTCAAAACCACCAAGAATAACCTCTTGGTAGTGTCAGATTCTTACTGATTAAATCCACATCTCCCAATATATTGGGATAAAATCTGTAACAGCTAACACAGTTTATTGGGTGGGTAGTAGAGATCATTTGCAAAATATTTGATACATAAATGTTTATAAAAATATTACTAAGAATATAAAAGAATTTAACATGATTCAACATAACATCATTGTAACCTCTCAAAAAAATTTTAATAACTACTTTTAAATCTATAGCAATGTGTTTTTTTTTTTTGACTTTTATAAATTATTGAACTATTGAAAAAGTCCAATAATTATCAACAGCTATTGGAACTTATACAATCAAACTGTATGTCAGTACTTCTTTTTTATTGTAAAACTTTGGTCACTTTTTTATTACATAAGTAAGTAACATTCATTCAAATTTTGATATTATTTAAATTCATTTTATTTTCAGAATTATTTAATTATAATTTTTTTTGTTTTTACAACTAAATGGTATTTGTATATTTGATAATATGTTTTACTTTAAAATACAGTAGGACACATTTAATCATAATTAATTTATATATCTATAAACTATATTATTAAATATAGATATATGTAAAAAAAAAAATATATGTATAAATTAAAAATAAAAAAAAATTACAATAATTAAGTTATCCAATATTGAATTGGCATTTTGAATTTTTACGCGAAAAAAAAATGTTGTCGTAAAAATATTTGTTAAAAAATTAAACAAAACAAAAAAATTAATATTATTAATAATTAAAAGAAAAACCAAAAAAAAAATTAATTAACAAGTCAAATTCATTGTTCTAAAAATGTCAAAAAAAAAAAAATATTTTAAATAAGAAAACCACAATGTAATCTAGAAAAAAAAAAAAAAAATAGAGACCACTTATTGAATAAATAAATTAATAAAGAAAAAGTAAAAATATTTAAAATAAGTTTAGAATTTAAACTAAACTTATATCAGAAAAAGAATAAAAAAAAAAACATTCATTTATATAAATATTTATAATGATATTAATAAAATAGAAATAAACTTTATATTAGAATTTAACACAAACCCAAAAAAAAAAAAAAAAAATAAGAAACATAAAAAATATAAAATTTTAACATTTAACAGCTAAGAGACAGAATATAATGATAAAAAAAAAACAGTCACATATTTATTGACTGTTTTAAATTGCAAATACTAAACAAATACTAAATCTATAAACAAAAGTTTACCCTTAAAAAGTTTATTTTGAATATTTATATTATTAAAAAAATATACATATATAAAATTTGTATAATTTCTGCCATCTTTTTTTTTACTTTTAATTTTTTTTTTAATTTGCTATAAAATTATCATTATAATCAGTCTTGAGCGTTATCATAATAAATATGAGAAAGTAAAGAAAAAAACAAACAAAAAGTTTAACAAAATTATTACACTTCCTAAAAATGAAATATTATGTTCTAATATAAATAAAATCACTTTAATTTTATAAATATAAATAAAATATATTTTGATAGTAGGGGAAAAAAAAGAAAATATGCCTATGATTTATAATAAAAAAAAATAAACAAAAAAAAAAAAAAAGAAATACTTCAATTTAAAAATTTATTGCTTTAAATTTATTACTCCACATTAACTCATATTTTTTTTTTTTTTTCTATTTTATATAAAACAAACAAACAAACAAACAAACATTTTTTTTTTCTGTTCGAAATAATGTTAAAAAAAAAGGAAAAAAAACAAAACAAAATATCTTTTAAAAAAAATAATTATAAAAATTTAATAAAAAAACATAATATTTAAAATAGCACACAGAAAATAATTTCTCAAAAATGAAATATTTAATATTTATGTATATTGTAATTTGTAAAATAAAATAAAAAAAAAAAACCCAAGAGAAAAAATGGAAAAAAAAATGAAAAGAAAAAAATGTTTAACCAATGTGGTTTGTGTCTTATATAGTAATTTACTTAAGCTCTTTTAGAAAAACCAAATAATTAATAAAAAAAAAAAAAAAAAATAATTAGAAAATTTGATGTGTATTTATTTTCACGTAAGAAACCATTGTAATAATTTTTGATACCTGAAAATACATGTAATAAGGGGAGACTAAAGTTAAGTAAGATTCATTATACCAAGAAAAATAAAAAAAGAAAATTTAGACAAAATTTTCTTCTGATAAATAAAATTTTATTTTACGGCTTGTGTACAAAAAACCGGAAAAAATAAGACCTTTTTTCCTCCTAACTGTTTACTTTACATATATATAAACATATAATGGGGGCTGCTGCCTGTTACTAAGCCTCCGCTAAACAAATTATTGTAATCAGGATTTTGAATCCAACTCTAAAATCCCCCCCTAATTCAGAAACTCGTGTATGCATTATTATATATATAAATATTCTGGAAAAAGAAGAAACACTCATTTTGATTTCAACTGTAAAATCCCTCCTAATTAAGAATCTCGCATATATATTTTAGAAAAATAGAATATCCTAATTTTGAACTCAATTCTAAAGACTTAATAATCAAACAAAGACCTTCTTAAATCTTTTAAATGAGTCTTTCGCTTCCATTTCTAATATGTAGTAAAATCGAATTCTACGAAATCTACTAATCGAAGAAGAATTTATGTGTACATAGTTCTATACTATCTGAAATCTGGAATAATCGCACGAATTCTAAGATATCTCCGAATATGCTGCTTCGATAAAATTTGATCATTTTTTATAAATTTGCAGATATTTGACTTAATGAAGTACCGAAATATATTTATGTAAATTTCGGACTTTTATGATAGCTATATTCGAATCGGTTTCGCTAAGCCAAACAAAGTATATTTTATAGCCATAACACTTGACCAACTTTTATAAAATTTTAGATAACTTAATTAAATACCAAATTAAGAACAAACAAATTTCACAATTGCTTATTCGTATAACAGCTACGCCAACCTGCTGCCAGCTGGCCGATGGCGAGGTGCTTAAGTTGTTGGTTTTCATTAGAATAATCTTGAGTTCAAACTACAGTCATATTCTAATAATTAATATAACTAAATAAAATTAATAATAGTTGCTGGCCCACAAGTTACGCAACACAATAACAGGTAAAAGATCCATTATATGTATCGACTAATATTCATGCTGTTTATTTTCCTTTTGCAGAGTAAACTACTTTTGTACTCTCAATTTTACCATCTTAAAGAGCAGTTGTTAAGAGTAAAGTAAAGCCCAAAATAGAAGTGACGACTGACGAGAAGATAAAAAAACGCAAGAAATTTCGTGCGGCTGTTTTCACGAAGTGTAAACGATGAAAATCCCGTTTATATGGCAACTTGAGAACTTGACTTGAAGTTATTTTGAATTTCAAGGAGCGTTTTCACTCTGTCACCTCCAAAGTTTGAAATGACATTTGGCTTCTTGAATTAGAACTTTTCAAATATTTTACTACTTGAATTAAACTTGAATTAGAACTTTTGAAATGCTTTACTACAATGTAAGCTAAAACATAATAAAAATATGAATCCAAGTTAAGAAAAAAATTTAGTACTATATATTTACATGGTACATATGTACATACATTATGTCATTGAGTATTAATATATAATCAATACTCAATGTATGTACATACATATATTGAAAATTATAAAAATTTTTTTGAAATATGTACACACTATGTACTTACATAAGTATTTATGCAAAAAACAGCAAAACTCCAATCAAATTTATTTTTGAAAAAAAGATGTTTGAAATAACAAATTTATTTTGAAAATGGTAGATAAATTAATTACTCTGCTAACATAAAAGCTCATTTTGAAGCTTTTAAGCTTTCAAGGAGCGTTTTTATTCTCAATTTTTAAGTCAAGTAAACAAAATTTTTCGATTGACTTTAGTGAAGCCGAACTTCAAGTCAATTCGCATTTACATGAACTTGAAGTAGAATTTAAATTTTTATCGCCTATTTTGGCTATGTCCATATATTATATACAGGCTTAAATACGCAAAAATTTTTCTGCAGATGGCTCTAATTAAAATTTTCAACAAAAAATTAGCGTTCTATTTTATTTTTGTTTTGTTTTGCGAAAGTAGGTGAAAATCTTGAAAAAGTGATATCAAATTATAAATTCTCTTTGGTAGTGTTGAACTTTAACCAACTCAAGGACACATCCTTTTTAAACACAACATTAGGTTATAACCTATGCTACAATGTAATGTTTGGTTTGGGGATTGGAAAGAAATTGGGAAATATAGGAAGTTATTGGATGATCGGAGGATTTTTTAAAACAAAGATGTTGTTTTTCAATATATCGATATCGTACACGTTATGGTTGCCAATTTTAGAGAATACTTCCGGCGGGAAGCTATTCCATATTTGCTCTGTACAAATTACAAACAAATTTCCATGTTTATTAAACGAATTGCTTAATGCGTACAGCGCAAATATCGTACAGATTTTTTTTTCTCTATTTTATTTTGTTAACATATGTATAATATCTAATATGTACATATCTATTTATGCATCCATAAGAATGTATGCATATACACATGTATATTGTATACGCGATATTCCTCTCGTAAGTCATAACACGTCTTTTAAATTTTTACACTTTTAGGAATTATTTAAAAAAAAAAATTTGAGAATTTTGTCCGATATTGGTATTACAATACGGGCAATTACTTGTGACTAAGCTTTAGCCAGTTTTTCGTTGCTAGAAATAACACCTGATAAACCATTTTTTAATTATAATAATAATAAAATTTTTTGTATATTAGATTTTCCCCATCTAATTAAACTCTTAGAAATACATTAATGGATTCCGATTTAAAAACCTCACATGATATTATAAGCTTTAAAGTTCTCATAGAATTATGGGAAGTTCAAATAAATTGAAAAACTAAGATGTAAACCAAATTAACAACATATTAGTCCGAATACTTTTGAAAAAATGAGAGTTAAATTTACAACACAAATATTTAGTAGAACATTGAGTGCCGCTATTACAACAATAATTGAAACGTCTGGTCTTAAAAGTGTTACTTAACTAAGTTGCAAGCAAATTTTGTATTTGTGTTTGATTGTTTGATAAACTTTTTGATTGTCTCAACAGTGGACCATTATATTCTGATAATAAATATCAATCTGCTATTAAACTAAATAGCTTGTCATTTGAATTTTTAAAATATTATAAGAATTACTTAGAAAATATTTCATTGATTAAAAACAAAAAAGTAATATTTTTCGAGGGAATGAAAATAACTTTAAATTCATATTAATATGTACATAACATATACACATTTTTTCATATTTTATACTTTTATAATAATAATTCTTGTACCTATGGTTTGGTTGGGTTATTAAAAGAAAATAAAATTGATTGATAAATTAAAAAAAAAATTATATTTTTTATTGGCGAAATATATGAGCCTTTGTTTTCCTCCTTTTTTCTTTTTTTTTCCCGAAGTTTATGTTTCTATACAATATATGCTATTGCTATACATGTTTTTATATACATATGTATGTAGCTATGTAATATGTTAAGTATTTATCTAAATATTTTTTATTTTGTTATGTTTCTTTTTTGTTTTTTTCTGTTTTGCGTAAAGAATGAATGTGAATATCATATGTAAGTGTGTGTATAATATGATGAATGAATGTGTATAATATCAGAAATTATATATATATATATATATATATATATATATAATATAATAATATGTAAGGTTTTTTTGAGTTACTGACAAATTGTGTATGAAAGTACATTTTGTAAAAATAAAAGCTAAAAAATGTGCGCATTGTATATAAAAATTTGCTATTATTGGAATGATTATTCGTAATTATTCTAATAAAAATTCGTCGCTTCCATTGAGATATGATACATCTGACTCATGGCGCAGTGGTTAAATCGCCAACCTTTCAATCGAAGGGTCTTTGGGTTCAAAATCCGGTCAGGTCATAAATAAAAAATATGTAGTATCGTAATAATGTATATCGTATAATTAATATTAGTAATAAATAGTAATAATAATTATAATAATAATAGTAATAGCAGATAATAGTAATAATGGTAATAATAATAGCTGCTACAGTAGAGCCATCTTTGGTTATATCATGCAAGTAAGGTGTTATACACTGCTGCACGTTGTAATCCACTGATGGCGCTGACTCTGTGGTAAAATAGTAATAATATTAATAAGAATATTAATACCAATAATAACAGCCGCTACAGTGACAGTGGGGGTTGCCTTCAATAATTACCTCATGTAGTAATATATATACTAACTGTTGTGACGGCTTTAGTCACTGATAGCAAAATAATAGGCGGATTCATTGTTTCCTTACAGTTCCACTCCCAATTCAATGTTTCCGTATCCATGTTCCTATCCTTTCCTATCCCTACTCCCTAGCCAATATACTGCGTTCGCAGGTAAGGGTTTCATCCCAATATATTGGCTAAAGCGGGAGGTGGGTTTAGTCAGTAAGAATCTGACACTACCAAGGGGTAATTCTTGATGTCTTTGGAAGATTCCTACCTCCCTTAGGACAAAAAAAAAATGTAATATAATATGAAAAATGATTTGTATTTTTTTATTTTAAAAATGGAATTGAATTGTAAATCAGTAAAAAACAATTACATACATGCATATGTATTTTGGAAATTTTTTTAAGAATAAAATTTAAGCCTAGATTTTTAAAATTTATAGGTAATAAATGTACAAAATAATTTTCATACAATTCACAAAATTATTTGTTGAAGTTTGCATCAAAATTAATATTACAATACATAGATAGTAGATACATGCATATGTATATTATATGCATCACAAATTCAATAATATTGCACTTTTTTCATTCAAATCAATTATTTTTTTTTTCTTAAAAATTTGTTAAGAATTAGAAATCTGATTGCGGAAAATAGAAGTATTACCGTAAGTATAACCGTTCAATAAGAGGTCTATTTATGTATTAATTAAAATATATGACAAAGTTCAAACCATACTAGAAAATATTTCGCCAGTCCTTAAATTTTATTTTTAATAAAATTTCAAACTTACTTGTTATTTTTGCTTTTCATTTTTCGTAGTAAAATAAAACACGTAGTAAAAAATGTTGTTTATTTTGGTTGGAGGGTCCTCTCAATGGATACCACTTATGAAAAATTTGTATGCTGAAATTTATATGGCCTGTAACTTCTTTATGTGTTATATGTTCTTTGCTTTTACCAAGACTTCTTAAGGCTTTCATCACTGCTCTTATCCTAAAATAAATTTGGCCAAGAGAGGTGGGTGGGTTGGCTGCTGTGACGTCGAGGAAAGTGATGAATTAAAAGCAAATTGCTTGGCAAATAAATCCGCTTTATCTTTAAATAAAACAAAAAAATTTAATTCTCAACAACAAGTAATATATGTATATATTACTAGTAGTATATATGTATGTATGTATATAGTGCATTAAATGCATTTGAATTGAAATCGCTTTCAAACCATTCACACTTAAACAAATGTTGTGTATGTAATAATATAGTGTACTCCTCATTCCTCAATACTCATTAGCAAACTGTACTCAACACAAAACCATTTGATTCATTATGATTTATACAGTGAGTACACAATATTTTTTACTTTGTAATGGGGAGTAATGAAAGTAATCTGGTAATACTTTAAATATTTACATTCCATATGTAATACATTCCTTAGAATTAATTAATAGAAGATAAATAAGGAAAAATAAATAAATAATAAAAATAAGGAAAATTAAAAAGAATAAATAATAAATTTGGAGATAAAAATTATTGTCTATTTTATTTTTGGCTTTGTTGTTTTCTGTTTTTGTCTTTTAAATCTTTAATATCCTCTTATTATTTGGTGAAACCATTATTGGTGATAATGAGCATAATTTATAATAATAAAGTATTTTATTACTTATATATTTATTTAGTTTTAGTTTTAAAAGTTCAATTAAATTATTTTTAATACAATATATACAACAGCATTTAATAAAAATAAGAATATGTACCTTTCATTTTTGAAAATTATCGTTTTGATTTTAGAAAATAACGATCAAAAAATATCTCTTTAATAAGGAAGTAGTACTTCTTTCATTGAAGTCTTTAAAAATTTTACCTGATTTGTAAAGAGTTCACCGCAAAGAATTATTTTAAGAAATCGTAAAAAAATAAGTAATACCTACTTAGTTAAACTAATTAACATTAATCCAATATATTTCCAATACATTTAAATTTATAAAGTAAGAATTTAAATCCTTCTTCATATAAAGACTATACATATATGTATATGTATGTATAGTCTTTGCTTAGGTAGACGTTTTTAACGAAAAGTGAAAACACATATTTTTGGTAATTTTTTTGGTAAACTAATTTATTTAGTTTTAAATACTAGAGATTTTTCTTAAATAAGCAATTAATAGTTTCAAAACTCGTAGAACAAAGACTAAGTGGAGGAATGGGAATCATTGTTTTTAGAAATTTCTACAAGAATGGCGAAAAAGCGACTAAGTTAAATTAAAACTTGAATCAAATAAAATATTTGAGAGAAACTGGAGGGAACTTTTTAGAGAAAATTATTTGAAATACATAAGACATGATTATGAAATGATTAAACTAATTCTATACTTAATATCTACGTACTTTTCTTAATTTTAAGTTTTTTAGTTCAATAACGGTTATTGAATAACCTGCTCTTCATTTTAATTTTTAATTCTAAATAATATGTGTCCAAATTTGAAATATTTATAAGTAAAAGTGAACTATCTTATAATTTTAATTATAGTTGTATATATTTTTAGCTTGAAACATAAGATTTCGACTTTATAATTTTAGTAATTATTTATATGAAGCTTGATTTACAAATATGTACATATGTATGTATGTATATCTGTAGTTAAACTTAAAAATAGTTGACAGGTTTTAAGAAGTAGATAATTGGATTAATGAAGAAGAATTTTATTTCTGTTGAAGTTTTAGGGTTTTAGGTCTTTATTTTTGGTTTACAGCAAGACCAATGCTTTTTTTTAACTAGTACATAAGTATGTACATGTGGATATGTTATGACAATTTTGTTTTATTTATTTTTATACCTGTGGGTTTTGTGATAAAATTTATTTATGCGTTTTGTAACTAATAAAATTAATTTCAGTTTTGGTTTTATTTTTAACCTGAGAATTTTTTTAACTGAACATAAAATGTAGATTAATATTGAATCAAACAAAAATTTTACAGTTTGAATTTTGCTTCACCAAGAAGAAAATAATATAAAAAAGATAAAAAACGTGAACAAAATTGTTCATATAATGCATTATAGTGTATTGTAATATGTATGAAATATGTTATTTAATTACATAAATAAAAATTAAAGTTAGTCGAATCAAAAATATTTTAAGGCAAAATTGTTGCCCTTGTTGTTGTCGTTCATAATACCTATTTTCCAGTTAAGAAATATTCGTAAAAAACTTAAAATTTACACTAATAAACAACTTGTTTACGTTTGCGGTTTGCATGATAAGCAATAAACACTCTTTTCTTGTAGAAGTAACGCAAACACTATATAAATATATACATATTATGTAATTAGTAATTTACAATGAGGTACAATATAAATAAATAAAAATCTTTGTTTTTTATTTAACCCATTAGATTCCACGGAAAACCTATTGAAGTTAAAACTTTTTTTTTATGAAAATAATAAAGTTAAAGGCTGAAAAACCATAAGAATTATATTAAAAATAATTTTTATTCGTATTTTAGAGAGGTGTTCCCAAATTGTTACACTGAAATTTTAAGCATGAAATTTTTTAAAGCAACTTTGTTCGATGCATAGAGTCTTGTCGCATTTTTCGCACTTCCAAATACCTTTTTCTATTTTTTTTGGATAGTGACCAATGTTATCAGTAGCCAATTCCATTTTAACAGTTCCTGACCTTGGTACATGATAAATATTTTTATTAAATTTTAGAAGATAATATCTTGTGATGCTTCTTCGAAAATTGAGAAGATCTAATTTACCATTCCAAGAAAATCTATGTAGTTTCCATGCATTGGTCAGAGACATATCAATCATGCAGGTAAAAAGTGTCCACTATCATTTTTTGTCACGAACTGTAATTCGGTAGTATCAAAAAGATTAATCATGAAGATCAACTCCGCCCATTCCGTTGGTATAATTTTCAAATAATAATAATGGTTGCTGAACATCAATTTTAGATTTTTTTTTTCGGGACCATTTTTTACGCTACCCAATTGGATAAATTGTATCATAGTTTGCGAAGATACAAAATTTCATCGGTTTTTCAAATCGATAATCATAATATCTTCTTTCATTTTTTTTGGAATTCTTTACGTGATATCATAGGATATTTATTTGTACGATTTTCGCGCACAGTGAATATAAAATTTGTAGCAAACTGTGGCTAGAAAACAAGTTATCAAAATACAAAACATGCAGAGCCGGATTTTCAATTTTTTCGATTAGATTCAACTTTGGACCTAAGTGGAAGAAAATTTGTGGTTTTTTCTTCTGAACATCCACAATATACATCGAAAGTATAACAATACCCAGTTGAACTACTCATCATTCAATTTTTAAATCCGAACCGCATTGGTTTTCCTCTAATAAATTGTTTTGCTTCATGGCTACCAAAATATTTGACCATAAATTCATTAATGGATAAATCTTGATGAAAAAATCCCCACTGGCAAAAGTTATTGGATAACATTGTCATTAGCGGTCTTATTTTATACATACGGTCTTTTGATCCAGCAATTATCGCATTATTTGCAAAGTGTATAAAACGTTTCAGTACTAGAAAACGATTGCGAGACATATACTAAATCGCATTTCAAGTCTTCATCAAGTGACCAGTAGTTTTGTTACCGCGGTAATCTATGGTATCCTGTGAAAATCAGAATCGCAATAAATACAGTCGGACCCGTTTAATTGCACACACTAAACACACAGCCTTTTCATGCTCATATCCGGGTTTTGCATTAATCCAAGGCCCGGATAATTGTGCATTTGAAAAAATTTGTGCATTTAGAAAAACCATTGATTTTGTTGTGATTTTAATAGTGCAAACCTATTAACAGTTCGTTATTTAAACTTCAAAAACTAATGTTAAAAAATTAAACAGTATAAATATATGTATTCTATGTATATGTGTGTTTCAATTTAAAAATACGTCAATATCATGATATCATATACATAATTCAACAGGTTTGTTTGTAAGTATTCAAATGGTTTGTTCGTAAAAATTCAAAGGCTTTGTTCATAAAAATGCAAAGGATTTATTCGTGAAATTTTTAAATTTTTTAACGAATGTGCATTTAACAGAGTTTGTTTCTATGGGTTATGACTAATCAGTAGAATATCTTTTGTGCTTTTAGAAGGTTTTTGCATTTAAACGAGTTGCAAATATCCGAGTAAAAATGTTAGAAAATAGTGTTAAAATTTTTGCGTTCGTTTAAAAGGGTTATATACTTAACCGGATTGCATTTACACGGGTCTGACTGTATTTGCATTTCTTAGACGGTTACATTGAGACCATGCTTATTATTTTGGTTGGCATACAGTGTTGTTTGTTTTACAATGTGGTTCAAAACATCAAAGAGCTTTTCAAAAATTTCATGAGGGTTGAGATTGGAAATCTCATTTTTACCACTTGCTGAAGTTCCAAAAGCGTGTCATAATTACTTGCAAATTTTGGTTGGTCCATTTTTGTTGCAGAATATTTCGTTTTTTCGTGCTTTTTTTCGTCAATTTTCGTTTTTTTGAAGCTAGAGTTTTATCATCTAATGTCCGTTTCATTTCCGTCCCCGATAAAAACCTCTAAAGTTCCAGGAATATCAGTTGTCAATTCAAAGATGTTCATTTCATTTTCGTAAAATTCTTCTTGATCTGTCAATATAACAGGTTCTGCAGCTATTATAGCACAATCTACATTCTATATATCATTCATATCATCCATAAAAATGCCCATAAACTCTTGCGACCCTTTACAGTTGGTTTTATCTTCAAAAGTATGTCTTTCCATGATGAAATTATATTATTTTCTAAGTAAAGTAAGTTTTCTGAACTTAATTGTGTAAGTGTGCAATTTTAAAATTTTATGTGGTGTAATAAGTGTGCAATTTTAAAATTTTATGTGGTGTAAATTATAGCCATTAGATTTTTAAATTAGCCTTAATGTTCATGGAAAAAATTTCATCCAATATCTGATATTTAGAAAGAGTAAACTATACTTAATACTACCAATAGTTAAGAGGGAGAAAAATAATGAATTAAAATGTCATGTATCCATATTCCATAAGAACGTTGGTAGTGTGCCCATTTTTTTTGTGTAGATACACATTTTTTACGTATGTTTTAAAAATATCGGAGATAATTATAGAAAATTTAGCTTCAGCGAGCTAAATTTCATCCGATATTATGGCATATCTCCGACATTTTCTGAACGCTTGTACAATTTTATTGTTAATACATTCGATATTTTTGTATTTTTTCTCTTTCACACAAGTAGTGTTTTTGTATCTTCTGCCTATGCTCTAACAAATATCACCGATATTTTTCTTCATGAAAATTAGCTTTTACCTTTCCACGTATGGAAAATTTCAAGAATTTACAATTGAGCTAAATAAAAAAAACTATGCCAACAACATGAAAAAAAAATAAACCGGGAAATCCCCCTATATATTTTGTACGCGACATCTGTAGAAACATTATTTCATCAATTGTGATTTAAAATATTTATCATAGATGGCAATATTGATATACTGGGAAAAAAATACGTAGATACGCTAATTAGAAATACGGAAATACCCTGCTCAAAGAACATTTAAAAGTGGCGCCCTTAGAAGATAAATTAAAAATTTAAAATGCCATCTACATTTCATATGAAATTTATATAGAAATGGAAATAAATGTAAGCGACACTTGTGTAATGTGTTTAACATCCAAAACTATTCTTTTTGACAAGTAGAATAAAAAACAGAGAGAGAACTATAATCACTTCACTAATCAGTCAGTCTTATCTTTTCTATCATCAATCACTGATAAGTTGCTATTTTTAAAGATATTTTGGAGTGGAATTTCTATTGGATAGTTAGGAAACATTTCTTAAAATAATTTTTAAATAAAATAATTAAACTTGTATATCAAGAAAAAATTAATTAAAAATCAAAATAATAATTAATCAAATACAGAAAATATCGGAGAAAAATAATAAAATGTAAGTTACATCATGAACATTATCATCAGCCATTTTTTTTTTTTTACTGTACTCAGTATGAATTTAGTTTGACAATCTGGTTCGTGGTAGAAAATTTGGAAAAGGTCAATTTTCTAGAAGTTTTTTTTTGTTTTGTAAAAAAAATAAATTTTTAATTCAAAAGTTGAAGTTAAATCTTCTTAAATCAGAAAAATAAAAAAAATGAAAAGTTTTTAAATATAAGTTTGTTTTTAAATGAACATTGCGAAATATATTTAAAAATTTTAAATTTTAATAATTTGTATGAAAATGTAAATCTATTTGTATTTTAAAAAATTCAAATCAATACATTGTTTACCACCTGGAAAGAATTTTTCTATATTATATATAAGCAATATATATTTCTTGTTTTTATAGATTACTTGTTAAAAGCTTGTAAAAAAATTATTACGTCGAAAAAAAGACCTCTTACTTGAGTTACCTCTTGGGTGTGAAACCATTGGCTGTTTATCATTATCCTAATCAAAAGTGATATTTAATATGATTATAGATAATCCAGATGCCCTTAAGGGCTGGCTGACAGTAATTTTACAACCCTTGTAAGTATATTTATGATATTGATAAAATTTGCCAGTTTATGTCATATTTTATTGTTAATACTAGAAAATGTTGAGTTTTACTATTTTACTTTCTTTCAAAAATATCTTAATTTCGAATAAAAATACTTAATATTATACTCTATTTACAGATGTGATGCTGACCCATCTGCTTTAGCTAGATATGTTTTCGCTTTACTTAAAAAGGAAAAACCTATTAAAGAACTAAAAAAAAGTATGAATGAACAATTAGATGTGTTTTTAGCTGAAGAAACAAAACCCTTTGTTGAGAGATTATTTACAGCAATAGCATCCAAGGAATATTTAGTACCTATTTCTCAGCCAGAAGAAAAAGAAACTAATGATATTCAAAATAAAGAGACAGAAATTAATTTAGAAGAAGGAAAAATAGTTCGTGAATGTACACCACCACTGCAACAATCACAAAATGTTCAACAACCGACAAAAGCCAAAGATAAACATAACGAAAAATTGAGTAATACAACGCCATCATCATCAAGTACAAGCGCCGTTACTGTCAATCAAGGAACACCTCATACGCCAACTTCGTCTGTTGTGATATCACCTATAAGCAATACTTTAAGTATAAATTCGGCAAAAACTGCCTCAGACAAAGAAAATAATCCACGAGAACTTCGGAGACGTAGAGGTTCTTTACGTTCTAGATCTAGATCTCGTTCCCCAAATGACAGATCTCGTCAACGATCAAGATCAAGGGAACGTCGTATTCCAGAGCGTGAGAAAATGTCACGACAATTTCATAATAAATCACCACCGGCTGTTAATGACAGACGTCGTATTGAACGTAGAGGTCCAAATACCGAGCGTCCTACAAGGATTGCTGCAAATAAAGGTGGTAGGACAAGAAGTCACTCAGCATCGAGAAGTCGATCGCCGTCTCCTGAACTAAGAAAAATATCTCGATCCATATCACCTTCAGGTAACAATGAAAATGTAAATAATGTAGGAAAAAGACAAAGATGTCGTGATTTTGACGAAAAAGGTTATTGTGTTAGAGGTGAAACATGTCCTTGGGATCATGGTATAAACCCAGTTGTTTTAGAAGGTATTAATAATTCTGCTGCATTTTTGACAACAATGCCGCAGCATTTAAGAGAATATAATCCAGATGCTCCAGAGCTTTGGAATCGTGGTAGTGTTGGTGCTCCTTTCACCGGGCCGCGTGGAACTTTCCCACCAATACGTCCACCTGGAGTTGGTTTTAGACCTGCTGGCCCTCCATTTCCATTTGCCATTAATCCAGCTGTGACTCCGTTACAAAGAGAATTGATTCCTGTGCCAGTCGTCGATGCAAATGCTGGTGGTGAAGTTGCTGGAATTGCAGCCAACAATTTGCATTCAAAACGTAGATATGAACCAGAAGATACAGTAGCTGTTGCTGAGGGTCCAATCAAACGTAAAATACCAATTAATAGTCGTTTAGGACCGAGAATAACAGGAGGACCGCAACAAAACTGCTCTTTAGAATTGAGAAAAGTTCCAAGAGGTATGAATACCATAGCTCACTTAAATAACCACTTCTCGAAATTTGGTAAAATAATTAATATACAAATAAGTTATGATGGTGATCCTGAAGCTGCTATTGTGACATTTTCGACCCATGCAGAGGCAAATGTAGCTTACCGGAGCACTGAAGCAGTTTTAAATAATCGTTTCATTAAAGTGTTTTGGCATAGTGGTAGTAATGAAGGTGGGCAACAAAATTCTACTAATAAAGAAGAAATTATTACAAATGGACGTAAAAGTAGTCAGTATCATTTAACTAATTTGCCAACTGCGGGAATGACAACTTCTCCAGCAGTAGCTGTAGCTGCCACTGAGAGTGCAAAAACGGTTACTGTTTCTAGTTCAGGTACAATTTTGTCTCAATCAACGTCTACATCGCTAACTGCAAATACAGCAACCACCACAAGTGCTTCAAATATTTCTACTGGTGCTCAAACTCAAACTACACCATCTACTACCCAAGTACAAGCAACTACAGCTGTTATAACTCAACCTTTAATGCGCCTTAAAAATAATACAACACCGAGACCCTTACCGGCTTCTGCATCAATTATACGAAAAAAGCAGGAAGAGCAAGCTAAAGCGGTTGTTCAATTAGCTCAAGGTTTGCGTAAACGTAAACAAGAACTTATTCAAGAGTATTTAAAACAAATGAAATCAGCTGTAGAGTTGTTAGAAAGAATGGATCAAAACGATGCACAGAGGCCGAAAATGATGGAAACGATAAAAAATCTTCAAGGTAATATTGATAATCTTAATAAAGAGTTATCTACAGAACAAGAAAAAGTAGCAGCAAAGATTCAGTCTACAACACAACCTGTAAAGAAAACGAAAGAACAACAGAAAAAGGAGTTGTTAGATATAGAGTTGGAATTGATTGCACAACAACAAGAGGGAAATGATACAACAGCTATACAAAAAAGGTTAGAAGAATTACAAAGGAGTTTAGGAAATCCTATTAGTCAAAAATCTCATTTTGCAACTTTAGGAAGTGGAATTGGTGCAACAAGAATAAATCACCGTATTCGAAGTGCACCAGCCTCTTCGAAACTTGATCGTAGGCCAAAAACTTTATGTATAACTGGATTTGTAAGCGAAGATAGTGATCTTCTTTTAGGCCATTTTAAAGTAAATAATTTTTTTTGATATTTAATAAAAAAATTTAAATTCGTTTAATTTATTTTCTATTGTTAGCATTTTGGAGAAATAACGAAGCATGAAGTAGATAAATCTATACCAGCTATAAAAATATCATACGCTACAAGATTAACTGCTGAACAAGCGGCAATTCGTGGGCACATGTTTAAAGATAAACAACTTCAAGTAAATATTAATATAACTTAATATAACATTTTTAAATTATTTCCTGTTTCATCTTTTATTTTAATATCTTTAAGATTGTTTGGGTAGTAAATCAAACAACCAATAATTCCATGGCATCAGATAAACAAAAAGCTATACCATCAACAAATGGTGAAGAGCAAGCTAATATTAAACAACCAGTGGTTTTAGTAGCCACCAATGATAAGACCAGTGAAACTGGCATGGACACAAATAATTTACCAGAGCTACCGTTAGAAGATGAAGAAGAGGATGATGAGTCAGAGGATCGTTCTTGGCGTCGTTGATATTAAAGGGATAATATTTAAATATTTATAAATTTCTTTAAATTTTTTATTAATTTTTTTTTTTTAAATTGTGGACTGTATAAAACTGAAGTAATATCACCTAGTTTGTTATTTTTTTTTAAATAAATTAATTATTGATAATTTTATTAAATATAAAATTAAATGCAAGGAATATTTTAATCCTAGAAAAAATTAAATATTTTATAAGTGTAATAAAAATGAAAACAACTAAAAGAAAAAAGAAAATGTGAACAATTGAAGATTAAACTCAAAATAAATCTAAACTCTCGTGTTAACACATTTTTTAAATTAAAATAACTTAAAATCAAATTAGAAATATTCAAAATAAAATCAAATATCAAAATCAAATTAGAAATAAATTAGAAATATAGTTGCCTATATTTAATAATTGATAAAAATAATTTCGGCCTCAAACGGAATTTCAAATTAATAACAAAAAAAATTTTTAGGCTCAGTAATAGATAATATCGAATTTTGATCTTTCGTTAATTAAATAAAATGAGGGATATTTTCTATTCAAATTATATTAATTCCTGATTATAAAATGTATAACAACAAAAAAAACAACAGTTTAAATTAAATTAAAAGATGTAAAATTCCTAAATGTGACATATTTGATATATGTGCAATAAAATAAAGTGTAGTTTGATTTAAATTAAAGAAAACACTTCACCTAATGAAACGTTTTATTACATAATGTTAAAGTATTCTTTTTTTTTTTATTTTTATATAAATTTGACTAAAAAAAAAAAGGGTGACAAATTTTTTAAATTTGTATTTAAGACTTTGTAGTTATAAGTTATTATTAAAAAGTATTTTAAAAAAGAGGAAACAAATTAAATGTGATGATGGAATATATTTTATCATAGCTTATTGTTGCTCAGAAAATTTTAAATGTAAAAAATTTGAACTGTAATTTGTTGTTTTTTTTTCAATTTATAACAAATTCTGTCTTTCAAATGGTTAAAATTTGTGTTATTTAATTTTAAATGTTCACATTTTTTTTTTTTTTTTTTAAGTGAAAAAAAATTTTTTTTTGCTTATGAATGTGAAATAATTATTTTGTTTTTCTTTTTCTTGTTTTTAAGTTAAAAAAAATATGTTTATAGATAAATGCTAATCACCTACACTCTTATTAAATTAAACAAAAAAAAAGAAAAAAAAAAACTAAAAAACTTATAGATTGTAATTAAAAAATAAAACTTTTTCTAGTTATTAGGAATTTTAAATTATAAATTAAAAAAATAGAACTATGTAAAATAAAAATATTAACAGAACTTTATTAAAAATAAATAAAAATTTATACATGAAATTAAAATTATAAATTTTAAAAAATTTTTTAATTAAAAAATAATTAAAATAAAGAATTTAGTTCATTATCGTATATACATATATATATACATATATTATTTAAAATTTTAAATAATAAGAAGCTTTATTTATAACTTTAAGATTTTTTTTTTGAAATTTTTTTATCTCGGATATTTTTTAATGTTTAAATAACAAATAAATGAGGCTTTTGTCAAAAATACAAAATTTAAAAAGAACAAAAAAGAAGAGCTAAAAAAAAAACAGAAAAAAAAGCAATTTCAAAAAAAAAGTGAAAACTAGTAAACATTAAAAAAAAAATTATCAAAAGTTTCAAAACAATAAAAAATTAAAAAGAGGAAATAAATATAAAATTTAAGTCTTTTTTTCAAAAATTAATTTTTTTGTGTTTTACTCTTACTTTTAAATTTTAATATAGATTTAATTGATAAAAATAAAAGAACGGTTCTGGTGAATGCTACATTCTTGCTCTTCAAAATATCGTTTTATAACGTTATGTGGTAAGATAAAAACGTTATGTAAGATGGTAAAATATAAAAAAAATTTTCTCTATCAAAAAGAAATAATAAAAGCATTTTCGAGTTTACTCTTAAAAAATTTTATTTCTGACTTTTAAGCGTGGGTTAATTTAATTATCAAGTAGCAGAAAATTTTATAATTTTATATTGATTTTTATGTATATATTAATATGAATTAAATAAAGCAAGTTTTGTAAACAACTATGTACATATATTGTTTTACAAAACCAATAAAATGAACAGAAATAATGAAGGAATAAAATCACAAAAAATACGAACATATGATACAACATATAGAAGAATTTTTTTCACTCAAAGAAATAGAAGTATTTCTATTTTCTCGAATTTTTTTTTTAATTTAATTTAACTATTTTTTATTAATAAATTTCTATAATTTGTACACCAGTGGGTCACTTCAGAACTAGAAAAAAATGTACAATATTTTTTACCTACGTGAATACCCTATGCATATTTATAGTTTCTTTACAATGTAACTTGAAAACGACTTCAAGATAGAAGAAAACTATTAAATAATCATCAAACAAAGTATAATCAATACACTTGTTAAAAAAATATAATAAAAATATGAAGATTTAAATTAAAACTTGAAGGTCTATGTGAGCTCTTTAACAACGTCCTTAGAAATCGTCACTTTGAGAAACATATACCATAAATGTTAAAAGCTACCTTTCAGCAACGTTTAAAATAAATCAAACATGGGAGCTAATCTTTATCCAGTTAGATTTTAATATTTACATACTTTACAACAAAATAACGCTTTGAACAAACTAATACGTAAACAATACGTAAAATTTGAAATTTTGGCCAATATGCCGAAAAATATTAGAAAATTCAACTATGTACAATATATATATATGCATACATACATACATACATATGTATAATTTAATACTATATTTTTCCTCCTATACATAATATTTTTCGTTTTTTAATTAAATACTAACTTTTGCTTTATATTAATAAATATAAATTTTCTTTATGAAAAATTCTTATGAAATGTTGATTATGTTTATGTATTATGAATTATTGAAAATGAATATAGTAAGTACATACTCGTAGATACTTACAAACATATATTTAATTTTAACAATAAAAAAACGAGGAAGAGTGCGGTAGAGTAGACTATATCAACTCTGGGATACTCGTGTGAAAGTATAATATATGCTATAAATTTTAAAGCTGAATGACAGTTATCCGGACCTGCACAACCAAATTTTACAGAAGTTATTGTTATAAAACTTGATCATTTATAAGATTTCAGACGCCTAGCTTTATTAACTTCCAAATATGTGCCAGCTATCTGAACTGTGCTGCTCTAGCCCAACCAAATTAAATTGTTAGCATACATTTCGACATCTTTTTACAAAATGTCAGATACCTAGCTTCAATAGATTCGGAGTTATTTTCATTTAAAAAGAAAAATTGTGTGGCAGCTACTCGAACCTGTTGCACCAGCATGACCAAATTTGACAGAAGTTATTGCCATAAAACTTGATTATATTTTGTAAGATTTCAGATGCCTAGCTTTATTAAGTTCCAAGAGATGCAAGCTATGTACCTACTGAATCAGCTGCCCTAGAGTAACCAATTTTTACAAACGTTGCAACTGCTACTCGATACCTTTTCACTAAATTTCAGATACCTAGCTTCAATAGACACTGAGTCATTTTCATTTAAAAAAAGAAGTTGTATGGCAGCTACCTGAACTTGTTGCACATAACTAAATTTGTGCAGATGCTGTTGACCTGTAACTCGACATCTTTTTGCAAAATTTCAGACACCTAGCTTCAAAAAACATTAATTTATTAAAAGAAAGAATCCATATTAAGAAAGAAGTTGTATGGCAGCTACTCGAAAATGCTGGATGTAAAAAAAATTTCAGCCTCCTAGCTCCTTTTATTTTTTGAGTTATCGTGCGGACGGACGTACATGGCTTAATCAACTGAGAATTCAATTCTGAGCCGATCGACATACCTTTGGGCCCAAATCCAGCTCGACTACATTAAGGTGTCACAAACGTAATGGCAAATTTATTACACTAGTCAAGCTAGATATAGTCATATAGGCTGAAAGGTATGGATGGATCTTCCATCCAAGGCCTTCTTAAATTAAGAAAACCAGCTCACCCATAGAGAGATCAATCTTTAACATTCGAAAAAACGTCTCTTGCAGGGTTCTGTATAAATATAAGTGTTCAAATCAAATGTTCTACTACATTTAGATGAAAATCACTGTTTCTAGTCACGTCATAGATTCCTGTATTTTGACAGATCTGGAAACTCTATTGAATCAGAAACCATTTCAGACATTAAAAATATCATCAATCAAATTTGTGAAATTTTGGAATCAAATCCAGTTTTTGAAATTATTATGGCTCGTAATTTCAATATCCATATAACAGAAATTAGCTTTACTACTTCAATATATGATCTCTGACTGAAGGTAATAGGCTGAGCGGTCAGAAACTGGTGTAGGAGAATTATCAACAAACAAAAGTTTTTGCTTAGTAGACGGTTGAGAAGACAAATTTTGGATTTTTTCAAAAAGAGCAAAACCTTTTGGAACTTTCTAAAAAGATTTAACAGTAAAAATGGCGCGGTTCTTCGTCCCCACCTTTACATCACATCAATAGTGAAGTTGTCCCCGATTTCAAAGAAGCTAAAACTTACGTATTCATCTCATTTCTGCCTAAGTCAAATCAGTGGCTATGCTTTTTTCTCGTAATCTCACGGTTCTCTGCTTCTTAGTTATCATTTTCTTTAGGACCCGTTCAGTAATTAAAATCATTAAGAATTCGCATACAAAAAAGTCACCCGCTCCAAATCGAATTACTGCAACAGTGCTAACATAAACTTATTCTACTATTGCGAAACCATTGCACAATCTCCTATATTTATATTTTAGTCTGGAGTTGTTACTATAGATATTTTTAAAGGTTTTGACCCAGTTTGGCATGATGCTCTAATTGCAAAATGCAAACCATTTTGAGATAAGTGACGGTTTTGTAAAATGGATTACAGATTTATTTTCTAATCGTGTCTTAAATAACTATACCTACTACTTGTCTTAAAAGAATATGTTCTTTCCCTTTCCCTTTCTCTTTTCGTAATCCTCCAACCCAATCCACAATTTTGCAGATTGCTTTTTACGAAGATAACGCTTATAAAACATTACTTCACTTGAGCTAAATCACGATTTAGACAAAATATAAAAGTTAAGAAAATTGTTGTAGTTTTAATAAGAATTAGACTAATATTTTTTAGTTTTTATTATTATTAAAACACCGATGTGCTTACAAAAAAAACGTAAAAACAAATCATGGACGATATTTATACTATTTTTTTGAAAATTAAAAACAAAATTTTGAATGATAAATATCATAATTCTATAATATATGCATTTTAAAGTTTTTAGTTATCATTTCAATTAGCACAAACATTAAAATTCTTTAGAACCTAGTGAAAGTAAACGTTTCTAGTAAAAGGTGTCGCTACGCGAAATAAATATTTTTTCATTTTATATACCAAAATTTAGTTGAACTTGGTTTAGAATATGGGTACTATAGTAAGCATTAAGCAAAGGGTATTTTGAAAGTTAGTACATATTAGACACATTGCTTAAGCGCAAGCATCAGTTAATTCATCATTTTTACAGTTATTACTAATTTATTAGTCATCATTTACTTAAGTTAGTTTGTTAGTAAATAAAAACTAAATTACTTATTAACCTTAATGATTCCTGTGTTAGTGAAGTTAAATGATGGTTAAAACTACAATTCTACTAGAGAAATAAACTATTGGTTAGACATTGCAAAAAGGTATGTGGTTTTTTTTTTCTCCTAAGGGAGGTGGCAATTTTCCAAAGACACCAAGAATTTCCTCTTGGTAGTGTCAGATTCTTACTGACTGAACCCACCTCCCCCTTTAACCTATATAATGGGATGAAACCTTTAACGCAGTATATTGGCTAGGGAAACAATGAATCCGCCTATTATTATTACTATTTTTCTAACAGTGACTATAGCCGTTACAACAGTTACAACATGTAGTAGTATATAACACCTTACTACATGATGTAATTATTGAAGACAACCCCCACTGTCACTATAACGGCTGTTATTATTGGTATTAGTATTCTTATTAATATTACTATTATTTTACTACAGAGTCAGGGCCATCAGTGGATTACAACGTGCAGCAGTATATAACACCTTACTGCATGATATAACCAAAAATAGCTCCACTGTAGCAGCTATTATTATTATTACTAATTACTATTATTATTATTATTATTATTACTATTACTATTGTTATTATTATTACTATTATTATTACTACTATTAATTATACGATATACATTATTACAATATAAAATTACTACATATTTTTTATTTATATCCTGACCTGAACGGGGTTTCAACCCGAGACCCTTCGATTGAAAGCTTGGCGAATTTACCACTGCGCCATGAGTCAGATCCTATGCTCTATATTTAGCCATTTGAGTATTTCCAGTATATTATATATAATTGAAATGGAGGTGTCTCTCCTAATTTTTCAAATTATTCTCATTGCTCTATTTTGGAGTTTTTGCAGTCTATTAATTATTTCTTGGTTAGCCAGAAACAAAATGGTTAAACAGTATTCATAATGAGGTTTTACAATAGCATTATAGATATTAATTGCATTTTTTAATGGTAATTTTTTCTTATCGTTTTAAAAAATTTATTTTCTTGGCAATCTTTTTACATACATTCTCCACAAGTTGGCTAGATAAGCTCACTATCGACTATTACTCCCAGGTATTTTACTTCCTTATCATTCGTAACTGTTTCAACTCCAATTTTTAATTTTACCTCATTATTATGGTTAATTGGCATAAACTTTGATTTTTTCACATTAAGTTTTAGCTTATTAATTTCAAACCAATTGTTTAACTTGACAAAGTCATTCTTCATTTTGTCCTTACATTCCTGTGGATAATAATATATTCACCTATATATATACAAGGGTGGATATAATATATCCACCATAATATACACAAGGGCATCATCTGCAAACAAGTTAATTTCACAGAAGCTTAAGTCCTCTCCAATATCATTGATAAGAATTATGAACAGTAAAGGAAACCTATACTCATTTAAGTTTTAAAATATGTTTTTATTATTATTAGTTAACACTTCATTTTTATTTAACTATTAACTTCATCATGTTTAATATATTTCAATACTTCATCTTTCAACAATTCATTTAATAATAATGTATACTTTATGTAATTAAAAAAAATTTTCTTTTTAATATTTTAAAATTTTAATAAATGGCCACGAAATTCCAAATATAAAAGCCTAAAATTCAAAATCTCAAAATCCTAAAGCAGTTTTTTTATCATACTTTAATTTTTTATTTCGAATGTGAGTCGATTTATTGAAAACAAAAATATTGAATGCGAAAATTGTCGAAAAAAAACTTTAAGTAAAAAAGTCTGTTGAATGCGAAACATATTGGAAAAAAATGTAAAAAAGATTTTATGCTTAAATCTTCATATTTCTTTTTCTAAATACATATTTTGAAAAAAGCGTATAACCTTGATGACATAATCATAAATCAACTAAAAATCACTCCAAGTTCAAAATATCTCATAAACTCTAATAAATATCTCAGAATATTTCATATATGTAAGTAGGTAGGTATTTGAAATTCATATTTAATGTGAAAAGGGAATAATAATTATAAAATAATTTATATTATGGTTTTATTGATATAAGAAAATTATTTACATTTTATCATTATTATATTATTGATTTATAAAAATTATTTATTTTATAAATAATATTTTCTATTTTTAATTTTTATTTGCTAACTTATTTTCAAAATTAAAATTGTTATTAAAATTTGTCTTGTCGACTTTTTTGTTGCCTGAACTGTACCATATTAATTGTTCCTTTGGGCCATTCCACACGGGTAGTGTCCTCTTCCGTTATTTTTTACTTCGTTTCATTCCGTCTTGCCTATAAACTAAATTTATGGTGGGGATTTTTAGGAATAATTTGTTAAACCAAAATTTTAGAGTTTAAAAATTTAGTCCACTAAAACTAACAAAATCTCAAATAAACTTGTACACAAATGTACATAAATGTTGGGATCAAATGTACATACATTTTATTCTCGTATTTATCTACCTCTCACAACAAATTTTGTTTTAAAATTAAATATTTTATGTGTGTGTAAAAGTAACGACAATCGAGAGGAACAGTGTGGAAATAAAAAAAAAGAGGAAAGTAGTAACGAAACGAAAGAGGACACTGCTCGTATGGAATGGCCCTTTAAAAGTTCTTTTAAGGAGCTTTTGTAGTAGTACAGAAAATGGAGGAATTTTTTTAAAATGGTATTTTTATATTAAAATATTAATATATCGAACGATCCGCGGCCGACTGAATTTTATGTCGAGCTTTGAACGAAATTCAATAAAATTTATAGTTTTTGAATTATAAGCATTTTACAAAGCCTCCTATTCCTAATCCTATGCAAAGCTCCATAAGAATACGTGTAAATATTTGTAATTTTTTTTTAAAAATTAGCCTCCTAAAACGCTTTCGCTCTCTTCATGTCATGGCCTGAAAAAAACTATTGTCAGCTGCTGCTGGTTCAACTTGATTGTGTCATGTGTGTAGTCGGTAATAATGGCCATTGTTTGTATGTACGACGTATCACGCGCGTAACGTAGAATATACCATACGTATGAAGTATTAATGTACCTACTTATCTATTACTTAAAAAAATATTCATTCATAATATTTTTGTTTGGGAAATAAGTATTTTCAAATATTTCAGATATCATAAAATTTTATATTTGTTTGATAAAACCACCATTGGGTGGGAAACGTTGAAATGCTTTTAAAACTGGAGTGACATGATATTTATTAAATTTTATTTAGTTAAATTATTGAATGAAATTTTTTTATTATTAAATTCATATAAAAATTAATTTATGTATGTATGCATGTATGTATAATGATATTAAATTACAAAGAATTACATTTATTAATATACCTTTCCTTTTCAGGCGTGACTGTGTCGTAATGACGTAAGGGGGAATTACTCTTACGATGTGTGTGGGATTCGAACCCATACTCCCTCGGCTTTTACAGCGTAAGTTATACGCTCTTACCATAGATATATTAACTAATAGATGGGAAGTTAGGTATAGTCGTTTCTTTTCTTCTTATGTGTTTTCCTATCTTAAGGTATTCAGTCAAAAAAATACATATGCGTTTTATAATATGTATACATTTCGTTCACTCAGTTGTTTATATTTATTAAAATAATGTAAAGCAGTTTTTCATAACCAGTTTCATTCAGAAATTTTAAGTTTTTATATTACTTATTAATTGATATATTTTGAGTTTAAAATTAAAATTTAATTTAATTAAGGTTATTTAAAATTGTAACTACTTGTAAAGTAACAAAATTAGTGATAAAATTCTTTTAAAAATTAAAAATTAAATTATTTCACCTTTTAGGAACTTATTTCTGAGGAAACTAAAGCAATACATACGCACGGTTCACTCAGCTGTTTCTCAAAATTGGCTGAAAATATTTTCTTCACTGCCTATCTATTAGTTAATATATCTATGGCTCTTACCCTCTTACCCACTCTTACCCATACTAGGCCACCGAGGTCTCAATTTACATAATAAAACTGTTATAAACATTTAATAATATTTTATAATAGTTAACATTTACAATAATTATATACAAATTAATTAGAAATTTGAATAATTTTAAAAAATTATTTCATTTAGTTATTAGAATTTAATATTATAAATCAAAGTTACGCATTTCTTACTATCATATTTTCGGTATACGCGGATCACAAATTTCAAATAATAAGAAATTATTATAAAAATGTTCTAACTTGTTTTTTAATTTTTAAATAAAAAATTTTTGGTCCTTTTCAATTCGAATACATTTACACAAGTCAGCCTCACAAGTCTCAGCCTCGGTTGCTTCTTTCATTGTTTTCAATACTAACTCCTTCCCGTTCAATCCTTGCTTTTTTTGAATATTTTGAAAAGTAACATGACTGAGAAATGGTATATCGCCAGATTCAATTACTCTTTTTGTCTGAACATGTCCAAGTAAGGTAGAACCAGTTAATATATAAAAACCATATTGAACTTCTTTTACATTACCAAGTTTTTCATTGTGTAACCAAGGTGATTTACATGAGTAAGTATAGATTTTAACTGTAGGAATATAAAATTTAATTTACAATTCTTTTACCGCTTAGTGAAATATAGATCTTTTTTGTATTTGTTCTCAAAATGGAACGTTTTGGAGTTTCGCAGGAAGTGGTTTCAGCTTGTTTTCGATGATTCAAAAGTTCATATTGTCGGAAATCAGTGATATTCAATGTTTGTCCTTTATGGTTTTCTTTGCGTTAATTTTACCGGAACTGCCTTCAACTCTCTTTCCAGATTTTCTCCTATAAAATATAATAAATCAAATTAAAATACTATATTATCAACATACATACGTAATAATTTTTAATATAATTTCAATTAACTCACCTTCCAGATCGCAATTGTTTTTTTTAAAAGTGCGCATTTTTTTTTCGAAATTTAAGTCTTCTCATGTTTTATTATGTTTTGAATTATTACATAATGTAAATGAAATTAATGAGTGTTTATTCTTTTGTAATTATTATTACTTTATAAATACATTTTACAAAAATCCTTTTCTTTTATACACTTGACACAAAACTTCTTACAAAAAATGTATACACTTTTTTCCCTTTCCTTTTTTTTTGATGAACAAATAATCAGTCAATTGACCTATATTGCCCTAGGGTCAAACCAAAAAAAAACTATGTTTAACCTTCTCTTAAATAGTCTTAAAGGAAACAGAAGAATAAAAGTTAAAACACGTAGTTAAGTGAAAAAATGCTGAAAGCTCACTAAAAGCGGTAAACTGTAGCAGTAGTAATTAGTGAATAGTAGTATTGCTAAAAGCAAATATGTTTACTAACTGATTGTTTTACATTTGCTGTCAAAATTAGCAAAAATATATGATACGCAAAATCTTAGATTGTGTTTTGTATCGCATTAATGTTTCGCTTTCCAATTTAGGTTTCGCGAAATGTGTTGCTTTTTTTTCTTAAGTAATAACCAAGACCGAGACTCACATCAATTATCAGTTTATTTAGGTCTAATTGATGTGAGTCTCGGTCTTGACGAAGACCATAATTGATGTGAGTCTCGATCGTAGATATAACAATAATTTATGTCAAATTTGTTTTCATGTTGGTTGAGTTAATTTTTAATATTACATATATATTTTTAAATATCCAATATGGTTTTACCTTCTTTAAAACTCGATAAGCTTTTAAAAAAATTTAGCTACTCTGAAGATGAAGAACTTGATGTAATTGACGAAGATGAGCAATATTTTGAAAACATAAAATATGAAGATATTCTTCAACAGTGTGATAAAAATTATGTTGAATTATCCACAATCAAAACATACAAATCAAAACAAAACTCTTCAAAACGGGTTTCTCGGGAATTAGTTAAAGAGAGTGACGATGAGGTCAAAGTAGTTAATTTAAAAGTTGAACCAATAGTGGTAAAGATTTATATCTAATGCATAGCTCGCATTTTTTTTATATTAATTATTTCCCATATTATTTTTAGTTAGGCGATAGTAATAGTGAAGATGAACAGTATGACAAATTGAAGTATAATGGCAAAGATGTTTTAAAACCTCGTAAAAGGTTGAAAAAAGTAAAGAAAAAATATAAAATAAAAAAAATATTTGAAAAATATGAAAATAAATCTCATGAAGAAGATGAAAAGGAAAATAAAAAGCTTAAAGAATTGTCACATGCAAAAATCAAAGAACAAAGTGATTTTAATAAAACTCCGAATTCTAAAAGGCCCTTTACTTGCACAATATGTAATAAAACATTTGCGAGAACAGATAACATGAAAACCCATATGGAAGTTCATAATAATCAATGTATCATATGTAATATAAATTTTGTATTTCGAAAAGATTTTAATCTGCATATGAAAGAAATACATAACCGTATGAATAAAATAAAAGATACTTGTATAATTTGTGATATAGAATTTAAAAATCGTAAAGAATATAATGCTCATATTAAAAACGTGCATAGTGTAATTATTGATATAGTTCATACGGAAAATACAAGGAAAAATCGTCCAAGAGTCAAACGGGAACTTGATTGTAAAAAATGCAATAGAAGGATGAAGAATGAACAATATTTTATGCTGCATATGCAGATTCATGATAACCGTAAAGAAAGTGAATGTGTTATATGTAATAAAAATTTTAAAAATGTTAATAATGTTTTAGAACATTATGGTAATGTAATAATTAAAAAACTTTAATATTATTTTTAATTATAGAAAATCATTTTAGGACACTTTGATAAAACAAAAGGAGATGAACACTATATTAAAATTAGACCATTTTCATGTCACCTTTGCACTCGTAGATACAAAAATAGAAGAGATTTATCAGATCATTTGGAAGTGCATGCTGATCAAAGGAGATATTTATGTCCATTGTGCGGAAAACGTTTTTCGAAAAAATTTAATATGAAAACTCATTTAAAAGTTCATGAAAAAACATATCCATCATGTTGCAATAAAACTTTTCGAAATTATGTTGAATATGAGACACATCAAAGACAGGTGCACGGAGAAAATAATCTTATTTGTCCAGTGTGTAATAAAGCATTTGCTAGAAGAGATAATATGAAAGCACATATGGAAACTCATTTAAAATGGAAATGTAGTTTATGTAATAATATTAATTTTGTTTTTCGAAGAGATTATAACAAACATATGAGAGAAATCCATAATCGTATTAAAAAATATATATGTACTTTCTGTAGTAAAGAATTTTTATTACGTTATAATTATACAAAACATATGGAGAGTCATAATAGAATAAAAGATAAATGCATTAGTTGTGAAAAAGAATTTAGGAATCGTCGAGATTTTAATGCTCATAAGAGAAATGTTCATAGTGAAATAATAGATTTACAGAAAAAAATAAAAAAACAAAAATCAATCTGAAAATGCTAAATCAAATAAAACATTGTCGAATAGACATTTATAAATAACAAATTAAACTTATTAATTTAGATATAAATTAAAATATAAATTTTTTTTTATGATTAATAACACTTCGACTAGTTTAACCAATAACCAGTTTTTTAAATTAAAAACAAAAAAAAAACAATAGATATGTTTATTTCGTTCTTTTCCAACTTCTTCCATCATTAGCTAAAGATTGTCATCACTGAAAAGAAATTTAAGTCTACATAAGTTATTTAAATTTAAGTTTTTTATTTTATTTTTGTTTATTAAATAGAAATATAAAATAATTATCATGTGATTAGAATCAATTTTTATTTTTTTATAAATTATTTTACAAAAAAGAAATGAAAATATATCATAATATTGCAAATGTTTCTTTTGTTTTCATTTTAGCCACAATATTATTGGCAAAAAATTGTCTTCCTAAATAATTTTAAGAAACTCATCACTCTTAGTTCAGTAGTCAGTCACTCAAATAGTACTATAGCCAATCGTACTTAACTCCAGTTCATATTCCAAAAACTCCAGTTCCTGTGTCATGTAATTTAAATACACTAACTACATAAATGTAGTCTACAATAGAATATACATAATTGACAGCTGTTGGCAAAAAATATTTGTGCTGTCAAGTTTTTGTATATTGTTATATTTTTTATGAAGAATTTCTAGACTTGTTACAAAGTAATTATGGATATATCATCTTCAAAAATTGATAAACTTTTAAAATTACTAAGTTCTTCCGAAGATGAAGATGACGATGTAGAATTTATTGATAAAGACGAAAGTTCTCAAGAGTTGGAATTTGATGTGTTAGATATTAACACTGAAAAAGACATTCTAGAAGAAAAGTTGAAGGAATTTACAAATGAAAAAAATAAAAGCAAGCCAACTACAGAGTCAAAAGAATCCAATAACGAGGAGATAAAAGTAGTTAAATTAGAGGTTGAACCAATAGTGGTAAGAAATTTTTTTATAATGATATATAGCATGATTTTTTTAAGTTACAAATAAATATTTAACAATTATAGATAATAGACAGCCCTGCTCCCAGTGAAAGTGAGTTTCAACCCAATTTTGAATATAGTGACAATTTTAGCTGGTTAGCAAGTGATGATGATATTGATAAGAAATCAAATCAAAAAAAAAAAGTCAGAAGAAAACGTAAAATGAGAATAAAATGTGAAACGGAAATTGTTGAAAATGTTATTAAAAAAGAAAATAATGAAGAAGGTATTAACACAAAAACTAAAAAGAGGATGCCTTTAGGGAAATATGCTCCTAGAGTTGGCAAAAACAGACCTAGAGTACAAAGAAACCTCAAATGTAAAATATGTGATAAACGTATGAAAAACGAACAACTTTTTATGTTGCATACACAAACTCACAATAATAGAAAAGAAACAGAATGTATTTTATGTAATATAAAATTCGAAAGTGTTGAAGAAGTTTTAGATCATTATGGTACGTACATAATGAATTCGTTTAATATATGTATATTTAATTACAATTTTTAATTATTTTAGCGAGTTTTGATAAAAAAAAAAAAGATCAGCATTATATTCAAATGAGGCCATTTTCTTGTGAACATTGCTCTTTGCGTTATAAAAACAGAAGAGATTTAACCGATCATTTTGATATTGTACACAAAGGTCAAAAAAAATATTTATGCCCACTTTGTGGAAAACAATTTTCTAAAAGATTTAATATGTCAACTCATCTTAAACTTCATGATAAATCTCATTTTAAATGTGAACGTTGCAATAAAAGGTTTCGTAATTTGAGAGAACATGAGACACACCAAAGAATTATTCATGGAGAAAATAAACTTGTATGCCCAATATGCAAACGAGATTTCATTAGAAGAGACAATTTGAAAGCACATTTACAAACTCATGATAATCGATGCACTACATGTAATGCAAATTTCAATACACGGAAAAATCTTAATCAGCATATGAGAGAAGAACATAAGAAAATAACAAAACATACGTGTCCAATTTGTGGCAAGGAATTTTTAGTTCGTTATAACTATACAAAACATTTGGAAAGTCATACTAGAGTTAAAGATCAATGTAAAATTTGTGATAAAGAATTTAGAAACTATAGGGATTATAATGCTCATATGAGAAATATGCATGGAATGATTATTGATTTACCAAGTAATCTTGATTTTACATGTCCAATTTGTAATAAAGGATTTTCTAGAAGAGATAATATGAAAACACACATGAAGATACATTTTAAATGGAAATGTAATTTATGTGATACAAACTTTGAATTTCGAAAGGATCTTAATCAGCATATGGCCGAAATTCATAATCGTACAAAAAAATTTACTTGCTCAATATGTGGAAAAGTATTTTTAATACATAGTGAACTTACAAAACATTTAGAAACTCATAATTTAGTTAAAGAATATTGTTATTTTTGTGCTAAAGACTTTGACAATCTTAAAGATTTTACCGCACATATGAGAGATATTCATGAAGATGTAATTGATTTACCGAAAAGAATTTCAAAATTGAATCAATTTGCAAAATTATTTCCAAATAAATCATAAAAGAAATAAGGTAAATTCATAAAATAAATTTCTATGAATGTTTCTTAATTTTATTAAATTTCAAATTCATAAATTAAAATATGAAATCAAACTATTGATTGAATAAACTTTTATATTTTTAAAAATTTATATTCTGAAAAAAAAAAATATCATTTCAGCATGCTTTTCTTTAATTTTACTATATCGTGAGAAGGAGCAACAAAGGAAAAATTGAACACAGATTTTATTGTCTTTTATGAAATATTTTAATATGGCAATATAAATGTGTAGTAATAATGAGATAAATTTTAGATATGTTAAGTTTTTTTTTTCCTTAAGTTGATAAAAAACTAATTTTTACTTTAATATATGTAATAGCAATTAAAGTAGTCTTGCATAGTTTGGGTTTTTGGAGGTTCTTATTAAATGGCAAACAATTATATTGGAAATTAACTTTTCCTTAAAGAGTAAAAAATCAAAACTGTGAAAGAATATACTTAAAATATGTAATCATTGTATTACTAATGTATGTATTAAGAGTATTTCAAATATATTCAAAAAAAAAATAAATAATTAAAAATTAACAGAATTAATATGCAGTATTGTATAGAAGTTTTTATTTAAAATAAATACGAATTATATAAAAAAGTGAAATTAATTAATTACAGATTTGATACATTATTTAACTAAGTGTTTCATTTTCTAAACAGGGATTTTTAAAGAAAATTCGAAACTTTGAAGACTTTTTAGACAAAATATCTTTATTTTTTCTTTGCTTTTAGCTTTGGGATTGAGATGCATCATCAATTCATGCCATTTATTAATAGAGATTAGTTGGATACTTTTTTGTTTTTATATTTTCCGACAGATGGCACATTAAATAACATTCAAAACGTTTTCAAACAAAACAGAGTACAGACATAAATTCTGTCAAATTTTGTAGTAAATTCAACTTTAGTTATTTTGATTTGTTTTCTGTTTCTATTTTCTAAATATTTTTTAAATTAATATTTTATTAACAATTTATGGCACTTTCTTTTTCTAAAATTGATAAATTGTTAGAATTATTCAGTTCTTCTGAAGATGAATTTCTAGATGAAACACATATTGAAAATAATGATCCTTCTGAAGAGAATAAAATTAATGTACCTGAACATGTTTTTGAAAATGATAACAATTTGAAACAGAAACAGAATGTTACTAACATTATAATAAATAAAAAATCAAGAACTAAATCTTTTAAAAATGTGCCTAATCATCCAGATCAAGATGTCAAAGTCGTCAAATTAGAAGTTAAACCAATTATGGTAAGTAAATACATTTTTTTCTTTAAAAACTATTCAATATGTAAATTAAATATTTTAGATTAAAGATAGTGATAGCGAATGTGATCGCTTGTGTATTAATAATAATGATAATCCTGATTCTAACAATATAAATTTAAAACATATAAGAAATGGTTACAAAGAATTTAGTAGAAAAAAAATTAAAAGATTAAGAAAGCGAAAAAGACAAAAAGTTATAAAATTGGGTTGCGATTCTGATGGTTGCGATTCAAATTATCAAGACAATAAAAATTTGAATAAAGACTCTCAAGTTCAATTAGAAGATAATGCTTTAAAAACTGTTAGAATAAGAAAAAATCGTACTCAAGTTAAACGAAATCTTAGGTGTAAACAATGTAATCAGAGGATGAAAAATGAACAACTCTTTATGCTACATACACAAATTCATGATAATCGTAAAGAAACTGAGTGTATTTTATGTAACAAAAATTTTGAAAATGTAAATGCTGTTTTGGAACATTATGGTAACTATATATAATCAAAAATTTGTATTTAAAATCAATAACAAACTATTTTCCTTTAATTTTTAGCAAGCTTTGATAAAAATAGGCAAGATCCACACTATTTAAAATTAAGACCTTTTCCATGTCATCTTTGTGATTTGCGGTATAAAAATAGAAAGCACTTAACGGATCATTTGGACATACATGCTGGTCAAGGGAAATACTTATGTCCGATTTGTGGAAAGCGATTTTTTAAAAGTTTTAATATGACTATTCATTTAAAAGTTCATGAAAAATCATATCATTCATGTGAACGTTGTAGTAAAAATTTCCGAAATATTAGAGAATATCAAGCACACCAAAGAAATATTCACGGTGAAAATAATATTACATGCCCAATATGTAATCGAGCTTTTTCTAGAAGGAATAATATGAAAAAACATATGGAAACTCATGGTAAAGTTTATAACCAATGTATTATATGCAATATAAATTTTAAATTTCGAAGAGAATATAACCAACATATGAGAGATATTCACAATTGTGTTAAAAAATATACGTGTTCCATATGTGATAAAGTGTTTTCATTACATTGTAAACTTACAAGACATTTCGAAACACATTATAGAATTAAAGATAATTGCACTGTATGTGATAAAGAATTTAGAAATCGCAGGGATTACAATGCGCATATGAGAAATGTGCATGGTCTAATAATCGATTTACCAAATGCAGAATCTGATTTAACTCAAAATCAATCACAATGTAAGATGCAGTTTAAAATAATTCATGATGTACAAGTTAGTCCATCTGTTGATGCGGAAAGTGGTTTAATAAATGAAAACGATGTTAAAATTAATATTAAAATTGATATCAACGATACAAAACAAAGTTTTAACGATTATTATTTTTAAGTAGAATGTAGATAGAAATATTAAATTTCTTTTTTATATAAATAATACTTTATAATTAAAAAAATAATATTCAAGGATTTCTATTTTGTACTTTTTATTTTAACAGGTTTAAATGTAATTTTTGATCGAAATCATTCTCTTAAATATAAATATTTTATAGCCTAACAAGTAAACAAATCTTTTATTGCAAGTTTTTAATATATTTGAAAATAAAATCAAGTCTAATGTAGTATGCTAAAATCAAGCATGATGTGGTATGCTTCTTCGAATATGGTTCGAATGAAGCATTTGAAAATCGAAAAAATTGTTATGCCGCTCAGCTGAAGTCCATTCGGCTGTGAAGTGCAAACTGCAAACACTTTTCGCAGGTGTCAAAGTCATATGTTTCGTACTAGACTCACATCAATTATCAGACCATAATCTGCTGATAGTAAAAGCTTAATAAGGGGTCAGCTTTTAAGAAATTTATACGTAGCCTTCTGTAAAAATAAATAAGGGTATAGTTGGCCCTTGATCTTGAAATAACACAAAAACCATTTACTTTATTCAATTTGGTCCAAAGAGAAAATTAAAGTCGCATCTTTTTTACATAATTCATTAAAGAAAAATATTTTAAAATATAATATTCTCATTCATAAATATGCATTTAAAAAATTGTTATCCTTTAAATTTTTCATTTTAAAAGCTTCTTAAGATAAATACCTCAATATCTCAATAGTATATGTTGAGACTGCTTTCATAGGCATTAACGTTACGCTTTCCCATTTAGGTTTCGCGAAATGCGTTGCTTTTTTTTCTTAAAGTAATAACCAAGACCAAGACCCGGTCTGAACCATTTACTTCGGTCTTGGTAAAAATATTCAAAGCATTTTAACACTATATATTTCATTAAGCAATATTATAAAATTCTTTTAACTTTCAATGAATTAAATTTTCAACTCATTTCTTTTAAATTTATTATTTAATTATTATAATATTTATTTCACAAATAAACAAAATTAAAAATATTATAACATGTCATTTTTGCATTGGAACTTTGTAATTTTGACTATAATAAGGTTAAAATGACTAAACAACCTTTTGCCACCATTAACTTTTTTATTTTTATTTATTACTTATTTATTCAATAATAAGAACTTACTTTTTGAATTCATATTTCCTTGTATTCCTTACTTTATTATACCCTACACCTAAAGTATAAGGTATATTCATTTTTGTATGGAGTTTGTAACCACCAAAAAGAAGCGAGTTAGATATGGACATCTGTATTCTAAATCAGCATCACCTTCTGAATCAATTTAACGATGTCCGTCCGTCCATCCGGTCGTACGATAACTCAAAAACTAGTAAAGCTATCTTGATGAAATTTATATATGTTACTAATTACGAAAGAAAGGCTAAGTTCGAATCTGGACAAAATCAGTCAATGGGTTCGGTTTCTGGAAGCTTCCAAATGATGCCGGAGCAAATGAGATTATCTCCAAAACCAACAAAGATAGAACCTTCAAATTTGGTACAATGATGTTGCTTCATATTTATGCTTATGCTTCTTATGATTTATGCTTCTAAAATTTGAAAGGATTGGATCCATGGGTTCGGATTTTAGAGGCTTCCGAACGAGTCCGAAGCAAATGAGATTATCTCCAAAACCCACAAAAGTATAGAACTTTTAAATTTGGTACAAGGGTATTCTGTTATTACTTTCCTTTAAAATTTACAACTGACATTTGAGATGATTTGGACCATGTGTTCGGATATTGGAACTTTCGAATTAGCCAAAGATCAAACGAGCATACCTCCAAAACCAAAAAGATAGCACCTTTGAAATTGGTACTTGGTAAGAGTGTTCTGTAATGTTTCCTCTATGTCCCTGAGAGGGATTTGACGAATTGGAGCAATTCGAGTACCTGATACACGACTCCCAAGAACTAACAAGCATATCTTCGAAATTAATAAAGAAAGAAACTTGAAATTTTGTACAAGGGTGCTAAAAGATGCCTCTTTTACGTTCCTGAAATTCGAGTTGAATGGAAGAAAATGGAAGCGGATCAAGCAGCTGCCAAAAAATATATGAAATTTTAATTTAATTGGAATTATCCAGATGTAAAGTATTAATAACGGTTGCATCGACTTACTGTTACAATTACTTGTTTTTTAGGGTGACACTGCTCAAACGTAGTAAATACTCTTATTCAAGAATATAGTCAACACTCAATAGTAGTAAATTAAAATGAATATTTATACTTGAAAAATCAATTGTAAATTGTATTTGTATATTAATGTGAAGTACTTATTAAGTTATTACAGCTCAATACCAGTTTTATAAACTGAAAGAGGTACTTAGAATAAATTTGTTTGTAAAAATTTCTTTTTCGTATACTTGCATTAATGCTGGTTACACTTTAAAATAATTTGAAATAAATATAAAAAAAAAACTTTTCAACTTTTCTGTAGTACAGGGGTGTATCTATTACATTTAAGGATGACTCTCATACCCTTGTTTTGTAGGATCTGAAGCCTCGACTTCATTACTGCTGAAAAAGGAAAAATAATTGTCCAACAATAATCAAAGTGTGGTAACACTAGCGCGTTATATAACATCAATGCTGTTGATTTGGTCTGACTATTTCTTAGTCTTCTTAGAAAGCCCTTCTTTTTTGTAATTTTTGCACAAGTTTTATTTATGTGCTGCTCAAAGTTCTATTTATGATGACTCCAAGGCATTTTATGTATGGTACAACTTCAATTTCCTCCCCATTGATATTTAAATTAATTTCTGATGTTGAATTTATAATAATACTTTTAGTTTTGTTACATTTAATTTTAATTTATTCATATTTAACCAGCTGTAGATGGTCTGCAAATTTTGATTTAGTTTAAAAGTTAATTCAGGTACATATATACATTTCTTCCGTTAACATAAATTAAACTGTTATCAGCGAACAATGCAATTTTACAATACTTTAATATAACGACAATATCATTTACGTACATTAGAAAATGTATAACTCCCAATACCGAACCTTGTGGAACTCCTATATTAATTGATTTCCATGAATCATAAATTGACTTCCCATGAATCTCATTGCTTTAATTTGTTCAATAATATGCAACGATCGATGGTTAGGCCCGCTTAAAATTTAGGAAAGCTGCTATCACAATGTCTTCATTGTCTATGATTTTCTTCCACTCAAACGTTATCCAATTTAAAGCAGTCTCACAAGAGAAACCTTTGCGAAAACCAGATTGTTCTTGTACTAGAATATTATTCTGTTGGATGTAAGTTTCTAGCTGTTCACTTATAATGTTTTATAATATTTTTTCATACAACGGTAGCATATTTATTGGGCGTAGTTCTTCACCCTTATTTGAATTCTTTAATTTTGGCATAGGTACAATAACCAACTGTTTCTAACTTTCTGCAAATGCTCTAGTTTCTATTGACCTATTTGTAATTTGCAATAAGGCGGGACCAGCGATTTCAAAAGAATCTAATAGCATGTAAGTTTTTAAATTGTTATAATCTTTTTTTTATTCATACTTTTAGTAATATCTTTTAGTAATGAGATTGTTGTTCATTCAATTACTAATCTACTACTACTTTCTACTGGGTTAATTCATTAACTTCATTATTAATGTCTACTTTATAAATTACGCTTTCCGCTTCTTTAAATGAGATTTTATTTAATGCTAAATCTTTATTGTTTTCCATAGTGCTTTTTGATTCTATCGAAATCATTAGTGAACCAACCCGACATGTTATTTGTGTTTGAAATTAGTTTTGTTACCAACATTTTTTCAATAGCTATTAATTTGTTATGTATATTTATTTATTTATTTATTCATTTATTCTTGTTATAATGTCCAATATTAATACATAGCTAATATCCAACATTTAACATTTTCTGTTTAATATAATTTATTTAACAACAAGGGAAAAAGCCAAGTGGAATACACTTTGTCCAGACATATAATAAATCTATGCGTACTCATATTGACCCATCTTTCAAGTTCAACACGTCAAGATGGGTAAGATGAATTAAGACCAGCTAGCTGGTTTTCATTATAGCCTCATATATCTTCCAACATGTCAAGATATATGAAAGGTATTTACGCGTAAATTCAACACTAAATAACGAAGTATTCCATTTGACCTTGTTTACAAGGGGAAAAACGTACCTTTTTCCTTCATGTTTACATTAGGGTGAAAAAGGTGCTTTTTTTTTTGACAAAATCATGTCAGAAGTCAGAACATTGGTACATTAGAAATGAAACGACGATTTCTTTGCATTTCTTTTTCATTTTGTTGCGACACGTATGAAATTTTATTTCTTGTACGTGTTTTTCTTTTACCATCCCGCTTTCCTCCCTTGCCTAAAAATTTTGGAGTAAGGCGCCAGTTATAGCTATCATTGAAATGCTTCCGGAAAATGTTTATTTTCAATTTTTTTGCAACAAAGACATATAAAATTTAATAAAAGTGTTGATTTAACGATTAAATAATTTTTTACGTTTTTTTACCAAATGTAAACAAGGTCTTTGGTATAAAAAATTCTTGACTCTTTTCAAGTTCAAATTTACAATACATAAGCTTATTAATTTACACTACTTTATATAATTTACAATAAATTTATATATATAAATTTATTGTAATTATATAATTAAAGAATGTTCCTATTATAAATGTTATTGTTAACTTCATCGATTACTACTTTATGAATGCCTCTGCTTATCAACCAAATAGCTGGAGCTGGTATTAGGTGATAATAAACATAGCCTTCTGTTTGTGCCCTCGATGTCATTCTCGTCACTTAATTTTTTATTCTTTTAAACTCTTTTCTTACTTCCTCATTGGAATTATTCTTTAGTTGCTGCTTATACAGCTTATCTCTCTTTTTCATCACCTGAATTAATTCTTAATTAATCTATTTGTTGTTCCTTGTTCTAAATCTTCTTGGTGATGTATTTCGTTTCTTAGCCTGTTGGATGATATTAGTTAGGGCATCAATAGAACATGGGGTATTTCACTGCCTCCTATCCTTCTTGAATTGTTTCTTACTCCGAGTAGAGTTTATGCCTTTATAGGATTAACTACCTAACTTACACCCAGGGTTAATTTTACTCTGCCGAACGAATTCTCAACTCTATTTCTAAACGAATAGAGTTAAATGTGAATTTGAACTGTCAAAATTAGATTGGAACATTTATTCATTTCAAATAAATAATGGAGTTTTCCAAAAAGAAAATTAATTTAAAGAAGTATTTTAAGTTGAACTATTTGAACTATTTCGATTACAATTATTTTAATATTTTAGTTTATAATGTTAAAATTTTAAATAAAAAAACAATAATGACATTTCATAAGACTTTGACAATTGAAAACTCCTTAATCCTCCTTGTGAGTAGGATTAAAAAAATTATGCATTAACTCGATTTTGGTGTTTCGAAACGATATTTGTGACGTCAGAATGTTTATTTTACTCTACTCCGGCATTTCGATACGAATTTTATCTGTCATAGTGATAAATAAACACCAAAGAGTTACAAACGAAACGCACTTCTTGTAATTAGGTATGTAAAGTGTTTAGCCTCGTGCGAATAAATCGAATAATTGTTTCATTGACAATAATTATGTCCGAATTATATTTATTACAGCAGACTTCAATATCTCTTAATTTACTTCTTATGCTTCTAGCATTCAAATATAATAAATTAATTTTGTTCATCATTATTAAAAACATTTGTTGTTTTGTAATGCGTTTTTTCTCTCATTGCTTTAATGTGTTTTTAAATTAAGGGGCAATGAATATTCATCTCTATGATTCGTATCCAATTTACTCTCAAGTTGAAAATTATTGTGATTCGTACAATTGACGCATTTGAATGCAGACTCAGTACAATCCTTGGTTTTATGCTGCTTCGTGCAGTTTCCGCAAATATTAATTTTAGTGCATTCATTAGCTTTGTGATTGAAGCCCAGCGACTTAGAACATTGCATAGTAGTTATGTCCTTCCTTACATAGTATGATTCCCAGTCTATGTTAATGTATTTGCTTTTTACTTTTTCAAACATCGAGTCATTTACTTCCATAAATAGGGAGCACTTTTTTGTTTTCTGATCCTGCTACTATTATATTATTTCGAAAATTTAATGCTATATTACTTACGTATATGTATACATATCATATGTATAATATCTTGAAAATTCATTGTATTTAGAATTTCAATATACTTTTTTTTGACATACTTAACTTTTTTAATTTTTTTAAAACTACGGTTTTTTGATTTGTTATTTTGAATTACAATTTGAACAGTTTCGTGGTCAGATATTCGATCACAGTGATTAATTTTACATTGTAGTAATCGTTTTTAACCAAGCCATAGTCAATTAGAGTTTTTGAATTTTCACTTCGGCTTTCGGATGATTAAATGTGATGAAAAGAATTTCATTCATTTTCCATTTCGACGGACCACAGCATAAACAAGCATACACACAGTGTTTTGCAGAAGTGAATAAAATTCTGATTTCATCATGCTATAAGGGAATTTTTGTTCATCGAAATATTTCGACGAACTTCAGTATACCATATAAAGAAATCAAAAATCGTTAATTTTTAAGTTGATCGTTCCAATTGTTTTTGCACATACGTATTAATTTCTTATTTGACATCTTGATTGTAATTTTGTAGCTGTCAATTACATACCAACATATAAACATACATACTAATTTATATTAAAAAGTAATTGACTTATGAGAAAGCTTCATTTCTTCTTGTAAAATACAATAAATTTTATAAAAATGAATTATGGCTTTATCTCAATCAAAAATTGATAAACTTTTAAAATGTTTTAGTTCATCTGAAGATGAAGAATTAGATAAAGGGAGTGAAGAAGATGAAAAAGATTTTGATATAGATTTGAAACCATATTGTATTGTTGTACCTATAATTAATGTTCAGCAAAATGTTGATGACAAGGAAGAAAAAAAAGTGCTAATAGAAAAAAAAGAAACGCTCTTTGAGAAAAATTTGAATCAGTTAAGCGAAGTTAAAAAGCAAACGAAAGGAAGTGATGATGAAATTAAAGTAGTAGAGTTGGAAGTTAAACCAATAACGGTAAGCAATATATATATATTTTTTAATTTTTGCAAAGATAATTTTATTTTCAGATTGATGATAGCGATAATGAAGCCAAACCTCCTCAATTTATAGAAATTCCTGAAATTGTTGAAAGCAACAGTGAAAATGAAAAACCTAAAACAAAAAAGAGAAGAGGTAGACAAAAAAAGGAAGAAAAAAAAGAAGAAGAAGAGAAAAAAAAATTAGATGACGATTCTGATACTGAAGAAGAATTTGTGGAGGTAAAACGTAAAGGAAGGCGTAAAAAAGATCCTGTTGGAAGTAAACGTTGTAGGACTAGAAAAAATCGTCCCAAAATTGGAAGAAATATTAAGTGCAAACATTGTGACTTGAAATTAAAAAATGAACAGCTATTTCTTTTTCATATGCAAACTCATGATGGTTATAAAGAAACCGATTGCGTTGTATGTGAAGCTAAATTTGAATCTATACCAAAGTTACAAGAACATTATGGTAAGTTTTTTTCTAAATTGTATTATAATTTTATTAAATTTTGATTTTAGCACAATGGGATAAAATTAAAACAGATCCACATTATATTAAACTTAGACCGTTTACATGCAGTCATTGCGATTTAAGATATAAAAGCCGAAATTATTTAATGGATCATTTGGATTTACATGCAGGAGAAAAAAAATTTTTATGTCCAATATGTGGTAAACAATTTTATAAACGCTTCAGCTTGAAAGTTCATTTGAAATACCACCAGAAATCATATCACTCTTGTGAAAGATGCAAAATAGAATTGCAATTCCGTAATCCAAAAGAATATATTGCACATTGTAGGGTTGTTCATGGAGAAAATCCTCATAAATGTCCAATATGTGGACGAGAGTTTACAAGAAGACATGATATGCTGAAACATAAAGATTTACATAATCGTGAACCTAATTGTTGTACTCAATGTAACATCTTTTTCGATTTTCGACGAGAATTTAATCAACATATGAAAGATGTTCATAATCGTATTAAAACATATACTTGTACAATATGTAGTAAAGTATTTTTAATGCATTGTAAACTTACAAGACATATTGAGACTCATAATAAAATTAGAGAAAATTGTGATCTTTGCGGAAAGGAGTTTAGAAGTCGTAGGGATTTTAATGCTCATATGAGAAATATGCATGGAGTAATGGTTGACTTACCTAAAACTGAGACTAAGAAAGGAGCTCCGCGTAAAACAAAAGCGAAAGCTGCTGCAAATGAACAAATCCAAGAACAGGACAAAGAACAAACAACAAAAGAAGAAGATACAAAATTTGGCATAAAAATTGACATGAAGGCTCAAGATTTTAGTGGGTACCTCTTAAAAAATAAAAATAATTTTTAAATATATATATAATATAGGGTAGTCATAAGAGTAAAAAACATTTAATAAAACATTCTACATTATAGAAATTAAATTTTTCTTTTTAAAATAACTGAAATTTAAACAAGTTATCAAATAAAAAATATGGTATTTTAATTTATTATTTTGAAATTGAACTTTTAAAATGTGGAAAAAATTTAAACAAAATTGATATTTACGATAAAAATAGTTACAATAAAAATAAATAAGAAAGGCCATTGTCTGCTTACCTATGATGAGTTTTTTTTTAAATTGACAAATGTTTTATTTGTGTAAGTTATTCAATTCTATAGTTCTATTTTTCGGTTCAGCATTGAGAAGCGAATGTTATAAAAATAAATCTAAACTAAGCTTACCTTAGAGACCTTTAAATTATACATATTACAATTACAAGTTTCATATTTGTACTTACTACATACATTTTATTTGGATATGAATATCGTAATTCTTGGATAGAAACTATAAAAAATAAATCAAAAAAGCTTATTTTCATCATAAAAACATGATTTACAAAATTATATTTATTTCCTTGTGTTAAAAGTTAAATGACTTTTTTGCTATGGTCTAAACACTATCGGTCATCGTTTCTTTTTCCGTAGTAAGGAAAACCTATTTTTTGGTTTTTCTAACTAATAATTCTAATTTTATTCTGAAATAAGTACACCATTTCGGGCAAAAATAATTATTTATTAAAAATTAATTTTGTCGCATACAAGAAATAAATTTTTAACACTAACACAATCCATTTTTAATTTCTTATTAAGTGAAAAGAATACTGAACAGGAAAATAATTGTTTTTGTGATCTCGCTAAGATTTTTAAAATAAATTTTATTAGCAGCAGATATATAATAAATTTGTTTATAATTAAAATTTATGTAAAATGCAAATAAATTTGATCGAACATGAACAAAACCAGTATAATTCACAATAAATAGGTATGAATATGGTATGAATGGATGGATGTGTATATATAACATACATATGTGCATACACATGTATATGTAGGGTACTACATATGTACATACATATTTAAATATGTAATCATTTTGTGAATAGGGATTTTGTAATTTTGTATTTAATTATCCCTTTGCAAGACCCATTCAAGTTAGTCTTGTTAAATATTTAATTGTAGTGGATTTAGGGATCCAACTTATATTCAAGACCAAATTATAAGCCATTTTTTAATAGCTTGAATAATAAGAAAATAATCTCTTTTGTTTGAATTAACACGTGAAAACCCTTGAAAAACTTATATTAAAATTTCTAGATTGTATAGATGCATCACACCCCAAATTGATTCAACCTGTTCAGGGTCATATTGAAATAAATTACAATCGCAAACAAGTGATGGTTTTAATAATAGTTTCACAATGTTTCCACTACAGAAATGATCTACGTTGGAGCAAGATACAGACAACATACATATGCCTATACATATGTATGTATGTCGTAATGATTGTAGATTGAAACTATTAAAATTGAAAGCCTAGTTAAATAGTTTTCCAGGAATTATTTTAATAGGAATTAGATAGAATATGATTAAATTAATTAATGGTTAAACTTTGAAAAACACGTTTTCTTTTAAACCGAAAAGTTAATCAAAATATTCATTAATCATCAATTTAAACTTTTAGAAACTATTAGAAAGAGGCCACTTTGATTAAAATAATGTTCAGTTTAAAGTATCGGTATTTTAAAACTAGTGGAAATACATGGACCATTCGAGATATCACTTTAAATAGGGGTTAAGCCATTCGTTAAAACGATATTAACGTAAAATTCAAAGAATCAGGGAAGTGAGTTCTTAATAATTCCTCATTTGAGATAAAATAACTATTTTGATAGGTTTTGAAAACATCTTCGACATATGAAGCATCGCCCCTTCCTTTACTCAAGGGATAATGGAAAATGATAATGGCATGGTTTATTTCGATTTTCCCACCATACAATGTGACGAGTCAGCAGTCAGGTGTAACACCTATTAAATTATGTTTTTTTTTTTATTTTATACATTTGACCTGGGGTTTGAACCCGAGCCCTTTCGTCTGAATGCCAAGAGAGACTCAACCACTCACATACATTTATAATTCAGAAAAATTTAAAGATTGAAGTTTTAGAATGTTTACTGATAAAATTCAACAATTTAAAGAAACTTTCGCTTGTCACCTTTTATTTAAAAAAATAAATTACAACTGAAAGTGTATTTTCAATGTCCTTTATTCGGTTTATTAGCCAATAAAAATTAGTAAATAAGGTCGTTTCTTTTTATATTACTTTTCACCAATCTAAAAAAAAAAAAAACTTTCAATGTGTTATTTTTAAATTCTAACTTAAAAATCAAGAATTCACATCTTTTGTACAAGAACTGAATGCCTTTGCCCGTGATCAGCTGAAATGCTTATACACATATATATGTACATATATATTTTCTCAGAATATTGCTGAAAATTCAAAAATAAACGTTTTTAATTAAATGGAAAATTTTTTTATAATTTTACTGAATCCCGCTTCAGTTACTGCATTTTTTTTTTCTTTTTTTTTGTAATTAACATATAAAAAGAAATTTGCCAAAAAACTTGTTAATTTCTAAACATTAGAAAATTTACGAAAATATTAAAAAAAAAAAGAGTGCATTAACCCTACAAAAACTTAAAACATGCATTTGGTTTCCATTCATAATAGTGTGTCCTTGATTTTTCAATAATGATAAATTATTTCTTTTATGTTGATTACTTATTTTTCTTTTTTGTTTTGTTATTCAAATTAATAATATTGATTAAACGATAAATGTATTAAGAATTTTTTTTAAATTTAATTATTGATGTTTTTTTTTATTAATATTATTATTATTGATAGGTTTATTAATCTGATAATTGCGGAATATTTTCATCGTCCGAATCCTCTTGATCATCGTCAAAATCATCAAACGAAGGCTTACCGTCTCCATCTTTCATTCCATTTAAATAGTCCATAATATTAACTGGATTAGTTGCTATAACAAAAAAAAAATTTTTCAGTTTAAAAAAAAAAATTCTTGTATAGGAAAATTACAATCTTCATTATCAGATCCTTCATCGACCCATTTATTGAAATCTACTTTTAAGAAATGCGGTTTCTTTTTATCATTTGTCAGTGTAGACCAGTAAGGTCCAGATTCTTTCTGTAATAGTATAAAAATTTTAATTAATAGAAATAGATTAAACACAATTTAATTAAATAATCACTATATGAGCTTGTATACAATACATATATAGTTTATGTTTACATGTATACATCATTTTTTTTAAGAATAAATACTTTTTAACAAAACAAAGAAAATTATATTACGGGGAAATACGTTTAAATAATAAAGACAAATAATCTTGATATAAAAAAAAAAAAAAAACAAAAAAAAAAAACATTTATACCTTAGCAATGGTAAATTCCAAACACCTGCTAGTGTTTTTTGTTATAATTTTATCTGGATTAATTTTATTAAGAAAATTGAGTGTTACTTCATGTAATTTATTACCAACTACAGATGTTCCTTTAAAAAACATGCTATCTTCTGTAAATCTAAAAATAAGAAAATGTGTGTACTTAAATAATGGAATCCAACTTAGTAACAAAAATATTAGCAATTCTTTAAAATGGTTGCTTTTGTGACAAGAACTTTTAATAAAAAATATTTGTAAGAATAAGAAAAATTAATTACATTAAGTTGTATTAAAGATAATATAACCTTATAAATTTTTTTTTTTTTAATTTTGAACGTAACCTATATCATATTCCACAATTTATAAATTTTTTATGATTACTTACTTGTAGTCAACATCCTTACATTCTACGTTAACAATTACGTATAATAAATCATTTCTTTGCGCCCAAGAAATTGGTGGTGGCACTCTAAAATATTAAGATTTTAATTAGTAATTAAAACAATTTTAATTAAGTTTTGTATAATTCAAAATGTATAATAGATCTGGCAACTCTTATTTTGATCGACTTCAAGACAAAGATAAATTTTTCTAGAAGTTTTACCGGTTAATAGTATATTAAAATGATTTTTTAATATTTAATATTTTTTTTATCTAATAGATAATTGTTATTAAACGTTGTTCTAAAATAGAACAAGATCTTTTTGAGTAAAATGGACGCCGGATTTTGATATAACACGCGCTTTGACTTTCAAGTCATTATAACCATTACTATTATTAAAACTAAAATAATAAATTCTTTTATTTTAAATTTGAATTAAACTTACGATGTATTTGACGACATTTTAACTTAAGATTCAATATTAAAAATTTCACAAAATGATCAAATTACAATTTTTTTTTCACAATGAACACCCAAAAACGCAATGACGGATTTACTTATCTCCAATTAAATGGAATGAAGATAGCAACAAAACATATAGTGACATCTGCACTGATTTAAAATAAAACAACTCTCATACGTCTGGGAGTGTTTTTTAAATAAATTAATAAATTCCAGATAACAAATTAAAATTTTAAATTATTGGGGTTATTTTTATTTGTAAATAGTTATTACTATTTTAATAAAGTGTGTAATACAATTGAAAATAATGGGCAATTTCTTTTTTGAACGCAAGTTAATAAACTAATTTAGTCTGTGAGAAATAAAATATAATTTAAAATTTAATGTAGTTTAAACAATATAAAATTTAAATTCAGTTTATGCGTATGGAAATTATGTACATTATATCTTATAGTATACATATTTATTTTCTTTTATAAGTGAAACATTAATTTGATGTCAACAATTTGTAATAATGTTAATGTTGTACTGATCTAATAATATATTGGAGCAAAATTGGATCAAATATTTTATTTTATGTTGTTTTTCTTGCTATCATTATTCATTGATAGCGAGAAGTCCAATGGACGATAATAAAATATACATAAATATATTTACAAATTTTAAATAATAATCCATTTATGGTTGACTCATCAGTAATAATCATATTTACACATATTTCACTATTTATATCCAAAACATCCTGTATAAAACTTTCTAGAAAAGTCAAATATGACATTAATTAAAAAGTGATAGTTTAATTCATAGTTGTCACTTGTTAGGTTGTCATTTTATTTAGTTAAGTTAAGACTGCGCTGTACAAGTTTTTTGATTTCTGGATTTAGGAAAAGAATTACATCAATTTCCGTGAAAAATATCCTTTTAGACTTAAAAAAAAGTAATGTTAACTATTATTATATAACCAAATTATAAAAATAGTTTTAACTTTAAATTTAGACAGTTATAAATTTTGTACGCAAGTTTTTTTTATTTATAAAACTATATTTCAGATGTTACGTTCAGCAGTTACACAATTTTCAGGTGTTATGCGTGGGTCTTTAGGACTTAATGCAGTTCGTTCTACAGTAATTACAACTATAAGAGCATCTCACGATAGTTCAGAGACTGACGAACAGTTCGATAAACGTTATGAGGATTATTTCAATAGAAAAGATATTGATGGCTGGGAAATCCGTAAAGGCATGAATGACATTTTGGGTATGGATTTAGTTCCAGATCCAACAATTATTGTTGCTGGCCTGAAAGCTTGTCGTCGTGTTAATGATTATGCTTTAGCTGTGAGGTGGCTTGAAGGATGCAAAGACAAATGTGGTGAGAAAAAAGCTGAATTATATCCATATCTTTTGAGCCACATTCGCCCAACCTTAACAGAATTGGGAGTTCTCACACCAGAAGAAATGGGTTATGATCAACCTGAATTAGCTCTAAAATCTGTATTTGATATGTAAAATTTCACTTAGTAAGTTAAAAGTTTGAAAAGAAATCAGTTATGTAATCAAGTAATAAATAGTCAAAATATTGAAATTGAGGTTAGAAAAATACTTGACAAGCAAATGGAATATTAAATAAATTCAATTTTGAAAACTTAAAAATTAATTTTTCTAAAAAATAATGAGAAAACCAATATTTTTTCAATAGTTAAGATTTAAGAACCGTTTAAGTAAGGAATATACTTATTCATAAATATCTCTATGCTCGACGTAAAATTTTCATCTTGATCTATAACATGTATATGTTGGCTTTGATTTTTATGTCAACTGAATGTCCAACAATCAACACATGAATTAATACAATGTTATACCAAGTACGAAGGATTTTAGAAAGAAAACAATAATGTTAAATTAACTTTTATTTACAAATACAACAAAAAAATAAAACTAAGGTTTGAAAAAGTGTAACCATCTATTGGATATTTCGAAATATCCGTTAACAAAAAAGATAAAGTTTATTTCCAATTCTTGAGTAATTGGGCTGCCTTTTCTAAATTTTCTGTTTTCTTCATAAAACAGTATCGAACATAGTTTTCTGCTAATGGTTTATGTTCTTCACTGTAAAAGGCTGTTGGTGGTATTCCCTGAAGTCCCAAATTTTTGGTCATGTATTTTGTAAATTGATAATCTTTATACTTATCAGTTTCAGTACTTAAATCCACTTTTTTTTCTAAATTTTAATGTAGAAGAATGGAATATTTTAAGGTAAAAAATATTTATATATTACCAAGTGCAGACCAATCTGCTAACATAAAATAACCTCCTTCTGGAATTGTTGGTTTAAGTCCAGCATCCTTTAGGAATTGCGTCATAAAATCTCTTTTTTTTGTTAATTCTCTTGGCAGACTATAAAAATAACATTCTGGGCTGTTCAGTCTTTGTATTTCAAACTCAAAAGCCATAGCAATAGATTCCTTTATTTTTTTTTAATTTAATAAAATTTGTTGAAAAATATTTTCGGTACCATATACGTTAAATACTCACTTGAATAGGTGTCGGACAACAATAAACGCAATTTTGATGTACCATTTGTAAATTTCTTATTAAATTTTCCGGTCCATAAGCCCATCCAATTTTCCAACCAGTTACAGAAAATGTTTTACCAGCAGAGCCAATTGTTATTGTGCGATCCCACATACCCGGTAACGTACCTTAATGAATATATTTTTAATATGCGTATAAAAGATTTTACTAATTCAATTAAAAATAATTACAAATTCGGATATGCTTGTTATCATCAAAAACAATCCATTCATAAACTTCATCTGATATACATAAAACATTCCATTTAATGCAAAGTTCAGCAATTTTTTCTAATTCTTTTTGATGAAATACTTTTCCAATCGGATTATGTGGTGTATTAAGAATAATCATTTTAGTTTTTTCATTAAACATTGATTCTAATTTTTCATCATTCAAAATCCAATCAGCGGATGTCATTGTTTCATTTCCCGTTTCACATGGTTCAAGTGCGATGAATTTTGGAATTCCACCAGCCGTTTTTACCATAGGTTCATAACAATCAAAATATGGCTCAATTATAATTACTTCATCACCATCATCGACATGGCCTTGAATGGCAGAGTATAAAGCTTCGTATGCACCAGAGGTGACCAAAACTTCAGTTTCTGCTTTAATTTCTCGATTAACAAACTTACTGTATAATTTTGATAATGCCTGAATAAGTCTAGGATGACCCTAAAAATAAATATTCATCTATATTTTTATTATTTCGTAACGTGTTTAATATTAATTAATGTTGATATTGTACATACAAAGCCTCTAGTATATTGTTGAAGTAAAGCATTATCACTAGTGGAAACTTTAGCTAATGAATCTGTTACATATTTCGGGGCAGCAAAATCTGGAAAGCCTTGACCTAAGTTTAATGGTTTATATTTAAGAGCTAAAGCTATATATTCTGTCCTGAAATTAAATAATTTAAAAGTTGAAATATTTGTTTAATAACCAATAAAACAAAAATTACCATACGCTTGGAGTACTTCCTTGATATCGCTTTGGTAAATCAAATTTTTTCATATCATCTGACATATTTGGTATTGTATGTATTTCTTTCATAAATAAACTACTATTTAAACTAAAAGCACTAAATGCACTTACTTTAGTTTTATGAAGATTAGATTGTAATAAAAACTTGACTCCATTTATATATTTCATCTACGTTCCAAAATGATTCGGCTTATATTAAATATATTTTTATAGGCTTATCAGTTTCCTGATAAGTTTCTTTTATGTAATTTTAAAAAGCAATACCAATACAAACTCAATACCATAAAATTTACGAAAGTATATTATTTTGTTAATAGTTTAAAAGTTTTAAGTTCTGATTGTCTTTTTTTTTTGAAGAGTACGTAATAACAATGATATATTTATTCTATTATATGATGTTTAACGTACGCTTTAGTTAAGAAAAGCTTGAAATATTAGATTGTTAATAATGTATATAAAGCAAAATTGACTATATATACCCTTTGCCCCAAATTATTTATTTTAATTTTGAAGATTTTTTTTATATTTACCTTTAAAAAGTTTAATTATTATTTACTAAAAAAAAAATATGATAGAGAGAAATACAATTATTAAAGCTATTAATTTTTTTTTTGTTCTAATCACTAATATATTTTTTCCTAATTTGCTTAACTGCAATTACTCTAATAAAATTGACAATTAATAAACAACAATTCCTGTGCAAACTTCATATTTGCATACACAATCAATATTCAATAATCATCATCATCATTACAATCACATGATGTAGTATCCTCCATATACAATCTTATACAATACATAAACGCTTATTTTGACCGCTTAACTGAAGTTTATTAAATAATCAACTGACAATTTCAAAAACAGCTAAGTTTACTCCTTTTAAATCTGAAATCATGTAAACGTTATGCAGACTTTCAATAGTGAGTTTATTGTTGCAAAATTTAGTTAAATTAAAGTTTAATTATTTATTTTATTAAATTAATTAAACTAAAAAGGTAACATCATCCAGATGTCAAAGAATAACACGTATTTACCAAAAGTCTAAAAGAAAACGTTAGAAGGTCTTTTTCACCACTTGTTGATAATAATAACAGAACTGTATCAGATTCTAATGAGAAGGCGAATTTGTTTGGCAAGCAGTTCGCTTTCAATTCAACACTGCCACAGTCAGCCTTCATCATTCTGGAGAGTCTGTTGTTGTGGCAGCTGCTGTTGTATTGATATTTCTAAAAGCTTTCGACCGAGTTTGGCACGATGCTCTGTTGGAATAATGCAAAGCATTAGGTCCAAGTAGGGTCTTTCTAAAATCGTTCGGAGATTTCCTTTCGAGTCGTACGATTCGTGTACTGGTCAATGGATCTTCATCTGACAAATTCATTGTAGCTTCCTATGAATTTCATAGCCGTTGTAACATATTAATCACCAGATTAATACAACAGCAAAAAAATTCACTATTAGTGAGCTAAATAATGATTTAGCAAAAATTCAAAAATGGTGTAAAGTCAACACCAAAAAAACGCAATGCTGTCTGATACCGCGAAAAATTGCAACTACTACTCCCAACCTACTATTTCAAGAAGTTTTGCAGACATTTCAGGGAGTCAACAGATGCAAACATGCTGGGTATCGAGTTAAACCAAAAATTGACTTGGTCAAATAACATTTCTAGTATAGCTAAACATGCAGCTTATATAGTATAGCTAAACATGCAGGTTTTTGTATCGGTGCAAAACTTACTTTTCTGTATTTGATTTTCTCGTTACATATCTATAAAATGTACATTAGGCTGAAAATGGAGTCCAATACACATATTTAGGTCGCAGGCAGCGCTGGGTTATCTGGATAATTCGTCTTCTCAAGACCCCAGTGTAGTTTCAAGGCTCACTCTAATCAGCCAGCGTTGTACAGTTGGGTCACTGACCTTGTTTTATTTCGTAGGATAAACACCTGCTCCAAAGAAATAAAACAGTAAATGCCTCTACTCAAAGTTTTCCAACGAGAAATAAGGAGTGCAACAGAAGCTCATCCCTACCATGTAGACTTATCAAGATGGCGAAATACAGCATGGAAATTCGTTTGTCATGCGCACGTCCCGTTTGTGGAACCATATACCATCACATGTGTTCCCTAAAGTTGGTAAGTCATATGTGTAAGGTTTACTTAAGTTTAAGAAGAACATTAACATCTTTCTTCAAAATATCCTCTCAAATTATCCTACTTATCCCCCATAGTCCTTCTTAATTTCAATTTCCTCAATCATCCTTTCCACATCCCTATCCCAAAAACCAAATTATACTTTTGTATTAAAGGTTCCATCCTAAAGTTTGGTTTTAAAAGAGAATGGTTTTGGTTGGTTAAAGTCCAACACTACCCTGAGGAACGACGTGCAGTTCTTCTTGGTGACTTTTGAGTTTTTCACTAACCCATATTCCATCAACATAGTTAATTATGTATTAACAACACATGAGCATAGGCAAAAATAGTTGATTATTTAGTTGTTTACAATCTAGAACGAATAACATAGGTTTGTAGAAACCCTATAAACAAAGAATAAATTTCACTAAAAACGAGCCAAAAGTAAATTAACGAGAGAAAACTGAACTTTAACTAATCTATACATACATGTGTGTACATACATATTTCAATATTGTTACACAAATAGTTTATCAAAAGGTTTAATAAGTACAGAACTGCAACTCTTTCTTCACTTACCAACGTTTTCTATGAATACATAAATCCACAAGAGATCGAAAATTAAAAAATTCAAGTTAAAAAAATATTCCATTTGTTTTTTAATTTAAAAAAATTCAATCAAAATGATAAATTTTTCTTCGAAATTATCCATTTTATTTTAATGAATTTTTTTTTCAATAATTTTTATATTGTGTTGAACCTCGGCTTTTGTTTTGATTTGGAGATATCATTGTTGTTTTTGTTTTTAAAGCGTGGCGCTTTGTTACATCATTATAACTGAGCATTTAAACGTCAACGCGCCGCTCGCGTGTAGTATTAACAACGCATCATTATAATTTGATCTGAGTATTAAACAAAGATTAAACACAAAACAAGAGCGTGCATCGTGCCCGTGTACGATGTCTAAATATGTTTGTGGAATAGGATGACATTTTTCACCCCACTCAAAGCCACCATTATATTGACAATTTATTACATTAGTCAAAACATTAAATAATAACAAGAAAATAAAAATTATTTATTACATCGCATCGTTGAATGCCATTTCATGGCTCTATATATGCTATATATGCTCTATATATGACAGATATGCTCTTCCTAAAACCACCTTTATACTGATAACTCAAGGAAACTAGTAAAAGGAATTATTCCCAAAGCCTCCTATCTACTTACAAGTCTCGTTTTTTAAATAGCCGCTGTAGGGGTTATGTTATGACAAAATGTAAGCAAAATTTGTTTTGTATGAACTTCTTCAATTATCAGAAATGATCAATTATTAGAAATTATCTAATTGGAAATTATTTTATTTTAAGTTTTAGTACCCGAGAAAAAAAATTTAAATACGAATTTGCAGCGGTGCAGGAGTGTGTTTTGTTCTAATTCTCTGGTATTCACTATGACAGATAAAAGTCGTTTCGAAATGCCGGAGTAGAGTAAAATAAACTCTCTGACGTCACAAAAATCGTTTTAAATGACAGATAAAAGTCGTACTATGACAGATAAAAGTCATTTCGAAATACCGGAGTAGAGTAAAATAAACTCTTTGAAGCAACAAATATCGTTTCAAATCAGCAGAATCGAGTTAATAGAGTTAATTTTTTTTAATCCCAGTTGTGAGGGGGATTATGGCCGATTTTCATGGAAAAATTATCGGCGATTTATCGTCGTTAAAGAAAGAGCAAAATATAGTACACTATTAATAAGAAAAAGGGAGAAAAAATATTATGGTATTCAGCACTTTTCTGACAAGACAGCACATTTTTGACAGCTAAAGTAACATATTTTTACATAACCTATATCTATGTTTGTATTTTTCAATACACAATATTGAAATTTTATTTGGAATTTGGAATTTTATATAGTAAATAGTTACATATTTTATTGATATAATAATTAAATATTACCAATAATAAAACAACTTTCCATTTTATTTTTTTTAGTTTGTCATTCAAAATTGAAATATCAACTTTCCATAAAAAGTATAAAGCAGTGTGCGGATTTTTTTTATATAACATTCGAAGTTTTTTCATGTATATTAGTTTATTCAGAAAAATCGCTAATAAATATCGGCAAAAAATGCAACTCTAAACAATTTACGTGCTATTTTGCTGAAATTTATGGACGATTCTTCGGAATATAAAAATATCTATCTCTGGACGGTTTTCTTTATAGTTTTTTCTTTTACCCACATGTCATTTTTGTATCTGCTATCTATGCTCTAACAGTTTCGGGGATAAAACGCTTTAATGAAAACCAGCCTTAGTTTTCAAGAATATGGATGAATATTTATGTTCTTATATGCATGCGTTTTTAAATACAAAGTAATTGATAAACAAAATTTTAATTTTTATAGAAATATTTAAATTTTCTTAATGATTTTATTTTACTTCATTAAAAAAAATATTTTGATTATTATAACGTATTTATTTAAATTTTATAAATATTTATTCAAACAAATGTCAATTTTTATTTGAGTTATAGAAATATAAATCAAATATAAAATTAAAATCAACAGAGTATTTTTTTTCTTAAAACGTAATTATAATATTCATAACTAGCTCACAAATCGCAACTCCTAATAGGTCGATTTTATTGTACTCATCATCACGTAAATCCGTAATGTACCAGATGTCAACTATGACATCTTGACATTTGACAAGTGGCAACACAATCCACACGTCACCTTAGGATGGTCTAATTCTAATATCTCTATAGTGTATAGTGTACTGTATAACAACAGTAGAAGTTAGAACAGTAGTGTAGTTTATTTGTAAATCAGACCTTTTAATCCTTATATTAAGAATTCTTTCTCCTGATTTTTTTCAGGTGGTAGAATAGTTTAAATTATATTGAAACTAATTTATTTATAGGATTAAATTGTGTTTAAAATTAGTGTAGTATATTTTTTGTGATCGAGATTCATAAAATAAAATATTTGGGATACAGTAAAACATAAAAAATATATGAAATAATCTAAAAATTAACCATGTTTATTTTTTAGATGGACTTAACACCAGTTTTTAAAGCCAGTATTATGGCAGTTAAAATGAGAAAGAAAAATTTATCTAAACCAGATAAAAATAGAATATTACAGCCAAAAATAAGGGATGAATTTTCGAAACAAGCGAAGGATATATGTCAAAATATCACAGCACTAAGAAATCTCTTAATAGAAAATCGTGCTGCTTATATGAAATTTGCATCACATTTAAAAAGTTCTACTCGTATGACAGACGAAGAACGTGATTTAATTGATAGAGAATCTGAAAAAGTTTTTAATTATTATACACAATATTTAGGTCAGTTAAGATCTGATTGGAAAAGAGGTAAAACGAAAAATAATCATTTAGAGCATATTGAATCTGTGATAGATTTACTATCTAGTTATTTAAAAGCTGTACATAATTTGCATCTTAGTCAAAAAAAATATAGAATGCAATATGAATTAGATACGTATAGATTTTTAAAATTAGCTTCAGATAAGAAAAAAATCCCAGTTAGACCAGGTAAAGAAAAATTTTTAAATGGATTGAAAGATGACGTTGATAAACAAATAGACAGCTCCAATTCAGATAGCGAATATAATGATATAGATGAAAATAGTGAATTGATTAAATCAAATAAAGAGAATAAACCAAGAAAAAGAATTATTTCTCCAAAAAAAGTTGCCTTAGACGAAGCTATGGATGAATCACATTATGAAGATACTGTACAAGAGTTAAGTCCAGAAGATATTCAAATGTATGAATCAGAAAATGTTCAGTTATATCATGAATTGCAGGGATTGGCTGAAGAAGTTGAACAAATTGAGAAAAATGTTGTTGATATTGCCAGATTACAAGAAATATTTACAGAGAAGGTAAAATATTTTTTTCAAATTTTAAATGTAAGATTAATTATTCATTTGAGTTTTTAAGGTTGTTCTACAAAGACATGATATAGAAAGAATAGCAAATGCAGTTGTCGGAGCTACAGAAAATGTTAACGATGCTAATGAACAAATTAAACAAGCAATTCAAAGAAATGCCAGTTTAAGAGTTTGGACTCTTTTCTTTTTACTAGTAATTTCCTTTACATTATTGTTTTTGGATTGGTATAATGATTAGATTTATGTTGACTTTATATTTATAATAAATTTATAGCTTATTACTATTAAAAATTTGCTTTTATTTAAATGTATTACAAAATACAAATTTTTCTACAAAAATATTTTAAATATTAACTATACTGAAAATGATAAAAAAATGGACAAAACATAAAACTAATAATAATTAAAATAAAAAGTCAAAAATATCGGAAAGCAACATTTTATTAAAAACACGTAAAAAAGTTGGTCTAACAACTTAATTATACTTAATTGCAAACAAACATACAATCAAACCCAAAATAATTAACGTAGATAATAAGTAACATTGAAGAATAAAAAAAATCCTTTTTAATGTATTTTAAAGAAACAACCAGATGAAAATTATTATTGATACCTAATGTGGTTGAAAACTTTTTTAACTTTTTCTTTACTAATAGAAATTACTTATAAAGTAAGAATTTCATTAACTGCATGAACAATTTTGTTGGCTGAAATACCATATTTTTCAAGTAAAACATTTGGTGGACCAGAACGCGGTACTTCTGTTACAGCTAAATGTTTTATAACAAAGTTTCTGTGTCTGGAAACTGCAGCCATAACAGCTTCACCTAAACCGCCCTCTCTGTAAAATTAATAACATCTTAATTAATTTTTCTATTACAAACATTTCCACAAAACTTACTTGTAATGATCTTCAACAACAACAATGCGACCTCCACAAGCTTGTCCGTGTTTTACAATTAATTCAATATCTAAAGGTTTGACAGTGAATGGATCAATAACACGAGCATGTACACCATTTTGTTGTAATTCACTTGCCGCTTTCATAGCTTCATATAGTGTAACACCAGCTCCAATCAATAAAACTTGATCTTTTGAAGACTGTTTAACTATTTTGCCTCTTCCAATTTCAAATTTTTCATCATTTTGGTAAAGAACAGCAGTATTTGGCCGAGAAGTTCTAATAAAGCATACACCTTTTGTATTTGCTGCTAATTCAACTGCACGTTCGGTTGCAACAGCATCTGAGGGGTAAAATATAGTGCTACCAGGAATTGAACGAAAAAGTGCTAGATCTTCTAAACCCATTTGACTAGGACCATCTTCACCGATACTAACACCGCAATGAGATCCAACAAAGTTCACATTTGTTTGTGAAATAGCTCCCATACGAATTTGATCGAATGCACGTGAAAAGAAAGTTGCAAATGTTGAAACAAATGCAATTGTACGATCACGGCATGCTGCTCCAATAGCAGTTCCTACTAAGTTCTGCTCAGCAATGAAACATTCAATGTAACGTTCTGGAAAAGCTTTTTTTAATTTTTCGGAGAAAGTTGAATTTTTTGTATCTCCATCTAAAGCAATAACTCGTGGATTGTTAATGGCAATTTTTGCTAGACCTGTACCATAAGCTAATCGTGTTGCTACCGATTCGCCCAATTTGTACTCTGGCGGTGTAGCTAATTTAACATTTGAAATATTAGCAACTGGCAAATCTTTAAGTGGTGCTTGTGGTTTTAATAATAAAGGACCATTATTTTTAATTAAACCTTTTAATGTATTAATAACATCTTCAGCTCGTTCACCTAATGGTTTTCCATGCCAATTTTCCAAGTCTTCAATATTTGGAAAAAATTTTCCTTTATATGTTTTAGCAATAATCGCAGTTGGACGACCTTTAGTATTAGCGGCTTCATAAAAAGCTTTACATAACTCTTCAACATCATGCCCATCTACAACAATGGCATTTAAACCGAAAGCATCACAACGTTTACGATATGTTTCCATATCATGTTGCAATGATGTTGGTTCAGATTGCCCTAAACGATTTACATCAAAAATAACACATAAATTATCTAATTTATAATGTCCAGCAAAGTTAAGTGATTCCCATATTGAACCTTCAGCAGATTCACCATCTCCAACTAATACATATGTTCTACAATTAGAAAAAGACAATATATGTATATTTGTACATATATATGTACATTTATGTATATAAATGTATTCGTATAATATAAAAATTAATTTAAATTTCATTCAATAAGTTGTCAATTTAGTGTTTACCTGTAATCAGCATTATCCAAATATTTGCCAATGTAAGCCATACCATTTCCAACAGCTACACCTTGTCCAAGAGAACCAGTACCAACATCAATGAAATTTAAACGTGGTGTTGGATGACCTTCTAAATCGCTATCAATTTTACGAAGATTATTTAATTCAGAAATTGGGAAAAGTCCAGCTTCAGCCCAAGCAGCGTATAAAATTGGAGCAGCATGACCTTTTGATAAAATAAAACGATCACTTCCTGGATCACGTGGTTTATCCAATTTGTATTTCATTGTTTGGAAAAACAATACAGACATAATTTCGGCAATTGAAGCACATGATGTTGGGTGCCTAAAAATATTAAAAAGTCGCATTTTAATTTTTGTACATACATATGTATGTATATACTGTATGTACATATTATATTATATACGTCCATAATTAGAAAAGTGAAAAGTATTTTTTTTTAAATTTTAGATACATATGTATGTATACATATTTTTAATAATGGAAATAGATTTATATAAATTTCTCTAGCGCTTTCTTTTCTAATTTTTTTTCTATCGAATATTTTTGTATAAAAAATATTTTCTTAATATAAAGATTTGTGCCTTAAATTTAATCAAAAGGTCATACATACATACATACATATATACATATTATGCATAAATTAATTTTTCATTTGATAAAAGTTAAAAAAAATCTTAATGGTTTTAACATTCTAATAAAAGTTATAAAAAGATCTATTCGTGTATAGATTAGAAAGTTATTGATCCGGTTTTGCCATAAGATACATACATATATACATAATATGATAACATGTAATTAAAAGAACAAAATATTTGACCCAGAAAATTTAAATAGAAAATAATTTTTAAAAACTTGGTTTGGATAAAAGAACCTAAACTTTTTGTTTTGAGCAGTAAATACTTATTATTACAAACTTCTCATAACATTGAATTTATAAATTATTGTGTTGAATAATTTAATCTTGATAATAGAATCGTGATATTATTAAAAGAGGAGGTGATAATGGTGATATTTTGTAAAATCCATAATGTTAATGAAATCAAACAAAAAAATTAATGTATACATATGCACTTACATATGTATGATAATGATATATAATATGTATCTACATACATATAATGCAAATTTAATAAATTTATTTGAGATTTTGTGGGTTCTTTCTTATTAATGTTGTTGCTTTTCACCTTGATATTTAACTATTAAATTTTAATTTTTTATAGAATAAATTAAAAAAAAAAATTGCGTTTACAACTAAAAGTATATTTTAAGTCAATGTTACTTTTAATAACTAATGAATAAAATATCAAACATTTTAATTAATGTTCGATTAATTTTTACAAAATTACTTTTTTATACTATGAATAATAATATTGTAATTTAAAAAAAATACAAAAGTTATTTTATCTAAAATTAATTTTAAAATGAGTAGAGAATTAGTATGAAAATGTGTAGAATTAAAAATAAGCCTTTAAGCAACAAAAAAGGATTTAAAAGTCAAATATGTAATTAAAGTCAAACAATAAAAATTTATAAAAAAAATGTTGCTTGAAGCAACAAACTATTTTTATAACAAGGCTTCCCGACCTTTTCGTCGATTAAATATTTAAATTGTATTTAAATTGTTAAAAAATAATATTAAATTTATGTTTTTATCACCACGGTATGGTCATCACATCACGTTGTTCTATTAACTACAACGTGATGGATTTTTTATGAATGTATTTCATACTATAGCAATAAACGATAACGTAACGACATTGAAAACGACATTTTAAATCACGTTACGCTGTGGGTACCTCCTGATTATATGCAAAGGAAATGCATAATATGAATAAAAATCAGGTGATTTTGATATTGTAGTGGAAATCAACCTATAGTCGCTCATCATCATAGAGCCTCAACAAGTCAGTCGTTTTATCTAAAGGAACAGAAAATTGTTTCTTGGTCAAATAATTCTAATTTCGGGGAATTTCTCCCATTATTTTTGTCCCCAGATTCCCTTTTTTGGATTTATAAAAAAATGTATTTGTTCTATAAAAGAGAACAGAAAAAATTGCCAAAACAAAACTATGAATACTTAAAGACCTAACTAACTATATTAGCAACATTTTTCTAAAAGATAATTATTTTTGATTATTATTATTACAAATTACAATCATAAGCTGAGTGTATCCATATGCATTGATAAATGTACATATACAATTATTATGTAAATGCTAAAAACGGAAGAAATTTAAAAAGATATAAGGATTTATGTTTAGATATGTAGGTATGCAATTTATTAAAATATGGCTTGTTTTTTTTTAAAAAATAATAAATAATTACATATTATAATAAGTATAGAAATAACGATTTCCCATTCATTCTCTTTTTATAATCTAGCACATAATACGCAGTAATTGTCAAGCAAGAGTACAAAAGGACTTTGGAATTGGAGTACTGAAAATATAAATAAAATAAGATTAAAAAAAAAAATTGTGATAATCTGATTGATAAGTAATTAATATTATTGCAACACTGATTGACTTTTATGTTTTTAAATTTTTACAATTACAATTTTATTTTATTATTTATGATTGCATACATATAAAAGAATTAAATTCAGTTTATGCGTTTCATTTTAATTTTTTTTTATTAACAGATTCAAAAAACTGCTTAACGCTTGTGGCAAACCCTAAATATTGGTAATTAAATTATAATTACAATAATTCACTAAACTAAAAAAACTAATTATATTCACTAATTCACTTAAATTTTCTTTATTGGTTAAAAATGTTTTAAATTTATAAAATATAGAATTATGTAAATTTACTTATGAAATTAATGTATGATGTACATTGTACAGGATTAGATAGTCATAGAAATTTTCCTTAAAAAACTTTTAAATGCGAACATAGAATCGATGGATCTCACATGTAATGGCAATTTGTAATAATTAGTTAATTAGTTAGTCGAAGCGAAATTTAAAGTTGAGAAATTGTTTCTTCTCCTTGTGTTATATTGGTGAACCTCATAAATCTTAGATTGTTGTACCCTAGATTTAATTTTGTTGTAGATCAATTTATGACATAATATACACAATTCGTAGATTTTTTATTTATTAATAGGTTAAATTTTTTTTACGATAAAGGTTGATCGATGGAATTAAAAGAATTAGAAAAGAATTTATTGCCTTCAATGCCTTATTTTGTAAAGTTTGAATTTCATATACAAGGCATATATAAGGCAGCAGCTGAATATATTGAATTTAGATAAATAAACTGACAATGTATATGACCGAAATATATATTGTAGCGTAGAGTTTAAAACTATGGTGAAATTAATTATTTATGAAAAAAATTTCAAGTATAACAATTATGAAATAAAACTATTTTTTTTTATTTCATTTAAAAATATTAACCAGCAAAATCACAGTTTCATTACTAGCTGTTGGTTAGTTTATTTTAAATTCTTAATATGGATTTTTATTTTTTTGTTATAGGACTGGAGGAAGAGTCGATTTTAATTTAAGAACTTTATTGAGTCATAAAATTAACTTTAAAGGATAATTAAATATTTGTAAATATTGGAGTACCATAAAATTAATTTAATTAAATACATACATACATATAATTACTTTAAAAAAAACTATTAATTTTAAATAGTCAGAAGTCATATAGTAAGATATTTTCAAATTGACTTAACGAATTAAAGTAAATCAATTAATATATGTTTTACTTAAATCTTTTATAATGTACTAATTATTAATATTTAATAAAAATTCGCGTAATTTAAAAAAAACAAATAGATATATATGTATATTTTGCTTTTAATAATAAGAAATCATTCAATTCAAATACGTTGTTTATATATGTATTATTAAAGGATAATTACACATATTATGAATATTAATAGAGTACATATGTACATAAATTTATTAAATGATTTGATTTGCTTATAGATAAACAATATAATGTATTGTAAAATCATTATCTTTTATGTATTTATAAACCAAGTTTCACCTTTATTTAAACCAAAATAAAATCAAAAATTATATATTTTTTTTTATATAAATACTCTATTGTAAAGATAAATAATAATAAGATAATACGGGGAGCGGTACGAAATCTCGACATTTTTAATCTCGCTCTTAAAAATCTCTCTTTTTTTTAAAATGTCGCCTTTTAAAATCTCGTTTTTTTAAAATTTCGCTCTTCAAAATCTCGCTTTTTAAAATTTCGCTTTTTTAAAATCTCGCTTTTTAATAACAAAAAATATCGAAAAATTTTTAATTTTCAAATTGCAAAAATTTTTAAATTTTTTGTTTTTTTTTAGACAAAATATAATTTTATTACAAAAGTAATCCACATTTCCAGCTTTATTTTAAATAAACAACAAAATAAATATCCTACATATTATAACAATTATTAAATTAATTTTCTCAAGTACCTACAAAAAAAAATTTAATTTATATTTATATTTTGTGCAATTCTTTTTAAAAAGTAATTTACTCATTTTTTTTCTCTTTTTTATTATTCTTTCTATTTTATCTTTTTTTTTTGGAATACGTATTTCGCCGTTTTCAATTTTCTCCAACCTTGTCAGAGCAACTCTATAAGTCCTTCCCCCATTTCTCTCACCAATTTGTAAACGCCAACATGGGATTTACCAACCACAACTTTAATTAATTTAAAATAATTATATCAACTTACAATCATTAGATTATTAATTATCTTTTTAAAAATATTTTATATGAACTTTTATTTATTTTATTTATATTAATATTAATATTACATACATACTAAGGCCATTATAGGCTTATACTATTATTAAATTACTACTAATATTATGTACTAATATTATTTATTTTGTTTATATTATGTACTATATATTTACATTATATTTGGTCGTAAGGGGGGTATGTAAAGAAAAAAAACACTTCCGATCTGTGCAAGGATCGAATCCACACTCCTTCGGTTAATACGCCACACGCCTACCCACTAGGCTACCGAAGCCCATGACTTTGCTTTTACTTATTTTTTCTGAAATCTCGCTTTTTTAAATTGCTTTTAGTTTTTGAATTTATTTGGGTGCGCGCGCCCGAATAAATTCAAAAACTAAAAGCAATTTAAAAAAGCGAGATTTTGAAAAGCGAGATTTTAAAAAGCGAAATTTTAAAAGGTTACATTTTAAAAAAGCGAGATTAAAAATGTGTAGATTTCGTACTAGACCAGATAATATGTACTTTATATACATATTTTCGGTTATAAACATTCCTTAATATATTCTTATTAATATATGTATGTATATGTACATAATATATAAGTTTTTATGTATAATACATATTTATAAATAAATGCAAAAACTAAATAGTGACACAGTACCATATAGTACTTACATTTACTTACAACAATTACAAATAAAAATTATTGCATATAATATTTAACTTTAATTGGATGACGAATTATTAAAAAAATAATTTTTTTAGTAGGTAGGTACTCAAGATATCGAAATTTAGTGTGACAAGTTCTTTTTAAAAATAACCATAAAAAAAAATTTCAAAAAAAAAATATGAAAAATTATAGTTGCAGGGGGGCTTACATATATTTTGCAACTTAAAGAAATCCCATATCCCAGTATTTTTATTTTTTGCGTGAAGTGTACTATTTATAAAGTTAAAATTAATTAAGTTATTATTGGCTCTAAAAACCTTTTATTGTACTAAATAGTTCAAAAAAATTACTAAATATTAATTGAATCTAAACTTAATAATAAAAAAACAAGGCTTTAAATTAAATTAAAAATATAAAAAAATCTTTTCGATAATGCAATGATAAGCCATATTAAAAATGAACTATAATATAAATATGAAATATAAATTGTTCGAAATTCAATTTAATATAATCTTAATCGGATAAATTAAATCGATTAAATTAAAATTAAAATAAATTATTTTATCAAGACTAAAATTAAAAAAAAACTTTAGTTTTGTTTTAAAGGTGGTGGTTTTGGTAGGTTTAAAGTACTATACAAAATATACTATTGCTATTGTTATATATACTACTGTACGTTGCAGGCAACTGTTGATGGTTATCATCACTGATAGTAAAATAACAATAATAATTGGCGAATTCATTCTTCCCTTATAGTCTCACTCCCAATTTCAATGTTCCCTGATCCGTCTCTTATTCTCTCCTATACCTACTCTCTGGTCAACGTACTGCACTGGCAGTTAGGGGTTTCACCCTATTATATTGGCTAAAGTATATAAGTTTAGTCAGTTAGAATCTGACACTACCAAGGGGGTATTTTTGGTGTCTTTGGAAGAGCCGCACCTCCCTTAGGAAAAAAAGAACCTCGTACACTCCTGACTAAACCCTGACTGACTTGAGTGACTATCGATGCCATCGTTCTTTACAAAAAAAAAGTAATATATATTTTGCAACGGTAATTCTTGGGTTATATAAAATTCGCAGAATTTTTAAAAAATCCTGCATCTAACGGTTTCAATTTTATGCCGAATTTTTATAAAATATATTTTGTAAAAGATATTATGTTGTATGCATCATAATTCATAATATATGGACTATGGTCCATCAATAAAACAGAACAAGTTACAAATTAGTACAAGGAAATGCGCTTTGAAGTATAATTCGAATACAAATTTAAGACTTTAAAGATTTTAAGAATCAATAATTAAAACGTTTATTCCTTTCGTTTTGTTTTTTTACCATATATTTTATAGATACTTTTAAAAACAGTTAAAAATTAAACAATTTAAATATAAAATATAACTTTGCATAATTAATTAAAAGCACTTTAAAGTAAGATTTCAATTTATTTTAAACTAGGAAAAAAAACTAAATTGAAATTTTTTTCTTGTAGATTTACTTTCTATTGAGGTTTTTACCAAGTTTAATGAACCCTATTATTGTGTTATAAATGAGAAAATAATGGGAAAAAATTAATACAAAAAAAAAAAAAGAAATTAGAGATATCGACTGTTTATATTATATTACATTCTCTTGTATTTGTATATTATTAAAATTTTATGTGCTCATAATTATCATTTGAATAGGTACATTTTATCATTTTATTTATTTATTTTTCTTTCCAAACCAAATAAATGAATAAAATATGATACCTACATCTATTCACTATGATATATTAAGTATTATTATATTTATAAACATATAGCTTATACATATATCAATTTATATAAACATATATATATATGTATGTATAACGTATGTCTAAAATATAAAAAAAAATTTTAAAATTATCTTTTAATTAAATTAATTCAAATATATTTTATATACGTACATGCATATATAATTTTTAAATTAAAAACAAAAGTTTAAAATACACTGTTTTCTAAAAAAAATTAAAACGACAAAAAGGTAAATACATACCTATTCTATCTTTATCTATCATCATGTAAATTATTAGAATAGAATTTTATTTCAAAAGACAGATTATAACTTTTTTCATAATTTATAAATCATAGTGTATATAATGTATATATGAAGTATTGATGTATCTATAGATACATTATGTTTTAACATTTATTAAAATTTTAATTATTTTGGAATAGAATGAATACCTTCAGATTATTTATTTTTTGTTAAATGAAAGCTTAAATTGCATTCACAATTTATATATATGTATATAATATATACATATACATATTATTAACCATGATATTAACTAACATATTATATTATATATTATACATATACATTTCAATTTAATATATACAATATACAGAATAGTATTAATAATGCTTAAAGTGTGAAAGGTCAAAAAAGGTCAACTATGTTGATCAAGGTTTATTATAAATCTTAATGTATTTATTATAAATAAGTATATTTTATTTATTCATTATTTGATATTTCATTTTTTTGCATTTTATTTAATAAAATTTTTTTGAAAAATCAATTCACCTTAAATAATTTTAAAGTAAAACAAAGTCGGTTTCTAAATTTAAAAGCACGTGTTTTCTTTCTTCCATACAAAAAATTTGTTTGACTTTTTGATCCATGCTGTTGTCGTCATAAAGAAGGTAAAAGCATGGTTTATGAATATGGTATACATGTGTCAGTACATGTTGGCAAGGAAAGGCAAGGGATCAAGGGTATTTCGCCTTGTTGCTCATTCCTTCAAAGTAAAAGTAAATTTCTTGCTATGTACATATGTACTTATGTACGTACATATGTATGTATGTATATTGCTTTTTTTTAATTTTTTTTAGACTTTTATTCTATCATTCGATTAAAGCTTGATTTGACGTAAAGAAAACGAAATTATTCATTACAAATTTATTAATAATTTTTAAACCTTTTAAAACTATTAAAATATAAATTTTTATTTTAACTAAAAAATAATTAATTTTTTTCACTTTTCAAAATTTAAAAAAAAAAAGTATAATTTAATTTTCTTACCCTGATTTTGATGCTTGAGTTGAATTAATTGAATGAATTCTGAGACGATGAGCGATATCTTTTAATTCTTGTACGGTTTTATTTTCCGGTTTATGATAGTTAACCATTTTTATTTATTTTTTTATAAAAATTAATTTAAATAATAATAAGAAAAAACAACACAAATTGATTCGGTGCTTTAATAAATGAAACGGGGTTAGGAAAATATTCTTAAAAAAAAATTTTTTTTTTTTTACTTTTTTTTCCTTAATACTGGTTATAATGTATTATTATTTAAAGAGCGGTTCTATCGTCTCACCACGTACGAGTACAAAATGAAACTGAACTGAACTGATGTAGTGTTTTTTATTTCGAAGTTTTAAAATAGAGAACAACGATAATACAAATTACAAAAATATAGTAAGAAAGGATGATGACAAGCAAATGAAAAAAATAAAAAAAAAAAGAATAAATTTTATTTTATGAATAAGTTTTAAGCTAAACTTTGGTTTTCGAATAGATTTAATAAATTTATTTCAAATTTTATATGTGTATTGTATATATGTATATGTACATATACTTTACCTTTTTCTTGTTTTAAGGTAGTAAATTTCATGTACAACAATACAGCTTGTTATTAAACCATAATTTTACATATCCTTAACACCTTAAGCCGAGTGAAATTAACAAAACATCGTATGAAATGAAAATAGACTTTGAAAACTTCTGATGAATTATGGTTTTTTATTTGAACTACTGAGCTACTGTATCTTCATAAATCATTTCATCCTTAATATATGTTAACACTTTTTGAGCACTTTAATTACTTTTAACACTTATTTTTCAGAGAGTTTGAATTCATAGAACCATATAGAACTGTGATTTAACACTACTTTATCTAGTTTCAATGAAAGCTATAACATGGGCCTTAGGCAATTTTTATATACGAGAATGAGTACCTAATATTATTTGAAATTTCAAATTGTGAAAATTTTTATATTTTCTGCCGATTTTGATATTATTTTACCTAGTTAATTTTTTTGAAATCTTTGTGAAAATATAATCTGAACTTGGAAAATACTGTAGAAAAATGGTAGAACATACTTACTTGGAAATATACTAGACATTTTATTTCCATTTTCTCACCGATTAAGATTGTGTATCGATGTATATTTTATTTAAATACAGCTTTTATAATCTACATATTGTTTACGATTACGCATAATTGTTTATAATGGCTTTTATAATTTACAAATATGAATTAAAATTCAATTTTATTACTAATAAATTTTTGTTCCAATACTTTTGAGAGTCATTGTACACTGAACAACACATAAATATAATATCAGATAATATGTAATATAAGTATAGTTAACATTTTTTATTAATATAACTGCCTTATCAAAAAGAAAAACGTAGATAAAATTTTATTCTCTTCTGAAAGATGAGAAAATCATGCGCGCTGTTGAAAAGAATTCTAAAGTTTTCTTTTGTTTTTCAATAATAGGGTTTGCGAAATGAATAAATTTTGAGAAAAAAAGTACAATACTTCATAAAAAGTAATATCGTAATATGTATTTTATAAGTATATGTGTGTAATCAATTAGAATATTATCAGATATTATCAATATAATATATCTTATATAAAAATTTGTTAATAAATAAAATCATATTTTACAAAAAGCTTTGGTAAAATAAAATGGTAAATCATAATTCTAATATTGAAATGTTTTAAATATTTTGTTTGACCAATTTAACGGTCGCTAATAAGTTTACCCAATTTTATAATTCTTTGAATAGTCTCATCAATAAAATCTTAAATCAAATTGAAATAATCAAAACAAAATTCATTGTCATATAAGTTTACCGGTAGATAGTATATAATCGTTAGAAACAACAACTAACAATTAATATATTTTTCTTATCAGGCTTTTATAAAATAAATCATTTTAGAATGGTGTGATACGTGATACTATGCGTTCACGTTATGCAATCTATCAAAAGATTTTTGCATCATCACCTATTTTTTTATTATTAAAAAGAAAATTAGTGCAAAAGTGAAACAAAACGAAACAGTGTATGAATTTTTGATTTTGATTTGTTTATACATAATAAAATGCAGATTTATTCTGTAGATTACGATTTTTCAGAATGATAATAAATGTTAGTAATAAGTCTTTTCAATAAATTAATCTTTGTAAGAAATGGTTTAAAAAGTTTTAAGTTAGACAAAAGTTTAGATTAACGATTTTTTTAGTTTTCCAAATAACGATGAAGTGTTTTTGGTATTTTTTTATCCATAGATTAGATATATTATACAGATATTTGTAATATTTCTATGATTCTTATCAGATTCTATCCAATATATGTACATCGAAAATATGTAAATTAAGTGTATTTATATGAAGAATATTCTATCTAGTAAAAAAACGTTATAATCATTTTAGAACTTAAATGTTTTTTAAAACTTTTCAAAAACTCCTTAACGATATCTTAAAAAAAAAAAACACTTCTTTTTACTTAATTTTAATATACCATTATCTACTGCAAATACTATGAAAAGTATGAAAAAAATTGTTAACTTTTTTAATTACTGTTAGTGAAATTAAACAAGTAAGTTTGAAATTTTATTAAAAATAGAATTAAAGGACTGGCGAAATATTTTTAGTGTTCTTTGAATTTTGCCACAAATTTCAATTAATTCGTAAATAAGACCTTTTATTGAACAGTTATTTTCAAACATTTCTATTTTCAGCAATCATATTTCTAATTTTTAACAGATTTTTAAGAAAAAAATATTTGATTTGAATGAAAAATGTGCAATATTATTGAATTTTAGAATTTATGATGCATACATAATATACTTAGATAGGTATAAATCATAATATTAATTTTGATGCAAAATTCAACAAATAATTTTGTGAATTGTAAGAAAATTATTTTGCACATTCATTGTAATTTTTAAAAATCTACCATTAAATTTTATTTTCAAAAAAGTTTCAAAATTGCATACCTACATATGTATGTAACGTGTTTTTTACAGGTTTACAATTGAATTCAATTTTTACAGTAAAAATACAAATAATTTTTCATATTATATTACCAGAGACTACATAGAGATGTACAAATTCATACAAAAATTTGTACTAATTTTTTTTCAAACGGGCCAGCTAAAACTGGCTAGTTTTAAAAATCTTAAAGCACAGAAATATTTAGTTTGTGTCATAGCTAAAAGAATTTAGCGAAAACCAGAATCTTCTGTAAAATCTGGTGCAAAATGATCATTCATATATTTTATGCATTTTCAAAATTTTTTTATCCTTGTGATTATTAAACTTTTTAAAGCAAAGCGATGACAAAATAACTTTTAAAATAGAAAAATAAGGCAAAAATGGGAAAATGTATTTGAGAAAATATATATTTAATATGTCGAGTAGAAACGTAAATTTTCAATATGATAAAGAAGACATTCTAAATATCACTTTACAAAAAATATGGAACATTTAGCTAAATATTTCATATAGAAAAAAATTAAATAAAAATACCTATCAAATACCTATATACCTATCAAATAAAAATAACTGAAATAAAAAATAATGCTTTAAAATTCTTCTAAACATTTTTTTAATTAAAAATTATACCAATTAGAAAAGTGGCATGACATTTGCTGGATACTGTACATATTCATAAAAATTATCAAATCATATCAAATTGGAACATAATTACATTTACACAAAACAAAATATAAATATAAATATGTATTGATTTTTGATTTATACATATATAAAAAGTGCCGATAGTATTTATGTGTATTTCTATTTATATTTAATTTTGATTCACACACACTTTCACAATTTAATAAGCATGTAGGCAAGCTGGTTCAAGTAATATAAATGCATAATATGGCATAATGCATATATAATATAAAAATTATATTAGATACTGATCAGATTATGTATATCATAATATGTAATTTGATATCATATGATCATATTCATATATGCATGTCACTTGTTATTTCTATCATCCATACCAATCATACGAAAGTTCATTTATGTACATATATGAAAAAAAAAAATATCCGAGACCAAAACTTGCTTTAAGAAACTTTAAAAAAAAAAGTTGAAAAATGAGACTAAATTTCAAAATCGATATTGTAGCGACATCTAAACTTTTTTGTTGCCATTTGGACATCTCTATGTAGTCTCTGATATTACCTTAATGTTTATTACCTAATGAATTTTTATTAGAATAATCACTAATACTAATACTCATTCCAATAAAAGCAAATTTCTATATACAATCAATCGGTCCAGAAATTTTTTAGCTTAATTTATTTTTACAAAATGTACTTCCATACACAATTTGTCTGTAATCTAAGATATTATTCATATATTTGAATATGATTCATATTCAAACTATATGTATGTATAGCAATAGCATATATTGGTATAGAAACATAAAATTTGGAAAAAAAAGGAAAAAGGAGGAAAACAAAGGCTCATATATTTCGCAATAAAAAAAAAAATAAACGAGAATAATATTTTATGATTTTATTTTATATAAAAATATTTAAATATTTGATTGTTTTTTTTTTTTACAGTATATGAGTGAAACTTAAATATCATAGTTAATACATACATATTTAATATAAACTTAACAAATAAACAAATATATTTATTGGATATCAATACTTCGTAATATATTTTTTTCGCTTTCATTTAAATGACCACAAAATTCTTGAAAATGTGTATTATTACTGAAGTTTTGTAAAAACTTTGTTAAATTAATTTCCATATCGGCTTGAAATAGTGGATCTTTCATTAATTCTTGCATTAATTGATCATCATCAGCATTTTCATCATCATCATCATTAAAATACAAATCAGAAACAAAACGTTGTTTTGAATGTGCTTTTTCTCCACTTTCATCCTCTTCATCATCAGTCCAACTATCAGAATCATTATCGGCTTGTTTCGCTTCTCTCAAATTTCCCAATTCAGTTATTAATAATTTAAAAACTTTAACAAGTGCTGGTATAGTAATCCAAACTTGACCTCCACTGTTACTAGTTTGTTGTCTAGTCTTCATTTTACCAATATCCCCACTTTCAGTTGCAACTAAATCTCTAATATTGATTGAAATCAAACGATTATCTTGTGTTGTAACACCATATTCAAATAATTTACATAAAGCCATAATAGTAACTTTGCGTTCATAAGATCCAAAAAATAGATTTTGTTTTGCTAACCAATTTGATATAACAAATTGTATGGCAGGTTCACCTGTAGGACCTGGTACTGTCGTTAAGAAATTTAATACAGCATCCATTTGAGTTAGGAATAAATGAGCAAATATCACAATTAAACTCATAATTACTTTTAAACATTCGGCTAACTGCATTTTACTTATAACAGCTTTCAACAATAAATCAATATTCTCTCCTAAAATGTTACCCATTTTTGTAATAATTGTGATAACTAAACGTCCAATTTGACTTGCAGTCATTTCATTATTCATGGGATTCAATAGTATTGTTGTTACTTGCATAATATAATTAAGACCTTCTCCATTTTTATATGAACATACTTGTTCAGGCGAAACTGCAATATAAGCTCTGAGACATTCACCACCACTTATCATAACTGAATGATCATCACTTCGAAGAACACAATGAATTACTGCTGGAAAAGTATTTTCGATTAAATTATCGCTAAGTGGAGGTTGCGAATATTTAACAATAGTTGTAAGGACATCTAGTGCAATATCTTGTTTAGCAGTATTCGTCATTTCACCTTGCAAATTTAGTATACTAACTAAAGTAGGAATAATTTTTTCTTGAAGTGGCTGCAAACATAACGGATTTTGTGAAAGAGCTTTTAACATATCTTGAACAATTTCTAAAATAAATGGATCTTCCGGATATTTTAAAAATATTGCTATTGTTAATGGTATAACTTTAGAATTCACTGATGCAGCAAAATTGTTATCGAACTAAAATATAAAATTTATGAATTTCAAATATTATTTATTTAAAAAGTAACATACTGATATTATAGTGGTTAAAGCTTCTAATAATAATGCTAAAACTGAACTTTTGCATCCTGTAATTAAATCCAAAATTCCATCAACAAATCCAGGTAATTTGGTTAAAATTAATACTCTTCGTTCTTCATCATTTTTATTCATGTTATCAACAAAACCATGTATTGCTCGAACAGCACATATTTTTAAAACGGTTGGCCTCTCTCTTGATAAGCTTGTTAGTGTCACATCTAAGATTTCACCTAACATTTGAATATTATATAAAGATGATTGTGAATATGCACTTAGGGTCCATAAACATCTCCCGATTAAATAGGGTGAACTTTGGAAATTGAGAAGATTTCGTACCAAAGTGAGATAATTTAATAAATCAAAATGCGTTTCGTTTTCTAATATTAGATCTTTAAAAGTATGTACAGCTACCATAGATGCTTCATGAATTTTCCACCAATGTTGATTTCCAGAAGCCTTTTCTGCTTCAGCAACACTCAAATGTCGACCAAGCGCTTCAGAAAGAGAAGGTAAAACTTTTGCACCAAATTCATCGTTTAAGGCCTAAAAAAATTTTAATGTTTTTCTCATATTTCGAAAAGTAGGTAAGGTAACGTACTGTTAAAACATCTTGTCCTGATAATCTAATTGTTAAATCTACGCCAGCGTCATCTTCATCTTCAACAAATTTTTCGGGATCATCTTCCCACATTTCAATCTGTTCTTCAGAAACTTGAATATAAACAATCATAATATACATTAGATCTGTCAGAACATTTTTTATAATAGATCTGAATTTTCCACCACCAATTACACATTGTATAAATTCGAAAATTTGTATAATCATTGTTGTTAAATTTGTGAGCTCATCATCTTAAAATATAATGAATTTTTTTAATTTGCAAATGTGTAATATATTTTGCATTTTTATTATATAAGTATGTATATATCTTACCTTCATCATCAGTTTCAGGGAATGGATTTGATTCTGTTCCATTAACAATTACTTTAACATATAAATCAGCAGTTTGAGTTAATAGTTGCCAAATAGGAGGTAGAATTTGATTCATAAATGGATGTATATATTTTGGCATATCAGATACCAGAAATGTGAGAACTGAAATATTGATAAAAAGATATTTAATATAATTGTTCTTAATTAAAAATATCTTACTTTTTACAACTTCAGTTTTTAATACAAAACTGCTGCTAACTTCATTATTTAATGATAAATTATAAATAAGTTTTGCCATAAAATTTCTTAAAACATTTTCCATCATCTGTGCTTGCTCCTGCTTGTTACCTATACTATAGCTAATTGCCGAGAATAATGGTTTTAAAATTTTAATAGCGTGTGTTCTTGTTTTAACACAATATTGTTGGTCTGATTCGAATATTCTATAAACTTCAGAAATTATCACTGGCCCAAGTTCTTTGATTTGTTTTTCTTCATATGGAAAATCAATTAAAACTTGCATAGCACCATGTATAGAATTTTCATTTCCACCAAGACATTTAATAATTATATCAAAAAGTTCAGTCCATACTAATGGGTAATCAACACTAGCAATTGCAGAAATTGTTTGCGCAACAACGGATCTTATTTTACTATTTGGATCGTATAAACCATTTGGAAGTATATTTCTAATTGTTTTCTTTGCTTGATCACCAGCAATTTCTTCTTTTGATAAATCATTTGATTCACTCCAATGATTTTCAACATATTTTGTTAACATTATGCATGCTAATTGTCTTAATGATATGTCAAAAGATTGATTCATAATAAACTCGGTTAAGTAAACACCATATCCTAAAATTAATTTAGTTTAAATAATTGAAAAATTTAATTTTTAAAAATTGTTTTTTACCTTCAGTAAATTCTAGTTGTTTAATACGTGCTTCTGCTTGGTTTCGTATGTCTGTATCCGGACTACACAAAAATGTATGGTATTATTTAGAAAAATAATTTTAATGATACTTACTTTAATACATTTTGTAATTCTTCATAAAGCGCTTGTTTAATTGAATCTGTATTTTGAAATGATAAGGACATTTTTCTTATAATATAAAAATAAAATAATTAATCCTTCCCAAAAAATGTGATGCCTGGCGGTTTAACAATTGACATTAATTTATTTGTCAAACTACTTAAAGCTTGTGAGGTTAAAAAAGCGGTTTAAAAAACTTTTTTTCGTGTTTTTTTTTCTTATTTTTTTACCGATATTGCAGAGAATATTAACAATAACAGATGTCGCTAGTACTGTTAAAGGGGAATAAACATTTATATTATTTTCTTAAATATTCGAATTATTAAAAATTTTGGTTTAAATTTTTATATTTTTTATTTCATTAATCAAGCTTTTTTTTAATTTTTTAACAAAATTTTTTTTTTTTTCAACAAATGTCTGATGGAAAAAAAACGTTTCAATTAATTTATGTTATTGATTATATTTTTATAATAATTAAATATCATAACTTCAATTGTTAAACTTTGATACCTACAACTTTTTTTTACAATACTTTCAAAAATAAATTGTTAAAAATGTGCTTATTAGTTTCTGATTTGAAGTATTATATTTTTGGCATTATGAGTATGAGGTTCAGGTATTATAATTATATTAGATAATACAGTTTTAAAAACATACTAACCAAAAAATTTTTTTTTCTTTATTAATTAGATATCTAATACAAGATGAACATTTAACATATACACATTTAATACAATTTAATAAAGTAACCTAGTATCCTAGTATGCTAGTATAGAGCTGGAGTCTTATAATTTTTAGTTTTTCCTAGTAATTTAATATTTAAAAAACATGCAAACATGCAATTGGTATAACGTATGTATGTACATATAATATGTACAAGACTGCATTTATGATGTATTTGGAACAGGTTATAATAGGACTCAGGGAAATGGGTCAGCAAGCAATAATCACAAAAAAAATTGGAATAATACCCAAATAAATGAGCAAATTCAAAATGAAATACGTGTAAATAAAGAGAAAATAAAGAGTAAATATTCCCCCAAATTCTTTTAAATCTTATCTACTAAGAAAATCTTTTAAATAAAATTAAATTACTTCATTCTTTTTGGCGATTATACTTTGCGGGATTATTTTCGGGAGTCTTATAATAGATTCATTTTCTATTAATAATTAATATTTTATATTTTATGCCAGTAATAAATATGAGTTTTTAATTAGAGTTAGTGATTTGATTGTTGATTTTTAAAATAGATAATTTGGATTTTAAATGATTTAAAATTCAATATCGTTTTTTAATTCTACCTGGAAGTTATATAGACAATTTTATTGTTGATGACTGGATAGTGTTAGATAGAATTTCGATTTATTCCTAGTTCGATTTATTTCTAAGCAACTAACCTCCTCAGTATATTACGTTAAAGACCACTGATATTAATAAGTTTAATTTAGCAATAATTCTTCTGATATTATTTATTTATTTATTATTATTAATAACAAGTATAAATACTAATTTATTAATTTCTTTGGGGCGGTTGCTGTAAAGGGCATGTGGGCCAGCTTAAAAACTTAATCTAAAATCTATATATAAACTTAACCTATATATCTATATCTATTTATTTATTATTATTATTATTAATATTATTTATATTAATAAATCAATGTTAATCTTTTTATTTCTAACCCCAAAGAATCTACGAAAAACATAAATTTTTAATTATTGTGTTTTTAACGGAGGATTCTATAATTTTTTTTAATACATAATTAAAAAACATAATATACTTTTACATTTAGATTTTTTATGTACTGAAAACTCATACAAAACAAAACCAATGTAAAAACAAACTACTAACTAATTAAAAATATATGAATCATCATAGCCATCATAGCATAGGTACTTTTTTTGATACATACATACATACATACATATGAATTAAAAAAAAAATGACTAAATTTAATTTATTATAATATCTGATATTATCATTATAAAACAATTCCGATTTTCAGTTTTGCCATTTGATTTGAACTAGACTGAAATATTTCAAATTTTTTATGCTTTTTTCCGTCTTTTTTCGTGTATTACAATTTTCTTAAAAGGTTTATGATACTTTTTTCGAATATGGAGATTTAATCGTATTGTTTAAATTATACTTTTTGTCATCTAAACTCTAAATTAATGAATTTGAATCTATTTTTATGCACCCCAATGTGCATTTTGATAATTATTATCAAACGAGGAATAGATTGCCCATGTAGCTAGCGTTAAACCTTTAATAAGACGTTATAGCTAGCTTTTTAAAACTGTGAAATAAATAAAATATTCCTTCAATAAAATACATTTATAACATATATAAAATACATTTATAACATTTAATACATTTGTAACATACTTTTACTTTGTACCTTACGGTTGCATTAATTAAATTTTTTTTTATATAAGTATACTTTATCTCTTTGTTAAAATTTATTAAACAATAAAAAAAAAAAAAAAAAAATCAAAAAATTTTGAACATTTTTAAAAAAAATTTTTTTTTGTAGAGTTTATAAAAAATGTAACAAAAAAAAAAAAAAAACCTCGAATATTTTGAATGCCTAAAGGATACCTAAAATGGGGGATTTTCTAATAGAATTTCAATGCGGAAGGATATAATATTTTGTTGTTGTTAAATGAATATGACTTGTACAATTTTATGATCTGTAGAGAAGTAAAAATATATATTATACTACTTTTTTAGGTACATTATATGGATACACGATGTAAATTATATTCAAAATCGAAATTCGGATGACAAAATGTTTTTTATTTTTATAAACAAATCCGACAAAACAAAACTTTTTTTCAAAAGATATAATGAATCTTAAAATATGTTAATAATGGTATTAGAAAATGTTATTATTCGTTTATACATTCTTTTTTTTGATGAAATTTTGTTTAGTTTTTATAAATTTGTATTTTTTCTTTATTTTCTTTTTTTTTTGGATGAGCTTTAATATCAACATAAACGCAACAGTAGCAAAGATAATATATACGGTTTTATGGCTAATATTATCTTTGGCAGTATATTACTCATCTATTTACTGAAGTCTAGACGATTAAAGATATTCCAACAACATCAAGTGACCACTTAACAAAACATTTAGGCTGGTATGTAAAGTTAATAACTACTTAATATCAGTAAAATTTTTTATTTGAAAAATTTGATTAGTAAAAAGTTTTTTATCTGCAAAATATTTATTTTAATGACTCTGCATAAGAATTAATATTACATTCGAATTTGATAATTTTATTTTATTGTTAATATGCGATACCTTAATTAGCGTAATGTTAACCGGATCAACTTTATTTGTTCATATAAATTTCATATATTTATTGAAAAATATAATGATTTTATGGTTTATTTTTGTACAAAATTTATAACAACATTCAAATCAATGTATAAACACATACATGAATACTGAAATAACTAAACTTCCAGAAAATCACAAAATCTTAATATTAATATATTAAGATTTTGTGATTTTTACTTAGTAATATATGGTAATATTTTGTCATTGAGTTTTGAAATTGAACTGAAATGAACTCGAAATGTACATTCTCTTTATAAAATAAATGTTAGAAAAAAAAAAAACTATTTTAGATTTCTTAGATTTTTATGTTTTTATTATTATTTGGAAGATATTTAAAAGATATGTTAACCTATCATTTCTTTCCCTCTTTTAGAGTATAAATTTTTTTTTTTGTCAAGCTAATATAAAATTTTAAAACAATTTTTTGACAACTATAATCTAGAGAGCCTTAGAAAAATATGAAAAAAAGGAGAGTTAATCGAAATAATTATTCCAAAAAATGTAATTAAAATCCTGTTTATTTTACAGTTTACGGATGAAAAATTAAAGTACCCTATTGAATAGAGTTTGAATAATTTAAAATGGGGTATTGAAAATTTCATTACTATATTGTGTCATCTATATACATTACTATATTGTGTCCACTATACTCATCTTCAAAATAAATAAGACTTTTCAATAAAAATAGTGACTACTTTTTTTCCTTATCTATTCAAATTTCAAAATTTTTATTTCTTCATTAATAAAACGATTTTCGTCTTACCTTTTATATGCTTTTATCTTATTAAATAATAGAAAAAACTTTTAAAATTGAATATTCTCTACTGATTCTCTACGAATTCTTCAATAATTTTATTTAAATAGTAATTTGTAAAATGTAAAATAAATTTACCCACAAATATTTTCAAAACGTGTTAAAATTTTATTTAAAAAAAATTTTATTTAACCTACTTATTTAGGTTTTTCTTTTTTTTTAACAATATTGCATTGATTAATAAAATCTGCTTTTGACATTTTATAAAACCTTCATCATCATGAACAATATAAAAACCAAAAATAAGAAAGAATAAAAGAGATTAAATAATGATAAATGTAGTTACAGAGTAAATATTGAAAACTCTAATAGGGTATTCTTTTATAAATGTTTTAATTATCTAAATATTTTATCTGATTTGTATTGTGTTAATGATATTTTGTTTCAAATTACTAATATTATAAACTTTTAACGTGATTAAATATTTTTTTTTGTTTGAAATAAACAACCTTTATTTCATTTTCAGAATTACAAGTTTTCAGAATGTTTGAATTATATCGTATAGTAAAAATTTATATTGGTATAAAATAATATGATCTTTGGATGACAAATTTTTTTTTAAGAAATCGCCTACAGTTATGTTATTTAATTTGCTTCAGAGCAGAACGTTTTTATAATATTATTGGTATTGTTAGTATTATCAGTTATTTATTACGTTAATAATTTGGAATTAAAGATTTAATTTTGTTTTTCTATGAATTTATACTTCATGCAATCTTATGTGTACATATTAGCATTTTAAAGATCAATTTTCCTAAGTTTTTCTTCTAGTAACCAAAGAGTACCAAAATTTCCAAGGAGTACCAAAAATTTAAAAAAAAATTTCTCATTTAAATAAAAACGAAAATTAAATTTAGTTGGAAAAAGTTCATACTCTAATAGAGGACGTTTTGTGTCAGATCATTTCTAAGTCATAATTATCTAAATTAGAAACGGTATTATGATCGTTAAAATTAAAAATGATTTATTCTTACTTTTAATTTAAGTATAAAAAGTATTAAAAAAAAGAAAGAACACAAAACAAAGTAGTAAAATATAAGTTTTTTTTTTTACTGCACCAGTCACAAAATTTAATTTTCTTTCTGAAGTGGTGTCTTCTATATTTTTTATTGTTAAACTGTTTTATCAGTTTCAATTTTTTTTTTTAAATAAAATCAGTTTTACTTATTCACAATTCACAATAAAAAAAAAAATCACATAGATAGAGGGTTCAATATTACGGAAAAATGAAATTAAATCAGTGGTAAAATTTTGTAGTTTCTTTTTTTTATTAAAGAAATTTGTTTAAATTACTGAAAATCGTGTATTTTGTATAATATAAAGCAAACTAACAAACAAAATAATATCGGCAAGGCATGGAAACAAATGGATGAGTAAAGTAAAGAAAAGTATTTTTTTTTTTTTGTTTCTATTCGTATAAAAGTTTTAATTTTTTTTTTTGGAGGGTGGTTTTTTAATTACTAATGTGACTGCAGGCTAAACTTTTTTTTTAAAGAGTATAGTCAAGGATTGTTATAATATTATTATTAATTTTTGTTTTAATTTTGAATGTGTATTATAAGTGTAAGATTGCGTTTGGAATTTAATAATCTTACCTTTTTTTCAATTTGTGGTTTTTATTTTCTCTTTTTTTTTGGACCTCTTCCTTGGATTCTATTAAAAGTGGGTATTTGATCGATTTAATTTTTTTTTTTCACCTTAAAGCGCTATTTTTGATTTTAGAATATATTAAAACAAATACAATCCATTTTGAGCTTGAAATAAAGTTATGATCAATAACAAATTTTTTGCTTAAAATTAAGTAAATAACGATTTTGAGCTTAAAATGAAGTTATGATCAATAACATATTTTTTGACTGTGTATAAGAAAAAGTTTAATAGTATAATGGTTAAAAGAAAATTTTTAGTATAATGGTGCTTACAATGGATAGTTCTAAATAAAGTATATTTATCCTTTAATATAGTGATCAAGTAAAGGACTTTTGTTATTCTACACATTTTGATATTTTTAATTTTATAATACAGATTTTGACAAATAATCCATCATTTTTTCTTTTCTTAATATTATTAGTTCAATGAAGAGACTAATAGTCAAGAAACTGACGAGAGAATCGATAATGTACTATATAGGTAGTTAAAAATGAAATGTATAAAATAAAGAGAAATATCTTAAAGTTTGCCAAAATAACCTAACCTTGAATCACTTCGTTCTACTTGCGTTGTTTTTATTTCATATTATGGTTTATTTTTGTTTTTAAAGAAAATTAAAAGAAAAAGTTTTGATAGCAAGTTGAAATTTTCGTTTTTATTTTTTGCTTCTCTAACAGAAAACAATTTTTACATTTAAAATTTTGTGTAATTACAGAATAGTCGAATTTAATTAATAACATGATCCTAACAAAAATATATAGAAAATGAAAAGAGCAAGAAAACAATAATATATTTGAAAAAGATGGAAGGAAAAAATAAAATTTATAAATTCAAAAATTATAATTAATAAAATTCCCTTTATTTTGTTTGTTTTTTTTTTAAGAAAAGTTTGTTTAATGTCTTGATAAATATTTCCTAAAACAAAAATTATTTAAATCAAAAAAACAAAAAAAAAAAAACAAAATAAAAAAGTTAAGTTTAAATTTGAAGCAAATGTTTTTGTATAATTATATTTTTAAAAGTTTAATATATAAATGTAAAGTATTTTATTACTTTTAATAGAACATTCCTGTTTATGGTATATATAATATACTTAAATGATATTATTATGTAAAATCAAAGTATAGAATTGAATTTTATTTAACATAATGGTTTATGTTTATTTTGAATGTTGTATATTTTTGACTTTAAAACTTTTTTTTTTTCTGGTATATTTTATGGTCCGTCAAAATACATTTTACCATCAGACACTGTATTATTGTTCTGTAAGGAGCTAATAACTGCCCTGATACATATATCCTGTAACCGGTTGTACTTTCTAATAATTTTGTACATGTTTAAAGTTTAAAAATATCAAAAAATTTCTTTTTTATTATACCTTATATAATTTCATCAATTTATTATCTAATGAAAGTGTAATGGTAGCTCACATATTTTAAAATGAATTAAAAAAAAAAATATAGAATACGATCACATATGATTAAAATTTCATTTGGTTAATAAATCAGTACAAACGACATTTAATTTTTTTTTTTTTTAAATTACTGTGAAAAAACCAATATTTATTTTTATCCTTCTAATTTTTTTTTTATTTTTTTTTCCGTAAAACATTTAATTAATGGATTTTTAAAACTATTAGTGAATAATATTTATATATTCTTAAATTAAGTGATTATTACACGTTTTTTTTATTATTTAATATTTTCGTTTGATTGAAAATTGATACAACAAAAAAAAAAAAAATTTTGCTTTTAAATTAAAAAAACAAAAAAATATTTATTTATTTCTACGAATCGTTTTCATGCTCTAATTTATATTTTTAATTGAAAGGATTATATAATTTTTATTTTTATTTTAGATCGTCCTTTTTTCATTATTTCACTTTAAATGTACATATTTAAATTCTCATTAATTTAGAAAACAATTTTTAATATTTTCGGAATTAAATTGAAAATAAAAGGTTCAATGAAAATGTAGGCAATATTTTATTTTATATATATATTTTTTTATTTTCCATTTTTAAAATAAATCTTTTGTTAGAAAATAATTTGTACATAGGTTTGGTATATAAGTTTATCACTAAATTTGGCTATATTTTCTAAAAACTAATTTAAGTGAAAGATTTCTATCATAATTCTGTGAAGCGTAAACAGTAAGAAAGTCTAGTGATTCAAAAGTGAAATAAATTGATTACTAAATCACTGAGCTCAAAGAATTATAACATTATAATAGTAGGATATTTATTATATGATATGATAATTTTCATGAGTTTTCATGAGTCAATTTATAATATTTTTCTATTTTTTCATTATTTCAAACTCATTTGTACAAACTGTTATCTAAACATTTTGAAAATATCACAACAGATAACATGTATCTAATAATATATTTATAGATAATAGATAGATAGATAGATATATTTAATAGATTTATTAGATTATATAATATATCTTATATAATAATATATTTTCGGTTATTATTCATTGTCTATACTAAATATACTAAAATTTTGGCAGAATCTTCGTAGTTTATCTTTAAATTTAATAAAACTGCAAACTTTTGAACTGATATATGTATGTAATGTATTCGGAGTATCATGCCATTGTTATATCGTTGATATGATTTCAGTTAAGTTGCAATATAAAAATAATTTGTTCTATATAGATTTTTTCTAAAATTAAAAAGAAAGTAATTCAAATCTAAGCTCAAAAAGTTCTAAAAGAATAGATTCAATAATGGTGTTTAAGTATTGTTCTAAGTTTTTGTATAAATAAATAATAACTATATGATACATTTTATATAATAAATGTAAGTTAAATAGTAAAACATAAAAAAAAAAAAAAAAATGGCGATAAAACACAACAGAAAGAAAAAAAAGGGATTCAGGTCATATCAGGATTTCCAGGGAATACAAATTTAAAAAGAAAAAAAAATTGTGCTAAAAAATTAATCAAATGATAGGATGAATTATTTTAAATGAGTGAGATGGTTAAAAAAAAAGGAAATTGGTTAGGGACTCGGTATTTTTTTTTTTATTATTATAATTATACAAAAAGTATTATTTTCAATTATGTAGAATAAAATTACGAAACGTGGAAATTTTATTTTTATTTAAAATTATTTCAGATTCACTTTTATATTCACTCTTTGAATGTTTTTTTTTTTTTTCTTTTATGTGATGACTGAATATAGTTTATATTGAGTGCATTACATTATAATGTTTCATAATCAATTGGTAAATATGGCAATAAAATTCTCGTTTAGCAACATGAGAATTTATATACATTGTTATTAAACATATTATATAGCATAAATAGGGTATATAATAATTAATAACTTTTAATAATAAAGTGTTCCAAAATAAACAACAAAATGTGGAACAAATAAATTAATGCTATTGTTAAGTGTTTTAGAAAAAATATTTAGAGAAAAAAAAAAAATTGTTTATATTAAGAATATGGGCTAATAAAATGAACTTGATTTGAACTGAATTATATTTGATTTATTTGATATATTAATACCGGAAATTGACATTATTTATATAGTATAAATATAGTTGATAGAAATCTTAAAATTGAATTAATTGTGCGGAAACCATTAATCATTAAAACTTTACTAAATATTTTATAATTTAATTTAATCAAACAATAAAAATTAAAATGCATTTGTGCATATTTAATGAACTGTATATAGTGATTAATTTATATTAAATTATACCTTATACCTATATAGTTCAAATATATTTAATGTGTAAAATGTGATTGAAATTCTATTACAGAAACTATTCGAACTATTTATACCAATATGAAAATAGTCATTTATTAAATTGCTTACGTTCCTTTAACAGAGTAAACTATACTCTTTCCTACCCTAACTCTCAACTTCACCTACCTTTGCGAAAGAGTAGATAGTAGGAGTAAATATATGGTTATGTTAAATAAGCGTTTCATTTACCAACTACTCTCAACTCTTCTTTTAGTGTAAAAGGAATGCAAAAATTAAGGGAATGGTATAATCAGTTTCCCATTTCGTTTGTAACACTGTAAAGACCAAATAAATATGGAAATTATATATAACTATATTATACATTCTTTGATGCTTAAGATTGAATTCTGAGTCGATTTAGCTATTAGCATTCGTACTTTTGCCCGTCTGCACAATAACTCAAAAAATAATGACTAGGATTAAAAAAGCTAGGGTTTTGAAATTTTTACCATTTCATTTTTATATAAATGCCACTTTTGTTGCACTGTAATTGAACAAAACTGGCGGTCTTGAGTAGGTGCAATACAACTTCTTTGTTTTACATATTAAGCTGAGTATCTGCAATTATGCAAAAAAAAAAATGATCGAACTTTTATAGGAACATTTTTTTTTGTAAAATTTGGTATATAGATCTGGCGCAACAGATTCTATTAGTCATATAACTCCAAAATTTACATAAATATTTCTTGGTACTTAATTAAGTCAGATATTTCAAAATTTGTATTAATTATTGTAACCTTGTTGATTTTTATTTATTTATTACAATATCTGAAAGTTAACTTATCTTAAAAGAACAATATTATGGGCCATTATATGAACATTGTATTTAAGTTTTTCCATTTTAAAAATATGCGTGCACACTATGATAATATTTTACTAATAATTTCTTATACTAAATATTTTTTTTTAAATTCTAAGGATATTTTATTAATATTTTTTATGATTATTTTTGTTGTGCAAAATCTAACTACTGTTGCAGTAGTTATAAGAATTATTATATATAAATAATATAGTTTTATTCTAACGACAGATTTTTTACAAAGACCTTATACATTATTATAAATAACTAAAATATAAGGTCGTATGTAAAATGAAAGTTTTTTATATAGGTGTACATTTTAAAAAAGAAAATAAATAAAACCATTTTAGAATATTATTCGACTATAATATTTCGCATCAAAATTTTGTAACTTATTTTAGAATTTTAAGAAGATCCTATACATATATACCTATATAATTATAAAAAGGGCGGGTTAACACATAAAAATATAATGCTGAAGTTTAAAGTTTAATGCTTTAATTTAAATAAATTTGCACCAGAGTGCTATAATTGTATACTAACCATTTATCACTAATGAAATAATCATATAATCATTTTTTTGATAAGTTTTTGTTGCATCAAAATCATATTGGGTAATAAGTCAATAAAATTTTGATTAGAAAAAAACACTCACTTCAAATTGAAATCCATTAGCAATTATTAACTCGTAATAGAACGGTAAATTTAAATACATACTTTTTTTATAAAAATATTTTTAGATTGAAAAAATATGATAAATGGCCAGATAGAGAGACAAACGGAGGAACAGAAAGAAATTAATATATAGCACATATTTTTAATATTTTCATATCAATGATCTTTGAAAATGTGATTAAAAACAATTTCATGACAACATGTAAAATACAAAAAGAATAACAATAATTGTGATTTTTGGATAAATTTAATAATATCGTATATATGAAAATAAATAATTAGAAGTTTTAAGAAAACATTTTTCTAAATTATAAAGAATTATAATTTACAAAATATGTATTATGATTATTTTTGTATTACGAAAATAAATATGGATATTATACTATACTTATTAGTTATTAATTAGTATCTATAACTTTATCATAGGAAAATGCAAAATTTTATTTCAAATATTATTTTGTATTTTATTTGAATCAAAAGTTATATTCATATATGTGTAATGGAATGAACATTTTAATACTTATAAGATTTTTTTTTAAAGAGTTGTACAATTAATTTAATTAACAGAAATTGAAATTAAATAATTTTTTATTTTTTTTTTTGAAATACATAAAGTATAAAAAGTTAAAAAAAAAAAAAAAGAATTGTTTTAATATTGATAACAACAATGTTTGTATATAACCATCTTTATTGAATTATGATTACATATTTTTAAAATAACATGTAAAATGTATTTTTTTTTATTTTTTGCTATACATAATTTATAATTTGATGGAATTTAACTCTTTGTATATTGAAATATTTATTATAAAAACAACGATAAAAAAGGATAAAAAAATAAAATAATGTATATGTATTTAATTTAATAATAAAGTTATATCTAATATACGTATATATTTATTTATTATAATATAAATTTTCTATTATTATCATTGTAATTTATATTTAAGTTAATATATCATTTTATATATCAAAAATTTTTATGAATATTATGTAAGTGTAGATAAAATTGATCTGATTTGCATCTATCAACACAAATTTTAACTTTGTTATATTTACAAAATGTGAAATTTACATTTAACAAAAATAATTTTACAGTTCAGTGAATATTTTTAGATCGTTATTCAATGTATATATCTATATATTATATAACTTATTCGTATTCTTATATACATATGTATGTATATAAGAATACGAATGTTTATGTTTTAAATAACATAAAAACTACAGTAAACGTACTTCCTAAAGTGTTTTTTTTTTGTTTTTTTATATAGCTCTTCATTTGTAATAATAAAAAAAATGGTTGTTTTACATTGAGGTTTATTTTAGATTTTCAATTTTTTAAATAATAGTTTATAATATCTTATAAACAGGACCGTATTACGACCCATAGATGCCCTAAGTACTTTAAAAACAACAAATACCATCTCTTACAAATGTACTCTTGCAGTTTAGCAATGTAAAATTAATGACATTAAAATTTTTGAAACCGCACTCTTTGAAATATCGACATTTGCGTAGATTTATATGCGTAGTTTTATATGTATTTATATTTATATGAATATAAACAATTTCATAAACAACCTATGATAATGCTCAATTACTAAGGAGTCCCCGTAGTTTAGAAATCGGAAGTCGAACTGGCATGATTTAGAAAAATACTCACCGATTTTATTGTAGAATTTAAATATAGGAAAAAAAAAAATTAAAATGTTTAAATCTTAAGCCCTCTCCAAGAAAAGCCCCCAGAACGTATGGTGCCACTTTTAAATTTTTTTCCTTTTTTAGTTTCTATTACAGTACCGGGGACTAGGTTTTTTAAATCACATTGTTCCGATTTCTGGCTTCCACGATACGAGGACTTCTCAAAAATAACAGCTATAGTATTTATATTCAATATTTCGGTTATCAGTATTTATAAAAGTGAAATTTTATCTTTAATAATTATTCCAAAATGAAGTATTTATATACATCTAATAATTATAATAAGACTATTAGGGTTGCTTACAAAAGGTTAAAAGCCAGTGTATAATTGAACAACCTGAGTAAAATTTATTTGTGTGCATTTTTTTTAGACTAGACTGTTAGACTTTTAGTCTTACTGTTCGTCATTGCAGAATCTGTGCTGCCCCAATTATCATGATGCCCTAAACAAGTGCTTAGTTGGCTTATAAGTTAATCCAGCGCTGCCTATAAAGCAGAAAGTTTGTTTGTTTATTTGGAATGAACTGTGGGATACGGAAATTGTTATAGGCGTTGCTGTATGTCGCATTCTGTTAAAGTTTTTTAGTTTTCTATTATGTATTATTAAAAATTTTTGTCTACGTACAGACTTTTTTGTTTTTGTATATTTTACCTTTATTTTCTACTCTTTACTTTTGTCCTATTTTTACCGACTGCATACATTAATGTATAAGGTAGGTATTGTTTTCATACTAAAAATTTGTACCCGAGATTTTCGCAAAAATGTACTACTCCGCTCCGGTGTGGAGAAGGCTGTAAAAAAATTTTCAGCATGATGTCCGTCTGTGTGTGTGTGTGTGGGTGCGTGTGTGGGTATGTCTGTGGGCATGTGTACAGCTTAAACGACTGAGCGGAATTTTTTGAAATTTCATATTTAAGGTTTTGACGTAAATATCTCGGATTGATAAGCTTTTGGAGCAAATCGGACAACCGCAAGTGGTAGTTTACTAGTGTACTTTTTAAGTTTTTTACGAATATTTCGTAACAGAAAAATTTTGTGAGAAAAATTATTAAGAAAAAGTTGTTACACAAGTAAAGAGGGACAACTTTGCCATAGAACATTTTTTGATCCGACTAACTTTAACTTTTATTTAATTTTTTCCAAAGTCCAAATTTCATACGTAACACTCCATATGAATTTATATGAACAATTTTTTTTTGTTTTTTTTTTATATCTCTAAAAATGTTTATACATACATATGTATGTACTTATATCTATGCCAATGCATATTATTCATTTGTGACATGACATAAAATTAAAACGGTAAAATTTTTGTTAGCAGATTTAATATTAATCTTATGTTTGTTTTGTATTTCTTTACAGTTTTTATTATTTTTTACTTTTAATATTATTTTTTGAATGCAAAAAAAATCATGTATCTACATTACAATAATAATAATAATAAATGGATATATGAATGAATGTACATATATTTTTACGATTTCATTGCATATAATTATTTTTATTGAATAAAACAAAATGTTATTAAATTATTAGAAGTTATTTTGCTTTGATATACATTATTATGTAAGAAATCTATAAATTTTGGCATTGTACTTTTTGTGTAGTGGCAATCGGTCCTGTGGTGGAGACAGCTGATTTTTTTTTTTTGGTTGTGCTTTAAAAAAAATTGGATTACAAAATAACCTAAGTAGAGAGATCTTAGAAATTGTGTTTAAATTTTATTAACAAAACATTTAAAGCAAATAAAAAACATTATAGTCTCATTACAAATTACGAAAATATATTAGTTTAAACTTAAAACAAAAAAAAATCAACTCCAAAAATTTTCAATTCCCAGGCAGCGTCAAGTATGAGATAACCCTATTAGTTATCTAAAATTTGGAAATTGATTAGGCTCTGTTAAACTAAAAATGTAACGTTATGCTGATGATTAACGTTACAGCGGCTGTGAAATTCATAGAAAGCTACAAGGGTGCTGTCTTTTGCGAAACTGTGAATTGGATTGGACGTTATTGAAAGGAGGTCATTAATAAATATTAAGGAGAGTGTAGACGATAAAACTGATCCCTGCGGGACTAGTTATTTTATATTTGTCAGATGAATATCCATCGACCAGAACACGAATCCTGCGATTCGAAAAGAAATTTTAAATTCATTTAAGAAAAACTTTACCTACCTAGAAAAACTCTATGCTTTGCATTTTGCCATTAAAGCATCATGCCAAACTCGGTCGAAAGCTTTAGAAATATCCAGAGTCACAACATCCGACTCAACAGAGTGGTGAAGATTAATGTTAAGCTTCTCGCAAAGGTATGCCATGAGATCAGCAGTTAAACGACGGACTCTGAACCCGTATTGTCGATTATGAAGCAAACCTTTGCTATCCAGGTATTTTAAAAGCTCCTGGTTAATAATATTTTTCATTATTTTGGAAAGGACCGAAGTAATAGCAATAGGTTGGTAGTTTGAGGGATCGCTTTTCTCACCTTTTTTGGGAATAGAAAAACATGCGCAACCTTCTATTGGGTAGGATGTATATTAGAAGTAAAGGAGAGGTAGAAAACATTACGTAGAGGTTTTGAAATAGTGGAGGAAGTATTTTTAAGACCAATTAAGTAATACCATTCTCGACCAGCTAATTTGTTTGTATCAAGACTTTTCAAGATTTTTATTACAGCTCTCGTCCTAAAGTAGATTCTACCAAAGGAACAGCCAACTTCTGGGACGGATGATGGCTTTATAAAATTCTATCATAATATTCAATATGGCTAAAATTTTTTTAAACAATAATTTAAAGTTTCAGAACTTTAAATATCAATAACTTTTAATGTTAGAACTTTAAATACATAATAATTTTTAATTCTACTGTATACGGTATAAGCATTATTCAACAAAAAATAAAAAAATATCTGGCAAAAATTAGCGAATTCGATGTACATGAATACAGTGTACCTACAGAGAAATTTATTTTAAGTACCTCTAAATAGAGTTAATTATACAAATATATATTTAAATATGTAATTATATGTATGTACGTTATTCTGTATACATTTAATATAGTAGAAGAATATTAATTGTTATCATTTTAATATATAGGATCATAATATTTATCGTAAAATATTTTTTTTTGTTTTTTATCAAATTTTTAGTTGAAATAATATAAAGAATTTAAAAAATTTTATAAATGATTTTTTTCTTTGACAGAAAAAAAGTTTTATATATCAACACAATCTATTAATAAATAATATAATTAAAACAATTTGAACTATAGAGACCGTTTAACCGTTATTATAGTAATTACTAATTAGGCATTACTTTATTGTAAAGAAAAAAAATTTATAAACAATTTTATAAAAATTAAATGAATAATTTAAGCCAACTAAACATGTATTATAGATATACATATATAAATTATATGTACATAATTCAGCATCATGCATCCTTTAAAAACTTTATGTCAACCAAATAAAATTAAAAACCAAAAAGATTAGTGTCGTAGTAACAATAATGTATAATGAATTAGGTGTTAATGGACCAAATAAATAGATTTTAGTACAATAATACAAAATAAAAAAAATGAGGTAAGATACCATATTTCAAAGTAAATGAGGTAAGATACCATATTTAGGTATAGACATGTATTGTATATATTCTGAATCAGGATCACCGCCGGAGTCGATTTAACGATGTCCGTCCGTCCGTCCGTACGCACGATAACTCAAAAACTAATGATGCTATCTTGATGAAATTTATATAGTAGGTTACTAATTACGAAAGAAAGGCTAAGTTCGAATCTGGTCAAAATCCGTCCATGGGTTCGGATTCTGGAAGCTTCCGAATGATTCCGGAGCAAACGAGATTATCTCCAAAAGCAACAAAGATAGAACCTTCAAATTTTGTACAATGATGTTTCTTCCCGTTCGATTTATGTCTCTGAAATTTAAGAGGATTTGGTCCATGGGTTTGGGTTTTGGAAGCTTCCGAACGAGCACCAGAGCAAATGAAATTATCTCCAAAACCAACAAAGATAGAACGTTTAAATTTTGTACAATAATGTTCCTTCCCGTTCGATTTATGTCTCTGAAATTTAAGAGGATTTGGTCCCTGTGTTTGGATTTTGAAGCTTCCGAACGAGCCCCAGAGCAAATGAGATTATCTCCAAAACCAATAAAGATATAACCTTTACTTTTGGCAGAATGGTGTTCTTTCATGTATGATTTAGGCCTCTGAAATTTAAGAGGATTTGGTCCATGGGTTTGGATTTGGAAGCTTCCGAACGAGCCTCAGAGCAAATGAGATTATCTCCAAAACCAACAAATATATAACCTTTAAATTTGGCCGAATGGTGTTTTTTCATGTTTGATTTAGGTCTCTGAAATTTGAGAGGATTTGGCCATGGGTTTAAATTTGAAAGAATTTGAACCGTGGATTCGAATTTTGGAAGCTTCCGAACGAGCAGCAGAGCAAATGAGATTATATCCAATACGAACAAAGGTAGAACCTTTGAATTTGGCAGAATGGTGTTCTTTCATGTATGATTTAGGCCTCTGAAATTTGAGAGGATTTGGTCCTTGGGTTCGGATTTTGAAAGCCTCCGAACGAGCCTCAGAGCAAATGATATTATCTCCAAATGCAACAAAGATATAACGTTTAAATTAGGCAGAATGGTGTTCCTTCATATTTGATTTATGTTTCTGAAATTTGTGAGGATTTGGTCCATGGGTTCAAATCTTGGAAGCTTCCGGACGAGCCCCAGAGCAAACGAGTATATCTCCACAACCAACAAAGATAGAACTTTTATTTTTAGTACAAAGGTGTTCTGTTATGTTTCCTTTTCTGTAAAATTGGAAACTGACATTTGAAAGAATTTGAACCATGGGTTCGTATTTTGGAAACTTCCGGACGAGCACAAGAGCAACGAGCATATCTCCAAAACCAACAAAAGTAGAACCTTTAAATTTAATAGAATGGTGTTCTGGCAAGTTTTCTTTATGTTCCTGAGATGGATTCGATGAATTGGAGTGGCAATTCGGGTAGCTGACACAAACCTCCCAAGGACTACCAATCTTCGAAAATAATTAAGATAGAAACTTAAAATTTTATGCAAGGGTGTCAAGCATATCCCAAGCGGATGCCTCTTTTACGTTCTTGAAATTCGAGTTGAATAAGACAGAAAAGGGAAGAAGTTCAAGCAGCTGCCAAAAACACTTATGGATTTTTAATTTAATTCGAATTATTCAGGTGTAGAGTATTAATAAGTCGGTTGCATCGACTTACTGTTACATTTACTTGTTATAAAACATTTTGGGTCATAAAGCCATAATTTATTTTCTGATTCAAATATAATTTTTTTTGTGTAATTGTTGTTTGATTAATGTTGAAAAATGTTTGCAAAAGCTTTGGTGCTGAAATATGTATCAAAGAAAATACTTAGGAAAGATTTTAGAGTTGGTTACAAAATCAGGATATTTCCCCTTTTCCAGAGTATTTGCATTTATATATATATGCGAAATTCTGAATTAGGAGGGATTTTAAAGTTGGATTCTAGAGTTTTCCCTTAGAATATTTTTCCTTTTAAAATATTTTTAATCGAATGGGACATAACACTATAATGCTTTATGACCCATTTGAATGGGTTATAAAACCATATTGGGAATATGGCTTTATGGCTCATTTGAATGGGTCATAAAGCCATATTTTTAAAATATGCATTTATGACATAAGGACTTATGACACCCCACCGGTAAATTTATTATTAAAAATATATATGTATTATTGTATAGCTATATGAATCAAATTATTATATACAATAGTATACGTGTTTAACGTAGAATATGTGCTGAGATGAGAGAAAGATAGAAAGATAGGAAAATTGTAATTGTAAAATTTGGATTAACTTCTCTGGCTATTTAATACAATTTATTTTTTCCGTAATTTATGTCGGATGAATTTAATTTTATTAAAACTTTTATTATTGAACAAGAGTTGCTACTTTTTTTTATAAATGTTTTTAGCACATTTTTGTAATTTTTTTGTAAAACTTGTTTTGAGTTTCACTCTGGAACTATAGTAAATTTAAATGATGTAAGCATATTCCATACTTTAGCAGTTCTCAAAACAAATGAGTTCCAATAACCAGTTTAAAATCATTTAGGAATTTTCACGTTAATAGATAGCCATTTGCAGGTTTTCTTGGGTTACGGTAAAATTGTTTAAGAGGGAGCATTACATATTGAGTTTAATTCAATAGTACAAATGTCACTACTTACAAGATATCTATAACAAAGAGATAATGCTCCAATATTTCCACAAATATTAGGGGGAGTAAGAGCGACTAGAACCACAATATCTTCTATTAGACGTAAGAACTATTTTGAACTTTGTCGAGATACCTCAGTGAAGTTTAGAAAGCGGTTTGTGAGAATTATTCTACATTCTATTCAATTGTACAACGAGAAAGAAAATCCGGATATTTGGCAACATTCATCAAACATATGCTCTTTCAAGAGCATTTTTTTAGTTGAACTGCATGCTTAAAATATTAAGATTTTCCGACGATTGAATAGTTTGTTCTTGAAGAATCGCATCAAATTGATTTATTTTGAAAAAATCACATAACTTTGAGTTTTAGCAGTGTTCAATTAACGATGTTTGTTAAACACCAATCAGCTATTTTAGATAAATCGTTGTTAACCAAGCTGGAAATTACATTTCTACTTTGGTTGAGTGCGGCTTGTGTAATCTTAGATTTTAGAACGCTCTCTAAGAGTGCTGCCATCTGCAAAATTAAAATGAAGGTAAAAGATAGTAGATCATTGATATAAAGAACTGAGACTGCTGCACAAATTTGTAGTAAGTGAAATATAAAAACATATGTTTTGATTAAAATTGAAGAAAGAGTCTCTTGATTTTTCATAAATTTTCCTAGCAAAACAAAAAATACAAATTTTGATTGATTGTTAAATTTTTCAAAATTTGCGTTTTTAAAAAACTTTGATATTAGATATAGCCCTTTCTTTTATTTGTTTTTTGATTATGCTTCTAATAGATATTAACTACCACCGTATTTAAAAAGGAACAATAATTTCTACATTAAATTATATGTTGTCTTCTTTTTTTTGGCGAAATATATGAGCCTTTGTTTTCCTCCTTTGTACGATAGGATCGGGTATAATAAAATTACTCCTCCGTTTGTAACACCTCGAAATAAGCGAGCTAGATATACCTTCAAAGGTATGGATCGGATCAGAAAAAAATTCTAAGACTTTTGAGCCATGTCCGTCCGTCCGTCAGCACGCTAACTCAAAAACTAAGAAAGATAGAATCTTGAAATTTACACAAAATATTTTGGGAGTAATTTGTAGGTTCCCTATTTTTTTTGGTTGAGTTTGGACCAAGCCTTAGGGTAGCTCTCGAACAACTAACTTTTAGATCCCCACATTTTTTTTGCAATAGAGCTTGCAAAATTTGCAATTTTAACTACTGATAGATCTCACAAAAATATTAATTTTATTTTTGATAACTTTTTTTTGTAGCCCCACCCTTTACGGAGCTACATCTTCCCAAAGGTTCAAAAAAGCTCTATATTTAAATTGTTATAGCACAAGTTGTATAAGGTATTGAAATTCATTTTCTTCTTCATTTTCTTCATTTTGAAAACGCCAAACAATTACTACTTTTATTAGCTTTAAAAGTATATATACAGTAAATATATGTTTGTGGCATACGGTGTCTTAATTTACCGTTATGTGGAACTCAAATTTTGCAAAATCCTTCAACCCTTCTATCTTCTAAACGGTTTAAGTTGGAAACTTGAAATTTTGACAGAAGTTAGATCTTTGAAAATAAGTATGAGTCATTTCAGAAAATTTTTTTGTATCACCCCCCGTTTAGGAGCTGTAAGGGGTCAAAAACTGAAAATTTTCTATTTTTAAACACCTGTAACTTGAACACCTGTTAAAATTTTTTTGAAGTAATACATAAAAATTAAAGCTTCAACATTATACTCTTATTTCTGTTAACAACTTTTTTTAATAATATAGGGTTACTTTATAATTGACGAAAGTGTTACTTGATTTTTTCAAATTTTCTAACAAATTTCTTTAACGAATTTTTTTCATTTTGTTTTACTCGATAATTTGAAATTGTTTAGGATATAATGCGTAGTACATAAAAATGTAAATAAATAAACAACGGTTGCTTGAAGAATTTTTATTTATATGATATTAATATATATACATACTTATATAATATCATGTTTATTTACATATCGTATATGTCACTGATGAATGAATGATAAGAGTATAGATGTATATTATATAGCGCCGTATTTACATACATATATGTATTTTATTGTACTTATAAGAAATTATTCTGTCAATGGAATATTTAAATATAATATAATATAATATTTAAAATTATTATTTACTATTTTGTACTAAGTAAATTTAATATACATTTACGGCTTAGTATTAAATGGTACTATAGAATATTTGAAAAAGTTTTGGATTGATAATCGTTATGTGGAAGGTTAGAATCTGCTTTTGAAGAATGTATATATAAACATATAGTTTGAATATATGTACAACCCATAGTTCTAGAAATTATAAAATTCACCCAAATTTTTTTAAGTTTCCAACTTAAACCGTTTAGAAGATAGAAGGGTTAAAGGATTTTGCAAAATTTGAGTTTCGCATAACGGTAAATTAAGACACCGTATGCCACAAATATATATTTATTGTATATATAATTTTAAAGCTAATAAAAGTAGTAATCGTTTGGCGTTTTCAGAAAGAAGATATATCGTATACAACTTGTGTTATAACAATTTAAATATAGAGCTTTTTTGAACCTTTGCGGAGCTGTAGCTCCGTAACGGATGGGGCTACAAAAAAAAGTTATTAAAAATAAAATTAATATTTTTGTGAGATCTATCAGCGGTTATAGCTCTATTTCAAAAAAAATGTGAGGATCTAAAAGTTAGGTGTTCGAGAGCTACCCTAAGTTTTGGTCCAAACTCAACCAAAAAAAATAGGGAACCTACAAATTATTCCCAGAATATTTTGTGTAAATTTTTGTGTAAGCTTTCTTAGTCTTTGAGTTAGCGTGCTGACGGACGGACGGACATGGCTCAAAAGTCTTAGAATTTTTTTCTGATCCGATCCATACCTTTGAAGGTATATCTAGTTCGCTTATTTCGAGGTGTTACAAACGGAGAAGTAATTTTATTATACCCGATCCTATCGTACAGGTATAATAATATTGTGAGCAGAGTGACAGGCTGTGAACATACTAACGGTTCGTACGGGTATCTACGAGTTGACAAAGGCAACTGTATTCTTCCTCGTTTTTTTCCGAAGTTTATGTTTCTATACAATATATGCTATTGCTATACATATAGTTTGAAATTTGAATATGAATGATATAAAAATATATTTACATAGCTACAGTGTTATGGCTATACGAATTTTTTGTTTTAATTTGTTTTTTATGTTTCTATACAATATACGCTATTGCTATACATGTAGTTTGATATGAATAGTATAGATATGTATTTATATACATATGTAGCTATGTAATGTTAAGTATTTATATATATAGTTTTTGTTTTGTTATGTTTCTTTTTTGTTTTTTTCTGTTTTGTGTAAAGAATGAATGTGAATATAATATGTAAGTGTGTGTATAATATAAATAATGAATGTGTATAATATGTAAGGTTTTTTGAGTTACTGACAAATTGTGTATGAAAGTACATTTTGTAAAAATAAAAGCAAAAAAATGTGTGCATTGTATATAAAAATGTTTTTAAGTTTAGGATTTTTAAGATTTAAAAATTTTTTTTTAAATATAGATTCCATCATGGAATAAAATCTTAAAAAATAAAGTGATTGTTTTTTAAAACAAATTGTTGATTTCATTCATTCATTTTGCGGTAGCACATTTTTATTTTATTTTTCTGTAACCATGTTTTGATATTACTCACGGTTTTTGCTTAATTTTCCCACTTTTTTTTTGTGTGTGTTTATTTGTGTTTAATGAAAAATATAGTTTAATTGTTTCATTTTTTATTTTTTAGCACCTTTTCAGCAGTAGCATTTTTATATACTTGTACCAGCTTGTACTAATATAATTTTTATGCTATATTGGTATTAACAGAGACTACATAATATAATCTGGTATTAATATAATTTTTATTCTATTAAAAGTTTATTTAAGTTATTCTCATTTTAAGATGGGTTAAGTACATTTTTTTTTTAATTTAGTGATAGAATTAAATTACCGGTTAAAAGTAGTTCAATTTCATGTGGTAATCAGAATTCTGAAATTAGTTTTTAAAGTCAAAAAGAACCAAATAAAACAAACCTTTTAGCATAATATTGTTAAATACAAATCGTAAACAGAATATAATATGCATCTTTCAATCTTATATAACAAACTTCGAAAGGATAGACCATATCACGTTGGTAAACAGTAAAAATTGTTTATCCGAAAAATGGATACTAACTGTTAAATGTGGGTTTGTGTCATAATCTTATACGTCAAAATCTTATGCAACAAAATCTTGCTTTCGAAAATCTACTAGGACAAAATATTGCATGTAACATATTAATTATGTCCCAATAAAGTACTTAAAAATTACTGAAATCCTGATTTTGAAACCAACTCTAAAAACTCTTCTAATTATTTTTTTTACATACATATGTATTTCATGTTACATAATAACTTATAGCAATAATATATAGATTAGCAATGATTTATAGAAATAGTATATACCTATTTTCTAAATACTTTGGAAAAACGGTTTCACAGTTTTTTTAAATTAACCTCCGTGTTAAAATCAAAAACAACTATTTTTTTAAATATTCTAGAAAAAGAGCAGTATGAGAAATAATTAACCACGGTATATAAATATTCTGGAAAAATGTTTAATCCTGATTTTGAAACTAACTCTAAAGTCCTCTTTAATTATTTGTTTGTATACATCTATTCTTTAAAAACAAAGCAACAATCTATTTTCATTTAAAAAATATTTTGCAAGATTTTTGCGTGAAAGATTTTGAAATGTAAGATAAAAAAAAGCAAGATTTTGTCGTAGGTGGAGTTCGGCGTGCACGATTCTGTGCAATTTATCACTACATAATTTTTTTTTAAATTAAATAATAGGAATGGTGTTCATAATAATATTATATAATAGTTTTAAATTATTACATATAAAATATTATTTTTTAAAAAATATAATTAAATGTCCGTATAAATGAGGTAATAAATTGAAGTTACCATTGTAATAATTACCCACCATATTGATTTTAAAACGTGGTTAAAATTTATAATAATAATTTTATTCTCGTTTTGTATATTTAATTTTAAATAAGTGTTTAAATTAAAATTTATTTTTAACAAATAGATAGTTATCGATTTCTTCTTTAATGGTATTTCAAACAAAATATTGTACATGGTTAAATACTAGATTTTTTTTAATTATGTAACTATAGTTATAACAAGGAACTTTAAATAGCATTTTTGTTATTATCTAACATATAAATTTGAAATAATTTGAAAATAGGTCATCCGAATAATAGTAACGATGTTATTTTAAAAAAAAAATCTTAATACAGGGTGTCCGAACTCAAAAGCCACGAAGAACGGAGTTGATTGAGAAGTTCATAACAAAAAAAAAAATTTCCGAAGGGGGGCGATAAATTTAAATATAACCGCATGCTTAATTGAAATTTTGTTAAAAAAATTATTTTCCATATTGTTACATAAAAATAATATAATTATGTACTTCGTAAGTAAGCACATTGTTATGTTTAGATAATTATCTCTATAAAGGTAAAAGATAAGAGCAAAATGTATTAACTTAAATTGAAGCTGACGAATTGGTGATTTTGAAAATGAAATAAAATTGGTATATTAATAGCGGATATTTATACAAAAATTACAGTTATTTTATAAAAACAGTGAAAAATATCAATATGTAATTCTTTAACTAAGAAAGATAAATAAAAGTTGGAATATTAGTGTGAAAGCACATAACTTCAGCTAGCTGCCGACACTTAAACGAATCTTCTATGTTATACAGGCGCAAATGTGTTGTTATTTCTTTAAAAAGTTAACGAAATTACTTTGAAGATAGTTATCTCGGAAACCGTTAGAAACAGACCCCCCTTTCAGAACAATTTTTTCCTTGTTATGAACTTCTTTATCACCTCCGTTCTTCGTGACCTTTGAGTTCCAGACACCCTGTATATATGTAAAAAAATATGTATATACTTGTAAATATAGCAACCAAATATTATTTTAACCTTTATTTTAACCATATAATAAATGTTATTTTTAATTTATTTTTTAAAAAGGCAATTTAATGGTAAGTTAAATTTTCTTTTTTCTTTTCCTTAAGACCAATAATTAACTGTTATTTGAAATTGCATCACAATAAAAAAAAAATTAAAATCAAGACTCAAAAGTATTTTAGTATCAAGAATTGGTAATGTAAATAAAATTACGTACAATCTGCTGGTTCAATAATTATTGTAGCCTTAACGTATGCAATTTGCTGAATTGTAGTGCATAGTGAATAAAAAATTTAATAAGAGGGTTGGTTGCTATTGTAATTATGTACATTATTTAAAATTAGATTAATGAAATATTCTATAGTTTTATTTATAATAAGTAACGAATGTATCAAAATAAGCTATTAAAAAAACATTATAAAAAAATCCATTTGTTGGGGGCTCGGAAGTCTACTCCCTGGTTGTATTTTTGTTGTTTTTTATTTAAAATTTAAATTTAAAAAATAAATCTATACTAATATATAATTTGAAAATGCTTGTTGGTCATTTCAGATTAAAAATAAATAAGAAATAAAACAAAAGAATTGAAGTAGAAAGTTGGTGTAGTAGCTGAAGACATGATGAAGCAGGTATGTTCGTCGGATTTCGAATCCCGAAGTAGACTTAATTTTTTTCATTTTATTTTTGTATAATCAAAAACCTAAAAATCGGAACAAGCACGATACGATACGTACGATAAGTATCGGGTATAATAAAATTACTCCTCCGTTTGTAACACCTCGAAATAAGCGAGGTAGATGTACCTTCAAAGGTATGGATCGGATCAGAAAAAAATTCTAAGTCGATTGAGCCATGTCCGTCCGTCCGTCCGTTAGCACGCTAACTCAAAAACTAAGAAAGCTAGAATCTTGAAATTTACTCAAAATATTTTGGGAGTAGGTTTTGTAGGTTTTGTCACTTTGTAGGTTTCCTATTTTTTTTTGGTTGAGTTCCGACCAAAACTTCGGGTAGCTCTTGAACACCAAACTTTTAGATCCCCACATTTTTTTTGTAATAGAACTATGAAATTTTAACTGCTGATAGATGTCACAAAAATATTAATTTTATTTCTAATAATTTTTTTTGTAGCCCCACCCGTTACGGACCTACAGCTCCCCAAAGGTTCAAAAATGCTCTATATTTAAATTATTATAGCACAAGTTGTATAAGGTATATCTTCATTTTGAAAACGCCAAACAATTACTGCTTTTATTAGCTTTAAAAGTATATATACCATAAATATATACTTGTGGCATAGGGTGTCTTAATTTACCGTTATACGAAACTCAAATTTTGCAAAATCCTTTAACCCTTCTATCTTCTAAACGGTTTAAGTTGGAAACTTCAAATTTTGACAAAAGTTAGATATTTAAAAATAAGTATGAGTCATTTTTTTTTGTATCACCCCCCGTTTAGGAGCTGTAAGGGGTTAAAAACTGAAAATTTCCTATTTTTAAACAACTGTAATTTGAACACCTGTTAACATTTTTTTAAAGTAATACACAAAAGTTAAAGTTTCAACATTATACTCTTATTTCTGTTAACAACTTTTTTTTAATAATATAGGGTTACTTTTTAATTGACGAAAGTGTTACTTGATTTTTTCAAATTTTCTAACAAATTTCTTTAACGAATTTTTTGCATTTTGTTTTACTCGATAATTTGAAATTGTTGAGAATTTAATGCGTAGTACAAAACAATGTAAATAAATAAACAACATAACGGTTGCTTGAAGAATTTTTATTTATATTATATTGATATACATACATACTTATATAATATCATGTTTATTTACATATCGTATATGTCACTGATGAATGAATGATAAGAGTATAGATGTATATTATATAGCGCCGTATTTACATACATATATGTATGTATTTTATTGTACTTATAAGAAATTATTCTATGGATGGAAATATTTTTAAAGAAATATTGCAATGTATGGCGATATACTTATAACAATATAAATATACTATGTGCGCATTAATATAATATAATATTTAAAATTATATTTACTATTTTGTAATTTAATATACATTTACCGCTTAGTATTAAATGATATTTTAAAAAGTTTGTTTTAAATATTTGAAAAAGTTTTGGATTGATAATCGTTATGTGGAAGGTTAGAATCTGCTTTTGAAGAATGTATAAGCATATAGTTTGAATATATGTATGTACAACTCATAGTTCTAGAAATTATAAAATGTACGCAAATTATTTTAAAATACTAAAATATTAAAACAATAATATTGTAAGCAGAGTGACAGGCTGTGAACACACTAACGGTTCATAGGGGTATCTAAGAGTTGACATTTTTGACAAGTTAACATTTTTTAAACATTTAATTGTTATAAAATGTATGGGACAAATTAAAAAAGATTTATTTTTGAATCTATCAAATTAAAATTTGAGAAACGTAAAATTAGATAATAAAGAATTTAAGTTTTTTATTTACATTTTTTTTGGATAAATGATGAAATACTTTTTTTTTATGTCAATGCTATTGAAGATCTTTAATCTAAAAAATCTATAATTAATAAAGATTTTTTTAAATAATTTTTTCTTTTTATTTTTCAAAGATTTTCTAAAAATTTTTATTAAAAAAATTCACACGTATTATGAAAAAAGCAAAAAGCATATATTATGTAAAAAGCACACACGTATTATGTAAAAAGCATTAAAAAACCGTTCAGTTTTTAAGTATTCAACTAAATTTACTGAACTTCAATTTAAAGATAATAATATTCTTGTAAAATTTTCAATAATAATATTTTATATAAAATTTAAATATATTATTATTGTAATTTTTATTAGTTTTGTTTTCAAGATTTAAACAAAACAAAAAAAGCTTTTACAATATTCATGTATTTTTTTTTACAATGCTGTCTCTTTCAGTTTTCTTCGCATTTTAGTAAAATTTAATTTAAACTGTCAATACAATTATCTGATTTATACATTTTATTCTTAGTTTTTTCCCTCTCACCTATTTCATTACCTCCCGTCAGTATCTCGTTGTATATTATAATGTATCTATTATATTGCAAAAAACAAAAAAAAAAAAATGTTCAGGAATTCATTTGCATTTTTTTATTTAAATTTTTTTTTTCCACCCCTGACAGAAAAGAAAACTAAAAAAAACTTAGAATCGATATAAAGGACTGAAAAATAAGTAAAACTTTTATAGTAATTTTTTTTTTACTTTTTAATGTATTTTATTAAAGCATTTCCTCCCTACGGAGTATTCTTTAAAAAAATAGTTTAGTACATTAGCACGATCGTAAAACGCAATTTCGTGAAAATTGTTTTCTCATAGGAATGTTGTAAAGTCAATGTTGTAAATGTAAATTAACTGACTTAGAAATTTCACAAAAATTTCATTATTATAAATACATAGTTTCTGTTGTTTCTGTTGTCATCTTATTTTAAGTTGTATTGTAGTTGATTTATTGTGAATATCTATGGAATATAATATCTGCCAAAAATTAATCTACCCTTGCTAACCAAAATGCATCCAAATATGGAAATAAAAAAAATAAACCATTTGAATATTTTTCTATTTTTTTTTTGTCATCATATAATCTGTGTTGGTGTATTCGCGAGTTTTTCATTCGAATCGTTCGTTAAGGTTCAGTATTACCACAAAAATTGATTTTATTGTGATTATATTCGTAATATTTGCTTGTTTAAAATTTTTGGCTTTGGATTCTGGCACATAAAAAAAAAATACTAAAGCCAAACCAAGTTATTTGTTCATTGGAATTTTTTTTGGTTTTTTTTTTTTGTTTTACTAACAGTATCCGATTGCTCTTGCAGTTTTTTTCTGTCATTGTAAAAAAAAAATATATATATTTAAAAAGTTTTTTGAAATATAAAAGGAATATATAGGTATATTATATATATTTGTAGTTGTTCGAGTCAAGTTTCATAAAATGAGAATAAAATTTAATACATTTACTAAAAATAAAATATTATTCTTATTTAAAGAAGTTATACGAGTATATACCTAAAATATTTATAAGACAGAGTATGAAAAATGAAATAAAGTGAATCAAAACACGAAAAAAGAAAAAAATTAAATAAATAAATAAATGAATAAATAAAAGAAAATAACAAAATAAAAAGAAAATAGTGACATTTTATATGTCACAAAAGTTGTTACTGAATGTACAACTGTTATAACAGAATACACTCATCAATTAACATTAACTTTATGCAATCACTTAATGAATTCTGAGGAATAAAATAAGTTTCAAACATGATTTTAACATACTACATGCACTTTTTATAATTATTTTTCTATATAGGATTATATAAAATATAGGCTGATAAGCTATGGTGTACAATGTACAGTAGATATTTGCCTTGAAAAGTATGAGTTTTAATAAAAAAAAAAATTTTTGGTTAATAACTTAAAGGGTTCTGTATATGAATTTTTTTTTAGTTAATTTTAACTGCTATTTTTATATTCAAATTTTGTTTTATTTTATTTTGTTGAGCTATTTCACGAAAAAAAAGCCTCTAATCTAAGGGTAGCCCAAGACTCGTAGTATATTTAACAGCCTTTTTATTTATAATTTAAGTATGTAATTTAAGTATTTTTATTTTTATAAGGCTATTTGAACTAAAAAGGCTTCTAAATATACCTACTGGAAGTTTTGGGGATATCCCTAGGTTAGCGGCTTTCTCAATTACAATTCAAACACATGTTTAAAAACAACCATTATTCGTTACTGATTAAATTAACAATAGAGATTTAATAAAAGATACTATTTTCTTGCAAAAAAAAAGTCCCCCGTAGAGAGGTATAGTACCTTGGTTTACGAATGTATCTTCTCATCTATCTTAGGAGGAATAAGGGTGAAAACTGGTCCCGTTTTTGAAAGGTTCTTACATACTCTACCTAATATTCAAGAGTGTATATATTCGGATATTTTAAGGCGCACCCACTGAAGCTAAGAAAATTTTTATGATACATCGATATGATTTGGCAACTTTTTTATGTTTCTGCAACAACAACAACATGTGCAACATTGCAACATTTTCATGATGCAACATTTTAGCATCAACTATATCGCAAGAGTAACATATCAAATTTCATTAAAATCGTATAACAATTACTAATTGCTCTAGAATATAACAAATACTATTCGTATTTGGATATTTTAAGGCGAACCCAATGAAGCTACATACCTCAAATTTTGTGTACTGGTGCAAGAGTGTAAGACCAACCCGTATCCAAATTTGATTGAAATCCGAGAGTTTTTTTTTGTCTGACCACGTGGTTTTTTTAGAACAAATCATATTTTATTCGAACATTATGACTGGGTTTCACTACAGTTTCCAACCTTAACGTTTTTTTTGCAGAGGTGCTAATTCACAACACAAAAATTTTTTTTTTCGTTTTTTTTGGATTCTTGGACAGCCTTGAAAACAAAAATCCATCACATCACAAAGAGAATTTATACTACGAGAAAAATGATTACTAGATTATAATACCAGAAAGAAATTAAATAAATAACTTTAATAAGATAAGCTCCGAAGATGCTTGATTTTAGTGCTTTTATTGCTCTGATGGAAAATTTAATTAAATATTTTTTTAAATTTAGTTTTAACCGTCCCAATTACGATAAATTTATTCTCAATGGTTTCAGTTTAATTTGTTCTTTATATTTTTATACTTTTTTAAATTGAATCTTTGACGTATTTTAGATTTTTCTTTTAATATTATTTTTTAATGATTATATTATTGGAATTGATATTGATTTAATGATTATTAAAATGCCAATAAGTTTAATTAACAATATAAATGTTAAGTTTTAAAATTGTTGTTTAGAAATTCTTAGAAATATTATAAAAAATAAAAGCTCACAGATTGACAAACCGACAATTGAGATATTGGATCTGCATAATAATTATTACAAGAAGTACCAATTTTAGTTTGTTTTAAAAAGAATTTACTGTAATAACTGTAGTATGTACATAAAAATGCACGGTGGAAAAAATGGATACAAACTCAAATATGTCGGAATACGTCTTTACACGTATTTTGCATAAACTAAAGAAAAAAAAAAAAAATTGTAAAATATGTTTATGTTTTCTGTTGATTTGATAGACATTTAACAAATCAGCTTGAAATATCAGTAAACCTTTAATTTTTTGTTATATTGTAATATTTTTTTTTTTTTTATATTTATATTATCGTCGTATATTATATGTAAGGTAAAGTATCGATAATACTTCGATAATACACCGGCAAAATTTTTCGACGTTTTCAACCAGTCTGAGTACAAAAACACAATTTTTGGAAATTGTTTGTAAGTCAAGTGTACGGAAATAAGGTTCTTATATGAAGTCAAAATAAAATTGATATCTATAATTGATATTGAATATATAGTAACATTTAGTACATTCATTGCTTTGTATTAAAAGTAAAGTTTTTAATAAATTTTAGAACAAGTTTAAGAACTATAAAAATATACCCAAAATTTAGAGCAATCAGATTATAAGTAATAATAATATTACATGGGAAATATTAGTACTTAATGTATGTTATCTTGTATCAAAAATTTTGTTTGCAATTAAATTGTAAATAGGTCTAAAAACCGGAACCGGTTTTTCAATTGGAAGTATCACCTAAATTAAAAGTCCTTTTCCAATTGCTTTTCGTATTATAGAAAAGATCATAAAAACTAAATATTCAAATCAATTCAAAGCCACCATAATGTTACTTTGGTCAATGGAAATTTCACAATTCCTAACTCAAGAATAGAGCACAATAGATCTACAGCAAAAGCTGCAGTATTATTTAAACTCCTTAAATAATAATATATCTCAAGAATACGTTTTTATATACGAATATTTATCATTTTATATACCTATACAAATGTCTATTTAAAAAAAATTATCTGAGTTTATTTATAATCTGATAAAGTAAAATAATTTTTTTTTATATAAGAGCCCCGTCTTCTTAAAATATAAAAAAGCTATAAGAGGTATATGATAATTTTTGAAAGATACGTCAATTTTATTGTTCAAAATCTTTGTACAAAAGTTAATTTAGCTGAAAACCTTTTTGTTTAAAGATTAAAGTTTGTAAGGCTTAACCACAAATAAGAACTTTTTTTTTTGGATTTGAAGGAGTTCACGTTTTGTTTTGATCATACTATATATCATCTGACAATGTTTTATTTACTTGAATCTTTTATATAAAATATCAGGGATATTTTTTTTCAAATAACTTTTTTTTTTTTTATAAAAAATTGTTATTAATGTAGAAATTTAATTTTTAAATTTTCCAAGTTCTTAGCTTTAACTTATATGCCACAATAATCACATTTTTTACCTTTTTCGTGATGATCCAATATAAAATTGTTGTAAAATTCTTAGACATTTATAAGATTGGCTGATAATTTCACATATACATATATATTTAAAAAATTTTCAATTAACTTTTTAAGTTGTAAACGGAGAAGGAATCATATTGAATTAACGGTGTTCAAAAAATGTTTATTTCGGAAACCATTATATGCAGAGATATGCGGAGCACATTATTCTTGTTTTGATCTAGTGTATCACTCGCTGAAGTTATGCACTTTATTTTTGTAACACCCATAATACATATGTATATGTATATAATATTAAAATTTATTTATAATGAAAATAAAAAACCAAATAATTATTTTTTTTTTAAGTAATTATTATAATCAATATATAATAATGTTGATTAAAACGATAGGTTTTCTTGATTGGTTAAGTTAATTATTTTTTTATAAATAATATTGTGAGTATTAATTATAAAATAGTTGTGATAAAGAATATTTTTATTTGTATAAACAAAGTAAAAATAAAATTTTACGCTAAAAGAATATTGTAAAAGTTAAATGAAAAATTTTTTATCTGTCATGTTGTTTTTATAGTGTTGACTTTATATAAGGATTATTTTATACTGCAGAGATATTAATCAAGATGTTAATAAATTGACAAAAAAAAAAGAAAATTATTTTTTATAAAATATAAATTCAAATAAGTTATAGGAGAACAGTGTAATAGAGGTAAAGTTTATATATTGTATGACTACTTGAATCCTGATCCCTGATGAAATCATAATAACAACTATATCATTAATAACGTTAACGTTAAAATTCTGTAATAACGTAAAACATTTTAAAAATAATTTTGAGAAATAAAAAGTTATAAATAAAAAAATTTATTATAGTTATAGTGATATAAAAACGATCCCATTTAAAAGTAAAATATATAAATAAATGACCGGAAATATATCTATATATCTATAACACATTGTGTCAGAATATTGACCTTAGTGATTGCAATAAACTGGTTTACCGTAACTTATCACTTATTATCGTTAAATTGCGTAAAACATTTTCTTTTTCTATTATCCCATAAAGCTACTGCTTTTATTAATACATTAAATTTTATTATAGTCTTGAAAAGTGTTATCTTTTCAACTTCAAATTTCAATTTAATTTAATAATCCGAATAATTTTTAGTGATGAAACTTTTTTTTTTCTAATCTTCCAAAGACACCAAGAATTCCCCCTTGGTTGTGTCAGATTCTTACATACTCAACCCACCTCCCCCTTTAGCCAATATAATTGGATGAAACCCTTACCTACTAAAGCAGTAATTGGCTAGGAAGTAGGGATAGGACTATAGCCGTTATAAGAGTTTAAACATGCAGTAGTATATAACACCTTACTACATAAGGTAATTATTGAAGACAACTCCAACTGTCACTGTAGCAGCTATTATTATTGGTATTAGTATTCTTATTAATATTATTTTACTACAGAGTCAGCGCCATCAGTGGATTACAACGTTCAGTAGCATATAACAACTTCTGGCATGATATAACCAAAAATAGCTCCACTGTAGCAGCTTTTATTATTATTATTACAATTATTATTATTATTATTATTACTATTATTATTATTATTTTTATACCCGTACGATAGGATCGGATATAATAAAATTACTCTTCCTTTTGTAACACCTCGAAATAAGCGAGCTAGATATACCTTCAAAGGTATGGATCGGATCAGAAAAAAATTCTAAGTCGATTGAGCCATGTACGTCCGTCCGTTCGTCCGTTAGCACGCTAACTCAAAAACTAAGAAAGCTAGAATCTTGAAATTTACGCAAAATATTCTAGGAGCAATTTGTAGATTCCCTATTTAAATAGAGCTATGAGCTATTAACTGCTGATAGATGTCACAAAAATATTAATTTTATTTTTAATAACTTTTTTTTTGTACCCGTTACGGAGCAACAGTTCTCCAAAGGTTCAAAAAAGCTCTATATTTAAATTCTTATACCACAAGTTGTATAAAGTATATCTTCATTTTGAAAACGGCAAACGATTACTGCTTTTATTAGCTTTAAAGGTATATATACAATAAATATATAGTTGTGGCGTACGGTATCTTAATTTCCCGTTATGCGAAACTAAAATTTTGCAAAATCCTTTAACCCTTCTATCTTCTAAACGGTTTAAGTTGGAAACTTGAAATTTTGATAAAAGTTAGATCTTTAAAAATAAGTATGAGTCATTTCAAAAATTTTTTTTGTATCACCCCCCTTTTAGGACCTGTAAGGGGTGAAAAACGGAAAATTTCCTATTTTTAAACACCTGTAACTTGAACACCTGTTAAAATTATTTTGAAGTAATACACAAAAATTAAAGCTTCAACATTATACTCTTATTTCTGTTAACAACTTTTTTTAGTTAATAATATAGGGTTACTTTATAATTGACGAAAGTGTTACTTGATTTTTTGTATTTTGTTTTACTCTGATTTTTTGATAATTTGAAATTGTTGAAGATATAATAATGCGTAGTACAAAAAAAATGTAAATAAATAAACAACATAACGGTTGCTTGAAGAATTTTTATTTATATGATATTGATATACATACATACTTATATAATATCATGTTTATTTACATATCGTATATGTCACTGATGAATGAATGATAAGAGTATAGATGTATATTATATAGCCGCGTATTTACATACATACATATATGTATTTTATTGTACTTATAAGAAATTATTCTATGAATGGAAATATTTTTAAAGAAATATTGCAAGGTATGGCGATATACTTATAACAATATAAATATACTATGTACGCATTAATATAATATAATATTTAAAATTATATTTACTATTTTGTACTTAGTAAATTTAATATACATTTACCGCTTACTATTAAATGGTACTATAGAATATTTGAAAAAGTTTTGGATTGATAATCGTTATGTGGAAGGTTAAAATCTGCTTTTGAAGAATGTATAAATATATAGTTTGAATATATGTACAACCCATAGTTCTAGAAATTATAAAATTCACCCAAATTATTTTAAAATACTAAAATATTAAAAAAATAATATTGTAAGCAGAGTGACAGGCTGTGAACATACTAACGGTTCGTCCGGGTATCTAAGAGTAGACAAAGGCAACTGTATTCTTCCTCGTTATTATTATTATTATTATTATTATTACTATTAATTATACGATATACATTATTATGATATATGATTATTACGATTATTCCTACATATTTTTGTATTTATATGACCTGACTGGAGTTTGAGCCCAAGACCCTTCGATTGAAAGTTTGGCGTCTTAATAACTACGCCATGAGTCTGATAAAAACTTTTTATTCTATAATTGAATTGTAAAATGTTTATTTATTTGATAGTTTAACAAAAATATTTTATTCATTCATTTTATTCTTAACTTTGCGTTTGAATTAATAAAAATAGTAAATGAATATAGATAAAACAATATGCACATATTATATATGTTGATTTCCCATTTTTTACGATTCAAAACGCGATAAAGTGTCGAAAACATTAAAAATTTTGGATAATGCTACCATTACAAAAACTTTAATTGAGCTAATTTAAACATATTTTGAATAAGAAAATGTTGTTAGAAAAAATGATGACCACGAGAACAATATAATTAAAGTTGTAGTAGTCGATGTACCTTGAGCTTCGTCAATAATATTGATATCTTTGAAGAAAAAACTTCAATTAGAAATTTAAAAAAGAACTGTTCATTTAGAAAACATTTTATGAAGAAAATTATTAAATATCTTGAAATTATTCTGAAAAAAAATTATTTCCAATACAAAAATATTCGTTAAAAATATCTAAATATTGCATATCATCAACCCATGACTGTTCGTCTAACGGGTATAAAGTTAGAATTTACGTTCTCTTTTGATAGGTTCTTCAGCATGAAATGAAAGTGAAAGGAGCTTTTGTACTTGTATTTGCGGTCGTATTTTAAAAACGAAAATTCATTAAAATATAATTGACTTAATAAAAACTCAATTTAAATTCATATTTAAATACAATTTAGTTAAAATTTAGTTCAATATTATGCGTAAATTACAGATAAATTTGAAGCGGTAATGAAGAAATCTAGTAAAATATCAATCCTTAAATGGTTAGCGTTAGGGTATCAATAGTCGAGTGGTTTATCAAATGGATTATTAACTGAAAGACTTCAAACCTGCCAAATATGCCATAAGAGTTCTTGCTTCTTCTTTTCTCTTTAAAGTCAATTATGATGACAAGAAAAATTTGTTACAATAATAATATTATTTGGTAATCATTGCACTATATGCATTTTTCAATATTAAAATATTTTATTTTTTATTTATTCATTAAATTTATATGAATAATTTTTGTTTTAGATAAATTTAAATTTATTTAAAAGAAATTTTTGTATTTACATTTATTGATTAAAGATGTCAATTTATATATTAACAGTTTTATGCTGGAAAATATAAATATTATGTATGTATGAATATATAGGAAAAATGTATGCAATATACATTTTAAATATATTTTTAATGATAATTAAACGTTTTCTGACATTTTAACACATATTTTTGTTTATATATTATCTTTCTAATTTAAATAGTTACTTAAAACAATTATATTAATATTAAAGTTTTGAAAATAAAAATCAATAATTTAATTAAAATATCCGAACAAAAATATTATGGAGTTTTAAAAGTCTTTAATGAAAAAAAACTACAAATATTTAAATAAATATCTAAATTATTTAAAAAAAATATTTTTAAAATATTTTCATAAAATTTTTTAAATATTTTATAATTTTTTTTTATTCTTTTATAAAGTGATTTTTTATAACCACTTTAAATTCAAGTACAACAAGCTTCATTTAATTTTAATAATGGAATTTTAAGTTTGTTAAAGTTCAGTCAAATTCAAGCTAGTACAAAAAAAGAAAAAAATTAAAATTGTATGGTTTTGTTCATTTTATTTTTTGTTTATAATGTTTTTATTTATTATAGAATGATCGTTTAATAAAAATTCAGTTATTATGTTGTATAATAGGATAGGTTTTTTGATATATTTTTATTACATTAAGATATATCAATATCTGTCATAATACATACAATTATATTGTATATATGTCTATAATATTATAAAAAAATAAAAATTGAAACAAATTTAATAAGATTCCAGTTTTGAGACCTAAATTATTTTTATTGTTCTAACTGGAGGGTAGACAGAATGAGTAAGAGTAACTGTGAACAACTGTACAAACATCAAAATTTTAAAGTGAAGGGAGTCGGATAATACTGCAGCTGTCCATTAATTATGAAGAATTTAAAATAATATATCTTTTTCTACCAGATAATAGATAGCGCTCAACTATTTTAATATATTTCTGTATTTTACAATCGTGTAAGTAGAATAGTTTCAACTTACAAACTACTATAATTAAAGATTTAGTGAAATTAATTATGCTTAAAACTAAAGTTTTTTTATATTCAAATAAATAAAAAAGAAAAATGTTGAAAACTATGATATTATAACTACGATTCAATTATTTATTATAAAATTTTTTTTCAGTTCTAATTATTTTTTATAACCACAAATAAACCACAAAACAAAAATTAAAAAAAAAAAATTAATATTTATATGATTGTTAGCACATCATAAAAAAGTTATAAAATAGAATGTAGAAAGTCACTGGAAAAGTTATTTTATTTACGTTGATTTCTTTTCATTTTCGAGACAGAGTATGAAAAAATTTCGTTTGAAAAAATAATATTATGATTTAAGAGTAATTTACCTTGAAATCAAGAATTTTTTACTTTATCATACATTATTTTCAAAAAAAGGATACATATAAAGTAATTAATAGGTAGTTATCTTTTTATCTAGTACCTTTCAAAAAATTAAAAAAAAATTTCTCAATTTTTATTTTTGATGTGAAAATTGTAGGACATTGTTTTCTTTTATAGATAATTTTTGATACGTATTTTTTTGAAGTTTTTATGTGGTTGAAAAGTCAGTTGACATGTTCGCCATAATTTAATTTTATTTCATTATTTATAAAATTTTATTTCACTGTGGTTTTTAAATATGTTGTTAAATGGTTTTTTTTTTTATTCTTTAACTTAGTTTTTAATTTAAATTTATAAATTGAAGTAATTAAAATAAACAAAAATAAAAAAAAGAAATAATTTGAATGTTGATGTCATGGTGATAATACTGAAATCATTAATACTCAGGGGTTAATTTCTAAAAAAAAGAATGAATGGAAAAAATATTATTAATGTCTCTTCTGCAATCGTAATTTTCTAGACTAGGTATTTTATAATTATAGAACTCCATAACTTTTTGATATTTTCAACATATTCTGAGAGCCCTGTGTTTTCCTTTGGCTAGTTAACTGTTAATATATATGTTTTGGGATCTCAATTAAAGTGATTGCAATTGGTCTAATCTTTAGGACAATTAAATTCATAACATAGCATAACAATTAAATTCATCGTCGCTAAAATTTAATATTTGATTTTAAATTTTCTTTTTTAAAATAATTTTTAGCAAATTATATTAAAATAGAATTACAATTTTTAAAAGAAGAGGAACATCGTTTTGAAAAGCTTTAATCCAAATTAAATCATGATTATACCAATAACTGATTACATTAAACTAATAATTAGAGTTTCCAGATCTAAATATGTCTCATTTGTTGAATTAGAATTTTTTAACCGTTATTTTTATAATCTATTTATTTAATTAATCAAGTGAAATGAAACGTTAGATGAAAAATTTTAAATTGGTTCGAAAATTCGATTTTTAATTTTAAAAAAGTAAATGGTTTTATAATAATAAAATAAGTTTGAAAATCGAAAAAATCAGCGGAAAAAACTGTAAAACTGTTTATAATGTTTCAAAATAAATATGTCAAGTACATTAAGGATATACGATATAATTACATCCCCGATATAAAAACTTTTTTTTTATTAAACATATAAGGATATTCTTTTTTTTTTTCAACTTTGTCTCTATATTTATATTATATTTTTTGTTATATCATATTGCATATTCCTTTATTTAAGTGTAATTGGTAATCCTAATTTTTATTAAAAAATTATTGCACTTATAATTTTATATTATATATAATTCATATTTATATTCAGTGAGTCTTATTGATTTTCAGTGATATTTTTTATTTGATGCGATTTATATGGCATTTGGTTTTGTAGAGTTATATAAAAATTTATTTATAAATTTTATTTTTGGAAAATATGTTGTAATGAATATTAATTTTAAAATTGCATTCATGCCTATTTTAATAAAAATAAACTACTTATATATAAAAACAAATTTGAAAACATCGTTATACTATGACAGTATGACCACATGCGTTCATGTATATTTTTTGTATTGTTAATATTCAATCATTGCTTTAAAAATATTTTAGAAACATTAACCTTCAATTTATTGATTTAAAGATAACATTATTTATATATATATATTAACCCCATTTATTTATTTATATAAAGTTTCACTCATGCAATTGACAGAGTATTTTCTATTGAATTGTTCATATTTAGTTTTGTATTTGGCAGCGGTTTTTATTTATTTGATTATTTTAAAGTTACTAGGTGCCTATTGAGTTTTTTTTTTTATGAATATACATTTCAAATTCAAATTAAATTTTAAGTAAGTATACATTTATATTTAAAATGGTGTTTAATTAATTTAATAATAAAATATATTTAATTTCTGGTATTAGTTTTTGTGGTATTACGTGTTTTACAATACTATTTTTTAAAATTAATTTTCTCGTGAAAAATTTTATTTATTTTTCAATATATAATTTGTCTATACTTTTATTAAATAGAAATTTATTATAAATTATATTCTTATAAAATAACAATTTGAATTGAAAATTAATTTTTTTTATAATGTATATTAATTAAATAAATAAAAAAGATTGTGTTAGACATGTTTGATAAAGATTAAATTCTAAATTATGCATATTTAAATGTATAACAGGAAATTTTTATTTTTTTTGTCTAATTTATTTAACTGATTCCTTACCATCAACACCAAAATCGGAATATCATATTTTTCGCAAAATTTTAATGAAGATATTTTATTTAACATTTATTTTAAAGTAAAATGTAATTTTTGAAGATGTGTTTTATTGATAATTAAAACTAATAATTATATATTTTTTGCGACTGGAAATTTAATTTAAAAGTGTTAACTGGAATTAAAAGAAAAATAAATAAAAGTTTAGTTAAACTGAATTAACAAAAGATTTTTAATAAGCCGCCTGGTTCGAGTAGCTGCCATACAATACATCTTTCTTTATATGGAAATAACTCAGTATCTATTCAAGTATCTGAAATTTTGCAAATGATGATCAAGTTTTATGGCAATAACTTCTGTAAAATTTTGTTGTGATGGTACGACAGCTTCGGATAGCTGCCATACAACTTCTCTTTTTAAATGAAAATAACTCAGTGTCTATTGAAGCTAGGTATCTGAAATTTAGTGAAGATATGTCGAGTTACATGCCAAAAACTTTTGTAAAATTTGATTGGTCTAAAGCAGCCGGTTCAGGCTTCTTGCATCTCTTGGCACTTAATGAAGCTAGGCGTCTAGAATCTTATAAATGATGATCAAGTTTTATGGCAACAACTTCTGTAAAATTTGGTTGTGCTTGTGCAATAGCTTCGGGTAGCTGTTATACAACTCCACAATTTACATAAATAAATTTCTGTTGTTAACGTCGGTAGTAAAACATCTGAAAGTTTTCAAAAGATGGTCAAGTTTTGTAGAAACAGGATATATTACGTTCATACGGGTATCCCAAAGTTGACACAGTTTACTCTACTGCACTCTTCCTCGTTTTTTTTAAATTTATTGTATCTTTGTTTATTTTTGTAATACAAATTATTTATATCTAAATTATATTAAGTTGTTCATTTTTGTATTAATAATTCACTAGTATTCGCCCGCCCCTCGAAATTCGGGGTGTTTTAATTAGCAATTACAATACAATATATACAGTATAGTTTCTTTATGATTTTATTTAAAATGTAAAAATACAATTTTCAATAATTAAAGCCTTTATGAATTTAAAATTTCTTTGTAAATAATATTTTTTGTAAAAACACGATTATTATTATCTTTTAGAAGTTGCCCTTGATTTATTGAGTATTGGAAACTCAATATATACCTATTATATATGTATATATTATAAGAAGCCTAAGATGCTAAATCATTGAGTAAAAGGGTTTTAAATATCTATTTTATATAGATTAAATATTATTATGATATTATGATATGTAAGAATTTATTTCGATTAAAATATAAAAAAAAATAACAAAAAAAAAAACAGAACTGAATCGAACTTGCAAAATCAAAATGCAACTATTAATAACCCCACACTCTACCACTGTACTAAACACTAAACTAAAATTTTAATCTTTATAATCAGTTATATTGTGAAATTCCTACTCCTACCATACAACCAATATTTTAACATTTTTAATCGAAAAGAAAAATAAAACAAAAATTTAACGGAATCAAAGACCGTCTTTTTTAAAAATGTTTAATATAGGTATAGATTATACATATTTTATGATACATATGTATATACTTTACATGGGTTTTTTATAAAAATGGAAAATTATTAATGAAAATTAGAAAATTTTGGAAAAATATTAATTTTGTAAGATGGCTATACTGAATATTTATCATTTAAAAAGAAAAAAATGAAAATTGGTTGGTAAATCATTGAGTAAAATGGTTTTAAATGTCTGTCATTTACAGATTAAATATTATGATATGTAAGAATTTATTTCATATAAAATATTAGAAATAATAAAAAAAAAAAAAAATAGAATAGAATCGAACTTGTGAACTAAACGCTTCTCAAATTTAAGAAGCGGCCACTCTACCACTGCACCAAACTCCCCACTGAAGTTTTGACGTTTATATTCAATTTTATTGTGAAATTTCTATTTCCCACCATACAAAATATATTTTAAAATTTTTTTTATGTTTTTAGAAAAAAAACAAAAAGCAAAAACAACAAAACAAAATTTAAAATTCAACGGAATAAAAGAGCGTCGTTTTTGAATATGTATATTATAGGTATAGATTATACATATTATATGATACATATGTATATACTTTACATGGGTTTTTTATAAAAATGGAAAATTATTAATGAAAATTAGAAAATTTTGGAAAAATATTAATTTTGTAAGATGGCTATACTGAATATTTATCATTTAAAAAGAAAAAAATGAAAATTGGTTGGTAAATCATTGAGTAAAATGGTTTTAAATGTCTGTCATTTACAGATTAAATATTATGATTTGTATTAATATATTATCAGAGATATTATATTAAGTTGTTCAGTTATATATTTTTGTTCATTTTTTGTTCATGAAAAATTTTTTTATAGAATTTTTAAAAAGTATTTTTATTAAAATATTGAATGTATTGCAAATTATGACCAAAAAAAAAAAAAGTTTTCTTAATAATTTTTCTCATAAAATTTGCCCAGAGGCACGCGCACCCACACACACACACACAGACGGACATCATAAACATTTTTTTACAGCCTTCTCCACACCCAAGTAATGCATATTTGCTAAAATCTCGGGTACAAATTTTTAGTATGAAAACAATACCTATGTATACCTTGTACATAATTGTATGCGGTCGGTAATTATACATAATTATATGCGGTCGGTAAAAAGTGGACAGTTGAAAAGTTTAAGGAAAATGGAAAACTTTTTCATGTTAGAAATCAATTTTTAATAAAAAAAAAATATTCAAATAAGTACAAATTTAATGTACTAGTTTATACAGTTTTGAAAAACCTTCCTTAATTTTATTATTCCTATCACATTAAAATCCCTGGAATTTTTTTAGCGTAATATATGAGCCTTTCTTTTCTTTTTTTTCGAAATTTTATATACAATATATTGTATTTTTGTTTATCTAATATATATATATAACAAATGTTCCTCTCATCTTTATTGGTATATCCAAGAAATTGGGTTGCCATATGTCACCCGGGTTCAGCCCGGCGGGCTTCCAAAAAAATTTTTGTTTCCGATTTATGTCCAATTTTGTATGGCCGTTTTGTGGTCTGAAAAAACCCCTGAGACGAATTTTTGTAAAGTTCTGGTAACCTGTTTGGGCACGACAGCCGAACGAAGTTCATTAAATTTTTTTGATGTCCTGCTTAAACGGTTTGACCAATTAGTTTGAAAATTTGCAAAACTGTTACTCTTTAGCAGAAAAGCTTACTAGATTAATTTGGTTAGGATCCATTAACCCGTTTCGGCACCAGGGTTCAGTGAAATTTTTTAATTTACCTTAATGTCGCGCTTAAACGGTGTGACCAATTGAGTTGAAAATTTACAAAAGTGTAGTTCTTCACTCCAGAAGCTCACTCAGTTGGCTTGGTTACGATTCATTAACCCGTTTCGGCACCAGGGCCCAATGAAGTATTTTAATTTTTTTATTGTCGCGCTTAAACGTTTTGACCAATTGAGTTGAAAAATTGCAAAATTGTTACTCTTTAGCACAGAAGCTTACTGAGTTGAATTAGTTACAATGCATTAACCCGTTTCGGCACCAGGCCTCAATGATATTTTTTAATTTCTTTGTTGTCGCGCTTAAACGGTTTGACCAACTGAGTTGAAAATTCACAAAAGCTCTAGCTCTTTACCACAGAAGCTTACTGAATTGATTTTGTTACGATGCATTAACTCATTTCAGCATCAAGCCTCAATGTAGTTTTTCATTTTTTTGTTGTCATGATTAAACGGTTTGACCAATTGAACATTGGCACAAGTACTGCACTTTAAGGCAGAAGCTCATTTAAGTAATTCTGCGGTGATACATTAACTCATTTGTACGATAGACTTTCAAAAGAAAATTTTGTTTCTAATTTTTGTCTAATTTGGCAGGATGAATTTACGATTCTAAATAAAGCCTGTGACAAATTTTTGTTAACGTTCGTTAACCCATTTCCGCACGAATATCTTTTAAAAATATTCTGCCCAATTTTTGGTATTGTTATTATTATTAAAAAGGTATTTACAACACTCTTTACTTTTATCTACACTGTTTTTAATAATTCATAAAAACCTTTCAATGCAAATTTCTAATATATAAAAGTAATTAAAATAACCTTATTAAGTATCTTAAGAATACTGTGTTTAAGTCTTAACAACATAACATTTTCGGCCGTTAAAAAACAGAAAAAATCTCCTACATACGACAGTCATCATGTCATCATTCAGAAATGCATGTGGTCTAGCTTTATAAGATGCATGTGTATAACATATTTCCCATAAAATATCATTGAAATATGTACATATAGTATGTATAACGTGCGTATATTTAAAAATACTATATATCACATTTCTGTACAGTATTTAATAAAAAATGAGTACATACATATTTAAAGAACAGAAAACTTTACATTCTAATCCATATACAATTTTTACACATATTTTTAGCCAATTAATTTGAAAACATAATTAGAAAAAGTAAACTTAAAAAAATTCTGGTAGATTTATAAAGGTAAAAAACAATCATGTATCTTTTATATTAAAAATATGTTAAACAGTACCTGAGATGTATGCATTTAAAAAGAAGTTTTTAAAAATTTGAACAGCTGTCGGTGTTGTACGATCTCCAGCTGTGACGGTACATAAAATAGTTGTTCTTCAACATTACTCTTTTAAGAGACCTATGCATAGCTAATATTTCATGCTCCTTATTAAACAGTATTTAAGTTTTGTAAACAGACGCAGGGATAGAGCGAACCTAATAGCAAATTTTTCAAAAAGTGCTTAAAAGGATAATTCACAAAAACATGAAGTGACATTACGTACGAAAAACAATGTATTACATTATGGTCTTTTATAATTGAAATGCGATTTTATGTTTCGATATTAACGAATATATTGTGAAAACTCATTTCGCCGTAATTGCGTACTCAATAGATTATTGATTCCTTTAAAGATTTTTTGTAATAAAAATAGAATATTAACTACCAGCATCTGTAAATGCATAGTAATAAGTTAATTATAAATTAAATTAACGCAGAAACAAAAATTAATAATTTTTAGTTCATAAAACCAATAAAATACTCCGGGCAACGCCGGGTACTCTGCTAGTATACAATATATGCTATTGCTATACATATAGTTTGAATATGAATGATATAAATATATGTATGTATTTGTAATGCTATGTAGCGTTAGGTACATATATCTACCCATTTTTTTGTTTTATTATGTTTTTTTCTGTTTTGTGTAAAGAATGAAAACGAAACAAAAATAAAAATCATATCTCTATAACATAAATCATATACCTAGTCATACAATATCATGTATGTACATAGAATAGAAAATAGATTATACGATATTGTATAGAATATATATGTAGCTATGTATGTAGGTGTCCTTATATAATGTACATTGAAAATAGTATAGAGCTTTTTTGAGTTGTTACGGACAAATTGTGTATGAAAGTACATTTTGTAAAAATAAGTTAAATTAAAAAATGTGTACATACATTATATATAAAAATTTGCTATTATTGGAATGAGTATTAGTGATTATTCCGCCATTTTATTCTAATAAAAATTTGTCGCTTCCATAAAATTTATAATATTATGTGTGCAAAATAATTTCCTTGCAATTCACAAAATTATTTGTTGAAGTTCAAAATTAAAAATTTAAAGAAAATAACTACATATAATATATATTTCCTATTGAAATATGAAGCAGAGACAATGTGGAATCGGCTAAAATAAAAATATGTAATGTAGTTTTTTCCCACTAGATGGTACTTGTTAGATGGGCAGCTAAAATTACGTCATAAAGTTTCGTTATTTATAATATTTTAACAGATCGTATCCCATTATTGGAAATACAGTCCTATAATTGTTAATTTAATTGGTTAATTATTTACAAAATTAGTTAAAATTAAAAACTTTTCCAAAGTATAGATTTTTGCAATTCTCGTACAAATTTTTCATTAGCAATTTCCGAAAATAAAAATGTATATTTTATGTATTACTTAAAAAACAGTTTGTGTTGAAGTTTCATTGAAATTTAAAACTGAGTTATACCGACGTAACATGAAATGTATATACATATGTAACTATGTATGAAATCTTTTTTTTAATTTATTGATATTATCAAATAAAAAAAATTAGGTTAAAATATTGAATAAAAATTTAATACTAAAAAAAAAAAATCAGATACCTACAAATCAGTAATTTTTCATAAATTTTCTATTATAAAAATTTGTTATTTTATGTAACATTTTGTTGTAAATAAATTTTTTCTTTTTGAACTAAGATATTACTGAAAAATTTGAGAAAAAATACAATAAAAAATATAGAATTGTCAAAATATTTACTTATGTATTTGTGATTAAAAGCATAATATTAAAATTATCAGTTGTGGAATTCATCAAAAAATTCATAGAATCGTTCAATTTATTGTCATTTTTATGATTCATTACATTTATTTGTAATTTTTTCTGACATTAAATACATATACATTTATTATAAGTTTAAATTTATACTCATTGTTTTTGGTAGAAGAAAAAAAAAAACAAAAATTAAATAAAACCATATATATTAAAAAAAAGGAAAAACAAAAATGTTATTTTTTATCTTTTTGACATTTATTTTATGTTGAACAAGTAAAATATTTAATTAATAAAACATTTGCAAAGTTCATCATCATTTTATTTTATATATTATATATATATATATATTTTTTACTTGTGAATTAAAAAGAATTAATATCGTTTGCTGATTTTTGTAATTTTTTGGCGGAATATGAATGTTAACATATTTTTTATGACATACCTATATTATTTTATATTTTTACATATTTTTTTTTCATATAATTTTTTACATTTTAAAGATTTTTAATTGGATTTATTTGTCTAGCTATACTTTACGTACTGTTGGTTTAAATTGGTTTTACGAAATAGGTACAAAACAGCTAAAATGCAAGTATCTATATTATCAATTTATAAATACAGTTAATATACTTTAATTTACAGTTATTTATATTTGCAGTTAATGAAAGGAAACATGGGTTAATACTATTATTTTACTTTTTTTGTAATTTTCTTTCTCTTTTTTTTAGGGCAATTCCTTGCCACATAAATGTGACAAGGAAATTACACAGTCTTTACACAGAATTATTCTTACGACGTGTGTGGAGTTCGAACACACACTTCTTCGGTGTTTAGGGCGTATTTTATTGACAACATGTTTTCGAATGTATCTATTTTATTATTTTGTATTTAGATAAATATTATAAATATACTGAGCTGGTTCAATAATATAACAACTTTATTACGTGAAAAGAAACACTTATTTTTAGAAATAACCGGGAACTGTATGAAATAATATGAAGGTGATCTGTTGAAAAAAAAAAATAAATTCATTTTTCGGTAAATCATTACTTTTACTAATCATTAATTTTATAATATAGTATTATTAGTTTCATAACAAATGTTTTAAAATTTTATTGTTACATTTTTTTGAAGCTGTTTAAACTGTACTATTATGAAGCCTTACATAGGTGCTTGAAAATAGTATAGTTGCACTTTAATACTTTTGGTTTTCTATAACTAAATATGTCAAATGAAAGTATTGTAGAAAAGATTTTTTTTTACGTCTATTGTCATTCTATTATTTTATCATTCTTTTCTGTTTCACTCATATTGCTGAGTTAGGATTTTTCTTTTTTTAAGATGTCAAAACACTTGAAATAAAATAAAGTGAACTCGTTTACTAATATTAAAAATTTTTACCTCACTAATTAAGAAAAAAATGAAGGTCAACTAAAAAGAAAAAAAATTATCCTTGGAGCACACTATTTTTTCTGGAAAATATTTTTTTTTTGTTTTGGTTTGTTGTTGGTAATAATCCGGGTTCATTAAACACAAAAATAATATGTTTTTTTTTCGGATAAGAAGAATGATTTAATGGTATCAATTGAAGTTTTTATTTCCATTTCTGTGTGTCTAATTATAGTAAGTAATTTTTATATCTCATTATTATTAAAAAATAAAAATTGAAATTATCAATGAGTAGATTTTTCTGAAGAATGTTAATTTATAAGAAAATTCTATAAAAATTTTTTCTTTGAATTGATTAAAACAATTTCGAAAAAAAATAGTATTTTATGAACAAAATAAATTTCAATAAATTACTCTCGAGGCAATTATCATATTGACACTTTTTTTAAATCCAATTTTTATTTTTGCTCCTTATTTAAATTATGTATGGTGGTTTCTGTTCTGGACTATAAATAATATTTTAATATACATAATACATTTGAAAAAAAAAAGTAAAAACAAATATATGTTCTTTGTTTTAATAATTCATAATGAGAAAGTAAAAAAAAAAAAAAATTAAAAAATAATGATATAAATTAAAATAATATAAAATAAAAACTAATGACACATATGTGTATTGTGTGTTTAAATTTTGGTGCTGTTTTTTTGGCGTGAATATTATAAATAACTTTATGTATAATAGGACAGTATTTAGTAAACGATATAAAAGATCACAATCCATATGGTAAATTAATTTCAACTGAATTTTAATATTTTTATATCAATATAAATGTGTACATAATGACATATATTAATTCTTGGTTGGATTGAATGCCTTTCGGGACTTCTTTTTTTTTTTTTTTTGTTATTTATTAAACCACGATTACATACTGTTATATATTATTGAATTTTTATTGTTACACTTGAACGCCGAAATGTTTTCAAAGCATAATTATATTATCTGGTTTGGAGAATGTACGAAATTATAATTAGATTATTAATCGAATGGCAAATTAAGAGACTTTTAGAAGAAGAATTTTAATTTTTGCATTTTAACATAACCTAACCTAAAATTTGAAGTTTCTTAACTAAAGTGTTTGGGAAATAAGCGAAGTTTAAATATTTTTTTATAAAAATTATATAAAAGGTATAGAAATAAAAATAAGAAATTTTTAAAACTAATTACTTTGTCTAACTTACGTTTATTATTTTCGTTAAATAAATTTTAAATAATATTTACCATGTAATGAAGAGAACTATAAAAAAACAAAAAAATTTTTAAAGTGAAATTAAAATAAAAAATTTGTTTATGTCTAACAAAGTAATTAGTCGAAATAAAATCATTCAACAAGTTTGTAAATATATATAGACACTTAAACTATGAAAAAATAAATATGTAAAAGCAATAAAATATTCGAAATACAAAATAGACGGTAGAATAGACTTTGGTCTGATTATATCTGAGTTTGTATTATAGGTTTATTAAATTTTTGAATAAATCATTCTTTAAATATCTTAAAATAAAATTCTCTGAGACTTAAGGTCAACATCAGGTGGAGATTAACTAATAATTAATAATGATAATTCATTTGATTGCATACTTACGTTAAGTTATACTAGTTGTAAATGAAGCAAGTTTGTATAAATTATAAATAATATTGTAGTTTTTAAAAACTGAATATGGCATTATGAGGAATCATTGGTAAATTCTAGTTGCTTAGATTGTTTTTATAACCAACAATAAATCACTTTTCTTTTAATTCAAACAATAGTTTCGGTTTTTAAATAAAAGTGTGCTTTTTAGTTATGAATCAAAGGGATTAAATAAAGAAAATAGAAGTGAGTTGACAGGTTAAAAAAAAATGAGAAATTAATTTTTTGTCCATTCGTCCGTCAGCAAGATAACTCAAAAACTAAGAAAGCTAGAGTCTTGGAATTAACACAAAATATTCTTACATCAATTTAAATTCATAAAAATTATATTAACTATAATACTCCCTTAATGCTGCATTCTCTAAATATAAATATTTAATAAACTACTTTGGTGGTTGTCAGAATTTAACTGGAACATATGATAATATGTAACTAAAAATTTTGTTATAAAAGAAGTGTTAAATATTAAAAGTTGGATAAATACTTTAGCATTTATTGATTCCATGTTAATTATTAAATATTTTTTTTTCAAATTTAAAAATATTTAATGAAAACAATTTAGAATTGTTTTTTGTTTTATATATTTTGTACTTTTTTTTTTTTAAATCTACATTCGAATAGATTCATTAACAAAATAAATAATAATTATTTATGTAGATTTGTTAAATAATTAAACATTTCATTTTTATAAATTTTATAAAAAAATAGTGTAGGTATATTACAGATAAAAAATAATAAAAAACAAAAAATAAAAAAACATAAATAAATAAACTATTGAATATGGATATCAATATAATATCATTTTATAAAATTGAAAGATAATTAATTTTTTTCATTAATAGCCTACATATTACATTTTAGTTAAACTTTAATGTTAATCGTAAAATATTATTAAATTTTATATTAAATATAAAATATTTGTGAAGAAGTATAAATTAAGTTTTAATAAAATTATTTTTAATGTTTATTTTGAAAAAATGTTCCTATTAGTTTCACTCTGTCCGTCTGTTTACAAAAGTTCTATACCGTTAAAGATAGAGAATTGGAATTTTAACCATGGGTAGGTCTCATAAAAAAAATCCTATTTTCATATTTTTTCTTATCATGTGGAATTTTCAAATTTTGGTGCAAGTAGAATTCTATATAATTTGTATTGTCTATTGGAAATGTACGCCTTTAATGTACGAGATTTAAAAATACTAGATTCAGTTTTGCGTGATTTGAATATACGCTCGCGCTCCTTAATAAATATTGGTTCAGTTCTACTAACAAGTTTAGGTATGTTAAAATTATTAGTATTCAAATACCTTATTAACCTATTTTGGCATATAGAATTTTTTTTTTGTAAAAAAATTGTGTCAAATTCCCGATTTTTCTGATTAAATATTTTATCCGTGTCAGTTCAAGTTTGGTGGTGAAAAGTTGTTCCTTTTAATTTGGATCATTTGAGAGCATTAAATCGATTTGATGAGAATTCATTGATCATTAGATTGCGATACTTCAAAGCGCCAAAATTTTTTTTTTGAAAATTAATTTTGGTAATTTTAATCCCTATGCTATTGGTAATTTATTGGTTCTAGTCATTATTCTTTATAAGATATTATATAATTATAATATATAAATGCACCTCTTTAAAATGTACTTGATGATTTTTATTCAACTCTCAAAAAATTTAACAAATTTTTTCTGATCAAAAGGCGGTTTTCTATATAAATTTATTTTCAATTGATTTTTAATATTAATAATTGCTAAACATGTTTTAAAGTATCGTTAAACCACTAATATTCAATTATTTAAAAATAAATTTTTAATTAAACAAAAGTAATTTTATTAAATTAATATATTGTATTTATTTAGTAAGATAATATGTGTATATAAAATTTCAACGAAATTTAATTTAAGAAATTTAAATATAATTTAAAAAGTTCATCTATTTTCGCAAAAAGTATTGTAATACACAGTATCAAATACAAAACTTTATTGACCACAATTATTGATTGTTAAAGAAAAAGGAATAAAAGATATAGTGAAATAAAATAATAAAACATTAATTTTTCCATAATTTAAAAATCCAATTTTCCTACATTTAAGATGTGATGAAATTGTTTTATTTTTATAAAAATGTTATATAATTTCAATAAATTTATTCAAATTTAAACTTAATATATAAGTGTAAATATCATTAAGATATGCTGCGTATGATCAGTTATTATAATTTGATTATAAAAAAAAAATTACATATAAAAAATATTTTAATATTTTTACTTTGTTTAAGCTTTTTTACATGCATATAAAATTGCAACTATTTAAAAGTATAAATTACTAATATAGTGAAACTTGCTTAACTCGAGTATTCCTAAGTGGAAAGTTTTGTTAACTCCAAATAAGGGCTTCGTTCGACCAATGGGTACGAGTTTATAAAAATAGACTCTCCTTTACAACAACTACAGCCACTTCTGGGAGGGAGTGGCTAGGTAACACATTTATGTGGCAGGGAAATAAACTAAAAAAAAAAGCAACTCAAAGTGCATTATTTCTGTTTCTTTGAAAAGAGTAGGTAAGTTTTACTATTTTTTCTTACTAAAGCCAATTTTTATTGCTCTTTCGTATACAACTTCGGCAAGATCCCCACAGTATTTTATATTAAATTTTTAATTTTGTAATACAATGAAAAATACAAAAGGTACTATTGTTTAAAATATAAAGGATTCTATATATATTTATATATTACTATCAAATTTTTTCTTGTCTTTTTAAAATATATTCCGCGTCGCAGAAGAAAAAAAAATCTAATAAATTTTTCAATTGTTGTAACTGTGTGACTGAATTGTGTTGTTGTAAAAATCAAAGATTTGCTCAAAATATCAAAAAACGGATAGGTCACTGTCTAAATTTTTCGCAACAACAATATATTTTCATCTGATATTATCTAAATTCTAAATATTATATTCAAAAATATAACAAGAGGGTTGAAAATACTTTTATTAATAATTGGGTTTAGCTCTTTAGAAGTTTTAAAGAAATTTAAAACTTCATAGCTTATATTATTATATGTTGCAGCAAACTTAAACCTAAATCCACAATTTTACAATAATAGATATTATTAGATGCAAGAATATAAAATTCAAAATAATTATTATAAACAATATATTAATTCCATAATGAATCTTACTCAAATTCAATAATAAATAACAATTACAAAATATATAGTTTCAGTGTTAATTTGACCACATAACGAAATTTTTATAGTTAATGAAAGCAACCATTTCATGACTATTATGTGCTGCCATCTATTAATTTATTATTTTATTCATATTGAAATATATAAAATAAAAAAAAATATTTTTAATTTTTTAGTTTTTTCTTTTATTTTTTTTTTAATTTTTTAGTAGAATTGTGGTTGTAGTTGGATATAATTATTACCAAAAGTATAAAAAAATGAAAAAAAAAATTAACAAAAATTGCAAATAAAATTACAACCAATGATTTAATAGGAAAGAAAGTCAATTGAAAAATGTAAGAATTGATTAAAAAAACCCATATTAACCTAATTATTTCTGAAAAAAATATTTAATATAAAATAGACAATATTATCTCTTTTATTTTTACATATACAAAATTAATTATATTAATGTAAGTAAACCTCAAAAAATGCAACGAAAATAACTCTAATGGGGTTTATTTGTATTTTTTGTTATATAAAAATTAATCATGTAAGAAAAATTAAATAAAAATTTTGTTAATTATATAAATGAAAAAAAAAAGTTTTAATGACGATTGTCAAGTTGATAAAAACCATAAACTAAATTTTTAATAAAAAATATTTATTTATATACTCCTGCCACATAAATGTGACAAGAAAATTACACAGCCTTACCTTTTCAGGCGTGGCTGTAAAGGTCGTAAGGAGAGAATTATTCTTTCAACGTGTCTAGGGTTCGAACTCATACTCCATCGGTGTTTACAGCATATTTTATACGCTGTTACCCATTAGGCCATCGAAGCCTCATAAAAAATGTATTACTTTAGTTTTTATATTATAAATTTTTGTGTGTGTTTACTAAAAGATTTTTTATGAGGCCATCGAAGCCTTATAAAAAATGTATTACTTTAGTTTTTATATTATAAATTTTTGTGTGTGTTTACTAAAAGATTTTTGATTTTCACTAGTTCCACAGAAACATTATTAATTTTTTACATTCTAGAAGAACTATAAGAATTATTAATAAGTCTGTAATATTTCTTCACTTGTTATTCTAATAACTCTATTCAAAATGTGACAATATTTTGCCTTCCAATCAATAATGTTATTCTAAGTTATTTTTAAAATTAAATTATGTTTTTTGAGAATTGTAACTATATGGTTTTTATTTGTCTGCCTGAATATATGCAGTTAAAAAAATCGAAATTTGATCCTCTAATACGAAATATCTTGATATAAACCAATAAGTTTATATTATATTCAGTCAATGCTGTAGTGGTTAAAACTCCGGTAGTTCATGTAAACGGTTTTTCATTGTATAATATAATTAAATAAAAAATTAGTATATATGTATATCATATCATAATATCACATCGTAAATTAATATCATATCGTAATATATAATAGCAAAATAAAATATTTTTTTTTATATACGATAATAGATGGCGCACACATAAAAATATTAGCATTTCTTGGCTAAACTTGATACAGCAGAGTAATCAACAAATTAATGAAATTAATGATTGCAGAAATTGAACCTTAGTTATAAATATGAATAATAAATAAGTTATTTTTTATAGGCCGTTATAGGTCGTTCACCTATGCTCATTATAGAAGAGTGAAAAGCAGGAGTAAAATCTAATATGTTACGAAGTAAGTGATACTTGGTACCTAAACGGAGAAAGGATTTTTATAACTATATTGTAGTTTCTTTGATTTAAAAAAAAAAGCCACAAAAATATGAAGCTATAAAAAATATATTATAATAGATGATATATCAATTCTTTGTTTTTATTTTTATTATTCGTATATTTAATAAAATTATTTTTCAAAGATAATTCTTTTTTTAATTATTTTTATTGCCAAAAGAAAAATTCAAATACTCGTAAATTCAATAAAAGATTCAATTTGTTATTCATTAGACCGTTCAAATATAAAATCCACCAAATCTTTTAATTAAAAACTTTATGGGTTATATGAAAATATTAAGATACCAACAATTTATTCAATAATTTTCAAATAATAATAATAATAATAAAATAATAATTCATTTCAATTAATTATCATTAATAATGAGTTTGTAACAAAAATATTTTATTTTTCAATCTTTCTAAATCTAATTAGAAATTTTTTTTTTTTCAATTTTTTTTATTTTTTTTCAAAACTTTTTCAATTTTTGCAAACTAATTTTTTGCTTTTCATAATAATAATTATAATTAATTTGAATATTCGTGTTATTAAATTGAATTTATTTGCCAAAAATTGAAGAAATTTTATTGGTATTTTTTTTTATTTTCTGGTTACATTTTAGGGGTAGAAAAACTTTTATTATTTTTTTTTTATTTTTCTATTTGCTGTAATTATTTTTCAACAAATTAAATTTAATTTTAATATTTAAAGTTTAAACACAAAATTTCATTAGTATTCGGTAAAATTTGGTTTTGAAAAAAAAAAAAAAAAAAATTAAAAAGTCAGAGGCGAAGCTTTAAATTATAATTAGAGGTTTTTTTTTTGTTAAAAATAAAGGTGAATTCATATTTAGGAAAAATCATATTTAACTTTTGTTGTTTTTTAAAACAATTCTTAATTATTTGTTTAAATTAAATTAGGTAACTCTTTCCTTGAAAAATTCCAAAGATATTTTGGGATTTTCTGGGAAATTAGCAAATAAATTAAATGTATGAACTATGTTAAATTTAATAAAGTCTATTTTAATCCAAGCAGCAAATTTTCTTAATTAGTTAGGCATTATATAATAAACAGGACGCAGTAAAATAGGAATTTTAAATTGAAAATAGTAATAATAAGAAAAATGATGAATACTGATTACGAAATTAATAAATCATTATTCTAAACAGATTGTCAATTTAACCTTGTAAAACTTTAAAAGTTTTATTTTTTTTTTTAATTAATTATTGCAATTTTAATTTCATTACATGGAATATATAATGTTAAATCTGGTTAAATATTAACTTTATATAACTTATATAAGTTATAATTTATAAATATATAGTTAAGGAGAAGAAAAATGAATATTGAAATTATAAAAGAAATAAATTTGAGCTATGAGCTGTTTCGGAAAATCGGGCTCTGCAAAATACTATAAACCAGATTGAGATTAATCAAATTTCGTAATATGGCTCTAATATATAAAGTAGTATAATTAAATTGTGGCATTAAAATTTGGCAAGAGATATACCAATTTTGTAAACTTTTTTTATATTTTTTGAAGAACATCACTGACTTTATAATTTGGTATTCATTTTATAGTTTCAATAATAAAAACTCCGAAAAAAGTGGAATAACTAATAAAGTATATTTTTATACCCGTACGATAGGATCGGGTATAATAAAATTACTCCTCCGTTTGTAACACCTCGAAATAAGCGAGCTAGATATACCTTCAAGGTATGGATCGGATCAGAAAAAAATTCTAAGACTTTTGAGCCATGTCCGTCCGTCCGTCCTCAAACGTCCGTGAGCACGCTAACTCAAAAACTAAGAAAGCTAGAATCTTCAAATTTACACAAAATATTCTGGGAGTAATTTGTAGGTTCCCTATTTTTTTTGGTTGAGTTTGGACCAAACTTTAGGGTAGCTCTCGAACACCTAACTTTTAGATCCCCACATTTTTTTTGAAATAGAGCTATGAAATTTTAACTGCTGATAGATGTCACAAAAATATTAATTTTATTTTTAATAACTTTTTTTTGTACCCCCACCCGTTATGGAGCTACAGCTCCCCAAAAGTTCAAAAAAGCTCTATATTTAAATTGTTATAGTACAAGTTGTATAAGGTATATCTTCATTTTGAAAACGCCAAACTATTACTACTTTTATTAGCTTTAAAAGTATATACCTATACAATAAATATATATTTGTGGCATACGGTGTCTTAATTTACCGTTATGCAAAACTAAAATTTTACAAAATTTTGAAGTAATACACAAAAATTAAAGCTTCAATATTATACTCTTATTTCTGTTAACAACTTTATTTAATAATATATGGTTACTTTATAATTGACGAAAGAGTTACTTGATTTTTTCAAATTTTCTAACAAATTTTTTTAACTAATTTTTTGCATTTTGTTTTACTCGATAATTTGAAATTGTTGAGGATATAATGCGTAGTACAAAAAACTGTAAATAAATAAACAACATAACGGTTGCTTGAAGAATTTTTATTTATATGATATTGATATACATACATACTTATATAATATCATGTTTATTTACATATCATATATGTCACTAGTGAATGAATGATAAGAGTATAGATGTATATTATATAGCGCCGTATGTACATACATATATGTATTTTATTGTACTTATAAGAAATTATTCTGTCAATGGAATATTTAAATATAATATAATATTTAAAATTATATTTACTATTTTGTACTAAGTAAATTTAATATACATTTACCGCTTAGTATTAAATGGTACTATAGAATATTTGAAAAAGTTTTGGATTGATAATCGTTATGTGGAAGGTTAGAATTTGCTTTTGAAGAATGTATAAACATATAGTTTGAATATATCTACAACCCATAGTTCTAGAAATTATAAAATTCACCCAAATTATTTTAAAATACTAAAATATTAAAAAATAATATTGTAAGCACAGTGACAGGCTGTGAACATACTAACGGTTCGTACGGGTATCTAAGAGTTGACAAAGGCAACTGTATTCTTCCTCGTTTTATGCTAAAATTGGTTTAAAAAAAAAAAAGGTTTATCCTTCGTTATGATTTTAAGAGTTTTTATTTATTTCAAAATATATATTGGATAACTTACTGTTATTTTCTAATATATTTATATAAATGTATATATATATATATATATATATATATATATATATATATATATATTTATACGAATAAAAAATTTATAATAAAATATACAAGTTGATCTTTTAATTTTAATTTTAACCACTGATAAAATTACCATAATATAATAATTCCTTGAAGCTAATACAAAACGATTTATTAATTGATTTTCGCACCTGTTATACCTACCTGTTTTCATTCATGATTCTGCATAATTTTATTTTTACAGTTATATAAAAAATATAATAACAAAATAGAAAAGAATTCGTGTCTTTTTAGCGCTATATAATTTTGTTTTTATATTCTTAGACGTTAATGTATGTATGATTGTGTGATTGTATACATATTATATTATTATTTTAAGTCTTATAAGTATATAATAATATTATGTATAGACTATGTGTTTACGTATTTATTTTCATTAAAAGTAATATTATCGATATGTACATATAATAAAATACTTATAAAAAATATTGTTATGTGTCAAAAATATAGTAAGAGTTTTATTTTTTGGTAGAATTGATTTAGTAGTTCGGGTAAATTTTCTGTTATTGACTGGTTTTCATTATATAACTTGAGAAGAGTTGATAATGTAATTGAAAAATGTAGAATGAAATGGAGAGTTAAAAATTTATTTTAAATAATATAGGTAATTATTTTTTAATAAAAGTAATAATTAAAGTTCAGAGTCAGATTGATTTAAAGGTTATTCGAATAGAAAGGTTTATTTAATATCTTAAAAAATTTTGAAAAAAAATTAGAAATAATTGTTTATTAGTTTCATGTCTGTCCACCTAGGCATTCATCCGTCCGTCAATATTTTTTATAAAACTTCTACACAGTTTAAGATAGAGCAGTGAAATTCTAATTATATGTCTCATCGTATTAAAAATATTAGTGTTGAAGAACAATTTTTATGTAGCACCACCGGTTACATTTTGGAAAAGCCTAGTTTTTAAATGTGTAATGTAGAGTCGGGCAGCTTTGATACCCCTAACTTTAAATTTAACTTGCACAGTTATTTATAAGTATTTTTCAATAATTTTTTGATCATAAGTTCTCATGAATAATAGCTTTACAAATGATAAACAAAACTTTCAATGATAAAAAAATATGCATACATTTTTTTTAAATTAAAAAAAGCGGCTATGGCAAATGTACCCCACATTTGACACCTCTTGAAAATGCACATTTGAAGCATTGAGGCACATTTGACACCTTGTAAAAATGCCTTAAATATCTTCTAAAACCCACAGAAATGTTTTTTTTTGATAAAAGAGAAAAATAGATAAGTATTTTTATGTATTTATTTGTATGTATACTTATATGTATGAACCAACATATACGATTATGTATTATATATAACAATTATGTATGTTATAAAATATGCATATTTTTTTAATTTAATAAAAGTCAGCATACATATTTGTAAAATATGAATGCATTCTTAAAAAATGAGAAAAAAATTATTTCGTTATTATTAACAAAAAAATATAAAACTAAGTAAGACAAAACAACACTTAATATTTAGTTAATTTATCATTTAAAAATTAATTTTTGTAAATTTGTATTAAATAAATATTTTTTATATAATTTAGAGGAACTCGAAGGATGCGTTGAAGAAGGTATAATATTTCGTACAACATTTTTACTCAATATGTAACACTTATCTGCTATAACTGTTTCATAAGATTGGTAGGAATTTAACTGCTTTTCTTAAAAATCTATAGTAAAAGCTGATTGATCATTAAAAACTTTCACAATTTCGCCTACACGAAAAAGTTCTTCTTTATCTGTGAACTTTACCAATAGAAAATCTCCAACATTTATAGTATCATTATGGTATGATATATTATCTTCTTGATTATTTAAATTTTTTAATCAGAAGAAGCTTGAAAATTGCCTCTTCCTTGTATAATTACTTAATTAAAAAAAAAATTAAATAAAATAGATACAAAGCTTAGCTTGGGCTATTAAATATTGTAAGAAAAACTAAAAAAATGAAAATCACTTCATAACTTCGGCAAAAGCTGAAGGAGAACCATTAAAATTTATGCTTTCTTTTGTTAAGAACGAGCATTCAACTATAGTTAAAAGTGTCAGATAATTAAAGTAAAGATGTTGCTTTTACTGATTTTATTCTTATTAATAGAATGGTGATCATATATTCTAAGCAATTCAATTGATAATTTTAATATAGTTTTATTATACTCTAAGAGAGATAATCTGAAATTTACCCTATATTAAAGCCATTCACTGTTTTCATTTTATGAATGTCTTTTTGTATATATATATTTTTTTTATTTCAAAAATACCATAATACATAACAATTTTATATTATTTCATTTTATTTTATGGAGATATTTATAAAGAACTACATTACATTATACATTTATATGTAAACTTAATTCTTTGAAAATCCTTTTATTCTTATATTAGTTCACAAACACTTTTTTTTTTGGTATGGTATTAAGACTCGAGGTATTCGAACAATCCTCATGCTTTTTATTTTGTTTTTTTGTTATCTGTAATTCTAAGTTTAAAGCTTCACCAAAAACCAACCAGAAAAAAAAGAAGAAAAATTTGTTGGAAAAATTGAAAAATATCAAAATTAGAAATTATTGATCAAAGGTACGAGTTAAGGGTAAAAATATTGTAAAAAATATTAAATGTTACTTAAATTGCGAGGTTATATGAAAGAATGAAGAATTTGTTCAGTATTGGTTTAATAGCAGTAAAAGAAGGTGTATAAAAAAAGCGAAAAAAGTAAAATGATAAAGATTTTCTTTTTTTAAAGGAGGAGTTAAATAACAATTGTTGAATGTTAAAATAATTTTCTTGGATTAAAATAAAATTATGGGTAGATATAAAGTTGCTGATTGAAAAAAGTTTTGTTGTTCTTGAAATGTTAAGTTGTGTTGTACAACAAGTGAAAGTTTTTTTTCTTTTATTTTTGGTTTTTTTTTGAAATCCATTTCATATAAATTTTATTATTTTATTAAAAGCAAAAATAGAAAAAATCGTTTGAAAATGGAAAATTTTGTTTCTGAATTAAAGAAATTTATTTAAATTTACCTGTGTAAGTAAATTTCATAAATATAAAATGATCAAAGGATTTTTGAATATTTGAAATTATAGTACTTTTAAATATTAAACAATGTAATCTAGAAATGATTTAAAAGTGGAAAGTATTTTTTTTTTTCTTTCAAGAATTCTTTTATAATAAACTAATATATGAAAATAAAATTTTTTAAAGTTTAAATTAAAAGAGTCCGACGGTAATATAACTATTACACATAATATATACTCATACAAAACTTTTTTTTTGTGGTTGATCAGTTTCCAAAAAATTAAGAACTTCTATTAGGTACTAATAAATTTCAACACTTATTTTAAAGTTTTTTTTTTTTAAAATTCTATATATAGTGTTGATTAAGATTTGTGCGAGGTTTAACTTTCATCATTATAAGTTTAAGAAAAGGTTTATTTCAATAAAATATTTCTAGACAAAATTTATTAATTATAAGTATAATTTAATAAATAAAATCAAGAGATGTCATTTTTTTTGTTAATTTACCAGCCTTAACATTCAATTTAATCTTTATTTAGTTCAGATATTTAATTTCAGATAATTTTGGTTTTTTCTTTTCAAAATAAATTTTATTACAATTTATGTGATATTTGCTTTGTTTGCCATTAAGAACAAAGTCCTTTCATAAGAAATATTTATTAGTTGTTTTATAATCTCATCACATATATAATATATAAGCTTTTATTTTCGATTAAAAAACATTATAAATTTAATTTTCATTATACATCTTTATTTAGGCAGTTGTATGAATATTCTTGATTTTTTTCAACCGTAAGTTTGTGGAACATATTTATTAGATTTATTGAGTAAAAAATTGTTTTTTATTTATAATGTTTGTCCACAAAATAATTTTATTAATATTTTATTTTATAATTGTTAAAATATTTTATTTATTTTATTTTTAGTCTATATATTAAATTTTATTTATTTATTTATTGATTACAAATCCTATATACATTTCGGCATCACTGCCATCATTAGTATGGGTATTTGTCCCGATGATGGCAGTGATGCCGAAATATATATAGGCTTTGTAATAAATAAATAAATAAAATATAATATATAGGCTAAAAATAAAATAAATAAAATATTTTAACAATTATAAAATAAAATATTAATAAAATTAATTTATGAACAAATAATATAAATAAAAAACTATTTCGATTGAAAACATATATCCATCTACAATAATTCAAGGATAGATACAAACTAATAATTAAATTTACTTGTAGATTTTCTTGTTTTCTCTTGAAAATCTTAAAGAATGTACACGTAAATTTAATATGAATTCAAAAAACATTTTTATTGTAAATAATGAAATAAAAAACAAGTAAATGTAACATTAAGTCGATGCAACCGACTTATTAATACCCTACACCTGAATAATTCGAATTAAATTAAAAGCCCATACGTTTTTTGGCAGCTGCTTGAACCCACCCCCCTTTCCTTCCTTATTCAACTCGAATTTCAAGAAAGTAAAAGAGGCATGAATTTCAAGTTTCTATCTTTATTAATTTCGAAGATATGCTTGTTAGGGCTTGAGTGTCAGCTACCCGAATCAAATTTGAGGGACATAAAGAAAACAGAATACCATTGAACCAAATTTAAAGGTTTTACTTTTGTTGGTTTTGAAGATATGCTCGTTTCCTCTTGTGCTCGTTCGGAAGTTTCCAAAATTTGAACCCATGATCCAAATCCTCTCAAATGTCATGTTTTAAATTTTAAAGAAAAGAAAATATTAATTAAGACATTTATTTGCTATTATAGAATTTTTTTTTAATTTTAATTATTAAAATATCATTAAAAAAGTATTTTATGATTAAAATAACACTTTTGAAGTCATGGGTTATTTATTCAAAAAATTAAATATTATTTGTTTATTTTTCCTCATAAACAAACAAACAAAATCATCCTAAGGGTTTTCTTTCTTTAAAAGTATCATAAAATAACATTTTTTTTTATGTTTAAATGCTTGTGTGAAAATAAATGCTTGCTTATAAAATCAACACTTTTCTATTAATTATTTTATTTGTATGATTTCGAGTAAAAGTAATCATTCATATTATATATGTATAGTTGTATGTGAGTACATAATAATCATATTAAAGAAAAATTTTCTATGAAAAAAAAAGTATTTATTTAAGCAGACTTTAACAGACATTTGAATTTTTTCAAACATTTTCAGACATTTGAATTCCTTTCCTATGCTTACTCCCCAGCCAATATACTGCAGGTACGTTCGCTGCAGGTAAGGGTTTCATCCCATTATATTGCCTAAAAAAGGAGATGGGTTTAGTCAGTAAGAATCTGACACAACCAAGGGGGAAATTCTTGATGTCTTTGGAAGATTATGACCTCCCTTAGAAAAAAAAAAAACTCGAATATGTTTAGTAAATTTAATTGGGGCCTCGGTTGTCTAGTGGGTAAGAGCGTATAAAATACACTGTAAACACCGAGGTAGTGTTGGTTCGAATTCCACACACGTCGTAAGAGTAATTCCCTCTTACAACATGTACGCAGCTACGCCTGAACAAAAAAGTTACGCCTACGAAAAGCTACGAAAAGCTACGCAACAGCTACGCCTGAACAGAAAAGGCTGTGTGATTTCCTTGTTACATTAATGTGGCAAGGAAACGCACCAAAAAAAAAAATAAAATAAATTAAATTTACGACTGTGTAAACTTTAGTCTTATTGTAGCAATCCTAATTTCCTTATAGCTATTAAGATCAGTGTACAATTTGTGGCATTTTGTAATCAAAACCTATCAATTTTACTGTATTATGTGCATAAAAAGTTGAATAATATAAATAATATTTTGCATCTTCAAGAATGGATAATTGCTTTTATCTTATAAGTTGATTGGTTTTTAGTACATTTTAAAAAAAATAAATTTGAAATATTTTCCCATTAGTTTCAATCTGTCGGTACATCCGTCCGTTCTTCTGTTTACAAAATTTCTACACCGTTTAAAGTAGTAAAATGAAAAATGATAAGCATGGATATATCTCTTAAAAAATTAATATTGCAAAACAACCCGTTATGTAGTTACAGCCTCCAAAATATCATAAAAGTTCTATTTTTAAAAGTGTAATATCTTGGGTTCTGTTTTAGATTAAAATACCAATAAATACCAAATGACAGAATTTTTCTTATATTCCCTATATTTATATTTATAAAAGAATATAAAAAATATACAAACTGTTATGTGAAGATGAAATTTTGCAAGATTTTGCTTCCTTTATAACTCTTGTACACTTTTAGTTAGAACTAAATTTTTAAGAATTAGCAGAGCACAGAAAATTGTTTTGTATTTTCCTCTGTTAAATGGATCAACAATTTCAAATTTTAATATTTTGTGATACCTGGCTGTAACTTATGCACCTCTACAATTTTTTTCAAAATAAAATACAAAATTAAAGCTTCAACATTATATTTTTATATGTTTTAATGGTTTTTCTTTAATTATATAGAGTTTCTTTAATATTGAAGAAACTGTCTATTGATTTTTACTATTTTTTTTTTTCTTATAAATGTAATTTTAAGAAAGTTTAGAAATTTTGATACAAGTCACAAAATATTTTGAATTATTTGTGTTGTCTTTTGAGAAATTTGCACCCTTCAAAATTCGTTGTCTTTCATTCTGCTTTGTTTCCTTCTAATTCATAATATTAAGTTTAAAGATTTGTAAAATATTTTTAGTGAAATGAAAAATAAAAACAAGGACGACTTATAAGCTGATTAGACATATTCGTCCAAATTTTTTTCCCTACTTAAATTCAAAAAATGATAATCACTTTATTATCATAATATTGTAATATTAAATTATAAATTAATAATTATTTCTCTATTGATTCTCTTTTTATTTGTTTTTTTAGAAAATAAGGTCATTGTTAAAAATGACAATAAAAAAAAAAAAGAAAAATAAGAGAAAAAGAAGGAAACGTAAATGAAAATGAAAATGTATTAATTTAAGAGTATAGTAATTTAAGAGTATTTATTAATATAAGAGTAGAATACAAGTTAGTAAAGGGAGGAAATTAGTTGTTTAGAGACTGTAAAGAAAAAAAAATTATTTTATTTAAAAAAAATATTTTTCTTTTATGTTTAAAAAAGCAAAATAACATTTTTATTTTTTTTTAACTTAAAAATAAGAATATATATATACATATAAAAATAAAATTGAAAAATCCTTGACTTCTAACTTAACATGTACTTGTTATTTTGCATTTTATTATCCTTTTATAGCATAATTATTATAATAAAGGGTAATAATAATAATAATTTTCTCTAAAAATACATATAACAATAGAAAATATTTTCTTATTTATTATGTAACTTGTGTATTTTGTGTATAATTTATAATTTATAATATAATAATGATTAATAATTTTAAAATAACATTTATATTTATTTTTAAAGAAAATAAGCAAATAACAATAATTGTTTATAAAATTGCAATAACATTGCAACAAATTACCTTAATTTAATAGATATAAGTATTAATTTTAAAAAATATATGAGTATGATGTTTTGATTAATGTTTTTTAGAAATTTTTACATACTCCTAATTTATCCTTTAATTTTGCATTTCATATATTAACACTTAAAAAACTTAAAAATTTTTTGGTTTTGTTTATTTAACAATGAATTTATATTTAAATATATATGGAATTGCAATGTATTATATTTCTAAGTTTTGTAATTTTTTTCAGTTTCGATATTTAAATATTCTAAAGTTTTGTGAATTTTATTTTAGTTTATTTTGTTTTAAGTTCCGATATTCTAACTACATAAAATTTTGTGGTTAAATAAAATAAAATTTGTAATCTTGTTGCGAAAATGGCTATTGAGAGTATTTTAAAAACTAAAACCAAAAAATTCTTCACTGATAGTTTTTTTTATTCCAAAGTCAACTAATTTAGAAAAAAAAATTATTATGTAACATTAACAATTATGAGTAGTTAGTTTTAACTTAAATTCTCTAAAATACTAGCTTTAAATTATACAATTTTAATTCCATCTATGTTAGTTGATGGGCTCTGAATGTCTACAATTTTATGTGTCTGGACTAGATTTTTTAAGCCACTTTTATAATATAGTATTACTGATCTAAAATCTCTCTCTATAAAAAACTTTACAAAAATACAAAATTTTGGTTAAGTTCTAGTTTACAATTTTTTAAAACATTAAATAATAATTACAAGCAGGGGCCTCGATGGCCTAATGGTTAAGAGCGTATAAAATACGCTGTAAACACCGAGGTAGTGTTGGTTCGAATCCCACACACGCCGTAAGAGTTATTCCCCCTTACGACATTTACAGCCACGCCTGTAAAGAAAAGGCTGTGTAATTTTCTGTTTACATTTATGTAGCAGAGAAATACCTAAAAAAAAAAACAAAATTACAAGCACCTACTCTTTATTGTTCATTTTATTTATTAGAATCAATTAAAAATTATTTCCCATTTATATTTCGAAACTATTCCATAAATATCTTAATTATTTTTAATTTTATTTAAATCGGATAAATTTAAATTCATCTAAAAATCAACTTTTTTTTGTCTAAGTATTAGGTAAAATTATTATTTTACAAAAACGTAAAAAGAAGACAAAATACACAATTAATTCCTAAAATTTTTTATGTTTTTTAAGATATTAACTTTAAATTTATTCAATTTAATAGAAGTTTATTCCACATGGGACTTTAGTTTAGTAGTACATTTTTATAGTTCTCTAATGACAGTTGTTGTGTCCATTTTATATATAAATATTTTAAAGAAATATGTTTATAATTACTCCAATTTGCTTCACATTATAACTCTAACAGTGCCAACTATTTATATGTGAACGATTTATATCTATAATTAAGCTACTTTTTTGAAACCTCTCTTTAATTGCCATTGTAATTGATATGTTTTAATTCTTCAACTCTTTTACGGACATTTTATGTTTTGACTGTAATATCATTGCTCTCCTTTCTCTTCTTTTTGCTAAAAAATGTTGTGCTTCATATTTAATATAATTTGTTGTTTTATTTTAGTTTTTAATATTTAGTTTTTAGACTCATCAATATCATTCTATAATAAGATTTAAATTTTCAATTTGACATACTCATCATATAAAACAAGTATAATAAAGGACTAAGCATAGAAAGCTTGCGGCACCATAATTTTTATGCTTAATTTAGAACTGAATAGTTTGTCAGCTCCAACTTGGTGGGTCATTAGAGCAAAATGGTTAACACAGAAACACTCTCCGTATCCAAAAACCTTTGTATACAAATTTTCATGATGGTCGGCTGAGCAGTTTATAAGTTCATAACATTCAACATGCAATTCTCAAATTCTTATTGATTATGTGATAGTGAAAAATTATTGTGATCGTGTCTCTTATAAAATAAGCCATTACAATTTCGGACCATGAATCTATTGAAGTCAACTTTATGTTGCATGTAGTAAAATCATTAGATAAAAGTAAAAGAATTAGTATTCTTAAGATAATTATAAGTAAATTCTTCAAAGAACTGAAATAAACAGTATAATAAATGAGAATGATCTAAGCAAAATATCGCTCGCCTTCAAAAATGAATTATCCTTAAGTATAAAAAAAATAACCAAAATTATAACTACATATAATAACTACAAAATTATTTCAAATACTGGTATGTTACCAGGATGGTTTAATGCTGCTAATCCACTACTGGATGATAAGCGATCACATGTTATTGTAGATTTGCAATGATGTTGGCATACTGTTCTCTACATTTTGCACTATGTACTAATTCTGCTATTGTGTTAATACCTGTCCAGTTTCGGATGTTTCTAAGCCACGACATTTGTTTTCTACCTATGTTTCTCTTATCTTCTATTTTACCTTGTATTATTAGCTGGAGTAGTTCTTATTTAGGACCTCGTATTATGTGACCAAAGTAACTTGGTTTTCTGCGCTTGATAATTAGAAGTATTTCTCTATTTATATTTAGTCTCCAGAGAACTTCTTGGTTTGTAACTCCGTCTGTGTATGAAATTTTCAATATTCTTCTATCACAATATTCGCCGTCACTTTTAGTGTCCATGTTTCTACTCCATATAAGAGTACAGACCAGACATAACATTTTAGGTACCTTAATCGGAGTTTGATGTTTATCTCACGATTACACAGTACTTTTTTATATTTCTATTCTACATCTTACTTCCTTATCTGAAGTCCAACCCTCATCAAGTTGGCAACCCAAATATTTAAAACTGACAACGCGATCGATATGTTCGTTATTAATTGCGATAACACCGTCATTGACTAAGTTGTTGCGTCTGCTAACTTTCATGAATTTTGTCTTTTTGATGTTCATATAAAGACCGTAGTTATTGAATAGTAATGGCGACAAAATGCAACCCTGTCGGACACCTCTACTTATTTGCAGGTTACCTGATGTCATATCGTTAATTTTAATTGCTGCAGTCTGGTTCCAATAAAGATTTTTGATACACTGAATGTCCTTGCCATCGAGTTGCATATTTCCGAGAATATCTATCATTTTGTCTTGTTGTACTCGGTCGAACGCTTTTTTATAGTCTATGAAGCACAAATATACGTCCTTTTCTACATCCTTGCAATTTTGCACTAAAGTCTGTAGACTAAATAAGGCTTCTCGTGTTCCCATTCCTTCTTTGAACCCGAATTGTGTGCTTCCCATTGCTGCCTCGCATTTTCTGTGCAATCGATTATGTATAATTTTAAGAAATATTTTTAAAGCGTGACTCATTAAGCTTATTAGTCTGTACTCGTTGCATCTCTTGGCGCTAGGTTTTTTCGGAAGAGCTATGAAGGTTGATTTTAACCAGTCTATAGGAAAAGCTCCACTATCATAAATATTGTTAAATAGTTTGACCAAAATATTTATATTATCATCGCAAGTAGATTGTGATCTAATGGAACATCAGCCCCTGGAAAAGTGTTGACTTTTTTTACTGATGTGCTAAATCTTTTGTTTACTAGTATGTATAAAGTAAATGTGATTCCTGACAATATGTTCCTTGGTATCTCTAGGGAAAATCCAGGTATATAGTCTTCTAGGTGGTAAGCAGAACCAAGTATTGGTGACTCGATATTTTTCCTCTTGGCAGAACTGTACTAGCCGACCACCCCTTTCATTTCTAATTCCTAGACCATAATACCCTACAACTTCATCAGTTTTTCTTTTGCCGATCTTAGCGTTGAAGCCACCCATAATAATGTTGAGTTCATGTGGTTAAAAAGTTGAGTGGAAAAAATCGAAAGCTATGCGAGGGTAGTACATAGTTATAATAATAGAGCCTTTTGGGACGAATACATAGCTTTCCGTAACGTTTATAAACAAGATTTTATTAAAGTTAAAGATAATTACATTAAAAATAAAATCTGTTTATGTGGTCGAGATCAGAAAAGTATGTGGAAAACGATCAAGAACCTAGTGCTAAACAAGCGTGCAGATAATGGTGTAAATGAGGTTATTATAGGCGACAAAAGTTTTTAAAAAGGATTTCGATAATTTAAATGCTTTTTTCATTGACAGTATATTAGAAATTAACAATTGTATATCTCATGTGCAATATTCCGCAGCAATAAATACAGTTGAAAAAGAATTTGTTTTTGAGGTAATTAATGACTCTTCATTAAAGAACATTCTAGAAAGTATGAATAAAAAAGAGTCATGAAATTGAACAATGAACCCATAGATAAGACATATCTGGGTCTGACCATACGACAAGCTGAAATTTGTTGGGCACATTGATAAGGTTTGTAAAAAAATTTCAAAAAACATTGGTTTTTTAAGTAGATTGCGCACCAGTATTTCGGAGTCGACAGCGATCATGTTGTATAATGCTATGGCACTACCTCATTTTCATTACTGTTCAATAATTGTTTTTTCCGCTGCATCTGAAGCAAAATCGGGAAAGCAAATCTTATAGAATAGGGCAATGAGAATGATACTAATATTTAACGGATTCACTCCCATAAAAGACATGCTTGATTCATTAGAATGGATGAGTGTGAACCAAAATTATTTTCCAAGTTTTGATTTTTGTATTTAAACTAAAAAATAATAAACTACCAGATTACCTGTCAAGAAACTTACGTTATGTTAGCGAGTTCCAACCATATAACTTACGTCATGGAAATAACTTTAGGCTCGAAAGATTACAAATGTTCAACATGCTACCCCCGGATATCAAATCTACAACAAGTGCTGCCTCACTAAATAGAAAGCTTGGAAATTATGTAAAAGAAAATTACGCATAACTATTTTTTTTTTTGTTTTGTTGTGTTTAAATTTTTTAAATGTTCTATTTTTTTTCATTTTTAATATTTTAATTTTTTTTTTTCACTAGAATTTTAATTTTAACTATAATTGTTTTGTTGAATTTGTAAGCTTAAAGTATTTAGTTTTTTTCTTTTAAAACAATTTAAATGGAGTTATTGCATTTTTGTTATTAAACTTTATTTTTGTAAATTTAAAGTTTTTCTTAAAACTAATAAATAAATAATAATAATGATAAATAACCACAAGCAAACAGACAAACATTCGCTTTGATATATTTTATAGATTATTATATATTTACATTATATTTGCTTTCAAGCAAATTTGTTAAGAAATAGTATTTTTTAAGTAATATTCCCTCCAATTAAAAATACTTGTACGTCAAAAAGGCTCTATTTTTTATTCAGTTTAGACTATGTATTATATATTTTGTCACAAAAAGCATTTGGTCCTCATCTTTTTTTTTTTTTTCTTACTTTTTATTTATTTTTTCTGTTTTTGTTTATATCCTTAAAAAGTTTACAAAAGTTTTGTCATTTTATTTTTACTGTTTTTGGTCCCCATCAAAAATAGTAAAAATTAAATGACACAATATATCAGGAATTGCATATTTTTAGGCTTAATTTATATTATTCTTGGTATTTCTAAAAGTTATCATAAGAATTCTAATTATGGCTCTATAAAATTATCAATTAGAAAAGTATTTCATTTTATATAAATTTAACCATTATTGTATAAAATTAACTATTTTATTGCATTTTTTTTATGATTTATTGAGGAAATATTATAGGCTTTAAATATTTGAAGTCTAATCGATTATCGTTATGTACATAAATGCTAAAAGATGAACAATAATGAACAATTTTCAGCTTATTAATTTAATAGGTAAAATAAATAATATTTAAAAATAATATTTCCACATTATTTAAACTTAAATTCATCATAATATCCATATCTAAATTAAATTTATTTTGTGTTACGCTGCAGTTTACTTGTATTTACTTTTAGTTACAATTAATTATTTAAAATTATTGTTTTGGTGGATTCTTTTTTTAGAATAAAATTAAATAAATTTAAATGGAAACATTACATAATTAAATGTTTTCTTAATTTAATGGAATTTTTATTATTTAAATATTTTAAAATTATTTTTTCTACTGTATTTTTAAATTTACATTTATTTTTATAGTACGAACGATGGTACAATGATATATTTAAATTACTCCTCCGTTTGTAACGGAAAGAACTATGCATAAAAAATATAGAGTTATACGTATTACATAGACAGTATCGTAAACTGAGTTGATTTAACTATATGTATTTTTTAAAAAATTTTATTTTTGGTTTCCAATTGTTTATCGCACCACGCTTTTGGTTAGCTGCCATAGAAAACTCTCGATTCATATAATTTTTTTATTAAAAAATAAAAAAGAGGCTTTTTTGGCCTAGTGAGTAAGAACGTATAAAATACGTTGTAAACACCGAGGCCCGAAGGAGTGTCGGTTCGAATCCCACTCACGTCGTAAGAATAATTCCGCCTTACGACATTTACAGACACACCAAGAAAGGCAGTGTAATTTCCTTGTCACATTTACATATATGGCAGGGGAATGACAATATATTGCATTTTAAATTTTATATGCAAACGGTTTCGTATAAGGGTATTATTTTAGAGTTGACAAAAATAATTGTATTCTTCCTTGTTGTTTTATGAATGAGATTTAAAAAAAAATTTTACAAAGGTGATTACCATATAATAGATTTAACATATGTGAATATATATTTAAGCACTACTTAGTTTTTAAATAGGAAAAATAAAAAATAAAAAATTTAAAATAAAAAAAAAACTTGATAATATATATTATTCATGTTTACAGCCACATAATTAGTTAAAAACATACTTTCAACTACTGACTACAACTATTTACAAAAAAAAAAAAAATGTTCAACTATTGTTTAAAAACGAATTTAAAATGTCACAGTATAGCTAAAATAAATATTATTTTAAAATTGCAGAATTAAAATTGAAAAATATTTATTTTTGTTTAAAAAAAAATAATAAAAAAAAATACATATTTCAAATATTTTCGTTGTATGGAAGGTTCTTTGCTGTTTTTCTATTGATACAAAATTAAATTACATGATAAAAACATTAATGAAACTGATTTAATATTTCACTTACGTAAATACAAATGTAGCTAATAATTGTTTTTATACATATTTCCAGGAAATCAATCGTTTTGATAAAAAATTTATAATTTAGAGTTCTAGTTAAATTTTTATTTTTTTCTGAAAATAAGTTTTTTTTTGTTTTTTAAATATTTATGATATATTAACAGAACTGGTCAATATAATAATTATTAGTTTTAATTTTTTTAAATTTGGTCTATATTAACTAGTAAAAGTTAACTTCAATGTGAAATTTGTCTTAAGCATGGGACGTTTATCACGTAAAATATTCAGATTCGAAAGATTTTTCGAATTAGTGATCCGATACTGTGTATCAAATCGGAAATAAATTAATGTTACTTAAGTTGCATACGAAAGTTTTCGAATTTCAAATTTTCATATAATAAAAAAATGCCATTTACTAACATTTTTGTTTATTTATGATATGATATTAAAATTTTTATATTTATTTTGAAAATTATTATAAAAAATATTATATTTTTGAAATCGTTAATTTTTTCCATTCACTTGCAGTGGGGTTTGGAAGTCTAGCAGCATTTAATATTTATTAAAAACACTCATTAAATTTATTAAAAAGGGGTTCTACAATCTATTTGAAGAAACTCTGGCATCAGAAATACATTGATATCTTAGTATATATCAATGTGATTGTAAATATTTTAAGCATATAAAAACAAAATCCGAAACTTATAACTAATTTATATCGTCTGAAAATGGATTTTGAAAATACCGAATCTTTAAATCGATTTTTTTACCATTTCCCGTTGTTTTTTCACGATTTTAAGATTATTTTGATATCATTTTGCTTCTTCAGTAAAAACTGAATATTTTCCTTCAATATTGGAATCTTGACCAATAAATAGAATTTTTGTGTAGGGGACGATATTTCTAAATATAAAAATAAAATCCGAAACTCATAAGTTATTTATATCGCATGAAAATGGATTTTGAAAAGACTGAATCTTTAAATCGATTTCCCGTTGTTTTTTCACTATTTTAAGATTATTTGATATAATTTTTGCTTCTTCAGTAAAAACTGAATATTTTCCTTCAAAAGAGGAATTTTTTCCAAAAATTAGAGTTTTTGTGTAGGGGACGATATTTCTAAATATAAAAACAAAATCCGAAACTTATAACTAATTTATATTGTCTGAATATATATTTTAAAAATACCGAATCTTTAAATACACTGAGAGAACTAAAATGTTTGTGACAACCGAATAAATTGCCCTACCGAATAATTCGGTCACCAGCGACTTTTTATTAGTAGTTGTGACAACCTCTTTATTTACATAATTACAATTGAAAAAGTATTCATTGTAACTGCTAATTACATTAAACCAAAGTAATAATTATTTCGGAGAACCGTATTTGTTATTTGTTTTGATCAAATTTTAGTTGCAATAACAGATTATTCGTTTATGAGAACCGAATAATAGAGTACTGTAGACTACCACTTCATTTGATGTTACTGTATATCTTGTATGATAACAGATTATTCGTTTATGAGAACCGAATAATGGAATACTTTCGACTACCACTTCATTTGATGTCACTGTATATCAATTATCGCAGCAGAATCAAATCTTTTGTTATGACTAGAACAGAGTTGTCTTAATCGAATATTGTAACAGTATTATTATATCAAAAAACTCTTTCATTTGATGTTACTGTATATCAGTTACTACACGAGAATTAAAGTATTTGTCGTAGCCTTACAGAAAAGTTAACATAATCGAATGTTTTGCACGATATATTTTACAATAATTGTAATGACCTTTAGCTATATTTGTTATAGAAAGAAGAAAATAACATTTTTATTAAAAAATAGAGTAAAAATTTTATAAGAAATTGATTTTTATTTTTAATATAAATTTTATATAATAATAGTACAAAACTTTATTTAATAAACAAAAAATCTAAATAAAAAATTTAATATTTTCCAAATTCGTTGTACTTATTCGTTTTTATAACTTTATATGCAAAATAATGCGTATCAAAAAATTGAGTGTCTAGTAATTCATAACATATATAATATTTTTTATCAAAAAAGATTAAATGTTCTATTAAACCAAACATTCTCATATAAATCTACGCACTAAACTATTTTAGAATTTAAACTAAATAAGAATTATGATTTTGCGCGAAAATTCATGTTTATTGCTATCACGATCGAATCATAATTATAAGTACCGAATTTCTGTTATACCAAACGAATGAATTGTTGTTTATGTTTATTAGAACTGATATTATAACTATATTTATTTTAACTAAACGAAATACGGTTGCTCGAATCGAATGATCTTCTATAGCAACTGACTAACGAAATACTGTAGTATACATTATAATACTGTTAAGAGAACCGAATTCTAATTGGAGTTCTGTTATTTCAATTAAATACAACGTTTGAGCTAAATGGTAATATGGTTGTAATAACAGTATAATTCGGTTCACATAAGTAATAAAACAGTTTTAATTGTGACAACAAACCATTTATTTGCTATAACAACTCATGTAATTCTTACGATCGCATTACATTTGGGTGTACAAAAATTATTTGGTTCTCGCAACTCATATCTTGAAATAATAATTTGATCGAATGAAAATTTTTAGGCGAGGTTGATGAAATCGTATATTCGTTTGTTTCTAAGGCGATTCATTTGCATCAACAGGAATGTTATTGAATCAATCGTAAGTTGATAACAAAGACCAATATTTAATAACCGCAACTGAATAGTTTTCCTGACAACCTCATTCCAAAGAAATAATTCTCTCAGTGTAGATTTTTCTAGCATTTCCCGTTGTTTTTTCACTATTTTAAGCTTATTTTGATATAATTTTTGCTTCTTCAGCAAAAACTTAATATTTTCCTTCAAAAGAGGAATTTTTGCCGAAAAATAGAGTTTTTGTGTAGGGGACGATATTTCTACATATAGAAACACAAAATCCGAAACTTGTAACTAATTTGTACCGACTAAAAATGGATTTTGAAAATACCGAATCTTTAAATCGATTTTTCTAACATTTCCCGTTGTTTTCTCACGATTTTAAGATTATTTTGATATCATTTTGCTTCTTCAGTAAAAACTGAATATTTTCCTTTAATATTGGAATCTTGACCAAAAAATAGAGTTTTTGTGTACGGGATGATATTTCTAAATATAAAAACAAAATCCGAAACTTATAACTAATTTGTACCGTCTGAAAATGAATTTTGAAAATACCGAATCTTTAAATCGATTTTTCTACCATTTCCCGTTGTTTTCTCACGATTTTAAGATTATTTTGCTATCATTTTGCTTCTTAAGTAAGAACTGAATATTTTCATTTAATATTGGAATCTTGACCAAAAAATAGAGTTTTTGTGTACGGGATGATATTTCTAAATATAAAAACAAAATCCGAAACTTATAACTAATTTGTATCGTCTGAAAATGAATTTTGAAAATACCGAATCTTTAAATCGATTTTTCTACCATTTCCCGTTGTTGTTTCACGATTTTAAGATTATTTTGCTATGATTTTGCTTCTTCAATAAAAACTGAATATTTTCCTTTAATATTGGAATCTAGACCAAAATAATAAATTAATTATAAATTAGTTATAAGTTTCGGATTTTGTTTTTATATTTAGAAATATCGTCCCCTACACAAAAATTCTATTTTTTGGTCAAGATTCCAATATTAAATGAAAATATTCAGTTCTTACTTAAGAAGCAAAATGATAGCAAAATAATCTTAAAATCGTGAGAAAACAACGGGAAATGGTAGAAAAATCGATTTAAAGATTCGGTATTTTCAAAATCCATTTTTAGACGGTACAAATTAGTTACAAGTTTCGGATTTTGTGTTTATATTTAGAAATATCATCCCGTACACAAAAACTCTATTTTTTGGTCAAGGTTCCAATATTAAAGGAAAATATTCAGTTTTTACTGAAGAAGCAAAATTATATCAAAATAGAATTTTTGTGTAGGGGATGATATTTCTAAATACAAACACAATATCCGAAACTTGTAACTAATTTGTACCGTCTAAAAATGGATTTTGAAAATACCGAATCTTTAAATCGATTTTTCTAACATTTCCCGTTGTTTTCTCACGATTTTAAGATTATTTTGCTATCATTTTGCTTCTTAAGTAAGAACTGAATATTTTCATTTAATATTGGAATCTTGACCAAAAAATAGAGTTTTTGTGTACGGGATGATATTTCTAAATATAAAAACAAAATCCGAAACTTATAACTAATTTATTTCGTCTGAAAATGGATTTTGAAAATACCGAATCTTTAAATCGATTTTTCTACCATTTCCCGTTGTTGTTTCACGATTTTAAGATTATTTTGATATCATTTTGCTTCTTCAGTAAAAACTGAATATTTTCCTTTAATATTGGAACCTTGACCAAAAAATAGAGTTTTTGTGTACGGGATGATATTTCTAAATATAAATACAAAATCCGAAACTTGTAACTAATTTGTACCGTCTAAAAATGGATTTTGAAAATACCGAATCTTTAAATCGATTTTTCTACCATTTCCCGTTGTTGTTTCACGATTTTAAGATTATTTTGCTATCATTTTGCTTCTTAAGTAAGAACTGAATATTTTCATTTAATATTGGAATCTTGACCAAAAAATAGAGTTTTTGTGTACGGGATGATATTTCTAAATATAAAAACAAAATCCGAAACTTATAACTAATTTATTTCGTCTGAAAATGGATTTTGAAAATACCGAATCTTTAAATCGATTTTTCTACCATTTCCCGTTGTTGTTTCACGATTTTAAGATTATTTTGATATCATTTTGCTTCTTCAGTAAAAACTGAATATTTTCCTTTAATATTGGAACCTTGACCAAAAAATAGAGTTTTTGTGTACGGGATGATATTTCTAAATATAAACACAAAATCCGAAACTTGTAACTAATTTGTACCGTCTAAAAATGGATTTTGAAAATACCGAATCTTTAAATCGATTTTTCTACCATTTCCCGTTGTTGTTTCACGATTTTAAGATTATTTTGCTATCATTTTGCTTCTTAAGTAAGAACTGAATATTTTCCTTTAATATTGGAATCTAGACCAAAAAATAGAATTTTTGTGTAGGGGACGATATTTCTAAATATAAAAACAAAATCCGAAACTTATAACTAATTTATTTCGTCTGAAAATGGATTTTGAAAATACCGAATCTTTAAATCAATTTTTCTACCATTTCCCGTTGTTGTTTCACGATTTTAAGATTATTTTGATATCATTTTGCTTCTTCAGTAAAAACTGAATATTTTCCTTTAATATTGGAACCTTGACCAAAAAATAGAGTTTTTGTGTACGGGATGATATTTCTAAATATAAACACAAAATCCGAAACTTGTAACTAATTTGTACCGTCTAAAAATGGATTTTGAAAATACCGAATCTTTAAAGCGATTTTTCTAACATTTCCCGTTGTTTTCTCACGATTTTAAGATTATTTTGCTATCATTTTGCTTCTTAAGTAAGAACTGAATATTTTCCTTTAATATTGGAATCTAGACCAAAAAATAGAATTTTTGTGTAGGGGACGATATTTCTAAATATAAAAACAAAATCCTAAACTTATAACTAATTTATTTCGTCTGAAAATGGATTTTGAAAATACCAAATCTTTAAATCGATTTTTCTACCATTTCCCGTTGTTGTTTCACGATTTTAAGATTATTTTGCTATCATTATACCCGTATGAACTATGTTCAAGGGTATAATAAATTTGCCATTACGTTTGTGACACCTTAAAGGAGCCGAGCTAGATATAGTGTCAAAGGTATGGATCGGCTCAGAATCGAATTCTGAGTCGATTAAGCCATGTACGTCCGTCCGTCCGTCCGCACGATAACTCAAAAAATAAAGGAGCTAGGAGGCTGAAATTTTTTTTACGTCACTTTTGCAAAATTGTTAGTTTTGCTATTTAAATCCAACATTTTCGGTCGGCGGGTTCGAGTAGCTGCCATACAACTTCTTTCTTTATATAGAAATAACTCAGTATCTATTCAAGCTAGGGTTTTGAAATTTTGCAAATGATGATCAAGTTTTATGGCAACAACTTTTGTAAAATTTGGTTGTGTTGGTGCGACGGGTTCGGGTAGCTGCCATACAACTTCTCCGTTTAAATGAGAATAACTCAGTGTTTATTTAAGCTAGGAATCTGAAATTTAGTAAAGAGGTGTCGAGTTACATGCCAACAACTTTTGTAAAATTTGGTTGGTCTAGAGCATCCGGTTCAGGCTTCTTGCACCTCTTGGAAGTTAATAAAGCTAGGCATCTGAAATCTTGCAAATGGTGATCAAGTTTTATGGCAACAACTTTTGCAAAATTTGGTTGTGGTGGTGCGACGGGTTCGGGTAGCTGCCATACAACTTATCCGGTTAAATGAGAATAACTCAGTGTTCATTGAAGCTAGGAATCTGAAATTTAGTAAAGAGGTGTCGAGTTATATGCCAACAACTTTTGTAAAATTTGGTTGGCCTAGAGCAGCCGGTTCAGGCTTCTTGCACCTCTTGGAAGTTAATAAAGCTAGGCGTCTGAAATCTTGCAAATGATGATCAAGTTTTATGGCAACAACTTCTGCAAAATTTGGTTGTGCTGGTGCGACGGGTTCGGGTAGCTGCCATACAAAATTTCTTTTTAAATGAAAAGAACTCAGTGTCCGTCCGCACGATAACTCAAAAAATAGAGGAGCTAGGAGGCTGAAAATTTTTTTACGTCACTTTTGTAAAATTGTTAGTTTTGCTATTTAACTCCAGCATTTTCTGTCCCCGGGTTCGGGTAGCTGTCATACAACGTCTTTCTTGAAATAGAAATAACCCAGTGTCTGTTCAATCTAGGTATCTGAAATTTTGCGAATGATGATCAAGTTTTATGGTAACAACTTCTGCAAAATTTGGTTGTGGTGGTGTGACGGGTTCGGGTAGCTGCCATACAAAATCTCTTTTTAAATGAAAAGAACTCAGTGTCCGTCCGCACTATAACTCAAAAAATAGAGGAGCTAGGAGGCTGAAAATTTTTTTACGTTACTTTTGCAAAATTGTTAGTTTTGCTATTTAACTCCAGCATTTTCGGCCGCCGGGTTCTAGTAGCTGCCATACAACTTCTTTCTTTAAATCGAAATAACCCAGTGTCTATCCAATCTAGGTATCTGAAATTTTGCAAATGATGATCAAGTTTTATGGCAACAGCTTCTGCAAAATTTGGTTGCGGTGGTGCGACGGGTTCGAGTAGTTGCCATACAACTTCTCTTTTTAAATGAAAATAACTCAGTGTCTATTGAATCTAGCTATCTGAAATTTAGTGAAAAAGTGTCGAGTTGCATGCCAAAAACTTTTGTAAAATTTGATTGATCTATTGCAGCCGGTTTAGGCTTCTTGCATTTCTTGGAACTTAATGAAGCTAGGTGCAATAGATTCGGGTAGCTGTCATACAACTTCACAATTTACATAAATATATCTCTGTAGTTCGGTACTAAAACATCTGAATGTTTTTAAAAGATGATCAAGTTTTATAATAGGATATATTACGTTCATACGGGTATCCCAGAGTTGACACAGTCTACTCTACTGCACTCTTCCTCGTTTTGCTTCTTAAGTAAGAACTGAATATTTTCCTTTAATATTGGAATCTAGACCAAAAAATAGAATTTTTGTGTAGGGGACGATATTTCTAAATATAAAAACAAAATCCGAAACTTATAACTAATTTATTTCGTCTGAAAATGGATTTTGAAAATACCGAATCTTTAAATCGATTTTTCTACCATTTCCCGTTATTGTTTCACGATTTTAAGATTATTTTGATAGCATTTTGCTTCTTCAGTAAAAACTGAATATTTTCCTTTAATATTGGAATCTAGACCAAAAAATAGAATTTTTGTGTAGGGGACGATATTTCTAAATATAAAAACAAAATCCGAAACTTATAACTAATTTATTTCGTCTGAAAATGGATTTTCAAAATACCGAATTTTTAAATCAATTTTTCTACCATTTCCCGTTGTTGTTTCACGATTTTAAGATTATTTTGATATCATTTTGCTTCTTCAGTAAAAACTGAATATTTTCCTTTAATATTGGAACCTTGACCAAAAAATAGAGTTTTTGTGTACGGGATGATATTTCTAAATATAAACACAAAATCCGAAACTTGTAACTAATTTGTACCGTCTAAAAATGGATTTTGAAAATACCGAATCTTTAAATCGATTTTTCTACCATTTCCCGTTGTTTTCTCACGATTTTAAGATTATTTTGCTATCATTTTGCTTCTTAAGTAAGAACTGAATATTTTCATTTAATATTGGAATCTTGACCAAAAAATAGAGTTTTTGTGTACGGGATGATATTTCTAAATATAAAAACAAAATCCGAAACTTATAACTAATTTATTTCGTCTGAAAATGGATTTTGAAAATACCGAATCTTTAAATCGATTTTTGTACCATTTCCCGTTGTTTTCTCACGATTTTAAGATTATTTTGTTATCATTTTGCTTCTTAAGTAAGAACTGAATATTTTCATTTAATATTGGAACCTTGACCAAAAAATAGAGTTTTTGTGTACGGGATGATATTTCTAAATATAAAAACAAAATCCGAAACTTGTAACTAATTTGTACCGTCTGAAAATGGATTTTGAAAATACCGAATCTTTAAATCGATTTTTCTACCATGTCCCGTTGTTGTTTCACGATTTTAAGATTATTTTGCTATCATTTTGCTTCTTAAGTAATAACTGAATATTTTCCTTTGATATTGGAATCTAGACCAAAAAATAGAATTTTTGTGTAGGGAACGATATTTCTAAATATAAAAACAAAATCCGAAACTTATAACTAATTTATTTCGTCTGAAAATGGATTTTGAAAATACCGAATCTTTAAATCGATTTTTCTACCATTTCCCGTTGTTGTTTCACGATTTTAAGATTATTTTGATATCATTTTGCTTCTTCAGTAAAAACTGAATATTTTTCTTTAATATTAATTGCAACCTTGACCAAAAAATAGAGTTTTTGTGTACGGGATGATATTTCTAAATATAAACACAAAATCCGAAACTTGTAACTAATTTGTACCGTCTGAAAATGGATTTTGAAAATACCGAATCTTTAAATCGATTTTTCTACCATGTCCCGTTGTTGTTTCACGATTTTAAGATTATTTTGCTATTATTTTGCTTCTTAAGTAAGAACTGAATATTTTCCTTTAATATTGGAATCTAGACCGAAAAATAGAATTTTTGTGTAGGGGACGATATTTCTAAATATAAAAACAAAATCCGAAACTTATAACTAATTTATTTCGTCTGAAAATGGATTTTGAAAATACCGAATCTTTAAATCGATTTTTCTACCATTTCCCGTTGTTGTTTCACGATTTTAAGATTATTTTGCTATCATTTTGCTTCTTAAGTAAGAACTGAATATTTTCCTTTAATATTGGAATCTAGACCAAAAAATAGAGTTTTTGTGTACGGGATGATATTTCTAAATATAAATACAAAATCCGAAACTTGTAAGTAATTTGTACCGTCTGAAAATGCATTTTGAAAATACCGAATCTTTAAATCGATTTTTCTACCATTTCCCGTTGTTGTTTCACGATTTTAAGATTATTTTGCTATCATTTTGCTTCTTAAGTAAGAACTGAATATTTTCCTTTAATATTGGAATCTAGACCAAAAAATAGAATTTCTGTGTAGGGGACGATATTTCTAAATATAAAAACAAAATCCGAAACTTATAACTAATTTATTTCGTCTGAAAATGGATTTTGAAAATACCGAATCTTTAAATCGATTTTTCTACTATTTCCTGTTGTTGTTTCACGATTTTAAGATTATTTTGATATCATTTTGCTTCTTCAGTAAAAACTGAATATTTTCCTTTAATATTGGAATTTTGACCAAAAAATAGAGTTTTTGTGTACGGGATGATATTTCTAAATATAAAAACAAAATCCGAAACTCATAACTTATTTATATCGCGTGAAAACGGAATTTGAAAATACCGAATCTTTAAATCGATTTTTCTACCATTTCCTGTTTTTTTTTACTATCTTAAGCTTATTTTGGTATCGTTTTTGCTTTTTCAGTAAAAACTGAATATTTTTCTTCAATATTGGAATCTTGAGCAATAAATAGAATTTTTGTGTAGGGGACGATACTTCTAAATATAAAAATAAAATCCGAAACTCATAAGTTATTTATATCGCATGAAAATGGAATTTGAAAATACCGAATCTTTAAATCGATTTTTCTACCATTTCCTGTTGTTGTTTCACGATTTTAAGATTATTTTGATATCATTTTGCTTCTTCAGTAAAAACTGAATATTTTCCTTTAATATTGGAATCTTGACCAAAAAATAGAGTTTTTGTGTACGGGATGATATTTCTAAATATAAAAATAAAATCCGAAACTCATAAGTTATTTATATCGCATGAAAATGGATTTTGAAAAGACCGAATCTTTAAATCGATTTCCCGTTGTTTTTTCACTATTTTAAGATTATTTGATATAATTTTTGCTTCTTCAGTAAAAACTGAATATTTTCCTTCAAAAGAGGAATTTTTGCCAAAAAATAGAGTTTTTGTGTAGGGGACGATATTTCTAAATATAGAAACAAAATCCGAAACTTATTACTTATTTATGTCGCCTGATAATGAATTTTGGAAATACCGAATCTTTATATCGATTTTTCTACCATTTCCAGTTGGCTTAAAGATTTTAATCATAGTTTCGTATCATTTTCTGTTTCAGTAAAAACTGAATATTTTCCTCGAAAATAAGAATTTTAGCCAAAAAAAGGTGTTTTTGTGTAGACTTAATAATTCTAAATATAAAAGCGAAATCAGAAATTCATAACTAAATTTTATCGGCTGGAAATGAACTGTATAATTACGAAATCTTTAAAATGATTTTTCTACAATTTCCAGTGAATTTTTAAAGATTTTAAGCATATTTTCATATCATTTTTTCTGTTTCGATGTATTATATATTGCATCTTCTATCGATAGTTTGAAATTGTTGAGGACGATGAGTAGTACAAAAATATTCAAAAAAATAAAAAATGTAACGGTTGCTGAACGAATTTATATTTACATGATATTGGTATACAAATAGATGTATATAATATGTTTATCATATATGTTTCTTGAATGATATATAATAATATTATAAATATATATATAGCGACTTATTCCATATGTATTTTATTGTATTTATAAGAAATCTCATGTGATGAATTCTTACAAGTTACAATGAAATTAAACAATCAAATATTTTTAAAGAAATATTTTGATGTATGGCGATATGATGATAATATAATATACCACTATGTTATTATACATATTAATTTGTTATTTTGTAATAACGAAGTATTAATTAATGTACGTACATTTACCTCTTAGAATTAAATGGTACTATAAGCATTATTTGGAAAAGTTTTCGATTGATAGTTGTTAGGTGGTAGATTAAAATCTGTTTTGGAAGAATCATACATCAACTATAGTTCCAGAAATTAGAAATATTACCCAAATTATTTTGAAATAATGAAAAATTAAAAAGATAATATTATAAGCAGAGTAATAGACATTATAACGGGTTCGTACGGGTATTTAAGAGTAGACAAGGGCAATTGTATTCTTCCTATTTTCTTTTAATTAAAATTTTTAAACATCTACTTAAAAATGTATTTTATCCGTAAAATTATTTTTTTACCTTTTGTAATTTATTTTTGTTTCTTTTAACCAAATATTAGATATATTTAGTTAAAAGAAAATAAAATATAATATAGAACATTTTTAGTGTCCCTCTTTCCCTTTATACAACACACCATGATGCAATATTAAATAAAACCGATAAGTTGTAAAATAGTAAAAAAACAAAAAATCAAGTTTAATGTTCGTTAAATTGTGCATAACTATTTAAAATTCATTAAATATTATTTTTATTAGTCATCTTCAAAAATGTTGAATAGTTTGTTTTTATTTTGTTCTGGAATTCTATACATGTAGGAATGTGTGCTTAGTTTTTTAAGAATTTTTTTATCGAACAGTTTTTTTTGTTTTATTTTTGTGGATAAATTTTTAAAATTATTTTTTATAATTTTAAATCTGTCTAATCGATTTAACATTATACAAGGTGATTCGTTATTAAGTGCCTTTATATATACCACCCTGTGGCAAATAATGTGGCGACAAAACTTTTTTATCGGGGCTATATTGTGGGTCCAATAGTTTAGGAACTGTGGGGCCTTGATGGCGATTTAGTGATTTTTTTTTGGTTTTATTAAAATACCCATAACTTCTACTACGAACGTTTGTAGGATTCTGAAAAATGTTTTTAAAAGCATGAGAAAGCTGCTTTTCCAAATGTATTTATCAATCCTCTATCTTTTTTTTCCTCTAAAAGATTTGGAAGTTGAAATTAAAAAATTAATTTTTGATAGAAAAAAATGTCAATTTTGCTAGTGACTTTATATCAAATTTTTTTTAGATGTTTACAGTTTTAAATAGCTCCTTTTTGAAGTTTTAATTTGGTATATCATAGGTTAAATTAACTTTTACCGTTCAGGAGATAAGTCTGAAGATAAGTCTGGAGATAAGACCGTTCAGTCCGTCCGTCCGTCTGCTTACAAAACTTCTACACCGTTACAGATAGAGCAACGAAATTTTAAACATGGGTAAATCTCATAAAAATTATTGTTGTAGAGCAACTTTTCTATGTAGCCCCATCCATTAAGGAGCTACAGCCCCTCAAACTTTGAAAAAGCGCCATTTTTAAATGTGTATATCTCACGTTCTGCTTAACATTTTTTCAATTTAATAAAGCCGTTCGGCAGACATTTTTATGACCTTTATATCGTTATGTGAAAATCAAATTTTTTCCTTCATAACTCCGGGACAATTACAGATATAGGGATTTAAAATTATGAGGGAGGATGGAACTTTTAGAATTAATATAAGCTTCCTCAGAGGCTTATTAATATAGGCTTTCTTGTACCAACCCTTGTTTAAGAGCTATTAGGGCTCAAAAATTTAAAATCTGCTATGTTTAGATCTGTACAAATTTTTTCAAAATAAAAAGCAAAAATTAAAGCTTCAACTTTTATAATTTTCCCTATGTTAATGATTTTTCTTAAGAGTGTAGCGTTCCCTTAAAATTCAAGAAAGTGTCTTATAATTTAAAGTTAGTTAAAATCAATTTTTCAAATTTTTTCTTATTATATGAAATTCTCAGAAAATTTTCAAAATTTGGTAACAATTCTAAACAGTTTGTATTGTCTTTTGGAAATGTACGCCTTTCAAAGCTATTAGTTTACATTCTATCTTGTTTTATTAATACATTCTTAAGCCGCTTATACAATCTTAACCTGTACTGTTCTTTCCATAAATCTCTTTGCCTGTTGACGTGAATTTTTTTAATTTTTTTTGTAACGTAAAATTGTAGATACGTAAATAAAATTTATATTATATGGTAGTGATTCAGGTGATAAACATCATATGTTTGTAATTTTATTTGTTATCCCTTTAAAGTTTATTTGTTTAACATATTATTATTATTGTATATACTAATATATATGTATAGGTGTTTTACTTATGACATTACATACTAAATTCATAGTGAAAGTATATTTTTAATTTTATTATTATATATACATTATATATACATTTATATATTTCTTTTTGTTATATTCCTGGTGTGTATGGATGTGTGTGAATTCTATTATTACAATTATTACAAAGAATGATAGTAATAAATTTTCTTGAATAAAATTTTCCATGTCATGGAATGGCATTACAAAAAAAAAAAAAAACTAGTTAATAATAATTCACCATTATAATAAAAGTATATGTAAAATGTAAATACATACGTATAACTATCAACTATATATTATCATATATCATTTTTGAATTTGTACAGGTGTGTTATAATATTTCTATTAAAATTTTTCATTTTGTTTTTTTTTTTTTTGGGTTTATTTAGTTGATGATATTTACTATGTGTAAGTGGTGCAAAAAATTTGATAAGATACAGTTTTGTTATCGTTTCAATTTTTTTTTTTTTTTTGTTTTTAGTATAGGACTCCTTAATGCTGAGTGTATTTATTTTGTAATTAGAAACATTCTTTCACTAATGATGCAAAACTTAACAAAAATATTAATAAAAATAACATACAATAAAAATATTTGTTGGCAACTAAAAGATATTTTATTCACATTGGCTTTTATTTAAAAATTCCGAACAAATTCAAAAAAAAAAAAAAATTTGTTTCCATATAATCAAAATAATTACAATTAAAATTTTTTGTATGAAATTCGTTAGATTTCAGAGTCATATTTAATAGAAAACCTAAACAAAAAAGTGTTTAAATTTTGAAAATATTTTTGCAAAACTTCCTTTTAGTATATATACGAGTATACAGTGAATGAAAAAGCAAAAGAAAAAATTTCATTTCTTTTTCACTCATTAATTACCGACCGCATACAATTATGTGTGGTAGGTATTGTTTTCGTCCAAAAATTTGTACCCGAGATTTTGGCAAATATGCACTACTCCGGTGCGTAGAAGACTGTAAAAAATTTTAGCGTGATGTCTGTGTGTGTGTGTGTGTGTATGTGGGTGCGTGGTTGGGTATGTCTGTGGGAACGTGTACAGCCTAAACGGCTGAGCGCAATTTTTTGAAATGTCATATTTAAGGTTTTGATGTAAATATTTCAGATTGATAAGCTTTTCGAGCAAATCGGACAGCCGGAAGTAGTAGTTTACTAGTGCCATTTTTAAGTTTTTTACGAATATTTCGTAACAGAAAAATATTATGAGAAAAATTATTAAGAGAAAATTGTTACACAAGTATAGAGCAACAACTTTTTCATAGAAAATTTTTTGATCCGACTAACTTTAACTTTTATTTAAATATTTTTCTAAGGCCAAATTTCATACATATTACAACACGCCATATGAACAAATTTTGTTTGTTTTGAATGAATGAATGAATGTACATATATTTTTACGATTTCATTGCTTATTATGATGTTAAATTATTAGAAGTTATTTTGTTTTGATATAAATTATTATCTAAAAAATCTATGTAATTTCGCATTATGCTTTTCGTGTAATAGCATTGGGTGCTGTAGTGAAGATAGCTGATTTTTTTTATTTATTTTGATAACGTAATAAGATTTTATCAACACTTTTTTCCTTTTTGGTTGTAGTGTACAACTTTTGGATTGAAGCTTGTTCGAACCATTATTACATATTGGAACAACAGGCAAGGTATGCTAGGAAATTAGAGTAATAATGGTAATAAGGAGAAGAGTGAATATATTGGATATATATTTTTAATATTTAAATTTATCCTAGGATATTTGCACATCTGTGAGTTGAAATGTATTAGTTAACATTTTTTGCTTATACATTTCGAATTAATTTTTTACATGTTTGTATTTTGCTATTGGTAATATATAAATTAATAATTATTCTTTTTATAAAGAACTGAATCAGTTCGAAAGCCCGTTTTAATTTTTTCTGTTATTCTAACATAGGTTAGCCGAATGTAAGATCGGTACTCTAACTAGTGTGCCATCCATCCATTCAATATATCAAAAATCAAACATAAAAACGCTGTCGTGCGAATAATTTGAATCTTATAATAATATTTCTCTGATTTGTTTTCACAATTAATTATCAGGTTTTAAAATATTTGAATATTCCCTCTTAAAGTTAAAAATTAGGGACGAAGGAGAGATTGTATTTAAAGTTTATCTGTATTATTATAATTTAAACATCATCTTATTATAGTAATAATTTGAAGATGTACCTTAATTATAAAAGGTTGTTGTTTAATGTTAATAATGTATTTTTTTAATTTCATTGTTTATTTGTTTTTACATTATATATCACTATTTATAAATTGGTTTTAATTACTAAATTTTACAAAATTGAAGAAATTTGTTGTTTAAAGTCGCTTTAATTAGTTTCAGTTAGCAAATAGCATTATTTTTTAATAACTAAAATTTGATTGATAGTTTGTTCGAATTTAATTTATGAAAATAGTAAAACTTTATTTGAAATTGCATTTGAAATTATATTAAGTGTTACCATCTGGCTTTGATATAAATATTTTTTATTGATACAAAATCACGATTTATTAAATCACTATAAAAATTTTTGTTTGTTTTTCCGTTTTTATCGTGTAACGAACACTTAATGAAATTTTACATTTACAATATTTTTATTAATATTTGTCTCAATTAATTAATTTGCTATGTTCTGGTCATGTACAAATACTTTGTTATATATAAAGAGTTTTTAAAATTTTGTAATTAATATTCATAACTGTAAATTCAGATTGTAACATACTCATTATACCCTACACATTAAGTATAGTGTATATTAACTTTGGTATGGTGTTTGTAACCACCAAAAGGAAGCGAGTTAGGTATAGACATGTATATATATTCTGAATCAGGATCACCGCCGGAGTCGATTTAGCGATGTCCGTCCGTCCGTCCGCACGCACGATAACTCAAAAAATAATGATGCTATCTTGATGAAATTTATACTGTAGGTTTACAATGACTAAGGTAAGGCGGGGATTCTAAATGGGCGAAATCGGACCATGCGTTCGAGTACCTCCCATACAACTTCCAAAACCTAATACGCATATTTTCGAAATTAATAAAGATAGAAACTTAAAATTTTGTACAAGGGTGTTGTTTCCTGAATCCCTGATTTGTCCAAAATTTAAGATGAATTAGAATGATTGTTCGGGTATCTGCCACACAACTCCTAAGACCAAACAAGCATATCTTCGAAATTAATAAATATATAAACTTGAAATTTGATATAAGAATGTTCTACCCTGTTGATGTCTCTAAAATTTGAGATGAATTGGGGTGGTGGTCCGCGTGCCTTCACACACTTCCCAAGACCTAACAATCATATTTTCGAATTTAATAAAGATAGAAACCTGAAATTTTGTACAAAGGTTGTAACAGCATTTATTTTTTTTAGCTTGTATTAAATACCTAACTAAAATAACTTATGGATTTTTAATTTAATTTGAATGTTTTAGGTGTAGGGTATAAATAAGTGGGTTGCATCGACTTACTGTTATTTTTACTTGTTTTATTTTAGAATATAATAATATATTCAAGGTAATTTAAAGAGCTGCGGCGGAAATTGATTTTATAATACTTTGCATACAGTTATTATTCATAAGAATTTTTTTTATTTCTGCCTCATTTAAAAATTGTGACTATTTATAATGACTTCTAAGTAATTTATTAAATAAAAGTTAGTAATAGGCTTTAAAAGAATACAAATTTAGAAAGTCTTTTCATTAGAATTATTTTACGTTATCAACAATCAACAACAATAATTTACTTAAAATTTGAATTAAATTTTTTTTTTTGTACTGTTGGTTACACTAATAAATTCTTTATTCAAATAAAATTTAATTTAATTTAAAAAATGCAAAACTGAAAAAAAAAAAACTTTTGGAAGCAATTTTTTGAAATTTTTTATTGAACATCTAACATTTAAACAGGTTATTATTTAAGATAGCATTCAATTGAGTATCGATAAAATTAAATATAAGAAAAAAAAAAAAAATAAAAAACAAAATAACAGTATGAAAGATGCTTCAAAAGTAAAATTTCTTTGAAAATAAGTTTTAATGATGAAATTAGGAAATCCTTTTTAAAAATAAATTACAAAAATTTATTTTCAATTGGAAAATTTATCCTGAAATAGTTTTTTTTGTTTTTTTCGATTTTACTTACGAAAATTTTCTTAAAGAAATTTACAAAGAGAGAAATTTTCTTTTTTTTTTTCAAATTGATTTTTAATAATTGAAGTGTTACCATATATGGAAAAGAAGTTTTCAATTGTATTGCCAATGTAAGTATTCAATACTTACTACTTACTTAATAAATTACTATTTTGTTTTAAAAATAAAAAAATTTAGGAAATGTTTCTTTCTACAATACTAACCGAAACTCTTCAGTAAGCAAGTAGTATTGATGTGTTTTTCACTTCTAATAGGAAGTTTAGCTCAAATAAGAATACGATGTTCCACAAATATTTCTTTTTCATTATAGTTCTAAAGTTCATTCTGTAGGAATTAAATTTTTTTTTCTCACGCACCAATGTTTTAATACAGATCATTTTGATTTCATTTTCAACTATCCGAAAAGTTATTCATTAAAATGTCTGGTGTTTGTTGTTTTGTCTTCGTTATAGTATTGGAAATAGATTTTAAGAAATAGAAACATATATTAGGAGCGTGTCATATGCTTGTATTTCCTTTGCCCGTAGTATTATTTGCCTTCATTATTTTTGCCCGTAGTATAATTTCTTCATCATTTGACTGTATTTCATTTGCCTGTATTTCATTTGCCTATGTATTTCATTCTAAATTAGGAGATATTTTAGAATTGCATTCAAAAGCAGGGTCAATACGCTTTTTCCAGAATATTTATATATATATATATGTATATGTGAGATTCTGAATTAGGAGGGAGTTTAGTGAATTCACGACTTTTACAGAATATTTATATAATATATTTTTGTATAATATGAAATACAGGCAAAAGAAATACACGCATGTAATAATAACCCTCAATATTACTAGAATTGGACTAAATATTTTTAAAAACGGTTATTATTTATACATATTAACATATTGCCATTAGAAAAGAGACAACAGTTTGAAGAAAAATTTAATTCAGATTCTAAGTGATAAAATTTAAAGATACACTCAAATTCATGTTGTAAGATACTAACTTAAAAGAGTAGAATTATAAATGAGTATAACTTATAAAACAAAATTTATTAGTTAAATTCTATGGAGCTAGATTAAAATCTCTAATACCTTTAAAGAAATTTGTTTTTGCAAAAAGTGTCATTTACTTTTTGAACAACTCTTAACAAGTTTAATAAAAGTATTATTTGAGAAAATCATTTTCAAAACATATTCAAAATATTGTTCTTTAATTACCTTAAAAGCCATTTTAGTGAAAAAAGGATGTTGTGAATAGTAATTTCATTGAGCATAAAATTTATGTAATTTAATATGTTGTACAGCAGAGTAATCAACGACTTAATGAAAGAAATAATTCTAAAAATTTGAGGCTTAGTCAAATATGAATAATAAATGACTTAGTGGATACCCTATAATTCTTATATGAATATCGAAAAAAGAAAGAAAAATGTGTATGTTATTTAAGCGAATTTTTGAACAGTAGAAGTCTATATTGTAAATGGATTCAAGTATTTATGATATTTTAAGGAGGTAACGTCTAAACTATAAAAAAACGTTTTTGAAGCTTTCTAGTTTGAAAGTTATTAAATTAAATTTATTGTTGCTTCAATTTATTTCAGTTGATAGAATTTATTGTCGGTAAAATAGTGAAATACTATATATATAAATGGAACCTATATATATATATATATACTTGAATGAAAAACTACTGCTTAAAAATAATATTTTTGTATTTTTCCTTTTTCAAATTACAGTTTTTAATTTTCTAGTAAATTGTAAAGTTCTCAAAAGAATTATATAGTTCTCAATTCAATTCATTTACTTTATCAGCATATTGTTATTACTAAGAATTGAAATAAATCAATTTAAATAAAATTTTGTACACGTATATAAAATCAATTGATTTTAAAATTTAATTTGAAAATTTTCCTGTGTTAAAAAAAATTTCTTTAGTTTCTGTTTATAATTATTACTTATTATATATATGATGTACAAAATTTTTTTTATTTTTGAACTTGAAATAAAATTTATCAATAAAAAATTACGTAGAGAAAATTAAAATTAATAACATTATTAAATTGAAAATTATTAGAAAAAAAAAAAATATAATAATAATAATGTTTTTTTTTTTTAACTATATATATATTATATTTCTGATTTATAATATTATTTTTTGATTATATTTTATTGTATTATATTCAATTAAATAATATTTTTATATTATTTTTAGGTTTTTATAGAATTTATGTTTTTTTTTCTAATAAAATGAATTGGTATAAAAATAATAATTTTTCAATAAAATTCATTCAATTTTTTTTTTTTTTGATTTATTATTGGTAATATACAGACACATTCAATAATTTTTTATTCTTCCTGAATTAATATACGAGATTTATATCACAATAATTAGCTTGACAACATTTTTTTGATACCTAATAAATTTAAAAAATGAGTTTAATATAATGGTTCAAATGCATAAAATTTAGCTTAAACTCAAATCACACTTTTTCAAACAAAAACTACGAGTTCAGGTGTAGATTTTATTTGAAAAATTTTAAAGATTGAGATTTGAGTTTAAGCTCAGTTTTATGCATTCGACCCAATAAGTTTAAAAAACAAGTAAAAATAACAGTATGTCGATAACAGTAAGTTGTGTGCCAGATACCCGAACAACCATTCTAATTCATCTTAAATTTTGGACAAATCAGGGATTCAGGAAACAACACCCTTGTACCAAATTTGAAGTTTCTGTCTTTATTAATTTCGAAGATATGCTTGTTTGGTTTTGAGAGTTGTATGGGAGGTACCCGAACGACCACTCCAATTCATCTCAAATTTTAGGCAAATCAGGGATTTAGGAAACAGCACCCTCGTATCAAATTTGAAGTTTCTATCTTTATTAATTTCGAAGATATGCATGTTCGGTTTTGGGAGTTGTATGAGAGGTACCCGAACAGATCCTCCAATTCATTTCAAATTTTAGACAAATCAGAGATTCAGGAAACAACACCCTAGTACCAAATTTGAAGTTTCTGTCTTTATTAATTTCGAAGATATGCTTGTTCGGTTTTGGGAGTTGTATGAGAGGTACCCGAATGAACACTCCAATTCCTCTCAAATTTTAGACAAATGAGGGATTTAGGAAACAGCACCATCAAATTGTATCGTATCAAATTTGAAGTTCCTATCTTTATTAATTTCGAAGATATGCATGTTCGGTTTTGGGAGTTGTATGGGAGGTACCCGAACAACCACTCCAATTCATCTCAAATTTTGGGAATATCAGGGATTCAGAAAAACACACCCTCGTACAAAATTTTAAGTTTCTATCTTTATTAATTTCGAAAATATGCGTATTAGGTTTTGGAAGTTGTATGGGAGGTACTCGAACGTATGGTCCGATTTCGCCCATTTACAATCCCCGCCTTACCTTAGTTATTGTTAACCTACAGTATAAATTTCATCAAGATAGCATCATTATTTTTTGAGTTATCGTGCGTACGGACGAACGGACGGACATCGCTAAATCGACTCCGGCGGTGATCCTGATTCAGAATATATATACATGTCTATACCTAACTCGCTTCCTTTTGGTGGTTACAAACACCATACTAAAGTTAATATACCCTATACTTAATGTGTAGGGTATAAAAAGTATATTTTTCTTTTTTATTAATTTTTATTGGGTATATTAAATATACGTATTATGAGTGTATCCTTTTCCTTTCGGAACAATGTTTGAGTATTTGTTTTGTCTAATTTCTTTAATTGCTTGCCACTACATTACATTTTAGTTAGTTTTTTTCATCTAAAATATAAAGGACTTTTTATATTTTGTTCATATATTTATCATATTTTTCTGTAATTATATAGTGAAGTAAAGTGAAGTATATGGGCATTACTGAATGTTATATTCTGGCAAGTTGCTTTAAAAATTGCAATCTGCGGTAATACATTATTTTTTTCTGTATTAATGAAGATTGAGTTAATGCGTCAGTTATTACTAGACTCTAAATCCGTAGTGCACCTATAAAAATGTAAACAAAGTTGTTCAACCGTTGGAATTAAGTTTTGCTTGATTTATTTCACGATAATCTAGAGAGAAGAAGTATACATTTGAATACATTTTTAAACTCAGATTCGGTAACAAGGCTGTGGGTATCCTGTATATTGTACATGGTTATATGGTTATCTTGCAAACCACAACTCTTATTAGAATCTTTAGTACACAAAAATTTAAACTGACAACTTACTCTACAAAACGCATTTATTTTTATCTCCTTATAGCAAGCCGTACAAAAGTTATAGTTTTTTTTATGAAAAGTAGCTAGAACATCTTTAACCTATCATATCTCGAAGAGGGTCCAGAATAGACCAACCCTCGCCGCCCCTCTTCCAATACAATATTTTGTTCGTCTCGATATGCCCGATCACCCATTTCAAGGAAGACCATCGAGTCGAAAACACTCTGTATATGTAATATATTAAAGAATTCAATATTTGAGCTGGGTAGATCTAAGTAATTGTGAAAGTCTGAGCTCTGTATAATAGTTATGTATGTTTGAAATCTTAATTACGAATAATAAATAAAAAATTAAACGAATATTTATATCAAGGACTCGTATTTAATACTTGTAGTACTTTATTGCAATAAGAATGAATAATTTTGAGTAAACAAATCATAAATTAATATAGAATTTACTAATAATATATGATTCAATGTTATAAATCTTGTAATAAAAAGTTAAAGAATATACTTGTTATATGCGTTCTTCTTAGATAAGTTTTAGAATAAATTGACGGAAATTTCGTTTTGAATATTTTTTTTTTATAAATAAATAAATTTATATATGAATATTTTATTGATTAAATTAAATTTTTCTTCAAAGGTATTTGTTTATTGTATTTTAATTTGTATTTAAAATTAACATATCTGTTTTACGATAATATCACCATTGAAATTTAAATTAATGATATATGTACCTATGTGTAAAAGTTTTATATAAATGGAAAACTTTTAGTAAATAAAATATACAATTCATATTTAATTATAATTAGTATCTAATATGTCATCAATAAATCAGAAAATATATTTGGTCAACTACAACCGGAAAATATAAAGGCACATTAATTCCCAATATAATGAATGATGTGGAATACAGGCATACTTTTGTGGTTTATTATGTCTATTTTATTAAAATAAAAGAATTATGAAAGTTAAAATAGTGTTCATGATTTTGCTACATATTAAATAGTTTGAATATTACAATTAAATTGAAATTGATTTTTTATTTACACCTTGCTGTGTACATACATATATGCAACTATAAATATTGTGATGGAGTTTTCTGAACTGAACTGAATATAAATATTTCCGAACACAATCGCAAGGGGAACCAAAATTGTCTCTGAACACTTCATATAGAACACATTAAAAATGGTCTCTCAGTGTTTTTATTAATGTGGATCTTCTTCGTATAATGTTTATTTAATCAATTTTTATTCACAGTCAACTGTAACTCTATATAGTCATTGTTAAAGTTTACAACCATTAGTATGTTATATTTTTCAATTTATGTTTCATTTGGAATTTTTTGCGGTAAACTTTTAGTTTCCTTAGTTGAAGATTTTAAAGATATTTAACTAAAGACAAAAAAAAAAAAAAATTAAAATTTATTAAAATACCCAATTTTTTTTCAATTTTCCTAAATTAAATAAAAATCAAATTTATTTATTTTCATTTTTGAAAAAAAAAAAAAAACGTTAAAAAACCCCTCTAAGATATCCTACAGTTTCTAATTATTCAAATATTCTTAAAATTTATTTATTTATTATTTATTATTTATAATTTTTTTTTTTTGTTTTTTATTTTCTCTTTCTTTATTTGTTTTTCATTTGCATGATTTTATGTTGTTTTATTGTGTTTTTATGGTTTTATTTTTTTTTGCTTATTTTTATCGGCAAGAATCAGCAAAAAAATTTATTAATTTCTATACAAAAAAAAAAAAAAACCAAAAAAAATACATAATATTATAATAACGATCATAATAAATAATAATAAGGATATTGTCTAGTCCTTAGCTTCTCTTAATTCTAATCCTTAATATTTTTCTTGTTTGCTTGTATTTTTTTCTTGTTTGAAAAGAAATTAAAGTTTATTTTTGTTCTTTTTTTGTTTTTGCTCTACCACAGGATTATAATTTTCAATCGGAATCATTATAAGTCCCGAATTTCGAATCCCTTATCCTTACAAATAAAAGAAAACAAAAATAAATAGAAAGAGAGAAAATGCGATTATTTGCGATAGGATACAAATAAAAACCACTATAAATCATATTATTTACATTGAAAATTTTCTTTTCTTTTAATATCCTTTAAAAAGTTTTAAGTTTTTTTTTTTGTTTTTAATTTTTTTTTTCGTTCACATGTGTATATGTTGTAAGGATAATATGTAAAAATTTTATACATATTTTGTACATTTTTGTACATTTTGTGTGTGTGTATATATATATATATATATATATATATATATAAAGCAACAAAAAAACAGAGACGCTATAATTATATATTAGCATTATATTTTGTAAATATATATGTATATTGTGTATAAGAATGAATGAATATGTATATGTGGGTATTGAAAAAAGTCTAAAATATTCGACTTGTTTGAAAGTAATAGTGGTTGCGGTAAATTTGGTTTATTGTACTATATTTTTGAAATGTTTTAGATATGGTTTCTATAAAGATATTAGTAAAGATTTTAGTAAGGATTAATTAGGTATAACAGTTATGGTTTTTTTCGTTTCCAGAATTAATATCAATAATTGTGGTTTTTTTATTTTTATTATCAAATAAAGTATTTTGGTAATATTGAAAATATTTTAAATGGGTTGATTAATGAATTTAAAAAAAAAATCTTGTTTCTAAAAGTGTTGAAATGCTTAATAAATGTTGTAATAAATTATGTGTTCTAACTTTTATTTGGGTCTTTACTTTCATAAAGACTTAAATTAGTATTAATAATAAGAATGTACAATTGTAATCAGTGATTTTAAGTAAGTAAAAATTTTGAAATTCGTTCTTGATATGGAAATAATAATTTCTCAACTTATAAAAATCATATATCATGAGATATTGGCTACAAGATGAAGAAACTCTATTTTAAAACATTTTGGGAACAAATTTTTCTATTTATTCTTTTCTTTTTTAAAGAATCGTAAATTTGACTTGGACAGCTATTTTGAATATTTGAATAATATTATCAGATCATAAACATATTCTATTCTTAAAGCCAAATTTAATTTTGGTTCTTTATGATTTTGTGGGTCTGTTCTAGAATTGTAATCAACTATTAAAATTCTATTATTTGTATTGAAATTCAATTCAATTCAATTTATTTTATTTTGTTTACTTGTTATTAATTTTTTCCAATGGATGCATTAAAAATTTAAAAAGTTTGAAAGAGAAAGGTATATAAATGATTTAAACCAAAAAAAAAAAAAAAATTGAACAAGAGAAATACATTTTACCTGGAATATTTGTTTAAATAAATATTTGTTATTAGTTATCATATAGCATTGATACAAAAAAAAAAAAAAATCAAAAAAAAAATGGTGTATTTGTATTCAAATAGGATCTCCTTTTCAAAGAATATCCTTTTTTATTTGTTTAAACACTATCTATCTATAAAAAACATGTACATATATATATATATATATATATATATGAATTAAAAATATTTTTTTGTTTATTTTATACCAGTTTTTAAGATAACGTTAAAACTTTTAAGGACTTTTGGACCTACTTTTATTTTTTGTTTCACATTTTATATTGTGTATGCATTGTACACATCGGTATAATATTATTATAGTTTACTTCATTTTACATATATAAAATAGGGCTAAATATTTTTGAGATGATGAAAATACAAAGAAAATTGGATTAACATGTCTAAGGTAAGGTAATATATAATGTATATCCGTTAAAAGTTTTAATGTTGTTTATATTCACTCTTACTTATACAGATATATTTATTATTATATTAATGTTTTTGAAGACTTTTTCACATTCCCTGACTTAAACAATTCCATATACTAAAAGTAATTTTAAGAATATAAATGTATATATTTATATTTGTATATTATATAAATTGTTAGTAGAGTATAATGAATACCCTTGAGGTATTCAAATATTTAAAAGTTGATAATAAATAATTTATAATCATATATTACGACATATGTATAAAAATACATATTATATATAATATAAATATTTGTATGAAAATATTTTCTTTTATAATTTTTTAATTTTCTAAAACTTAATTCTGATGTATCCATTTCGTATTTGGAAATTTGTATGTATATATTTTGTATGTATAATTTGAAATGCAATTTGAAATTATTTTATTATTGGTTTTTTAAAAGATATATGTAAATGTATAAACATGTATGTATTTATATATTCAAATATTTATAAAGAAAGTTAAATAAATTCTTATAAATCTAATATTAGAATATAAATATAAAATAATTTTAATGTTGAAATTGTTTCTAATATTGGAATTAACAAAACAGACTTTTGAGAAGGACTTTTAAACATTATAAATTTAGTATAAAAAAAAATATATATTCGATACATTTTAAAATTTCTAACAATGTAATTTTTTCTGAAGCCTCTGGGTATAAAATATTCATATAAATAATATTAAGAATTGGTATTGAATGTATAATATTATTATATTTGTTGAATATTTGTTCATTTTTTTCTTGTATTGATATTTAAATTTAAGTTTTAATAGGATTTTGATTATTTTTTTTTTTTTTTAGGTTAAACTTTAAACAATAAAATTTATTAACATTTATTATTGATAATTAGAAGATCGATATTATAAAAGTTTGTTATATAGTTAACTGACAATTATTCATATGTGATTTAAAAAAAAATCACTCTTAAAAAGTTAATTTTATTTTTTTAAAATAGCTGAAAAGAATAGAATAAAAAGTTTGGGCTTCTTTTAATATCAGATATCGATTAAATAATGAGTAGAATGAGTGACAAAAAGAACAAATTTATTTTAATCTTCAGAAAAAAATTAAGGAAGGCAAATGTGTAGCCTGAAAGTATGCAATTTAACAAAAAAGTATTGTAATGTAAATAAATTTTGCAAGGGGGCTTCGGTAGCCTAGTGGGTAGGCGCGTGGCTTATTAACCGAAGGAGTGTGGGTTCGATCCCTGCACAGGTCGTAAGTGTTTTTCTTTACATACCCCCCTTACGACCAAATATAATGTAAATATATAGTATATAATATAAACAAAATAAATAATATTAGTATATAATTTAATAATAGTATAAAAACCTATAATGGCCTTGGTAGCCGATGGTTCAATAATATTGCATTACATTTATGTATGCAATGTTAATATAAATAAATAAATAAAATTTTGCAAGAGGCTTCGGTAACCTTGTGGGTAAGCGTGTAGCGTATTAACCGAAGGAATGTGTGGGTTCGATCCTTGCACAGGTCGTAAGTGTTTTTTTCTTTACATACTCCCTTACGACCAAATATAATGTAAATATATAGTATATAATATAAACAAAATAAATAATATTAGTATATAATTTAATAATAGTATAAAAAAACCTATAATGGCCTAAAGTAGCCGATGGTTCAATAATATTGCATTACATTTATGTATGTAATATTAATATAAATAAATAAATAAATAAATAAGTTTTGCAAATAATTTGTAAATGTATATAAATATGTAAATAAATAAAAATGTAAATAAGGAGATATATAAATATGTAAATCTAAATTTTAAAACATTGTCTAATTCATTTTAAAATCTATAGATGTAAAGTGAAATAAATATTTCAAGTTATTGTAATTTAATGTAAGCCCAAATTCGCCCTAGTAGCCGAGGGTAAATTCTGATCCTGTATAATTTATTATACAGTACCAGATAAAATATATAAATAAAGTTTTGTAAATAGTAAACCTAAGATACTATTTCCTAATATACACATTTTAGCTACTTTAATTTTGATAAAACAAAAAAAAAAAAAAATTTACGACTAAATTTTTGCATTATCTATCTATCTATTAATTTTAAAATAATGTAATAATAATAATATAATTTCAATAATGTTTAAAAAATAATAATAATGTAATAATGTAATTTCAACTTAAGTGAGCCCATAATGACCTTGACGGCCGAGCGTAAATACTGATGTTGCTTTATTTATTATGTAATATTAGATATTAATAAATAAATAATAAAAAAACAGTTTTATATAGTAAATTATTTCATTATAAAGAATATACTAACGTATTTCAAAGCCCATAAGCATTTCACCTTCTGAGATAAAAAGGGCAATATTCAAAACCAAAAAAAGCAAAAATATAAATACATATTATTTTTAATAAGATTAAGTAGGTTAAATTAGAGTCGCTTTTTTTAGTTTGAAATTATAATTGTTTTTTTATATACTTAAATGTGCTTAAATATTAAAACATAAAATTGATTTAAATAAAAAACATTCATTTTAAGTGCACCCCATTTTATTTTTCATTATATGTCTTCATTTGTTTAAAATTTTTGAAAATTTACTTTATCCTAGTTGACGTAGTTTAATAAGTTTTTTTTTAAGAGCTTTCTGTAAATGCTTTTGCCTTCTTTTTAGGTGTAAAGATTGTTTTTAATACTCTCGTTTCAAATTTTATAAATTTATTTGTTTCACTTTTTTAAGTACTTTAAATATTTAAAACATTTACACTATATGTATATTTTCTTTTATTGAAATATTTTTGGCCATTCTTTTTTTTATTGAATTAACTTTTAACTATTACTGTTTTACATATATAAATTCTTGTGGTTGTTCTTTTTTATTATAAAAAATATTTCTTTACATTAACAAATTTTATTATTTAATACAGTATGATGTCAATTGTATACGGAAATATTCAGCTACTTTTGAATTATCAGATATGAATGTTTTATAAATATACAAAAAACCTAAATTATAATTTGTTTATTAACTATGTTAGGTACTCCTTACAATTCCAAAATATTATTACTATGCTTAATAAAAGATTTAATTTAATTTTGAAATTGAACCAATAAACAAATATATTTTCAAATTTTTATTCAGCATTTCGTCATTTTATATATAATAAAATATCATACTTTTATTAAAATTTTTATTTTCATATAATCATTACAGTTGGGAGGGGTACGAAGTCTTGATAACTCTTGTTATTTTTATCGATCAGGTCAATGGTCAGATTGTTAGATTTATGGATCAATTAGAGCAATGCGTTTTTCAAAACCGCAAAAATTATTTCAAATTAATGAATTTATTGCCGAATATGTTTAAAATGAGTCTTCCAGAATATGTACGTATATGTGTCCAGAACCTAGGATTAAGAAATAAAATAACAAAAAAAAAAAAAATTAAAAAACAGGATTTTATATAAAACAAAATTTTAAAAAACAAGATTTAGAAAATCAAAATATTAATAAAACGAGATTATAAAAAAACAGTAAAAGCAGAATTTTTAAAAAGATTTTAAAGAAAAAGATAAAAAAAAAAAACTAAATTTTGTAGGTAACTCTTAAAGTAGTATAATTCGCCTCCGCGTCATAAGTTCGAAAAAAAAATGACACAAGTTTGACAAAAATTTTCGGTCGATCTTATGTGGTTTTTAATATTAATAATTTTTCGAACATATAACGAACGTTAATATTAAAAACCACATAAGTACGACAGAAAATTTCGTTCGACGCGTCATAAGTTCGACAAAATTATTAATATTAAAAACGACTTAAGTTCGACAAAAATTTTCTTTCGAACTTATGTCGTTTTTAATATTAATAATTTTTTCGAACTTTTTCGATGCGGAGCCACATAATTCGTAAGATTTTGAAATCAGTCAACAAATATTATGCAATTAAATGATTTTTATATTACTTTGTAATTATATTTAACGATTTGTTATATTATGTAAATATATAATGAAATTATATGATAAAACATCAAAGTACATAATTTGGCTGTTCATTTCCTATATTAATACATGTTTTTACCATTTCTTAGAACTTTATCAAAAAAGAAAAAAGAAATTTCCAGGAAAAAGAAGTAACTAATCAGAAGAAATTCTGATAATAAAAATAATACGTTTTATTAATTTTTTTTTTTTTTTTAAATTAGTATCTATAAAACAACAATTTTTTTTTTTTTTTATTTTATCATGACAAGAATTAAGACAACAACTTTTAACTTTAAGATGAATTATGACAATTTTTAACAAATGGGAAGTAAAATATATCTGTACTTTTTCACGAAAAAAAAAGTTTAACAATGAGAAGAGTTGATTTTTTTTTTTTTTGTTATACTTTTAGTCATACTTACTTGAATTACCCTTAAGTCATTTGCCTTCATAATGTATGTATAAGTGTACTAAAACAAAATGTAAAATCGCACTAAAACCAAAAATATGAATTGAAAAATTAGTAAAACCAGTAGCAAATACTAGAAAAATGTTTATTTATTTTTCTTGTTTTTTTTTTTTAAAGTTGGGGAAAATGTTTGTTTTTTTTTTTATTATTATTATTTTATTTTTTTTTTTTGCGTTTTGTATTTAAAGGAAAAGGATCATGTTTGTATATTCAAGATTGGGATATTATTACCATATGTACGTAATTCATATTAAAATTGAAAAGTTTTTCTTTCTTCTTTATTTTTGTATGACTTGCTTTGTGTTTTGTTTTGTTTTTATTTTTTTTTTCGCCATTGTTTTTACTGTTTGTGTTTTATTTTTGTTTTTGTTTGGGAAAATTTTAAACAATTACTTTCAAGGAAGAAAATAATTTTTTTTTGCTTTCTTTTTTTTTTTTGTACTTATATTAAAACTTATGTATAAAATGGCTTTTAACTTGTGCAATTTTGCATTTTCTCACATAAATTTCAAACAAAAAAAAACAAAAGAAAAACAAAAAATAGAAAATATATAAAAAAAAAAAAATCATTTTGTTTTTATTTTGCTTTATATATTTTTTTTGTTAATTTTTAACTTTTCTTACAGAGTTTTATGGTTTTATATAAAATTATACAAAAAACGAATAAAAAAAAAACCAACACAAACAAATAAAATGCAAAAAAAAAAAGAAAAGAAAAATACACAAATTACCTTGTTATAACTCAAGCTTTTTAAATACTTTTACAATTTTTGTACTAACTTGTATACGTTAAAATATATATATATATATATATATATATATATATATATATATATGTACCTACATATTATTTTTTATTTTGAATTGTCGCTATTTTATGCTTTTTAATGTTAGTTAAAGATTTTTGTGTTGTTCTATGCGAAAAACTAATCAATGGATGGCAAATGGATTTTTATAACTTGTCACTAACTGTCTAACTGTTATGTTACAATTTTTTAATGTAAATTTTTTTTTAAATATATGATTTAAAAATAAAAAGATTGAAATGGTTATCAATTTTAGGATAGCCATGATAAAATTAACTGTTTTTTTTTTAAAATGAAATTTTTTAAAAGTAGTTACGAATAGCCTTTTTATTTGCTACTGTGTTTTATGGCTCTATCAACTAACGCCCGATTGACGAAAATGAACTAAAGCCCGAATTTTTTGTTGTTTTAATTTCGGGCGTTAGTTTATGAATTAAAGTCCGAAAAAAAAATTAAATAACACTCGAAAAACCCTTATGCAGGCGTTAATTCATTTTATTTAGGCATTAGATTCATTTTTTTTCAAGAGTTAGCTCGTTTTCATTTTATTCGGGTGTTAGTTCATTGGTAGAGCCATTTTTTACTTCTTTTCGCTTCCATATAGTTTCCTTTTCTTGTCTCCTTTTATAATTGAAGGTCATTAACTTTTTGTCCTTTTTAGGGTATCCAAAAACTTTGTTCAGTTTTTTTTATTCAAATTCATTAACTTCTGTTTTTTGATTCATCAAACGATGCAATATTACCAAAAATTATAGCTTTCACCTATCTATAAATTCATTATAAATTAAATAATAATAATTAATTATAATATATATTTATTTTCTTTACAATATATATTTTGGAGTTGCAAGAGAAATTAAACCATAAAAACAAATTTTTGTTTTTTCAGTAATTTAACTATCATTAAATCTTAGGTGCTTTAAAACTGATTATGGAAACTCATTTATTATGACAACCGCAAAAATGTGAAACATACTTCCATCGAGTTCCATCGTCTGATAGATTTGGTCCATCATATAATTTACAGCTTTTCAAAAACAACATGTACAGGTTAACTTCAAATTAAAACTCTTTTCCCTCAAATTCCTTCCCCCAGTATCCAATACTACTATAACTTTGTATAAAGGAATCCTTCTCTAGTGCTTGAGTAGCATGAAAACAAAAAAAAAAAAACATACAATCGCGATAATACAGAATATAAAAATGCTTGTAATCAAGAAAAAATCTGAAGCTGCACATTTTCAGTTAATACGTCAAATGTTTAAAAAGGGCGCTACCGGGGTGCCCCATTTAATGTTGTTTAATATATGTTTAATTTTAAATTTTTGTGTATTTATAAAATTCATTTTTAAAAGAGTAAAATTCTTTCTCAAATTATTGAAGCGGTAAAGATTTTAATAGAATAATATTGTTTTGTTTTCTTTTATAAAAAATAATAATAAAAGAAATCTTAACTTCTTTTATAGTAAAAATTTTTATTTTTTAAGGATTTCTTTTTGTTTTTGGTTACTGTAATTTTGTTATTCTTATTATATTTTTTTTTTTTTGTAAATTAAAAAGAAACAAAAACAAAAACTTAAACGAAAAGAAAAATATTTTAAATGTTACTTATGTTTTTATGATTAAAAGATTTTATTTTTCAGTTAAGTTTTTTTTTTGTTTAAGAGTATAACAAACCGTCTGTCGATTAATTGCAAAAATAATACTGCTAAAGTAACATTTGCAATTCATAATAAAATAAAAGATTTATGGATAAAAAATTAATCCTAAGGAAATAATAAATCAATAAATATTTTAATTTATCAAAAATTTATAATGAAAAAGTAATTCTTTAAAATAATAAATTAATACATATTAATAAATGATTTATGTTACCTATTTTATAAAATTCATTGCGCTAAAATATATAAATTTAAATTCATTTCACAGATAGTATATCTGACCTATTTTTAATTTTATTTCAAATTGGGATCATCTACTGATTGTATGTGAATGATGTCAGAACGAATCAATTTTTGATGTTTGATGAATTTTGATATAAATTGAATCATTTTTTTTTTTTGTGTATGTTTGAAGAATTTTTAAAAAGTAGTTTAACTATATTCTTCTGGAAAAAAAAAAATTCAAAATTGATTAAAATTTAAAAAACGTAAGTAAATAAATGCAAAAAATTATAGAATTTATTATAGCGGAATAAAAAAAAGCAGGATATACTTAATTTATCAGACTTATAGCTAAAAAGTTAGGTAGGTACTGAAAAAAAAAAAATTTTCTCTTTTTTAAATTGATTGAAAAGTTGTTTTGCTACATGATAGTTAACATAATATACAATATTTTTTTTTTTTTTAATTTAATTCACTATATCGTTTACTTACCTATATCTGAATCTCAATCAACTTGTTTAAGTGCAGTTAAAAATTCAAAAATAGCCTGTGTCTTCTAACACTATGATGATGTCATTTTTATAAATGATGAAAAAAATATCTATATTATTCTTTCATTTCCAATTTTATAAGGAGCATGGATGACCAATTACTTCATTTAATATTCACATTTGACTAAGCTTCAGTTTCTGGCATTATTAGTTTCACTAAGCCATTGATTACATCGGTTGTAACTTATTGTACAAGACTATCAAACACAAACAGGTTTTTTATTTGTGCGCCATCTATTAACTAATACAAGGATTATTTTGTTTTTATTTATTATATTTTCCGATATGATATTAATTATATAGGTTATATATTTATATATGTATATAAGAAAAATTCTGTATTATTTTTTATTAATCTATATGACCTAGCTCAGGTTTGAATCTGAGGAATTTCAAAGAAAGGTCAGTGTCTCAAGTACTACTGGTTTGATAGCTCTATATTATCTAAATAGCTGTATAATACATAAATATTATTATTTTTGAAGATAACCTATAATAATTTCCTCAATCCTTAATATTTTCTTTTAATATTATCTTTTAATTTTCTTTGTTCCAAAATAACATCCTTGTTATCAATAAAATCCAAATAGTCAACATGTTGGCCAACGTTTGTTATCGAATTCGGCATTTAAAGAAAAAGAATACGATAAAAATATTACATTTTTATTAAGGAACCAATTGTATTTTTTAAAAAAAATTAATTTCGATCTTCGGAAGAAGAAAAGGAAGGAACGTTCTTAAGGAAGAAAATCAAATTTACTGAATAACTGATTTTTTTTAAATATTTTAAGTAAAAAGAAAAAAAAAAACAAAAATATTATTTTATTCATCTATAAATAATATTCATTTGGTGATATTTGAAAATATCTTTAAATATATTATGTATATATTGCAAGGAAGTTTAGCAGAAAAACGTATTAAAATTTAAATTCAAAATTTTATTTCCAATGTTTTTTAAATTTTTTTTTTCTTGAAAATGCCTCAATGTTTTAAAAATCTTAAAAAACAAACTTGAACTATTTTTTATTGAGTACCTATATAATGTATAATAATATAAATACAATGATTACTGTAATGTATATATTATATTATTAAGAAATAATAACTCAATTCTTGCGTTCAATTTGTTTATTTTCAAATTTGAATGCTAATGTTATATACATTCTATTGCTTATAGATGTCTGTCAGTATTGACTGACTGTAAAATCAAAACAGAAAAATAATGAATCAATTGTATTAATTATGATAGTAACTGTTGCAAAAAGAATATGAAGAATATTATAGCAGATTTATTGTTAAACTCTTAAACTTAATGATCGAAAGAACTGCGTCAATTCTGAAATTATTTGACTTACAATGGAAGATTTTCTTGTCTGTTTTTAGCCCTAGAGAAGCAGCGATATTTAAATATGAACCATATTTTAAATCCTAATCGTATGTAATATTAAAAATTTTTATTAAAATGAATTGTACATATGACATTACAAGATGGCAATATCATCGAAAAGGATGTAAGATTTTGTTCAAATAGATCATAGCTCATTAAATATGCTAAGTATCGAATATAGTCATATTTTTATTGAGAAAAATATATGGTTTTGTAAAAACTAAGGTAATAATGGTTTAATGGTTTATTTAAAATGTTTGCCTTAACATTTTTATCAAAAAGTGTATAGTTTAAAAAAAAAATGTTTTTTTTTTTTTGTATTTCAAAAAATACAATGGGGATTTTGAATTGAGATTTTCAACTTTTCTAGTATCTAAGTGGTTTGCATATTTTGTTTTTGTTTTTTTTAGTGTGTTAAAGTACATTATACAATGAATTTTTATAGCTAACCAACTCATTTTTGTTTTTTGTTCCGGGAATAGGTTTTTTTTTTTTTAATACCATCATTATATATTTACCATTAGTGTATATTATGATGTGCATGTTGTACATACATTTAAATATAAATTTAGCATTACTATTACCATTACCATTACCATCATCATCGTTAGAAAAATGTTTACAATATTTTTTTCTTCAATTTCTTTCTAAGTTTTTTTGCTTAACCGTTGAAATAAAATTCAAGTAAAACAAAAACTGAAAAGGATCAGGATATGCAAAAAAAAAGAAAAAAGACAAAGGTATTCAAATTCGAATTCAAGATGAAAGTGGTTAAAAAATATTAATAAACTGGCGGCTTAAATAAAAAAAAAACAGTAGAAGAAAATAACATAGAACTAAAGTTTTTTTTTGTATATTATTCGTTTTTTTTAAATATGAATACAAATGACATAATAATATCGTCTGAATCATTAAGAACAAGAAATATGCAATTTTAGAAGTTGGAAAACAAAAAAAAAAAATGTTTTTATTTTACAATACTCCATGTTGATTGTTTGTTTTATTTTTCTTTTTGTAATTCAATTGTTATGTTTTTATATTTAAGGATATTCTTAGAGGAGATCGCGCGTGAGAAGCTATTAGAAGAAAGAATAGTACGTTTCTTTTTTTCTTTGCTTAGTTTTCTTTTCGAAAAAGAGAAAAGAAACATACTAGGTAGAATATTTTTATATTATCAAAGGTAGGGCAATCAAGTAAAATCAAAGTTGTTCTATAAGTTTATAAGTGTTTGAGTTAGTTTTTTTTAATTGTAATAAACTTAAAAGTGGTTTGTGCTCACTGGATTAATTATAATTTTATTGTAATAGTAGATGCATTTTTCTTAAAAACTTAACTGTCGATCATATGTTCATAATTTTTTTTATAATCAGTTAAATTACTAAAAATGTAGGATAAACAGGGTAGTATAATGTATAACCAACGGTTTATAAACATTTTCAAAAACAATATAAAGAATAAGGTTTGTATCCAAATTTCTAATGCTTTTCAAAAATTTTTTATGTAAGAAAAATTGTCAAAAATCAAGAGACATCACTTTCTTCAGTATTAAGGAAACCCTAAGTAATTAGGAATTTGAATATATTATTTCTAATAAATTTGCACATATAGCTAAGTTAAAAGTGCCTTAAAAAATAGTAAATTTCAATTTTTGATCTCTAATAGTTCTTATAAATGAGTGCTTTTAAAGCTTAAAACGTCGTTACGTCGTTTAACATTTTTAGATTATAAAAATATTCATTAGAACTTGATATATAAATATTTGAAAATGATGTTTTTCTAATTTTGAAGGGTAGCACTTCTGTAATGATATTGTAGTTTCAATTTTTAAAATTTTTTTTGTAAATATTTGTAAATATTATTGAAAAATGTGGTAAAAAGAAGGAATTGTTAAATAGTTTAAATAAGAAATCATTAGTTCTCATATAACTAGTTGGCGGTGAGTTTGGATATATTCTTTATAATATCTTATCAGAACTTTCTCTACCGTTCTGAATTATTTCCATTGTTTTATATTTTAAAATTATTAATTTTATTTTCCTGATAGTTCAAGCTTACTAAATAAGATTCACCTTAGTTGTAAATCATTTTAAAGTGTTTGCCTTGAACCACTGCTGGTTATATACCAAGCAATATCTAGAAGAAAATTTTAATCGAAAAGAAAAGTAGAAAATTTTAATCGAAGTTTGAACGAACAACACCCGATAATAATGTTCGTAAAATAATATTTCTCTATTTTCTATCATTCTTTTTCTTTTGTTTTTATTCAGTTCATATAAAAATTAAAAATATGACTTCCCTTTTTTATTTTTTAGTTTAGTGCGCTTAAGCACTTTAATCGAAGTGGGTACGTATTTTTCAATTTCAGTAAAGTTTTTTTAAAACTCAATTTTGAGCATGCAAATGTATACATTTTTTAAAATTTATTCATTATTTTTTAAAAATTATTTATTCACAGTTAATAGAAAGTATTCCAAATTTTATAAAAATAATATCATTTATCATTTTCTACTGCAGAACAATAAGATCCTTCAAATTTAAGTTTCTATTCTATTTTTTCATATTTTTTCCAAATTGCCAAAATTTGGATCTTATTTTTTAAATTCTCTCTCTACGCGATTGCCTGTATATAACCAGCAGTGCTTGAACTAGTTATCATGCACCAGTAATACAATTCTAACCCATGACCTTCTTGTTTTCTTCTATTATTGTTTTCTGAAACACATTATTTTACTAATAATTTTGTTGAAGTTGCGATCTTTTAAAACCTTTTCAATAACTGGTTAACTTCATAATGTTACATAAGCAGATTTTAAATTTGTATTATATTCGATAAATATATATCACAAGCGTTCTTTAGGTTTACACATTTTGATATGGTGCCCTTATAAAATCAGACTAAATTGATTATTATCATTCACTGTGAAAATTAAAATAAAATGGCTTTGCAGAAATAAAAACATAAATATGTCTTATTATATTTCTCTTGAAAAATTAAATTTGCTTCAAAAAATAAAAGCGTCAGAAATAAATTTTTTTTACTTTATTTTCCTTACTCTTTTCTTTCATAAAAATAACTTTATTTTGACCTTGAAACAAAATTTTCATAATATATCACTTTAACATTTTAAATTTTTAATAATACGATGTCACTCATCTTAAATGTTACAAATGTCACATAGGAAAAAAAAATTGCTTTTGCCTATCATTAATTATCCATATGAGCCCATTTTTTGAAAACCATTTACAGTGTTGATCGCATCGTATTTAAAATGACATTTTTAAATCGAATTGCCCCATCATCATTTTAATATTCTATATTATAAAATATACTACATGAACATTTTTGAATAAATATTTTTTTGCCATCTTTTTCGTTATCTATTTTTCTCTTTCTTTAATTTTTTTTTTTGTTTCATTTACAGAAAAAAAAACATAAACTTTTATCGAGCAATAAATATAATGTTTTTGGTTTTAAATAAGAAGAGAAGAAAGAAAAAATAAAAAATATGTAAATAGAAATGGAATAGAAATACAAAAATAAAACGGTACTTTTAGATGACAGTTTTGTGTATTTTAAGTGCGATAAAGGATTTATTTTATGCACCCTACTGGGATAACAACTAGATGAAAATCTAACTAAGGAGGTTTTAAATGCGAATTCTAGCGAGCACTTTTCTAAAAAAGTTCTGTTATATTTTTTACATTAACAAAACAAAATATAACAAAAAGAAAAAACAAAATAAAAGTTTTACATTTATATGCAATATATATATTAAAAAATTTTTTATTATTCTTTCATGGATTTGAAACAAATTTGTAAATGTATTTGTGAAGTTTTTAAATTATAGAAAAACAAAACAACAATAAAAAAAAAAAATAAGATCTATAAAGAAATAAATTGATAATACGAGTTTTACAACTTACTACCTGAAATTTTTTCTCTTATTCTAATTTTTCTCTAAATTTTTTTTAAATGGGCGTTTACACGTCACATCTGTATGTCAGGACATTTACAAATGTCATGATATGCCAAACAAAATAAAAATATAATGAAATTATCACATGTAAAATTTTACTAAATAGTAGAATTTAAATGTCATGATGAAAATTAAAAAAGAAAAAAAAATAAATATTTTCGTTCCTTTATTACAGTAATAATAACACACGATGACATAAATTAAAAGCTCAAAAGTTCTCAAAAGCTTAAGATTTTAATAATTTATTTTTTATAGAAATTTTATTAACGTTTATTGTAGAAAAAATCGGAAGAACAAAATCTAAAGAAAAAAATTGTTTTATTTAAATATAAAAACTTCCTTTTGAAATTATTGAGCTTCGAAATTGGATTAAAAAGTTTAAACAGAGCTTAAAATATGATAGGTAAGAAAACTAATCAAGAAAAAATTAGTTAAATAGTTAAAAAAACCGTTTTTAAATAAATAAAGTTGCATTCGCAAAAAACTAATTAAAAGTGTATGCAAAAAGGGTTTTAAGTTTATAAACTATTTATAATTCACGTTTATTTTTCCATCTCAAATATCAAATTTTCGTAAAAATGTAATTTCTTCATGAAAAATTATAATTATTTGTACAACTAGTTGATATTTGAATACCGTATGAATAGTTCAAGGGCATAATACATTTTTCATTTCCATTTGTCACAACAAAGTTTATTTTCTTGCTCAGAATTGAATTTTAAATCGTTTTAGCCATGTACGTTCATCCCTGCGTCCGCACGATAACTCAAACAATATAGAAACTAGGATTCTGAAATTTTTACCATTCACCTTTTTAAAATAACATATAGTTTCGATATTTAAATTGAGCAAGTTCAATCGGTTTGTCCGAGTAGCTCCAATACAACTTCTTTGTTTTTACATAACTTTACATACATATATTATAATAGCTTTATATTTAATTAAGTCAAACATCAAATTTTATAAAATCATGAACATATTCAAGGTTATCCTAAAGTTGACACAATCTATTGGACACTCATCCTCCTTTTAATAAAAATTAATATTTAAAATTTTAAAAAATTTAAATGCCATTTTAAAGTCTTTAGAATTGTTTTACAGAATTTTTAAGCTAATTTTGTGATTGTGTGTTTTCAAATTAATTTTTTGACCAGCATTGAATTTTTCTATCAGAAATAACATTTTTTTTTAAAAGTGACTTTTTTATGAAAAGGACCAAATATAGCTACAATTAGTTGATATTTGGACTTTGGAACAATACGAACTATTGGCACAAATATTTGATATTTGGTCATTGTACTAAATTTTTTTATTGAAAATAATTTATTTGAAATTTGAAAATATTTAAATGTGAAGCTTTTAGATTCGTAAAATTAGGAAAAAAAAAATAATATATTGAAAAAAAATTGAAGAAGTAAAGGTGAAACATATTTCTAGATGATAGTTTGGTGTCATATTTTAGATATGTGTGTATTTTAATTGTGGTAAGCAATTTATTTTATGTTGCTTTTTATGTAAACAACCAGATGGTAATTTAACAAAAACAACTTGGATGCGTGAATCAGAGATTAATAGTAAGAAATCTAATGGAATCAGAATCTAAGTTTTTGAAATCCATTGAAGTTGAAGTGCAAACAAATGTCGTTTATAATGACTTAATTTAGTTCTTCGATAGTACTATAGTGTGATAATACCACAAAGAAGCCAATACAGTTTTAATGTAATATGTTTTATTTTACATTATACTTAAAGATTTATTATTTTAATGTATAAACTGTTTGATATTCCTTTTAGGGGACTTTTGTAAATATTTAATTTGGGATTTTCTTTTGTGAAGGCAATAGTCCCCACATTTTGAATAATTTTTGCGTTTTGATTTTGGCGAATAATTTACTGGGGAATAATTCTGTAGAGTCCTGGGTATTATTTTTAGCATTTGAGTTTTTCAATTTTATAGGCTGGAAAACGGACAAACAGTGTAACTATGATATGAGCCTATCAATTAAATTATAAAAAAAAAAAAACATTAATATACATTTATAAAAAAGAAGTAAAGATCAAGAAGAAAAGAAGTAAAGATAATTTTGTTTTCTAATATTATATCAGGGGGCCTCGTTGGCCTAGTGGGTAAGAGCGTATTAAATACGCTGTAAACACCGAGAGAGTGTGGGTTCGAATCCCACACACGTCGTAAGAGTTATTCCCCCCAAAGACATTTACAGCCACGCCTGAACAGGAAAGACTGCGCAATTTCCTGTCCACATTTATGTGGCAGAGAAATGCAATAAAAAAAAATATATGTATTATATCAATTAATATTTAATTTTTGCAAAAAAGTGTAACTGTAAAAAGTGTAAGTTAACTGTTACAGTAACTTAACTGTAAATGTGCAAAAAACATTTTTCTAAAAAACCTCTGTTATATTTTTTACATTAACACAAGCCAAATAAAACAAAAAATAACGATTCCCATTTATATCTAAATATGCACTCAACATTTTTTATTGTTCTTTCATGAATTTTGAACGAATTTGTAAAAGAATTTATGAAGTTTATGAATTATAGAAGAACAAAATCATAATAAAAACAAATATATATACATATAAAAAAAAAATAAATAAAATGATAATACGAGTTTTACAACTTACACTACCTGAAATAATGTTTTTTCTGTTATTTTGTTTTGTTACTGTAATATTTTTGTAAATATTTTTTAATGGGGGCTTACACATCTCATCTGTATGTCGTGACATTAAAATATATCATGATTATGCCAAACAAAATAAAAATATAATAAAATATAAAAGTAGAATTTACTAAAAAATATTCATGTAGAATTTACTAAACTAAATAGAAGATTTTATATGTCATACTACATATCATGATGAATATCAAAAACAAAAATTTATATATTGGATAACAGTAATAAGACACGTTGACACAAATCAAGTTCAAAAGCTTAACATTTTAATAGTTTATTTTATATATAGGGATTTTTATTAAGGTTTACTGAAGAAATAATCTGAAAAACAAAATCACATACAAAAAAATTGGATTTATTTAAATATAAAAGATACATTTTGAAATGATTCTAATTAAAGATTTATTTTATTTAATATTTTTTTATTTTTCGGAAAATTCTCTTAATGTTAGTATGAAAATTACTGGCATTGACATTGAAGTATTTTTTATATAGGAAGAGAAAATTTTTATTCGGTTTAAAAATTGTTAACTATGGCAACCGTTGATTTACAGTTTACATTAAAATTTTGTTTAAAAACTTAAATCATCAACACTGCCAATTTAGACTTTTTATCCAACGTAAAAAAAAAAAGTAAAAAATCAAATTTTAGGACATTTTTGAAAAAGATTTTCTTACTAGTTTCATTCTGTTCATCTGTTCGCCATAGAACATATAACAATTAATTTTAAAACAACGATAGGTTTCTTTATCCCCCAACCCATTTCGGAACTAAAGCGCCGCAAAATTGGAAAAAATCCTATTTTCAAATATGTATACCTCAGATTCTGTTTAATATATTTTTAATCTAAAAATCCCAAACAGCAGGACTAAAATGGTTAGCTTTATAAATCAATATGAATATAATAAGATTTTTTATAATTTAGTTTTTAAATATACAGTTATGTGAAAAAAAAAATTCTTCATATCTCCGCAACGCTTCAAGATAAAACATTGAAATTTTGAAAGAATGATTTTTTAGAATTAGTATAAGTTAATTTAGAAATTTGTTCATACCTTACCCTGTTTAAAAGATCTTAGAATATTAGATATTAGATATTATTTCTTATTTTTAAACACCCGTAAATTTTTTCAAAGGAAAACGCAAAAATTAAATTATATTTTCACATTCGTTTTTATCCAACAGTACTTCCTAATTGTATAGGATTTCCTTAAAATTGAAGAAAGTGTCTCTTGATTTTTCACCACTTTTTCTAAAATTTTATTATGTAATTCTAAGAAAAATTACAAATTTCCATGATGCAAATCACAATAAGTTTGAATTTGTTTTTATTGCTTTTCAGAAAATCTGCATCTTTAAAAATCGTAAATCGTGGTATTGCCTTGTCTGATGTATTTTGTTTAAAAAAAAAAAAATATCTATATAATTTTATGTACCTAACCAAAAAAATTATCCGCTGTCTCTTAAAAATCAGTCAAGCCTCAAATTATGCAAAAAAAAAAATATACCTATGCACTCATAAGGGTTAATGCAGTAGTAAATAATAGTTTAGTTAATTAGAAAATACTCTGTATTTTCCAATTAATAAAAGCAACGATACTAGTAAAGTAACTTTAACTAGAAATTAGTAACTTTATATACTGAACTTTATATAGCAGCGTTTGAATTTACATTAACCACTAAAATATCAGGAATAATTGATATTGTCTTTTAAAAATACTGAAAAAACTTGAAAACGACAGGTTTCTTTCTCCCCCAACCTATTTTGGAACTAAAGCGTCGCAAAATTTGAAAAAAAATCTCTTGATTTTCTTAATGAAAAGAAAATTCTAGATCTACACAGTATTGGCTTTGGAAGATGGCTCCTTAATATTGTTAAAAAAAAAGTAAGGAAAAATTTAGGTATAATGTGTTATAGCTAAAAAGGTATAGAATAAGAAAAAAAATATATAACCTTAATAAAGAATGTTAAGTAACCTAATTTTAAAATTATGGATATAAATTTTAAAAAGGTACCCTAAGTATACATTGACCATTTTCATAAAGAGTAGGATTATGAAAAATACCGTTAACTCACCTTTAAAGGAAAGTAACTGATTTCATAGTTAACATTTTTATAAAGAGGTGTTACTTTATATATAACATTATTAGCTAATATATTTGTATTATGATTAATTGATTTTGGATTAATTAAATTATTTTTTTTTTTTTTTGTAGGAAATTAAAGTTTAATAATTTTTAAATTAAATTAAAAAATAAAAATCATTTCAAAATGTTCCTATCATAATGTATTTTATGATAATTCGACAAATTAATACCAAAAAAATTTGTCAAATATTTGTTTATGGTAAAAAATTGTATCGAATGTTTTTTTATATTTATTTTTAAGTTTATAATCAAAAATACATCATTTATTTTATTTAGCAATTTGATTGCAATAAACTTTCAAAAAAAAAAAAAAAAGGTTTAATAAAACAATTAAAAATAAATACATTAAATTGTTAATATAAATAATTAAAAATTGGATAATTACGGGTAAAACAAATTAATATGGTTTCTACTTATGTAATTAATATTTTTATATCATTTAATTGCAATTATTATGAACAAAAATTGATTAATGAAATATTTTACCAATAATAATTAACATAAAAATTGCCTGTTATTTATTACAAATTGTTAATAATATAATAAGAATATAAATAATAAATCTAATAATTATTTTTTTTAACACATTGGTTAATTACAATAATAAATGAATTACAAATAAAAAATAATTTAAGGTTTAATTCAAAATTCATTTATTAAAAAGAAGTTTCCAAAAATCTCTATTAATTTTAATTTCATACAATTTTTCATAAAATTGTTGGAAATAACTGTTATTTAACATTTAATATGGCGGGGGGAAATAAGGCCTAAAGCAATAAAGCCTAATAGGCCTTATTTCACTTTGGAATAATAAATAAAGCCTAAATCGCTAAATTACGCGTATTAGACTTTATTTCTAATTTCAAAGTGAAATAAGGCCTAATTATTTTTTTAAAATAATGGAATTAAAGTCTAATTGTAATTTATTTATAAATATTCTAGAAAAAGCTAATAAATCTGATTTTGAAGCCAACCCTAAAATCTCTTCTAATTACAAAGAATTTGAAAACATGGGGGGAAAAATTATGTTTCAGCTTTCTATACAAAAGTATTAAATTTTAACTGTTCTCTGTGAAAAATAATAATAAATTTTGTGAAAATTTAGACATTTTTATAAAAAACAAAAAAAAATTGTTATTTAAGGATTAAGGGCTGCTACCTTCGCGCTGGTTCACTCGCGCGCTCCCGTTCCTTGTGCCGGTGCCGTGCGCGGGCGTGATAGCAGAGTCACCAACTTTCATTCCTTCAAAGGAAGTGCGAAGGGAGTTGTGAGAAGTGAAGAGCTAAGGGAGCGAAAAATTGCACTAAGGGGAGGGAGAGAAAGTTACAGGGCTGCCCAGAATGTAGAAAATTGTTTGAAACCAATTGAAAATATTTTGATTTTATAGTCGGCTGCAAATTTGGAATTGAAATAATATAATAATAATATAATATTTCTAAATTGAAATAAACCCTATAGGCTGTAATTATCTTTGAAACGAGAAATAAAACCTACCGCGAAATTTTACCAATTAGGTCTTATTTTTCAACTAAATTGTTAAATATTAGGTCTTATTGCTCCTATTAGATCTTAATGCTCTAGGCTTTATTTTTCCCTGCCATTTAATATATATAATTTTATGAAGGGTTTTATAGAACATTATTAAATAATATTTTTTAAAGATTTGCCTCCTATAAACATATTGCCTAACTTTTAATTTAATTGAAAATTTCAAACAAAAAATATGGAAAATTTCTATGAAAAAATATTTTGAAAAATATTTAACTTAACTGTAACTTAATTTAAAAAATACTTTGTGTTAAAACTTAAGTTAACTTTTGTGGTAAATCCATTTTTAAATTTAATTTGAGAGCTCACTGATAACCAACAAAAAAAAAAAATCCCACTGCTATAAAATTTAAAAAAAAAAAAAAATCCGAAAAACAGGTATTTCAGTAAAAAGAGAATTTTCCCAAATTATTAGGAAGCATTTCATAGTTAGTTACAAAATCAAATTTTTATATGCATGATTTTGTATTAAGAAAGATTTTATAGTTGGTTATAAAATTAGAGTTCTAATAATTTTTTTTTTTTTTTGGTGGTTTGGTGCGGCAAATACCGTTATTTTAAATTCACTGTATTGTTGAAGTATGTATATGTAACAAAAAAAAATTGGAAGAGAATTTAGAGTTGATTACAAAATCATACTTATATATGGTTTTTTCAGAATATATGTATAATATATATATATATATACGAGATGCTGAATAAGGGGTGATTTTAATTTGGTTACGAAATCACGGTTTCTTTCTTTTCCAAAATGTGTATGCAGAATTTATTATATATATATATATATATATATATATATATATTCTACGCATTCAAGGATTTCCGAAAAGATTCTGTGTATGTGGAATTACTTTGTTTTTTCGATTTTTTTTTGGGGTTTTTTTTTTTCAATTTTTGTTTTGAGATTTTTTGTTTGGAGATTTTTTCAATTGGAGAAATTTCAATTCTTCTAACAAAAAATACACCTGAACTCGTAGTTTTTTGTTTAAAAAAAAGATTTAAGTTCAAGCTTAATTTTATGCATTCGAGTATTCGACCCATTATCTCACCATATACCAATTTGTCACAATTTTAATACATATTTTTTATAAAATACTTATTAATTTGTTTGCTTAAAAGTTGTAGTTGAAAATGCTTCTGAGTGCTTTTATACGAAATAATAACGAGAGAAAGTTATTCTGTCACTAATAAATTAATACGAAGTAAAGGTTTTCTGCCAATAATAATAAATTTACTGTATTTTGACATTATATGACTTCAAAATGTCAAATGTCAAATACGACATTATGTATTTCTGTATGTATTTCTTATTTGTAATAGAAAAAAAATTGCATATTCATATTATGCATACAAAATATTATATATTATATTATTTCGTATAATCGTATTCATATTTTATCATGATATTTTTTCATCACCATATTCTTTATGTCAAGTGTAAACGAGTATTAAATTTCTTTTTTTTTTTATAATAATTCAATTCTTTGTATAAAATATGTATCATTATTTTACTATGTAATTTCCGTATAGTTACGTGATTACAATAACTTTCGTTAAAATTATATAATACATAGATAAAGAAATATAATATTTGTATATGTATTTGTTAAATTGCATGAATTACTGTTCAAAACTTCAATTTAGAAAATTTATGAGCACTACAAGGAGTCACAGAAAAAAAAAAAAAACATTTTTTTTTTTGATAAAGTTTTCCCAAAAATAAAATAAAGCTTGAGTTGAATTTAATGCAATTTTATATGATTTCAGTTGTTGTTTTTTTATACTTTTTGCTGTTTTCTTTTTGAAAAAAAAAAAAAGTGTTGAATGATTCATTTCTCAATTTGTGAAAAAGATATAAGAAAATATAATAAAAAATATAGGTAAATATAAGTGGTATTTTATTGATAATTAGAGAGAATATGAAAAAATTTAATAAGTAGGTATTAAAAATGAATGAATTAATGAATAATTTAAAAATGAATAAAAAATATTTTATCTCTATGAATTTAATAACAATAAATAAAATTTGAACGAATAATATCGTAATGATAGGTTACTTTAATTTAAATAGATCATTATTTAATAAAATGGATTATATTTATTACATTTTAAAAATTTTTTTGTACTTGTACGAACATAATTCTCAAGCTATAATAAATTTTCCCATAGTTTTGTAATAATACCTTAAAGAAAACCGAGTAAGATATGAAAAAGGACATATTTTTGTTCAGGATTAAATTGTGAGTCGATTTACTTATGGAATTGTTTAAGTTATATAATAACCATTTGCGAAATTATGCCAGTAATAAAATAAGTATAATTAGGTATACAAATCGTAACCTTTATATTTATTTAAAATTATTTTTATTTATTTATTTGTATTCATATTACAATTCACATAGAATATTGTAATATTACAAAAACACCGGCTACTAAGGCTATTACAGGTCGAATACTATTATTAAATTATATCTTAATACTAGGGGTCCCTGTTAATGTGTAGCCAAATTCTATGTTGACTCCCAATTCATATAATAGACAATTGCAGTTTAGAAAAATAGAATTTATGGAAAAAGAACAATCCGTAAAAAATCAGAAAGCAAAACCAAATTCGTCAAAACACTAACTGAAATTATTTTTAAAATAACGCCAAAACATAATTAATTTGTATAAAGAGCCTGTAGTTGGTGTACGTATATTTAGATTATTTGGTATTATGAGTGAGGACTATTATGTCTATTTATTTATCGAGTTCGAAATAAATGTTTTAAGGGTACGTGAGGAAAACAGAATAGGTATCCGTAAAACATTCGTAAAATGCACAAACAAAGTTTGGAGAAAAATTCAGTTAAATTTTTTTATAGACCACATTCTCTGTAACAATATTGCCGTTGTTTGTTTTACCTTGCCCTAAAGTAAAAAATTTAAAATCTGAAAAGACTGTGTATTTGGCGTACAATCCTTCATTAAGATTGCACATGGTACAGTGGGCGAGAAAACCGTACAAATATTACCACAATTGCACAAATGGTAACCCTGCATAAAATTGACATACAAAATATTTAAAAATAAAAATTATTCATATTTAATGTTGGTTGTAAGAACTGCTGTATACTAAAATTTAAGTAGTTATATGAGAAGAAATTGAATTCAAAAAATAATATATAAATGCAAAAATTTAATAGAAAAGTACAAAACCAAAACAATTATATATTTGAATTTTAAAGAGACTCTGCTCGCTGGTCATACATAAGTACATTCTTAGATACATATTGATTATTAATTTCAGATCAATATCATTCATCATTATTTAAAATTTTAATACATATTGTGATAAATTATGATATTTATCAATTTTTAAATTTTCTTCATTATACATGTATAAGTTAAAGTACATTATATACATACAGCCAAAGAATAGTTGTAATTTGTAAGTTGGCTTGAGCCGTTGAGGTCGAGTCGAGTCGAGACTCGAGACTCGAGAGGAAAAAAAAATACACAATTTTAAAGAGAGTAAGTGAGAATGTCTCCTATAATTTTGTGTTTTGTTTTTGTTATTCTGTTGTGCAAGTTTTGTTATTACTACCGACTATCGTAGGTATCATACTACTGTAATGTAAATGTGAAATGTGTTGTTTATGTTTAATTATAATATTATGTGTAGGTTTTATAGTAGCAAAATCGTAAAAAATATGTAGTTACTGATGTTCAAAGCTTGAAACGGAAATGGCTGTGGCTGAAAATTACTAAATTATAATTATAGATAATTTATTTTATTTATATTATATGTATATTATATATTTACACTATATTTGGTAGCAAGGGGGATTTGTTTTTAATTAATAAAAACATTGCATATCTTCAGGCATTAATACTTACCCAAAAATTAAAGAAATTGAATATAGATATATCCAAAATTTTTTGACCATTACCTGAAAAAGAGGATTATGAAATGGAAAAATACCTAAAATCAAAATCTAAATTTTAACAAATAGAAAAAGTGTTCATCAATTGCCTTAGTTACTTATTTTAAATTGTGGCAAGATCAAAAAATTGGGTCGTTTTGTTTTTAATATATATTTTATTTTAAGTTGAATTTTATAGGTTTTCTCATAATATTTCATTTTGTTGAATACAGTTTTTTGAAAATATAAAAAAAAATGTAATCCTTATGTTATTTTGTAGAATTTAGTTCATATCTAAGTAGTCTAACCAAAAATTAATTAACATAAGTATAATGAAAAGTTAAATAACCATAAAATCAAATTAATGAAAAACTTTACAATTTTAAAATCTTTACAATAAAGTTTATAGGATTTTTCTTGTTTTTTGTTTCATTAAACCTTAAGTTCCAATATTTATCCTATATACATATTTTACTATTTCTTTCTATTAAAATTTACAAAATGAAAAACTTAAAAGATCAATTTAGTTTTTTTTTTCTTATTCTGTTTCTATAAATTTTATAAATTTTAAATTGCTTACTTATATATTATGTACAGTATAATATATTACGAGTATAACAAAACTTTACTACATATATAAAAGAAAAATAATTTTAGAAAATGAGGAAAAATAAAATAAAACAAACCAAATTGATTGCACATAAAACCAATCAACATCAATTAAATTCGAATTTCTTAATAATTTGAAAAGTTTAATCCTTCAAAAAACTAATTTTTATTTTTCTCTGTTGTAGTTTGTTTGTTTTCTTTTTTAATTTTGTTGAATTTTGTAGATACTTTTTAACTTGTGTGTTGACACTCAATTAAAACTTCATTTGGTGATCTAATGCGTAAACTTTATTGATGCACTTTAAGACCCTTTCTGAATTGACTTTTTTTTTTTAAAGTAAAAAGAAAAAAAGGAGTGTAAAATATTGCTTTATGTTTATATGCTTTTTATTTTCGAAAAAGAAGGAATTTAGAAAATATATTAAGAAAAATTAACTGAGTTCTAAAATGTAATATTTTTGATATATAATTCATGATAGAGAAAATTTTAGAGCATTCTTCACGAATATCTTATTTATTCGATTTTAAATTGGAAGTTGGCAGTGTAATAGAAAGTAGTGTTAAAAAATTAACAAGAAATCTTGTTAAAAATCAAAAAAGTTTAAAAACCCAGATTTTATCTATTTTAACTCATTCATTTTTCCTTTTTAGCACATTTCTAAAAAAAAATTGGAAAAAATGTGCCTACTAGTTTCAATCTGTCCGTTCGTCCGTCTGTCACCGTTAAATATAGAGAAAAACAATTTTAACCATGGATAGGTCTCTTAAAAAAAAAATTAATGTTGTAAAAAAAATTTTTCATATAGCCCTATCCATTAGGAAGACGCAGCCCCTTCAACTTTGATAAAGCCCTATTTTAAATACGTATATCTCATGTTTTACCTAACATTTTTCCAATCTGCAAACGCCATTCGATAGGAATTTTTTTTTATCTTTATAAATCAACATCAAAATTATATAAGTTTTTTAAATTTAGTATTTAAATTCACCGTTATGTGAAAACCAAATTTTACATGATTTTTCTACCTTCATAACTCCGACACGCTTTTAGATAGCGACTTAAATTTTTGAAAAAAGAAATAACTTCTAAAATTAGTATAAGCTTCCTCAGAAATTTTTTTTGTACAGAGGGTGATGTTTACGGGGTATTAGGGCTCAAAAATTGAAAATCTGCTATTTTTAAGCAGCTGTAACTTAGGTACAGCTGTAACCTGTAAAAATTTTTCTTCGGCAAGATATAAAAATGAAAGGTTCTGTAATAATTTTTGAGTGTAATAAATGGTTTTTTTAATAATATAGATTTCCGGATTTACAGCCCCCCAAAATTGCAAAACAGTCCTATTTTCACACTTTTTCTTATATGAAATTATATGAAAGTTGTATTATCTTTTGGAAATGTGTGCTTTTAAAAACCGTTGGTTTACATTCTGCCTTATTTGAAATTCAATTGAAACTTCTACATTTCTATCTTTGGTTCACCCAAATATAGAACAAATAAATTTTACAATTTTTAATCGAATCGTCCCACAGAATTTTTTTCTTTCTTAGTCCATCAACATTTGTTTTATAATCAAGTTTCTAACTTGTTTGATATTTTCTCTACTCTACCAATTTATTTAAGTATATGTATACTTGTGTTTCTGTATAAATATGGGAATATGGGAAGATAGTCTTAATTTTGTAACTATATATATTATAGTATAAAAAGTACAATATTGTTTAAAAATACATATATACTAATTGGTTATTGGTATATAGGAACTACAATTATTAATGAACATTTATAATTGAACAGAAAGAATAATTTTTAAATGGAATATATGAATTGGAAGTGAAAGTGGAAGAAGTATCATTTACTTTCAAAAAATAGGTAAATTGAAAATTAAATAATGTTAAAAATATTTTGAAATTGAGGAAAGGAATTTAGAATTGAAAATCAGTTTAAAAGAACAAAATATATAATTCAAGAGTATATGGAAATGGATAAAGCACATTATTAAACTAATAACTAAAAGAAAGTTGATGGCATGAAAGAAGCCAATTGGATTTGCTTTTTATTCCAACAAAAAAATTTTGAATATAAAAATTATAAATAAATAGAAAGAAAAAGAATCCATGGACCGAATTTTTTAGATATCTAATACATTGTAGGTATATATGGTATAATTCAAAATTTATTTCTGAAATGTGTTATTACACCCTACACATTAAGTATAGGATATATTAACTTTGGTATGGTGTTTGTAACCACCAAAAGGAAGCGAGTTAGGTATAGACATGTATATATATTCTGAATCAGGATCACCGCCGGAGTCGATTTAGCGATGTCTGTCCGTCCGTCCGTCCGTACGCACGATAACTCAAAAAGTAGTGATGCTATCTTGATGAAATTTATAGTGTAGGTTAACAATGACTAAGGTAAGGCGGGAATTGTAAATGGGCGAAATCGGACAATGCGTTCGAGTACCTCCCATACAACTTCCAAAAGCTAATATGCATATATTCGAAATTAATAAAGATAGAAACTTAAAATTTTGTACGAGGGTGTGTTTTTCTGAATCTCTGATATCCCCAAAATTTGAGATGAAGTGGAGTTGTTGTTCGGGTACCTCCCATACAACTCCCAAAACCGAACATGCATATCTTCGAAATTAATAAAGATAGGAACTTCAAATTTGATAGGAGGGTGCTGTTTCCTAAATCCCTGATTTGCCTAAAATTTGAGAGGAATTGGAGTGGTCGTTCGGGTACCTCCCATACAACTCCCAAAACCGAACATGCATATCTTCGAAATTAATAAAGATAGGAACTTCAAATTTGATACGAGGGTGCTGTTTCCTAAATCCCTGATTTTCCTAAAATTTGAGATGAATTGGAGTGGTCGTTCGGGTACCTCCCATACAACTCCCAAAACCGAACAAGCATATCTTCGAAATTAATAAAGACAGAAACTTCAAAGGGTGTACTTTAGTACAAGGGTGTTGTTTCCTGAACAAGCATATCTTCGAAATTAATAAAGACAGAAACTTCAAAGGGTGTACTTTAGTACAAGGGTGTTCTTTCCTGAATTCCTGATTTGTCCAAAATTTAAGATGAATTAGAATGGTTGTTCAGGGGTATCTGCCACACAACTCCTAAGACCAAACAAGCATATCTTCGAAATTAATAAATATATAAACTTGAAATTTGATATAAGAATGTTCTACCCTGTTGATGTCTCTAAAATTTGAGATGAATTGGGGTGGTGGTCCGCGTGCCTTCACACACTTCTCAAGACCTAACAAGCATATTTTCGAATTTAATAAAGATAGAAACCTGAAATTTTGTACAAAGGTTGTAACAGCATTTATTTTTTTTAGCTTGTATTAAATACCTAACTAAAATAACTTATGGATTTTTAATTTAATTTGAATGTTTTAGGTGTAGGGTATAAATAAGTCGGTTGCATCGACTTACTGTTATTTTTACTTGTTTTTTACATAATTTATACTAATATTTATTACTCTGTTACAAAAACTGAATAAAACTTAAATACATAATTGTATTCAATATAGATATATTAGGAATAATTTCTTTTTTTTTAATCAATTTTGTATTAATACAAACTTCCCTTTAAACTTTCTATCCAATAACTATATCTATAACTATATACCCAATAAAGATAAAAGATAAAAATTTTACTTATTTTTTGTCCTTTGTCAAACTACATAATTGACAAAAAGGTATTTATTAAATTTATTTTTTGATCTTAGTATCATTTTCTAGTAAGTAAAATGGTAACCTATAGTAATTGCAAATTGCAAATTGATAAATGATAATTTATTATCAAAGTAAACAATAATTTCCAAGAAAATAACTTCAGTTAACATTTAAACTTTAAGTATCAAAGATCACTAATGAAATTTTCTAAGAATTTTTTCTATATATATAATTTTCCAATTTAATATTAAAATAACTTTTAGATATGAAGGAATTTATTTGAGAGAATTTTTTCTTTGGGGGCACATATTGTAGATAAACATGTCAAATATTTTACTAGTAAATTGCAAACTAAGGCAATCTTATTTCTGTTATTTGTTGTTTCTAATCAAAGTGATAAAAACTATGAAAACAAGTTTGTATTGGTATATTATTAAAAGACAATTATTGAATAATGGACAATGATAATGGAGCCAATAATTAGTCTATTACCAATAATTCTATTAAAATAGAAAGAAAAAACTTCCTGAAAGTATCGAATAAAATTAACAAAGGATTTTCTAAGTTTGAAGTAATTACAGACAATGAACAGATAGCTTACATTGTAAGTATATGAATTATTTTCAAATCAAATATTATTGTAGAGTTTACTTTACTACAGCAATAGATTAAAAATTTCATTTAAATTTGATCTCAAGAATAAAAATTGTTAAGGATTGTCTTCAAATTAGATTTTGTGGAAGATGAATATTAGTTATTTCCAATCGTAAAATCATCTATAAGATACAAGATATTATAGAGTTTCTATTGGGTACTCGTATAATAACCAATAGATGATTTCGCAAAAATGATAAGTATGACTTTATGTATACCCTTTAGCAACATTATAATCTTCTATACCGTATACATAGATGATATTACGATTCGAAACAATTAATATTTATGATCGATATATCAGCTTAAGGCTCTAGGTTAATTTTAATGACAAAAATTTTCAATTAAAACAAAAATTTTTGTTTTATACTTACTTTCATATTTTAAATTTTTTTACTTTAATTTTGAAACAAAAACTCAAACATCAAAAGGTTCACAAAATTTCACGTGAAATTTTGATTAGTTTCTAGAACCTTTTTAAGTTGTTTTTTTTTTTCTAAATGTTTGCAGTAATCATTGCATACCAAAATTTTAACTATCATTTTCATTATACTTTTAATTTTGATAGCCTTTTCTATCTGCTTCTGTCTTTAATATTAGTTTTATTAAATTTTTTCAAATATAAAATGTTTAAAACTTTTTTCTTTTATTTTTTGTTTAACCATAAAATGCTAGAAGTCACGAACTTTTTTAACTATGAGTTTGTGTTGAGAAAAAAAAATAAAACCCTAATAATGAAGTGATGATAACAATATGAACTTCACTTGACATTGCATATAAATATAAAACCTATTTCTATATTTTATATTATTATTATCATTAAGAAGTTATGATTCCTTAAGTGACTATGGATTTCGCTATAAAAATGTAAAAAGGGGGTAAAAAAAAAAAATGAATCAAAACAGTGTTTTAAGAGCATAAGAATCCTTACAATGTACTGGTACTTTATTCTTTCTTTTAGGATTTTGGTCAATTATTAGTACCTACAGAAAAGTTTTTTTTTTTTATATGCATTTTAAGTAATTCGAGATCATTGTATTTTAATGAGTACAATGACCAATAAAGTTTTTAACATTGTTTAGAAGTTATCTATGTTAAAGTTAAATTAAAAAAGAAATTTGTTTGTTTTTGTTACAAAAAACAAAAAAAAAAGGATTTCAAAAAAATTTTGATTGTATGAACTCTTATAACTATTTTCTGTCTCTATTAGGCATGAAATTAAATTGGATTTTTTTATGGTAAAACAAAAATTTAATCTTTAACAGTTTAAATATCTAGGATCAAATTAATAAGGTCATTATTAAAATTTTAGGTTCACAAAAAAGTAATTTGAAATAAAATTTTTATTTATTGTTGGGTAATTTTAATGAATCATATTGAAATTTTCTTTCATTTTTGAGACTAAGAAATAGTAATAAAGGGATCTCTAACATTTAGAGAATGTGTGAGAATGTGTTCTTATTCCGAATCTGGCATGTAGGTACATATTCTCTCTAATATAAAGAAAAAAGTTTTTTTGGTTTGTTTGTTCGTTTATAATTTCACTTTCATGGAACATATGGCTGTAGAAGTTATGTCATATTACTGTGATATTAATGTTTGTACATGTAGATAATAAAAAATATAATTAAATGTTTTGAAACTTTATTTTTTCGACTTTATTTCATTTATTTTATTTTTTGAACATTTTTTTTTGGAAATAAGGTGGAATTACTATGTTTCTATGGGTTATTGGTAATAAAGTCGATTCGACTTTATTTCGTTCGACTTTATTTCATTCCTACGTTTTTAGGTGATTGTCAAAATATCAAAAAAGTCGAAGAGAAAATTTTCTTAACAAACAACATTTAAAAGTTTCTTCGGAATTCAATTGATTAGTTATAAATTTATAATAATACCCAAAATAGGATCTAATAGTTATGAGGTTTCTTTTTCTTCATGTAGTTCAACTTATCTCACTAATGTTTTATCTCCCCATAAAGTCTTCAAAAGAGATTAAAATTTCATTATTTAGCCAGACTGCTGGTAATTTTTTTTTTTTAGATATAAACATATTAATATCTAGTTGAAGGTAACCTACAATTCCGAAATAAAATTAATTAAGAAAATATGAATTGATTTTAAAATATCTTCAAGATTACTATCTATAAATTTTTGTTTACACAACATAATTTCAATATACTGTTAGAAATCACTTTATAACTTTTAAACAACTAAAATCTAAATGATTTATCAAAATAAAAAAAAAAAAAAAAAAAATCTCTTTACAACATTATTAAAATTTTATTTAGAAGAAAATTTTTTCGACAAATTTTTTATTTCGGATTTGTACAAATAAGAATATGGATGATTCGTTACAAATCCTGACAAAATAGAATTATTTTGAATAATTTTTTGAAAACTGATTGAGTCCTTTTAAAAGGCTCATTATTAAACAGTGATTTTTTTTTTTCTCAACATAATCTTTCTTGAAAACACACAAAATTTTTCTCTTATAAAATTTTTTTACTGTAATCTATACACTTCCGCAGAGTATCAATTTACCTGTTAAGTTTTTCTGCGAAAGAACCAGAAAAACGAAAAAAAAAAAAAAAAACAAGAATAAAACAAAATTAAAATATTCAAAAAGTAAATTCCAAAAAAAAAATTAAACGAAAAAAAAATTTAAAAATATTCTTAGAAAAAATTAAAATACAAAAAAAAAAACAAACGAAGATAATCCCAGATCACCTTGTAACTCGTAACAGGTTTTCATTTCCTTGGTTCAGTGAATATGACAGTTTGGTGTTTTTTTTTTTTTTTTTTTTTATATTTTTATAAGTTATTCTTTTTGCTTTGAAATTTAAAAGTTTCATGATGAAACATTTCAATTCAAATTCTAAAAATCCCAAGAAAAAGTAAAATAGCAAAAAGAAAGAAAGAGAAAAAAACAGATTTGTTTTAAAGAATTATTTAACAAATTCGACTACTTATATACTTTTATTTCATAATGTAACAGTGTATATATATACAAATATATATGTGCCTATATTTATATTTTTGTAAATGTATAAAAATATTTAGAAATTATAATTTTATTTTTAATTCAAAATTTCAATAAACAAAAAAAAAACAAAAAAAAAACAAAATGTTTTAATTTGGGTAAAGAGGATTGCCATTGTCATATCAGTTCGGAAAATTTGATTTGAGTGACAATAAATTACTTTTTGCAAATTAATGACAAAAGACGTAGTACAGAGTGGGTGAAATTAAATCTAAAAATTCTTTAATTCGTTTAATCATTAATGTATAGAATGAAAAGAATGTTAAAAAATGTTTTTTTTTATGTATATCGACTTAAGCATGCAAATTTAAATTGCTAATTTTTGAAAAATTAATATTTTATGTATACTATTAGGATAATATTATTGTATTACTTAAATCTAAAATATTTTATATAAGTATCTTATAATATTTTAAAAATTTTTTTTAAATTAAATTTTAACTGGTTTCAATTGAATCAGATTAAAAAGTAAAGCAAAATTAAAGCATAAAACACTGTTTCGCCTTTATTGGAATGCAGAATGAATACTCTGAATCTCTCTAAAGAAAATTTGGTATTGAATGCATCTATATATATTTCATTTCCATCATAGTCACATTCAATATCTTGACATAAAAAATTTAATATTTTTAGCAGATGGTTACCTTTGATTTGTATATGTATTAACAAAAAAAAAAAAAAAATAATGAAAGCATTGCTATGTATATGTATATATATTTTGTCAAATGAATTCAATTATGATTCAATGTGTACCTAAATATAAACATATGTGTACTTAAAATAGTGAACAAGTGTATTTGAGTGTACACAATATGTATACCTACATACATACATACATAAATTTAATTTCATTTCACATTTTTTTTAAATATTAGAAATTCAAGTTTTCAATTGAAATTCGCTTTAGATTTCTTTTCTTAAAATTTTTTGTAAGAATATTTTATTCCTTAAGAAAAAGAAAAAAATATATATCTCTTTTATTTGTTTTTTTTTTATTTTTATTATTTGCTTGTTTCTTATTCTTTTTTTTTTCTTTTACCTTATAAAATAATCAATTTTTTATTTATTTTTTCTCCCAGATGTATGTAAGTATAGTTAGATGTGTAACAGTTTTTTTCTTATTTTTGTTTTTATTATTGCTAGAAGTTTAAATATGCGGAAATATTGAATTGTTTTGTTTCCTTTTATTTCTTAAATTATTTATTGCAACCATATTAGGCGCGCTGTGCCTTTATGTAACACAGCAGTACTTTTATCTCATGCGAGAAAAAAAAAAATTATGTATATAAAAAAAACAAAAAGAAAAAAACAAAAAAAATAAATTCAAAATATAAAATTGAACTAATAAATAATATTTGAGCTTGTGAAAAGAATGTTTTTTTTTTTTTTATTTCGTACATCTTTCACCATAATAAATGTAAAAGAGAGAAAAATATAAATAAAAAAAAAAGAAAATAAAAAACGAAAACAAAAAAAAAAAAAAATTAGATACAAATCATAAAATTTTTATTCTTATATAGATTTTTATCCAAAAAGATAAAAATAAAAAAAATTAAATTAAAACAAAAAAAAAAAAATATATGTAATAGTTGATCCAAGTTACTTTAGGTTATTTTATCAAAGAAAATTTATAGATAACAATAATTAATTCTTTTCTTATGCCACAAGAAAATTATATAAGGAATTTTGTTTTAAATTTTTTTTGAAACGTAGTTAAAAAAGTTTTAATAGGTATAAAGTATAAAGAATTCATAATTAAAAATGTTTTTAAATACTAATGTTCTAAATTTTAATATTTGAACTTTAATACTTATGAAAACAATAGCGTAACGACTAAGTCACTAGCCCTTAAATCGAAAGTTATTATGATATCGTAATATTGTGATATGTATAAATATATACATATTGTGAAAACTTATTGTGAATACACATTGAGAACCTCTAATTATATTGACAGATGAATGTTATCAAAATGTCATTTTATGTATTTGATTTGTATATAATACAATATAATATGTATTGTATTATATTTGTATGTTTGTATTGTAGAAGTATTGTATAGCATCATCATAGTATTAAAGTTGTCCTCAATAAAAAAATTTTACAAAACATAAAGTATTTAATTATTAATATAATACAGTAATATGTTATATAAGTAGTTTTATTGTAATATAAAAAAAATAATTAATAAATACATTATTCTTGCACAAATATAATTTTTGTATCTCATAATTTTGTACAGTAGCTATTGACAGCTGAGGAATTAAAGGCTTAATGAAAATAATAATTCAACAAAGAAAAGCTAAGTCTAATATGAATAATAAACTACTTAGTAGATTAATCTATGCTGCTTACAAGAGTGTACAGAGAAAAAAAAATTTCTTTATATTCTTACTTTTCTTTCAATATAAACATAAAATTGAAAATGATTTTTTTTATGAAATGTCTTTTTTCACGAATCGCTAGGATCGAAATTTATAAAAGTATGTATGCCTGTTGATAAGTGTAACGTGCAAACGGAATAGTTCTAACAAAGTTTGATTATTTCTTTGAAATATTTCATATTTTGCTTATGTTTATGAAATTTTTTTTTTTCGTCACCTTTAGAACTTGGTTCTGATGATAAGAATTTCATGTAGAGCATAACTTTGGAATCTTTTCTTCTAAATGAAATAAAATTTAATATACATATACTTAATTATATTAGAAACAAACTTACTATATGTATCTGAATATTTTTTCCACTACAATTGTTATTATAGAATATTTGAAAGGAATTTTTTCTTATTTTAGCGAAATTTATCAGTTAAAAAGAGACTATGTATTTTTTATGTTATATAATATATATCATTGTAGGTTATGTATTTTAAACGAAAAATCAACTTTTATATGAGTTTTATAAGCTTTAATTTCATATAAGTATATTAAGAAAAAAAAAAAATTTTTTAAATTTTTCAAATAATATGATATATATATATATATAGTTATATCATCCTGGTGTTTATATGTAAAAACAAAGATTTAAACTTCAATTTTCAATATGTTTGTATAGTATAACGGTGTTTTTGTTTAATTTATTTGGAATAAGGCAAAACAAAAGAAGAAAGTTAACAAAAAAAAAAAAAAAAAAACCATATAAAAAATTTACCTATACCAACTGATTGAAAAGAACAAATGAGAAAAAAAAAAAAACAAATCCTTTGCACCTTTATATTAGTGTTTTTGTTTTTATTTATCCACATATTTCTGAACAACATATTATCTTCAGTATAAAAGTATAAAAGTTGAAGATAGCTATGAAGAAAACAGCTTTCACAGGATAAACAATTTTTATTTTTTATTTTAACCTAATAAATGTTAAATGTGTTTGTTCATGTTAACGGGTGTTTTTTTTTTTTAGAATGATAGAACTTTAAATTGAAATAAAACACATTTAAATTAAGGTTTTTGAAGCCAAATTATTTTTATTTGAAAGATAATTTTGTTATATTTAGGTTTTAAAAATAATTTCCGGCATATGTTCACCACGAATAACTCTGAGGAACCACATCCGATCAGAATCAGACCAATTTTGGACCACTTTTTCGAGTAATTCAGGTCTGATTTCATCAATAACACGAGTTATGTTGGCTTCCAAAGCGTCTATTGTTTCTGGTTTATCAGTATAAACCAATGACTTCACATAATCCCAAAGAAAATAATTCAGTGGCGTTATATCGCATGATCTTGAAGGCTAATTAATTGAATCATTTCTCGAAATAATGTTATCATCAAATCTTTTTTTCTATAAATCAATTGTTGCGGTAACAGTATGGGGTGTAGCACCATCTTCCTGACAGCAAAACACTTCCGGGTCGATACCATTCAAATTTTGAAACAAAAATTATTGATCATCGATTTGTAACGAGCTCCATTCACTGTAACATTAGCTCAAACATCGTTTTTAAAGAAAAATGGACCGATGATGCCTCCAGCATGTAAACCACACCATACTGTGCATTTTTCAGCATGCAATGAAACTTGCTGAATTTCTTGAGAATTGTTTTCGCTCCATATATGACAATTTTGCTTGTTTACGTAGCTTTACAACCAACAATGAGCTTCATCACTAAACACAATTTTTCTATAAAAAAGAATGGCGAATGGCGTTTGGCGAATAGAACACTGATTTTGAAAATTAATTTCAACAATTTGTAAAGATTTTTGCTGCGTGAGTCTTTTCATGATAATTTGTCAATGTTTACTGAAATCAAATAAAAGAAAAATTTCGTTTCAATCTTAATTTAAATGTGTTTTATTTCAATATAAAGTTCTATCATTCTAAAAAAAAACACCCGTTATAATATATGTATATGTATATATTTTTATTCAATATATTCTAATATATATATTTAAATTTTTTAAGAGACTTCTACTACATTTTACCAGATTTGCAAAGTCATAAAAGGAAAAAGATAAATATAATATGAAGGTATGGTCAAAAGTTTTCACAAAATTTAATAAATGTAATTTAAAGAACAAATTTTTTTTAATTTTTTTTTTCAAGTGTTTTTTTTATAAAAAATTTTATAAATTAGTAAAAATGTACTTAAAAATTTATAAATGGTTAGTTGCAATATCACATATCCTACGCATATGTTTTATTTTTTAAATTGTTTCAACTTACACTTTTCCTCGGTGTTTACAGCATATTTTATACTCTTTTACCCACTAGGCCAGCGAGGCTCGCCTTAAATGTCTTAAAACTTTGATTTTCATATACCACTTGGAAATGGATTTCATTCTAATTACTTTTCTTTTTCAACTAATTTAAAATTTTTCCTTTTTGTTATACTTTATGAGTTACAAAAAGGTAGGTATATATAAAACATAGCCAATATATAGAATTTAATAATAATGATTTTATTGGTCTAATCATTACTCTATAATATTTGAATAAGGTTCAGAAAGAACCTTTAAAAGAATCTTTAAAATCATTATTGATAAAACCTCTTTAAAAGACAAAGATTTGTAAGATATCGTAAAAAATCCTCCTTTTGTTAATAGAATACAGTAGCTAGGGCACTTTAATAATGATATAATTAGGATTATTTTATATACTTCAAAAGATTATTATTTTCTTAAAGAAAACAAATAAGAATTTCAGAATTTTTCTTAAATTATAGCTTGCAAATAAGGCAATAAGTTTTTGTTATTTACTCTATCAGAAATACTAAAATTCAACAAAAATGTTGTATTTTTTTATTTATTTTTTACAATTTTTTTCAATCTCCTAAAAATATGCAACTAGAACAAAAATATGCATATAGAAACAATAACAATATGCATATAGAAATAAAATATTACAATGGTTTGCAAATTCTATTACCATAGAGTTATTTAGGAGATGATAATAATATTAAACAAGGAAGGACCTGTTCAAATACTGCACAGAATGGAGGAAATGAATAAAAAAGTATGTAAGTCTCTTGAAGAGTACAGTAGTGTTAAAGGACGAACAATCCTAAAATAAAAAAACTTTGCATTTCAGAACTTTTTTTTTGTATGACACAACTGCTGGCATGTAATCATACCTATATATCAGATTTATTAAAAAATAACATAACTTATTAAATAAATAATAACCTATTAAAAGTACATAGTTTCTCATTCAATTTTAGAAACAGATTTTTTTTTGAAAATTTTTTTTAAAAAAAAAGGATCTTGCGAAAAAAAATTTTTTATTAGTCTTATAAATGTAAGACTAATTGAAAGTTTAAACTGGGACTTGTCTAGTCAATTCAACACTACAAACCTATTGAAAAATTCAGTAGTGTTGAAACAAAAAAGACTCTTATAATAAAAAAGTATATAATTTATCTTTTCAAGTCGTCCTGGAAACTAAATAAAGAACATATAATGTTAATAAAATGAATAATGAATGATAAAATAAATGAATGAATGAATTACTACTAATACCAATTATTAACAGTATTTAATGTATAATGTAACCTATATAAATATAATAAAAAAATAAATATGTATTATTATAATAATTATTATTTTATTATTGAATTGTATAGATTTTTACACAATTGGTTACAACTGTATCCTGAGAACTCTTATTAATTCTTAGAAGTTATATTATGTTTTTCTGATTTAATTCCAGTAGGAATTGAACACACATGCCAATACGATTATTAGTCCAGTATACAGGTGGCTAGTGTAATTCAAACTTATTATAATCATTAAGTATTAAACCAAATATAAGTAAAATGAAAACAAATAATTCGATCATATAGATGATCCTGTTTGTATAGAATTTAATTGAATAACAAATCTCATGAATAAAGAAACATTCCTCCAGAGATTTTCTCTCTCTTATTTTATTTTGGTTTGTGATGTTAAAATAACTCTGAATATTTTTTTGTAAAAATTTAATAATTTCTATTTTAATTCGAATTTAAATTCTGTTTTAGGAGTGTTAAAAAAAGAAAAAAAATTTAATTTATATTTGGTTTTATTTAGCAATGCATTGTTTTTCTATGATAAAAAGAAACCTTATAGTTTTTTCTTGATTTAGTTCATTCACCTGCTACATAAATGTGAGAAGGAAATTACACAGCTTTTCCTTGTCAGGAGTGAATCGTAATGTCGTAAGGGGGAAATTATTCTTACAATATGTATGGGATTTGAATCAACCCTCCCTCGATGTTTTCAGTGTATTTTATACGCTCTTAACCACTAGGCCACCGAGTCCCCTGGAAACTTAAAGTTTTAATGATTTTTTATGAAAATATGATAAAAAAAAACATGTTAAACATTTTTATACATTTTTTTACTTTAAATACATTTTAAATTTTTTATAGGTAATTTCTGTTTTATTATACTATTTATAAAAGTTTCTAAAAAGTTAATGGGTGAACCTAAATTTTTTTACGAGGTTCTTATTTAATTAAAAAAGATTTTTAAGTTTTCTTTATTAGAAGAGTTTTAGAAGTTATAATTTTTAAAAAATTTTGTAAAAAAATGTTATATTAACATTATATTATTTTAAACATAATGTACTTTGATCATTTTTTCAATATCTTAAATTCTTTTACTATTACATTTAATTTTTGTGTTTAATAATAATTCTGTGTTTAAATTAATTTTTAGTCTTTGAATTTTGATATTTTTGTCTAATTTTAAATAAAAAAAAGTTATAAAATATAAATTCAAAGAAATTTTGTACCTTTTTTATTTTTTAAACTGATGCAAAATCACTTTCCAATGAAAGTTTTTAATCTTTAATCAATTTACATCCTATCATAAATCCTTACATTTGCCTATTTCTATTAATAAATTTTTTAATTCTTTATCCTGAAATTCTTAGATATTAAAAAAAAAAAAATTCTTATTATTAAAGAAAATTTCAAAATCCAGTCAGTCAAATTAATTGGATTTTTTTTCAGATGAATTTAAAATTGTCCTATAAAAAAAGAATTTTCTTTTTCCTTTACTCAAAGTTATAAAATTAAAACACTCTAAAATTTTTCACGCGAATTAATTATTTTTTTTTTTTTTTGTTTTAATGGTTTTTACTGTAGCGAAAGTCCAGATTAAAACGTATATATAAATTTAACAATTACCTATAAATCTGTTCTAAAAACTTTACTTAATATGATACAAGTAGAAAAGTAATATTTTACAACATTGTTGTTTTAAATTGAAGTTTTAAAAGTTATTTTCATTTTTTGTATCTATAAAACCGTCATAAATTTTAACACTTCCTTGTATCATATAAGGACTCAAAAAATAAGAAAATCGAAAATAACAAAAAGAACAGAGAATAATAATAAAAAGAAAAAGGACAATTTCTATATTTTGTTATGTAATATTATCAACATGTAATAGTGAAAAATAACATATATTGTATTAATGGTAGAAAGAGATAGAACTATTAAAAAATAAAAATTTTTAAAAAAGGTATACATTATGTTATTGGTCCTTTCAGTTTCAAAACATATAAGAAAAGTACATATATCAATTTTATATATATATATATATATATATTGAACTAGTATCTTCTCTGGAGAATGAGAAAAGGAACTTCCTTTTTCCTTTAAATTTAATGTTTTTTCGTTTTGTTGTTTTTTGTTTTTATTTTGTAAGTTTTCATAAGAATAAAATACAAAAACAAAAATAGGAAAACATTTTAGAAATTTTAAAAGTAAGTTACACAATTTTGCACTTTTTATAAAGGAAAAAAAAAAAAAATCAAATAAAAAAAATATTAGACATGTAAGTACTAACGTACGTACCATAATGTAAGTTGTGAAGGTAATATTGATTTTCCCATTTAAGTATCTAAAAAAATAAAAACAAAAACATAAAAAAATTGATATAATATCTAAAGATATTTTTAGGATAACTTAGCTTTGGAATTCACGTTTTTTTTTTACACATTCTGTAAGAATAAATATTTTTTTTTTTTTATTATTACAGTGTTAGACAAATATTTACTATTACAAAGATTAGATACATTTAAAAACAGCTGTATACTTTTCTAAAGATAATTTCGGATATTTTTACTTTAGGATTTTTTAAGTTTTATCCAAACAGAAAATGAAAGCTAAGAAGTCGTAAGAGTTATTCCCTCTTACGATACTTACAGCCACGCCTGTACAGGAAAGGCTGTGCAATTTCCTGTCCACATTTATGAGGCAGAGAAATGCATTAAAAAAAAAAAAAAGCTAAGAAAAAGTTTGATTAATTTTATATTTTTAATTCAAATTGAAAATTACTTCTTTATAAAATTTGTGAGCTCTAAATTAACTCTAATATTTAAGAGTTAATTTAGAGCTCACAAATTGAAAATTTGTTATTTTCAGACATCTGAACAATTTTTTTCGAAGCAAAACGCAGAACTTAAAGCTTTAATATTATAATTTTACATGTTTTAATGGTTTTTCTTATTTCTATAGATTTTCTTTAAAATTGAAGATAGTATCACTTGATTTTTAAAAAATTTTTCTTTTGTATAAAAATTTAAGAAAATTTTTAAATTTTGGTGTAAGTCACAACCTTACAGTTTTTGTTGTCTTTTGCAAAATGTTTGCCTTTAAAAATTTTTGATTTTACATTCATTGTTTTTATTTGTTCTATTCTTATGGTAAGTCTTAGTAATAAAGTAGTTTTATCTTCTTGAACGTAATAGATAGTGTTTGCGATGAGATGTAAGGTAATAAATTATATTTAATTTTAACTTAAGTTATTGTTAGTAAAACAAAAATAACTATTCGATACAAAGTATTACTATTTAAAACTCTAGATTTTATATTAAGCTGATTACAAAGAGGTAATCTTATCTACCGGATTTTATCAAATAATTTAGTTTTTAAATTATAAAAATAAAAATAGTTTTTTTCTTTTTTTAATGAATTTTCTCCGACACTGTAGGGTTGTGCTTTATGTATTTGTATTTGTTAACCTAAAATAAATGAATCCTTAAAGTGTAACAAATTTCATTTTTTATGGATTTGTATGGATTTTATGATTTCTGAACTTTTCCTCATTTAATATCTTATAGAAAGTGTACTTTTACTTAGTGAGTACTTAAAAAAAAGGAAAACAAAATAAATAACCAGCACAACATGTCATATTTTGTGTTCACTTTAGGATGCTCATTGTTGAACATTGACTATGTCCTAAATACTATCTATTTATCTTTTTGTTTATGATGTATTTGTTCCTTTAAGATCAATAAATCTTAAAATGAATACAAACGAAATATAGTGAGACCATATTATTAATAAATTAAAAGTAATAAATAAACATGATGTCATAAGTTTTGTAACAAATACGAATGACGTAGATAATTATTGTTTATATGACAATTCATTAAGGGATGAATTTAGTATACTATTTATTTTTAAAAACTTGTTAAACTCAAAATTTACTTGATTTTCCTTGACAATATTAGTAATTTTATTAAAGTTTGATATAAAATGTAATATTTCGCCTATACTTATGCAATTTTAATATTAAATCAATGTTTTTGATTTAATATTCCAATCGGCCTTAGTAGCCGATGGTTCAATAATATTGCATTACATTTATGTATGTAATATTAATATAAATAAATAAATAAATAAATATTCCAAATAGGATCTTTGGTCGTCTAGTAGTTAATTAGGTGGATTATTAAACAAGGGAGTGCGAGTTCAAATATTGCACGGATAGCAAGTGCAAAATTTTTAATATTGTAAGGGAATCCACCATATTGCTCCAAATATAGTGTAAATATCCAGAATCCAAATATAGTGTAAATATAAAATATTTAATAAACAAAATAAATAATAATAATGAATAAATTAGGAATAGTATTTGAGCTTTAATGGCTTTAGCATTTAAGTTATTTTATTTTATCATTTCTCTCTAATATCACTTTTCTTATATTAAACCATTTGGTAACCTTGTCAAATTGTTATATTTACTTAGCGGAAAAGAATTTTTTTTTAGAAAAAATAACAACAAATTTTTTTTGTTAATATTATTTTTATATTTTTTTTTTGTTTTTATTTATTTATTTACATTATTCTTGCATCAATTGTTTTTCTGTTTTTTTTTGTAATATCTTTTTTTTTTTTTGCAAAAAAAAAGGAGAATATTTTTTTTTTATTTTTATCTATCTGAAATTTTTACTATAATTTTTCACTAACTTATTTTAAACTATTATTTTATAATAATATAATATAAAATAAATACATATTTAAATAATATATATATATATATATATATATATCTAGAAATATATATTTGTTGAACAGAGAAAATAAATTGTCAAAAGATTTATAATTTTTAAATTAGAGTAAATCATGTAACTTTATACTGATTGATTGATTTCAAAAAAAAAAATAACGATTATTGATGTATTTTAAATAAAAAAATAGTGTTGCCGTTTTCAGATTATTTTTGTTTTTAAATTTTCTTTTCTTTTAATAATATGTTATATAATATTTATTTGTTAGATAATTTATTATATTTTATTTGCACTCAAATCAAGATTTGTGTCTAAATACATATATTTGATCATATAATTAAACTATGCAAATCGAGTATTTTATGCATTTTTTGCGTATATTTCTTGGTTTATAACAAATTTAATTTAGAAATAATGATTTTTGAATCAAACTGAACAAAAATTAAATAAAGTTTTATATAAACCTAATGCAAATTATATAATTAATTAATTATTTTCGTCTGTTTAAATAATACCGTTATTATAGTTTTTGTTTGAATCAAAGAGAAAATAAAGTGTAATTCGGTAAATAAATACATTTAATAAAAAATATATATATTATTTAATAATAATAATCATAATTTTCATATTTTGCTGAATTAATCTTGTAATGTTTTTTTTTTCTCTATTCAATTAATATTGTATAACACATACATTTATTTAAAATCATTCCATTCTATGGTTTCACTCTTTTTCTTTTTATTAAATTATTTATATTTATTTTTATTTAAATTTTGATTATTCAAGATTTTTTATTTTTTTTTTGTTTCCTTAATTTTTCATTTTTTTTTTTTTGTTTTTATTTAAAGTCGGATTTATATTTTAAATTAAATTTAAAGTATGTTTAAATGTTGTTTTTAAAGGAAAACAATAAATACACAGTTAATGTTAAAATAACAGTTATTGTTTAAGTTTGCGGAATATTAATCTTATAATATTTAAAATAATATACGATTATTGTATTATTTTATTTTTTTTTTTTAATATGAAATAAAAACCCAACTTTAAATTTTCGAATTATTTAGTTTGGAAGTGTTCTGTTTTTTTTTTTTTTTTTTAAATATTATTATAAATATTCGCAATTGTTTTTTTACATTTCTGATTTTCTGACTATTATTATTAATTTGTTTTTTTTTGTTCTTTTTTTATTTCCATATACAAAATATATATGTATAGGTAGCTAGCTATACATATAATATATTCATGTATGTTGAAAAGTACATACATACATATAAGAATAATTTTTGTTTTTTTTTTTTTTTGCTTTTGAATTTATAAAGAATAAACTTTTAATATAATATTTTTTTTTTTTGTTAATCCTATAGAGATTTTTCAAATTCAGAAAATTCAAAACATTCAGATCTATAATGTTCGAACTTTTTAAATTAAAAATTTTATTCTATTTTTCGTTTTTGTATTTTTTCCTATTTGGTAAAAAAAAAGGCTGACCATTTATAACTTTCATTTTTTTTGTTTAAATTAATGTTTAATTTAGTTTTTTTTTTCTTCATTCCTTTGTTCTTTTTTTTTTTTTATAAAATTTTTCTTTTTATTACATAATATTATATGTATCTTCAATGAAAGGAATATAATAAAATATGTTAAATTTTATTTTCTGAATTTGTTTACGTTAGTTCTTACCATTGAGAATTGATTTTGATGTGAATTCGATTTTTAATATTTTGACAGGTGTGCCTATGTATGTAGTTAATTTAGTTTGACTAAATTAAATAAGATTTTGTTCTCAAGCCGTTTAATTTTTTATTTTGTTTTTTTTTTTTCTTTTTGACATAATACTGGCTATAATAAAAGTCACTTTTATGAAAACCCCGAAAAGGTTTTCGTTTTCGTGCTTCGCTAAAAATCTTCAATACAAAAAAAAAAATAACATTTGTCAAATAATTTTTAAGCCGTTAATTTTATGTGTATTAAAAAATGACATTCATAAATTTTGACTTTTACTTTTTAAGTATAAGTAAAATATGTTATGGATTTTTGACACAACAATGTAGTTACGCTTGTCTACTTTTTTTTATTTTTTTTTTTGCGAAAAATTGTGATAAAAGTTTTTACAGAAGCAGTGAATTGATCATACATTCATATTTTTATTTTTTGTATTTATATTTTTTTCTCCTGAATTTCACAAAATATCAATTAAATTGTTGAATTAGATTATATAATTCTGTTGAACGCTTATATATTATTATAATTTTCTCATTTAATTTAATTTCTTAAAATATAATATTATTATTATTATATTATTTAAAAAAATTTTTTTTTTTTTTGTTCTCCTCTTTTTAAATGTAATACAGATTTTATTTCAAAAACATATAATTTATATTTAATTTAAATATTAATTTAATGCGTTTTATTTTATTATATATTATTTTGTAGTAATTTTTTTTTTTTCATTTTTTATATTTTATTTTATTTATTTATTTTTTTTTTGTTTTTAAATTCTTAAAAATCTTATTTTTGATATAATTGCTGCAATTTTAAATTCAATTGTATTTATTTCTTGTTTTCTTTTATTTTTTATTTTAATTTTTTTTTTATTTTATAATTTTATTACAAACATAATTTTTTTTTAATTAAAATATTTTTTTTTTTTTTTTGTTTTTTAATTTGTTTTTTTCTTTATGTAGACTTAAATTTAAAATTTTATATTATCTAAAGTGTTTTGTGTTTTTTTTTTTTGTTTTTTTATTTAATTTTTAATTTGAGTAAATTCTTTAAATTATTTTTTGTTTTAATTCGTTATTATTTAATTTTATTTTTTTATTATTCATTAAATTTAGTTAAATTAGTTATTATGGGGATGACTGTACTGGGGGGGGTAACGATACAATGTTATTTATTATTATTAAGCTGTAAATTTTTGTTTTTATTTATGTTTAATGTTAAATTTTTTGAAAGTTAAAATAATATACTGTTCAATTTTTTTTTAAATTTAAGTATTTTTTTAATGGTATGACTTTGAGGATTTAAATGATACAATTTGATGTAAATAAATTTTTTTTGAATAGGATTTTGTAGCTATAGAATCTGTTTTAATTGTCGTACTTTGTATTAGGTAGTAGATTTTTTTGAACAAGAATATAGTGACTAGGTAATGAGTAAGAAATTCATTTAATTGTTTTTTGACAAATATTGTCAAATATTACATGGAACATCAAACACAACTAAAATGTAAATTTTAAATAATTTGTTATTAATTCATTTAATTTTCAATTAAGTTATATCTGTTAACGGTTATGTCTGTTAACAGTTTAACTTAGAAAATTTTTTTTTTTTTGAAAAATTTTTAAAAAGTGTCATGAAATAAATTATTAAGAGAAATAAAAGTTCAAAATTAAAATTCGTTTAGGGTAATTTTTTTTTTTTTTTATCAAAAATTTTTAAGTCATGGATACTTATTTTATATTGTAAAAATATTTTTAAATTATTTATTTTTAATTTATTTACAAATTGGTAAAATGGGTAAAAAAGAAAACTATTTTTAAAAACAAAATTAAAGGTATTTATTTTTTTCCTTATAAAACTTCTCAAGAATTGTCATATACATACCATATGTACTTTCTTTATTTATGAATAATCTGTTTTTTCTTCTATAAATTATTTATTGTTTGTTTAATAATTTTTTTGTTTGTCTGTTAAATTTTAATTATCATATTTAAATTGATTCGTAAAGTAATAATAAAAAAAAAATAATTAATTTCCATTATAAAAATAATTTTATTATAATTAATTTTTTGTTTTTATTTTCTTAATTGTTTTTGCTCATAAAAGAATGGAACGAATTGAGAATGTCATTTAAAATAGATTTAAATTGTTTTATGTATATTTAAAGACATTTGGTAAAATTTAATTGCACACATACATACATATTATTATAATTTGAAAACAATTATAATTAAATTGAACTGCTTAATCATGACACATTAATATCATTTATTTTCAATTAACATATTTATATTTAATATATATATTATTTAATATAATAAATAGTACATACTCGTATATAGTATATTTGTTTAGTCTGATATAATTTAGAAATTTTGGAATGAAATTTTTTTTTTTTTTTGTTACTTAAAATTTATTGGAATTAATGCTATGGTCCATCGCATTTTAGTTAATTAATATTTGTTTAGTATAGGTTATTATACAATTAATGTGAAATGTCATGTCATTGTCAAGTGCATTAATAATTTGATATATAGGAACATTATTATTATATAAATTATAATGTTTTCTTTTACTTTTCATTTAAAATTTTAAAATAAATAAGTTTCAATTCTCAAATTATGTATATAATAATATGTGACATATATTGTATGTATGTGTACATTTATGTACATATAAATTATGAAGAGCACGTCATGTCAACATTATTAAAATTATTTTTTTAAATGAAAATATTTTTATTTTTCTCTAAAATTTTATTTCTTTTGGTTTTTTTTTTTTTTTTTTGTGTTGTGTGGTGATGTTCATTAAAAATTACAGCTTTTATTTTGTTTTTCTTTTAAATTTTGTATGTTATGTTATCTGTTTTGTTATTTTCTTTTTGTTTCTTATTCTATTTTTTGTTTTTTTTTTTCTCTTAACAATTAATTATTATTTACAATATGTTGTTATTTTATTTTATTATAGATTAAAACAAAAATTAAATTATTTACAAAAAAAAAAAAAAAAATATGCTAATACATAAAAAAAAACAAAAAAAAAAAAGAAAAAAAGAAAATTGTAAAAAATTTAATGCGTTTTATTTTTTTTGCTCTAATAAGGACGAAATAAACAAAAGAAAAAATGAGAAATAAAAACATTTTTTTGAATGTCATTATTTTTAATAATCTCTCATTCTTGTTTTTAACGCGATTTTGGTTTTTATTTTATTTTATTTTTTTTTTGTTGTTTGTTTATGTGAGTTGTCATTCTTTCTCACTTGTCAAAACTTTTTTTTTTATATTTCGCTGGAATAATTTTAAGAGATGTAAAAGAAAAACGATAACTTGATTTTGTTTTTTTTGTGTATTTTATTAAGATGTAAAAAAAAAAAAAAGAATATAAAAAATATTACGAAATTTTTTTTAAATAATATATGAAATTTTTGATAAATTTTAAAGATTTCAATTTCTAAAATTTAAAGTGGTGGTGTTTGTTTTTGTTTTGTTTGTTTGATAGTACGTTTGGGTTTGGGAATGTATAAAAAAAAAAGAAAAACATTAATTCTAAAGAAAAACTAACATCAAACATATTTTTATAATTTATAAAATTTCTTATACCATATTCGAGTTTTTTTCGTATCTAATGCTTTTATGCCGTTAAAATATAAAAATGAATGTTTGTTTTTTTTTTTTTTTTGTTGTTTTTGGCAGATTATGAAAATTGTTTGGAAAATCATCAAAATATATGGCGAAAAAATGAAAATAAAAAATATTGGTAGGAATTAAAATAAAATGAAATTGTTATTGTAAAACATTTAATTAAAATATTAAATTTTAAATGGAATTCTTTTAAATGTCACTTTAAATATCTTAAGTATGTTTTAAACTAAAAATATTTCTCTTAATATCAAAATTAAAACTAACTAAAAATTGGACTTTAAAATTTATTTTAAGAAAATTTAAATTATGTATTGTTTAATTTAATCAGACTAATAAAGTTTTATTTTTTAAATTAATAATTTTTTATAAAAAAACTATAAATAAAATTAAAGATGAAACATAATTTCTACAAATTGTCAGAGGAATACCAAAGAAGAAATTCGAATTAAAATAAAAATAAAAATAGATCCTTTAACAATAATAGACTGAATAGTTAATTCAGTTTTATCTTATAGTTCTAAAATAAAATTTTTCTTTGTTTGATAACAAAAAAATATATATAATTATTCTAAGATCTAATTTAAAGGATTTTAAGCATTCAATTATTTGACATGAGGTATACAAAAGAAAAATCCTATTAAAATTTTAAGAAACCATTGATATCAATTATTTCTTTGATCCGATTAAAGAAATTTATGTTTATTTTTTAAATGAATTTATTTTATAATTTTTAAAAAAATAACAAATCAAATAAAAGTGTCGAAATTGATTCAAATATATATATATATATTATACTAAAATGATTTTTTAAATTATTTTCAAATCTATAGAATAAATATACTTTTTTTTTTTTTTAGAAAAGCTTCTTTTTAATATAATATAATTGAATTTGTTTGTTTGTTTGTTTGTTTGTATTTGTTTTGTAACCCTTTTCATCAAATTGTTTATTTCTATAAATACTTTTAAATATTAAAAAATGTAAATAAGATTAAATATTATATGTACATATTTATGTGTCATAATTATGATTTTTTAATCAAATAAACAAATATAATCCTTCTTTTATTATTATATATATTTTTTTAAAAAATACGTAACAAAATGCATTCTATTATATACATACATCTATATATACTTAAAAATAAATATATTAGAGTAAGGATTCTTAAAGTATAAAATATTAATAATAGTCCCATAGTAATATTTCGAAGTTACAAAGTTTTCATCAACATACTTAAACCGATTCAACAAACAATTTGATTATTTTATTTTAAAAATTAAATCTACAAAAAAAAGAAAGATTTTGTAATGTCAAATTGAAAATTTTCTAATCTAGTTAGTTTTGGTACTTTTTTTATGGAACCAAATTTTGATTCTGTAACTTTTATTTCGTCCTTTATTACTTTCAAATCTCAAAGTTGATAATGAGCCAGTTATAAAACTTTAAATCTTCAAAATTGAAACAGTAATAGCCACTATTGTTTATAAACATTATTTCGGATTTTGTTTAAAAATGTTTCAAAAATTTTTAGCAACTAGAATATAGTGCTGTACTTTACAAAATAGGTCACAAATAGGCTTAAGGACATGTATTAAAAAAAATATTAAGTTTAAAAGAGTTGTACGCTCCAAAATTTTTAAATGAAAATATTAAATATTGTCAAAAGGGAAAAGTTTATGAAGCTCTCTATTAGAGTATAGTTAAATTTGTTTTTAGCATATTTTGAACAAATTTGGTTTTTTTTTTTTTTTGTTGCTTAAATTCTTAAGAAAAAATTTAATATTTATTTAAAAATAAATTTATTAAAAAAAAAAAAAAAACCAATAAAAGAAAAATAGATTGGTTTTTTTTTTTTAAAAAGTAAAACGTATTTCATTAGAATCAATTTTAATTTTATTTTATTCTATCTGTATGTATTATAAAAGAAAGTATTAAAATAGTGGAAATTTGTTTTGTATCGAATATTTGATTTTTCTGATACACTTTCATATAAAATAATATAACTGTTGAGTAACACTCTGTCCTAAATATGAACGTACTAAGTACAACGTATAATATGCTATACGATATGATGGTAAATAAATGAAACGCTAACTTTTGTCAATTTCATTTTACATAAAAAATAAAAACTCAAAATAGAATTTTTTTATTAAAAGTGTTTTCAACCCAGTTTTTAAAAAATCTATATATTGAAAAATCTATCTATTCATTTGAAAAATATGAACGTGGAAATATAATTATATATATTAATAAATACAATTTTCTATGTAATTTTTAAATTTAAATTAATATTGTGATCCAACAAATAAATTCTCTTGACAGTAAAAAAATACGCCTTATCAAAATTGGAAATTCGAATGTTCAGCGTATAGATGTGGCGTATTTCGGATATCTTTATATAAAATATAGGTGCATACACAAATTTTAACAGATATTTTACGTGGTACGATCATGCAGTCGGTTTTTTTTTCAGTTTTTCAAAAATGTTCTCGATACTTTTTTTGTATGAGTGCATCATATTAATTTTGAGTTTTAAAATAAATTGAAGAATCGTAACTTGGACTAATGAAAATTTCCATTACAACCATCATAAATTTGTAGCTTCTCAAAGTACATTTTCATAGATACATATATATGTATGTTATGTTATGAGTTATACAACATAGAAATGTTATTAAAGTGAATTTATATCATTTTAGTATGATTATTAGTATTTTCAAAAATGTCAAGAGGAGAATACTTTCGTTTCGTTTCATTTTATTTTATTATTTTGTAGGTTATTTCCTATTTTTATTTGAATAAAAAAAAAAAAAAATTTTTTTAACATATACCATAATATATATTATTTTTTTTTTTGTGTATTTTAATAAGTAATTTTATGGCAGAAATATTTTACATAACGTCACTTTAAATATAAAAAAAATTCAAAATGTCAAGTATATTCATAATAGGTATTTTGATTGATTTTAAAAAATAAAAACTAAAAAGACCAAATAATTTTAATATTGTCAAATTAAAAATTATAGGTATGTTGTAAGGATATAGGTATGTTGTAAGGATATAGGTATGTTGTAAGGATATAGGTATGTTGTTATGACTAAAGATCAAAGAAAAATCAGATTTTTTATTAATGGATAATTTAGCAAAAAAAAAAAAAAAAAACAAAATTAAAGAATCACACTTTAATTGCTTATATTTATATTAAAATTAAATTTTTCTAAACAAACAAATTTTTTGTGATTCAATTTAAATTTTCCTTTTTTTTTATTCCCAAAAAGAAAAATAAAATTTACGGTATTCTAAAAATAATGATATTTACAAGAAGTTAAGACTTGAATTAAAATAGTAAATAAATAATAAATATCAGTATATGTATATAAAGGATATAAAGAGAATTATATATTATATGTAATAATATATACATATATGTATATCATTTATTTTCATATATGTACAAAACGATTGAAAATCTTATTTTTTAAGTATACTAAGAAAATATTTTAAAATTTAAGTATAATTTTCTATTTGATAATTTTTATGTAAAAAGCTTTTTTTTTTTTTAATTTTCTATTGAAAAATACAAAAATTTTGTTTTGAATTATGCTTAGTTAAAATTCTTTGAAATTATACCTAATAAATTAAAAAAAAAATATATATATATATATAAGTATATATATTAATATTAATGTATTACAAGTAAAATTAGTATAAAATGCCATTAATTTAACTAAATAATAAATTCTTTTTGTCCTTCTATTTAATTTGTTTTATTAATGATCTATAGTATTATCAGAACAAACAAACAAACAAACAAACAAACAAACAAACAAACAAACAATCAAACCATAATTACTATTAAACTTAAATATCAGTAATTGTCCTTTCATTTTTAATAAAATATTTAATAATGAAATTTAAAATTAAAAAAAAAAAAAAAAAAAACAAATATAA